>OX463228.1:27766907-28966907 GCA_949820135.1 Sylvilagus floridanus
CAGTTTATAGGAATTCTATACAGGATGTAGGGAGATTCAGTTCATGGGAATTCTGTATGCTAGTGGAGTGCAAAGATGATTCAGCACTCTGTAGCCTGGGAATACGCTTACACAATGTGCACGATTTCGGTAGCTTGAGTGTAGGAGAGAGAGCCTAGAGGAGTTCGGTAACCTGAGTGTAGTGATTTACAGCATACATGAGTTCTGTATCGGAGGTGTGAATCTAAGCAGTTAGGGAGGGTTCTGTAGCCTGGGAGTAGGGATTCGCAATATGTGGGATTTCTGTAGCCTGTCTATAGGAAATGCAGCTTATGGTCGGTCTGCTTCCTGGCTGTAGAGAGATTCATTTCATGGGAGTTCTGTATGCTAGTGGAGTACAAAGCTGTTTCAGCGGTCTGTAGCCTTGGAATAGGCATTCACATTGTGCGCAATGTCTGTAGCCTGAGTGTAGGAGACAGAGCTTACAGGAGTTCTGTAACCTGAGTTTAGTGAGATGCAGCGTACATGAGTTCTGTATTACAGGTGTGGAACGAAGCAGTTTGTAAGAGTTCCGTAGCCTGGGAGTAGGCATTCGCAATATGCGGGATTTCTGTAGCCTGACTCTGGGATGTGTAGCTTATTGGAATTCTGGATACAGGCTGTAGAGTAATTCAGATCAGTGGTGTTCTGTATGCTAGTGGAGTACAGAGCTGTTTCAGCGGTCTGTAGCCTGTGAATACGCTTACACAATGTGCACGATTTCGCTAAACTGAGTGTAGATGGGAGATCGTACAGGAGTTCTTTTACCTGAGTGCAGTGATTTATAGCATACATGAGTTCTGCATCGGAGGTGTGGATCAAAGCAGTTAGGAAGGGATCTGTAGCCAGGGAGTAGGCATTCACAATACGCGGGATATCTGTAGCCTGTCTATAAGAAATGCAGCTAATGGTCGGTCTGCTTCCTGGCTTTAGAAAACTCAGTTCACCGAAGTTCTGTATGCTACTGGAGTACAAAGCTGTTTCAGCGGTCTGTAGCCTGGGAAAGGCATACACAATGTGCGCAATGTCCGTAGCCTGAGTGTAAGGGACAGAGCTTACAAGAGTTCTGTAACCTGATTTATTCAGATGCAGCGTATATGAATCTGTATCAGAGGTGTGGATGTAAGCAGTTTGGAAGAGTTCTGTAGCCTGGGAGTAGGGATTCGCAATATGCGGGATTTCTATAGCCTGACTCTAGGATGTGCAGCTTATGGTCGGTCTGCCTCCTGGCTGTAGAGAGATTCATTTCACGGGAGTACTGTATGCTAGTGGAGTACAAAGGTGTTTCAGCGGTCTGTAGCCTGGGAATAGGCCTTCACAATGTGTGCAATGTCTGTAGCCTGAGTGTAGGTGACAGAGCTTACAGGAGTTCTGTTACCTGATTAAGTCAGATGAAGCGTACATGACTTCTGTATGAGAGGTGTGGATGTAAGCAGTTTGGATTTGTTCTGTAGCCTGGGAGTAGGGATTCGCAATATGCGGTATTTCTGTAGCCTGTCTATAGGAAGCACAGCTTATGGTCTGTTTGTGTCCTAGTTGTAGAGAGATTCATTTCATGGGAGTTCTGTATGCTAGTGGAGTGCTAAGCTGTTTCAGCGTTTTGTAGCTTGGGAACAGGCTTACACAATGTGCGCAATTTCGCTAGCTTGAGTGTAGGAGAGAGAACGTACAGGAGTTCTATAACCTGATTGTAGTGATTTACAGCATACATGAATTCTGTATCGGAGGTGTGAATCGAAGCAGTTAGGAAGGGTTCTGTAGCCTGGGAGTAGGCATTCGCAATATGCGGGATTTCTGTAGCCTGTCTATACAATACGCAGCTTATGGTCGGTCTGCTTCTTGGCTGTGGACAGATTCAGTTCACGGGAGTTCTGTATGCTAGTGGAGTACAAAGCTGTTTCATTTGTCTGTAGCCTGGGAATAGGCATACACAATGTGTGCAATGTCTGTATTCTGAGTTTAGGAAACAGAGCTTACAGGAGTTCTGTAACCTGAATTTAGTCAGATGCAGCGTACATGTGTTCCGAATTACAGGTGTGGAATGAAGCAGTTTGGAAGAGTTCTGTAGCCTGGGAGTAGGGATTCATAATATGCGGGATTTGTGTATCCTCACTCTGGTATGTGCAGCTTATTGGAATTCTGGATACAAGCTGTAGAGAGATGCAGTTCACAGGAGTTCTGTAAGCTAGTGGAGTGCAAAGCTGTTTCAGCGTTCTGTAGCCGGGAATACGCATACACAATGTGCGCAATGTCCGTAGCCTGAGTGTGGGAAAAAGAGCTTATGGGAGTTCTGTAAGCTGAGTGTAGTGAGGTGCAGCTTACATGATTTCTGTATTGGAGGTGTGTAACGAAACAGTATGTAAGAATTCTGTAGCCTGGAGGAGGCATTCCAATATGCAGGATTTTTGTAGCCTGAATCTCGGATGCGCAGCTTATGGGCGTACTGCGCCCTGGCTGTAGAGAGATGCAGTTCAAGGGAGTTCTTTATGCTAGTGGAGTGCAATGCTACTTCAGAGTACTATTGCCTTGCAATAGGATGACACAATGTGCGCAATGTCTGTATCCTTAGACAGAGCTTCAGGAGTTCTGTAACCTGAGTGTAGTGAGGTGCATCTTACAAGAGTTGTGTATCAGAGGTGTGGAACGAAGCAGTTTGTAAGAGTTCTGTAGCCTGGGAGTAGGCATTCACACTATGAGGGATTTCTGTATCCTGACTCCGGGATGTGCAGCTAATAGGAATTCTGGATACAGGATGTAGAGAGATTCAGTTCACAGGAGTTCTGTATGCTAGTGGAGCGCAGAGCTGTTTCAGTGCTCTGTAAACTGGGAATACTCTTACACAATGTGCGCAATGTCTGTAGCCTGAGTGTAGGAGAGAGAGCGTGGAGGAGTTCGGTAACCTGAGTGTAGTGATTTACAGCATCATGAGTTCCGTATGAGAGGTGTGGAACGAAGCAGTTTTTAAAGGTTCTGTAGCCTGGGAGTAGGCATTCGCAATATGCGGGATTTCTGTAGCCTGACTCTGGGATGTGCAGTTTATAGGAATTCTATACAGGATGTAGGGAGATTCAGTTCATGGGAATTCTGTATGGTAGTGGAGTGCAAAGATGATTCAGCACTCTGTAGCCTGGGAATACGCTTACACAATGTGCACGATTTCGGTAGCTTGAGTGTAGGAGAGAGAGCCTAGAGGAGTTCGGTAACCTGAGTGTAGTGATTTACAGCATACATGAGTTCTGTATCGGAGGTGTGAATCTAAGCAGTTAGGGAGGGTTCTGTAGCCTGGG
This sequence comes from Sylvilagus floridanus, assembly GCA_949820135.1. Taxonomy (NCBI): domain Eukaryota; kingdom Metazoa; phylum Chordata; class Mammalia; order Lagomorpha; family Leporidae; genus Sylvilagus; species Sylvilagus floridanus. Next base: position 27,770,213 of record OX463228.1, read on the forward strand.
AGTAGGGATTCGCAATATGTGGGATTTCTGTAGCCTGTCTATAGGAAATGCAGCTTATGGTCGGTCTGCTTCCTGGCTGTAGAGAGATTCATTTCATGGGAGTTCTGTATGCTAGTGGAGTACAAAGCTGTTTCAGCGGTCTGTAGCCTTGGAATAGGCATTCACATTGTGCGCAATGTCTGTAGCCTGAGTGTAGGAGACAGAGCTTACAGGAGTTCTGTAACCTGAGTTTAGTGAGATGCAGCGTACATGAGTTCTGTATTACAGGTGTGGAACGAAGCAGTTTGTAAGAGTTCCGTAGCCTGGGAGTAGGCATTCGCAATATGCGGGATTTCTGTAGCCTGACTCTGGGATGTGTAGCTTATTGGAATTCTGGATACAGGCTGTAGAGTAATTCAGATCAGTGGTGTTCTGTATGCTAGTGGAGTACAGAGCTGTTTCAGCGGTCTGTAGCCTGTGAATACGCTTACACAATGTGCACGATTTCGCTAAACTGAGTGTAGATGGGAGATCGTACAGGAGTTCTTTTACCTGAGTGCAGTGATTTATAGCATACATGAGTTCTGCATCGGAGGTGTGGATCAAAGCAGTTAGGAAGGGATCTGTAGCCAGGGAGTAGGCATTCACAATACGCGGGATATCTGTAGCCTGTCTATAAGAAATGCAGCTAATGGTCGGTCTGCTTCCTGGCTTTAGAAAACTCAGTTCACCGAAGTTCTGTATGCTACTGGAGTACAAAGCTGTTTCAGCGGTCTGTAGCCTGGGAAAGGCATACACAATGTGCGCAATGTCCGTAGCCTGAGTGTAAGGGACAGAGCTTACAAGAGTTCTGTAACCTGATTTATTCAGATGCAGCGTATATGAATCTGTATCAGAGGTGTGGATGTAAGCAGTTTGGAAGAGTTCTGTAGCCTGGGAGTAGGGATTCGCAATATGCGGGATTTCTATAGCCTGACTCTAGGATGTGCAGCTTATGGTCGGTCTGCCTCCTGGCTGTAGAGAGATTCATTTCACGGGAGTACTGTATGCTAGTGGAGTACAAAGGTGTTTCAGCGGTCTGTAGCCTGGGAATAGGCCTTCACAATGTGCGCAATGTCTGTAGCCTGAGTGTAGGTGACAGAGCTTACAGGAGTTCTGTTACCTGATTAAGTCAGATGAAGCGTACATGACTTCTGTATGAGAGGTGTGGATGTAAGCAGTTTGGATTTGTTCTGTAGCCTGGGAGTAGGGATTCGCAATATGCGGTATTTCTGTAGCCTGTCTATAGGAAGCACAGCTTATGGTCTGTTTGTGTCCTAGTTGTAGAGAGATTCAGTTCACGGGAGTTCTGTATGCTAGTGGAGTGCTAAGCTGTTTCAGCGTTTTGTAGCTTGGGAACAGGCTTACACAATGTGCGCAATTTCGCTAGCTTGAGTGTAGGAGAGAGAACGTACAGGAGTTCTATAACCTGATTGTAGTGATTTACAGCATACATGAATTCTGTATCGGAGGTGTGAATCGAAGCAGTTAGGAAGGGTTCTGTAGCCTGGGAGTAGGCATTCGCAATATGCGGGATTTCTGTAGCCTGTCTATACAATACGCAGCTTATGGTCGGTCTGCTTCTTGGCTGTGGACAGATTCAGTTCACGGGAGTTCTGTATGCTAGTGGAGTACAAAGCTGTTTCATTTGTCTGTAGCCTGGGAATAGGCATACACAATGTGTGCAATGTCTGAAGCCTGAGTTTAGGAAACAGAGCTTACAGGAGTTCTGTAACCTGAATTTAGTCAGATGCAGCGTACATGTGTTCCGAATTACAGGTGTGGAATGAAGCAGTTTGGAAGAGTTCTGTAGCCTGGGAGTAGGGATTCATAATATGCGGGATTTGTGTATCCTCACTCTGGTATGTGCAGCTTATTGGAATTCTGGATACAAGCTGTAGAGAGATGCAGTTCACAGGAGTTCTGTAAGCTAGTGGAGTGCAAAGCTGTTTCAGCGTTCTGTAGCCGGGAATACGCATACACAATGTGCGCAATGTCCGTAGCCTGAGTGTGGGAAAAAGAGCTTATGGGAGTTCTGTAAGCTGAGTGTAGTGAGGTGCAGCTTACATGATTTCTGTATTGGAGGTGTGTAACGAAACAGTATGTAAGAATTCTGTAGCCTGGAGGAGGCATTCCAATATGCAGGATTTTTGTAGCCTGAATCTCGGATGCGCAGCTTATGGGCGTACTGCGCCCTGGCTGTAGAGAGATGCAGTTCAAGGGAGTTCTTTATGCTAGTGGAGTGCAATGCTACTTCAGAGTACTATTGCCTTGCAATAGGATGACACAATGTGCGCAATGTCTGTATCCTTAGACAGAGCTTCAGGAGTTCTGTAACCTGAGTGTAGTGAGGTGCATCTTACAAGAGTTGTGTATCAGAGGTGTGGAATGAAGCAGTTTGTAAGAGTTCTGTAGCCTGGGAGTAGGCATTCACACTATGAGGGATTTCTGTATCCTGACTCCGGGATGTGCAGCTAATAGGAATTCTGGATACAGGATGTAGAGAGATTCAGTTCACAGGAGTTCTGTATGCTAGTGGAGCGCAGAGCTGTTTCAGTGCTCTGTAAACTGGGAATACTCTTACACAATGTGCGCAATGTCTGTAGCCTGAGTGTAGGAGAGAGAGCGTGGAGGAGTTCGGTAACCTGAGTGTAGTGATTTACAGCATCATGAGTTCCGTATGAGAGGTGTGGAACGAAGCAGTTTTTAAAGGTTCTGTAGCCTGGGAGTAGGCATTCGCAATATGCGGGATTTCTGTAGCCTGACTCTGGGATGTGCAGTTTATAGGAATTCTATACAGGATGTAGGGAGATTCAGTTCATGGGAATTCTGTATGCTAGTGGAGTGCAAAGATGATTCAGCACTCTGTAGCCTGGGAATACGCTTACACAATGTGCACGATTTCGGTAGCTTGAGTGTAGGAGAGAGAGCCTAGAGGAGTTCGGTAACCTGAGTGTAGTGATTTACAGCATACATGAGTTCTGTATCGGAGGTGTGAATCTAAGCAGTTAGGGAGGGTTCTGTAGCCTGGGAGTAGGGATTCGCAATATGTGGGATTTCTGTAGCCTGTCTATAGGAAATGCAGCTTATGGTCGGTCTGCTTCCTGGCTGTAGAGAGATTCATTTCATGGGAGTTCTGTATGCTAGTGGAGTACAAAGCTGTTTCAGCGGTCTGTAGCCTTGGAATAGGCATTCACATTGTGCGCAATGTCTGTAGCCTGAGTGTAGGAGACAGAGCTTACAGGAGTTCTGTAACCTGAGTTTAGTGAGATGCAGCGTACATGAGTTCTGTATTACAGGTGTGGAACGAAGCAGTTTGTAAGAGTTCCGTAGCCTGGGAGTAGGCATTCGCAATATGCGGGATTTCTGTAGCCTGACTCTGGGATGTGTAGCTTATTGGAATTCTGGATACAGGCTGTAGAGTAATTCAGATCAGTGGTGTTCTGTATGCTAGTGGAGTACAGAGCTGTTTCAGCGGTCTGTAGCCTGTGAATACGCTTACACAATGTGCACGATTTCGCTAAACTGAGTGTAGATGGGAGATCGTACAGGAGTTCTTTTACCTGAGTGCCGTGATTTATAGCATACATGAGTTCTGCATCGGAGGTGTGGATCAAAGCAGTTAGGAAGGGATCTGTAGCCAGGGAGTAGGCATTCACAATACGCGGGATATCTGTAGCCTGTCTATAAGAAATGCAGCTAATGGTCGGTCTGCTTCCTGGCTTTAGAAAACTCAGTTCACCGAAGTTCTGTATGCTACTGGAGTACAAAGCTGTTTCAGCGGTCTGTAGCCTGGGAAAGGCATACACAATGTGCGCAATGTCCGTAGCCTGAGTGTAAGAGACAGAGCTTACAAGAGTTCTGTAACCTGATTTATTCAGATGCAGCGTATATGAATCTGTATCAGAGGTGTGGATGTAAGCAGTTTGGAAGAGTTCTGTAGCCTGGGAGTAGGGATTCGCAATATGCGGGATTTCTATAGCCTGACTCTAGGATGTGCAGCTTATGGTCGGTCTGCCTCCTGGCTGTAGAGAGATTCATTTCACGGGAGTACTGTATGCTAGTGGAGTACAAAGGTGTTTCAGCGGTCTGTAGCCTGGGAATAGGCCTTCACAATGTGCGCAATGTCTGTAGCCTGAGTGTAGGTGACAGAGCTTACAGGAGTTCTGTTACCTGATTAAGTCAGATGAAGCGTACATGACTTCTGTATGAGAGGTGTGGATGTAAGCAGTTTGGATTTGTTCTGTAGCCTGGGAGTAGGGATTCGCAATATGCGGTATTTCTGTAGCCTGTCTATAGGAAGCACAGCTTATGGTCTGTTTGTGTCCTAGTTGTAGAGAGATTCAGTTCACGGGAGTTCTGTATGCTAGTGGAGTGCTAAGCTGTTTCAGCGTTTTGTAGCTTGGGAACAGGCTTACACAATGTGCGCAATTTCGCTAGCTTGAGTGTAGGAGAGAGAACGTACAGGAGTTCTATAACCTGATTGTAGTGATTTACAGCATACATGAATTCTGTATCGGAGGTGTGAATCGAAGCAGTTAGGAAGGGTTCTGTAGCCTGGGAGTAGGCATTCGCAATATGCGGGATTTCTGTAGCCTGTCTATACAATACGCAGCTTATGGTCGGTCTGCTTCTTGGCTGTGGACAGATTCAGTTCACGGGAGTTCTGTATGCTAGTGGAGTACAAAGCTGTTTCATTTGTCTGTAGCCTGGGAATAGGCATACACAATGTGTGCAATGTCTGAAGCCTGAGTTTAGGAAACAGATCTTACAGGAGTTCTGTAACCTGAATTTAGTCAGATGCAGCGTACATGTGTTCCGAATTACAGGTGTGGAATGAAGCAGTTTGGAAGAGTTCTGTAGCCTGGGAGTAGGGATTCATAATATGCGGGATTTGTGTATCCTCACTCTGGTATGTGCAGCTTATTGGAATTCTGGATACAAGCTGTAGAGAGATGCAGTTCACAGGAGTTCTGTAAGCTAGTGGAGTGCAAAGCTGTTTCAGCGTTCTGTAGCCGGGAATACGCATACACAATGTGCGCAATGTCCGTAGCCTGAGTGTGGGAAAAAGAGCTTATGGGAGTTCTGTAAGCTGAGTGTAGTGAGGTGCAGCTTACATGATTTCTGTATTGGAGGTGTGTAACGAAACAGTATGTAAGAATTCTGTAGCCTGGAGGAGGCATTCCAATATGCAGGATTTTTGTAGCCTGAATCTCGGATGCGCAGCTTATGGGCGTACTGCGCCCTGGCTGTAGAGAGATGCAGTTCAAGGGAGTTCTTTATGCTAGTGGAGTGCAATGCTACTTCAGAGTACTATTGCCTTGCAATAGGATGACACAATGTGCGCAATGTCTGTATCCTTAGACAGAGCTTCAGGAGTTCTGTAACCTGAGTGTAGTGAGGTGCATCTTACAAGAGTTGTGTATCAGAGGTGTGGAACGAAGCAGTTTGTAAGAGTTCTGTAGCCTGGGAGTAGGCATTCACACTATGAGGGATTTCTGTATCCTGACTCCGGGATGTGCAGCTAATAGGAATTCTGGATACAGGATGTAGAGAGATTCAGTTCACAGGAGTTCTGTATGCTAGTGGAGCGCAGAGCTGTTTCAGTGCTCTGTAAACTGGGAATACTCTTACACAATGTGCGCAATGTCTGTAGCCTGAGTGTAGGAGAGAGAGCGTGGAGGAGTTCGGTAACCTGAGTGTAGTGATTTACAGCATCATGAGTTCCGTATGAGAGGTGTGGAACGAAGCAGTTTTTAAAGGTTCTGTAGCCTGGGAGTAGGCATTCGCAATATGCGGGATTTCTGTAGCCTGACTCTGGGATGTGCAGTTTATAGGAATTCTATACAGGATGTAGGGAGATTCAGTTCATGGGAATTCTGTATGCTAGTGGAGTGCAAAGATGATTCAGCACTCTGTAGCCTGGGAATACGCTTACACAATGTGCACGATTTCGGTAGCTTGAGTGTAGGAGAGAGAGCCTAGAGGAGTTCGGTAACCTGAGTGTAGTGATTTACAGCATACATGAGTTCTGTATCGGAGGTGTGAATCTAAGCAGTTAGGGAGGGTTCTGTAGCCTGGGAGTAGGGATTCGCAATATGTGGGATTTCTGTAGCCTGTCTATAGGAAATGCAGCTTATGGTCGGTCTGCTTCCTGGCTGTAGAGAGATTCATTTCATGGGAGTTCTGTATGCTAGTGGAGTACAAAGCTGTTTCAGCGGTCTGTAGCCTTGGAATAGGCATTCACATTGTGCGCAATGTCTGTAGCCTGAGTGTACGAGACAGAGCTTACAGGAGTTCTGTAACCTGAGTTTAGTGAGATGCAGCGTACATGAGTTCTGTATTACAGGTGTGGAACGAAGCAGTTTGTAAGAGTTCCGTAGCCTGGGAGTAGGCATTCGCAATATGCGGGATTTCTGTAGCCTGACTCTGGGATGTGTAGCTTATTGGAATTCTGGATACAGGCTGTAGAGTAATTCAGATCAGTGGTGTTCTGTATGCTAGTGGAGTACAGAGCTGTTTCAGCGGTCTGTAGCCTGTGAATACGCTTACACAATGTGCACGATTTCACTAAACTGAGTGTAGATGGGAGATCGTACAGGAGTTCTTTTACCTGAGTGCAGTGATTTATAGCATACATGAGTTCTGCATCGGAGGTGTGGATCAAAGCAGTTAGGAAGGGATCTGTAGCCTGGGAGTAGGCATTCACAATACGCGGGATATCTGTAGCCTGTCTATAAGAAATGCAGCTAATGGTCGGTCTGCTTCCTGGCTTTAGAAAACTCAGTTCACCGAAGTTCTGTATGCTACTGGAGTACAAAGCTGTTTCAGCGGTCTGTAGCCTGGGAAAGGCATACACAATGTGCGCAATGTCCGTAGCCTGAGTGTAAGAGACAGAGCTTGCAAGAGTTCTGTAACCTGATTTATTCAGATGCAGCGTATATGAATCTGTATCAGAGATGTGGATGTAAGCAGTTTGGAAGAGTTCTGTAGCCTGGGAGTAGGGATTCGCAATATGCGGGATTTCTATAGCCTGACTCTAGGATGTGCAGCTTATGGTCGGTCTGCCTCCTGGCTGTAGAGAGATTCATTTCACGGGAGTACTGTATGCTAGTGGAGTACAAAGGTGTTTCAGCGGTCTGTAGCCTGGGAATAGGCCTTCACAATGTGCGCAATGTCTGTAGCCTGAGTGTAGGTGACAGAGCTTACAGGAGTTCTGTTACCTGATTAAGTCAGATGAAGCGTACATGACTTCTGTATGAGAGGTGTGGATGTAAGCAGTTTGGATTTGTTCTGTAGCCTGGGAGTAGGGATTCGCAATATGCGGTATTTCTGTAGCCTGTCTATAGGAAGCACAGCTTATGGTCTGTTTGTGTCCTAGTTGTAGAGAGATTCAGTTCACGGGAGTTCTGTATGCTAGTGGAGTGCTAAGCTGTTTCAGCGTTTTGTAGCTTGGGAACAGGCTTACACAATGTGCGCAATTTCGCTAGCTTGAGTGTAGGAGAGAGAACGTACAGGAGTTCTATAACCTGATTGTAGTGATTTACAGCATACATGAATTCTGTATCGGAGGTGTGAATCGAAGCAGTTAGGAAGGGTTCTGTAGCCTGGGAGTAGGCATTCGCAATATGCGGGATTTCTGTAGCCTGTCTATACAATACGCAGCTTATGGTCGGTCTGCTTCTTGGCTGTGGACAGATTCAGTTCACGGGAGTTCTGTATGCTAGTGGAGTACAAAGCTGTTTCATTTGTCTGTAGCCTGGGAATAGGCATACACAATGTGTGCAATGTCTGAAGCCTGAGTTTAGGAAACAGAGCTTACAGGAGTTCTGTAACCTGAATTTAGTCAGATGCAGCGTACATGTGTTCCGAATTACAGGTGTGGAATGAAGCAGTTTGGAAGAGTTCTGTAGCCTGGGAGTAGGGATTCATAATATGCGGGATTTGTGTATCCTCACTCTGGTATGTGCAGCTTATTGGAATTCTGGATACAAGCTGTAGAGAGATGCAGTTCACAGGAGTTCTGTAAGCTAGTGGAGTGCAAAGCTGTTTCAGCGTTCTGTAGCCGGGAATACGCATACACAATGTGCGCAATGTCCGTAGCCTGAGTGTGGGAAAAAGAGCTTATGGGAGTTCTGTAAGCTGAGTGTAGTGAGGTGCAGCTTACATGATTTCTGTATTGGAGGTGTGTAACGAAACAGTATGTAAGAATTCTGTAGCCTGGAGGAGGCATTCCAATATGCAGGATTTTTGTAGCCTGAATCTCGGATGCGCAGCTTATGGGCGTACTGCGCCCTGGCTGTAGAGAGATGCAGTTCAAGGGAGTTCTTTATGCTAGTGGAGTGCAATGCTACTTCAGAGTACTATTGCCTTGCAATAGGATGACACAATGTGCGCAATGTCTGTATCCTTAGACAGAGCTTCAGGAGTTCTGTAACCTGAGTGTAGTGAGGTGCATCTTACAAGAGTTGTGTATCAGAGGTGTGGAACGAAGCAGTTTGTAAGAGTTCTGTAGCCTGGGAGTAGGCATTCACACTATGAGGGATTTCTGTATCCTGACTCCGGGATGTGCAGCTAATAGGAATTCTGGATACAGGATGTAGAGAGATTCAGTTCACAGGAGTTCTGTATGCTAGTGGAGCGCAGAGCTGTTTCAGTGCTCTGTAAACTGGGAATACTCTTACACAATGTGCGCAATGTCTGTAGCCTGAGTGTAGGAGAGAGAGCGTGGAGGAGTTCGGTAACCTGAGTGTAGTGATTTACAGCATCATGAGTTCCGTATGAGAGGTGTGGAACGAAGCAGTTTTTAAAGGTTCTGTAGCCTGGGAGTAGGCATTCGCAATATGCGGGATTTCTGTAGCCTGACTCTGGGATGTGTAGCTTATTGGAATTCTGGATACAGGCTGTAGAGTAATTCAGATCAGTGGTGTTCTGTATGCTATTGGAGTACAGAGCTGTTTCAGCGGTCTGTAGCCTGTGAATACGCTTACACAATGTGCACGATTTCGCTAAACTGAGTGTAGATGGGAGATCGTACAGGAGTTCTTTTACCTGAGTGCAGTGATTTATAGCATACATGAGTTCTGCATCGGAGGTGTGGATCAAAGCAGTTAGGAAGGGATCTGTAGCCAGGGAGTAGGCATTCACAATACGCGGGATATCTGTAGCCTGTCTATAAGAAATGCAGCTAATGGTCGGTCTGCTTCCTGGCTTTAGAAAACTCAGTTCACCGAAGTTCTGTATGCTACTGGAGTACAAAGCTGTTTCAGCGGTCTGTAGCCTGGGAAAGGCATACACAATGTGCGCAATGTCCGTAGCCTGAGTGTAAGAGACAGAGCTTACAAGAGTTCTGTAACCTGATTTATTCAGATGCAGCGTATATGAATCTGTATCAGAGGTGTGGATGTAAGCAGTTTGGAAGAGTTCTGTAGCCTGGGAGTAGGGATTCGCAATATGCGGGATTTCTATAGCCTGACTCTAGGATGTGCAGCTTATGGTCGGTCTGCCTCCTGGCTGTAGAGAGATTCATTTCACGGGAGTACTGTATGCTAGTGGAGTACAAAGGTGTTTCAGCGGTCTGTAGCCTGGGAATAGGCCTTCACAATGTGCGCAATGTCTGTAGCCTGAGTGTAGGTGACAGAGCTTACAGGAGTTCTGTTACCTGATTAAGTCAGATGAAGCGTACATGACTTCTGTATGAGAGGTGTGGATGTAAGCAGTTTGGATTTGTTCTGTAGCCTGGGAGTAGGGATTCGCAATATGCGGTATTTCTGTAGCCTGTCTATAGGAAACGCAGCTTGTGATCGGTCTGCTTCCTGGCTGTAGAGAGATTCATTTCATGGGAGTTCTGTATGCTAGTGGAGTGCAAAGCTGTTTCAGCGTTCTATAGCCTGGGAATATGCTTACACAATATGCGCAAATTCGGTAGCCTGAGTGTAGGAATGAGAACGTACAGGAGTTCTGTAACCCTCTGTAGTGATTTACAGCATACATGAATTCTGTATCGGAGGTGTGAATCGAAGCACTTAGGAAGGGTTCTGTAGGCTGGGAGTAGGCATTCACAATATGCGGGAGTTCTGTAGCCTTCTATATAATACGCAGTTTATGGTCGCTCTGATTCCTGGCTGAAGAGAGATTGAGTTCACGGGAGTACTATATGCTAGTGGAGTACAAAGCTGTCTCAGCAGTCTGTAGCCTGGGAATAGGCATACACAATGTGTGCAATGTCCGTTGCCTGAGTGTAGGAGACAGTGCCTACAGGAGAACTGTAACCTGAGTGTAGTCAGATGCAGTGTACATGAGTTCTGTATCAAGGTGTGGATGTAAGCAGTTTGTAAGAGTTCTGTAGCCTGGGAGTATGGATTCGCAATATGCGGCATTTCTGTAACCTGACTCTAGGATGCGCAGCTGATGGGCGTTCTGCATCAGGGCTGTAGAGAGATTCAGTTCTCGGAAGCTCTGTATGCTAGTGGATTACAAAGATCTTTCAGCGTTAGGTAGCCTTGGAATAGGCATACACATTGTGCGCAATGTCTGTATCCTTAGGCAGAGCTTACAGTAGTTCTGTAACCTGAGTGTAGTCAGATGCAGCTTACATGAGTTTTGTATTGGAGGTGTGTAATGAAGCAGTTTGTTAGAGTTCTGTAGCCTGGGAGTAGGGATTCGCAATATTCGGGATTTCAGTAGCCTGTCTATAGGAAACGCAGCTTATGGTCGGTTTGCTTCCTGGCTGTAGAGTGATTCAGTTCACGGGAGTTCTGTATGCTAGTGCAGTGCAAAGCTGTTTCAGCGTTTTGTAGCCTGGGAATAGGCTTACACAATGTGTGCAATTTCAGTAGCCTGAGTGTAGGAAAGAGAGCATACAGGAGTTCTGTATTCTCAGTGTAGTGATTTACAGCATACATGAGTTCTGTATCGGAGGTGTGGATCGAAGCACTTAGGAAGGGTTCTGAGGCCTGGGAGCAGGGATTCGCAATATGCGGGATTTCTTTACCCTGTCTATAGGAAACGCAGCTTAAGGTCGCTCTGCTTCCTGGCTGTAGAGAGATTCAGTTCATGGGAGTTCTGTATGCTAGTGGAGTGCAATGATTTTTCAGAGTTCTTTTGCCTCGGAATAGGCATACACAATGTGCGCAATGTCTGTATTGTTAGACAGAGCTTACAGGAGTTCCATAACCTGAGTGGAGTCAGATGTAGTGTATATGAATTCTGTATTACAGGTGTGGGACGAAGCATTTTGGAAGAGTTCTGTAGCCTGGGAGTAGGCATTCGCAATATCAGGATTTCTGTAGCTTGTCTATAGGAAACACATCTTATGGTCGGTCTACTTCCTGGCTCTATACAGATTCAGTTCATGGGAGTTCTGTATGCTAGTGGAGTACAAAGCTGTTTCAGCGGTCTGTAGCCTGGGAATAGGCATACACAATGTTCACAATGTCTGTAGCCTGAGTGTAGGAGACAGAGTTTATAGGAGTTCTGTAACTTGAGTGTAGTCAGATGCAGCGCACCTCAGTTCTGTATTACAGGTGTGGAACGAAGCAGTTTGTAAGAGTTCTGTAGCCTGGGAGTAGACATTCACAATATGCGGGATTTCTGTATCCTGAATCTGGGATGTGCAGCTTATAGGAATCTGGATACATTCTGTAGAAAGATGCAGTTCACGGGGTTTTGATTCCTAGTGGAGTGCAAAGCTGTTTCAGCTGTCTGTAACCTGGGAATACCCTTATACAATGTGCAATTTCGGTAGCCTGAGTGTAGCAAAGAGAGCATACAGGAGTTCTGTATTCTCAGTGTAGTGATTTACACATACATGAGTTCTGTATTTGACGTGAGGAACGAAGCAGTTTGGAAGAGTTCTGTAGCCTGGGAGTAGGCATTCGCAATATGCGGGATTTCTGTCGCCTGTCTATAGGCAACGCAGCTTATGGGCATTCTGCGTCCTGGCTGTAGACAGATTCAGTTCATGGGAGTTCTGTATGCTAGTGGAGTGCAATGCTATTTCAGAGTTCTGTTGCCTGGGAATAGGATGACACAATGTGCGCAATGTCTGTGTCCTGAACAGATCTCACAGGTGTTCTGAAACCTGAGTTTAGTCAGATGCAGCTTACATGAGTTCTGTATTAGAGGTGTGGAATGAAGCTGTTTGGAAGAGTTCTGTACCCCAGGAGTAGGAATTCGCAATATGCGGGATTTCTGTAGCCTGTCTATAGGAAACGCAGATCATGGTCGGTCTGGTTCCTGCTAGTAGAGAGATTCAGTTCAGGGGAATTCTGTATGCTAGTGGAATACAAATCTGTTTCCGCAGTCTGTAGCAAGGGAATAGGCATACACAATATGCGCAATGTCTGTAGCCTGAGTGTAGGAGAAAGAGCTTACAGGATTTCTGTAACCTGAGTTTCTTCAGATGCAGCGCACCTTAGTTCTGTATCGGATGTGTGGATGTAAGCAGTTTGGTAGTGTTCTGTAGCTTGTGAGTAGGGATTCGCAATATGAGGGATTTCTGCACCCTGACTCTAGGATGCGCAGCTTATGGGCGTTCTGCGTCCTGGCTGTAGAGAGAAGCAGTTCAGGGGAGTTCAGTATTCTAGTGGAGTACAAAGCTGTTTCAGCGGTCTATAGCCTGGAAAAGGCATACACAATGTGCACAATTTCTGTATCCTGTGTGTAGGAGACTAGTTTACAGGTGTTCTGTAACCTGAGTGTAGTGAGGTGCAGCTTACATGAGTTCTGTGTTAGAGGTGTGGATGTAAGCAGTTTGGAAGAGCTCTGTAGCCTGGGAGTAGGCATTCGCAATATGCGGGATTTCTGTAGCCTGTCTATAAGAAACGCAGCTTTTAGGAATTCTGGATACAGGCTTTAGAGACATTCAGTTAAGGGCAGTTCTGTATTCTAGTGGAGAGTAATGCTATTTCAGAGTTATGTTGCCTGGGAATACGCTTACACAGTGTGAGCAATTTTGGTAGCCTGAGTGTAGGAGACAAAGCATACAGGAGTTTTGCAACCTGATTGTAGTGTTTTACAGCATACATGAGTTCAATATCGGAAGTGTGGAACGAAGCACTTAGAAAGGGTTCTGACGCCTGGGAGTAGGCATTCACAATATGCGGGATTTCTGTAGCCTGTCTATAAAATCACAGCTTATGGTCGGTCTGCCTCCTGGTTATAGAGAGATTCATTTCACTGTATTACTATATGCTAGTGGATTACAAAGCTGTTTCAGCGGTCTGTAGCCTGGAAATAGGCCTACACAATGTGCGCAATGTCTGCAGCCTGAGTGTAGGAGAGAGAGCGTACAGGAGTTCTGTAACCTGAGTGTTGTCAGATGCAGCTTATATGACATCTGTTTTACAGGTGTGGAACGAAGCAGTTTGGAAGGGTTCTGTACCATGGGAGTAGGCATTCGCAATTTTTCAGGATTTCTGTAGCCTGTCAATAGGAAATGCAGCTTAGGGTCGTTCTGCTTCCTGGCTGTAGAGAGAATCAGTTTACCGGAGTTCTGTATGCTAGTGGAGTACAAAGCAGTTTCAGTGGTCTGTAGCCTGGATATATGTTCTGTATCGGATGTGTGGATGTAAGCAGTTTGGAAGTGTTCTGCAGCTTGGGAGTAGAGATTCACCATGTGCGGGATTACTGTACCCTTACTCTAAGATGGGCAGCTAATGGGCGTTCTGCATCCTGGCTGCAGAGAGATGCAGTTCACGGGAGTTCTGTATGCTAGTGGAGTGCAATGCTATTTCAAAGTTCTGTTGCGTGGGAATAGGATGACAGAATGTGCACAATGTCTGTATTCTTAGACAGAGCTTACAGGAATTTTGTAACCTGAGTGTTATGAGTGCAGCTTACATGAGTTCTGGATCAGAGGTGTGTAACGAAGCAGTTTGGAAGAGTTCTGTATCCTGGTAGTAGGCATTTGCAATATGCAGGATTTCTGTAGTCTGTCTATAGGAAAAGCAGCTTACAGGAATTCTGGATAAAACTGTAGAGAGATTCAGTTCATGGGAGTTCTGTATGCTAGTGGAGGTCAATGCTATTTCAGAGTTCTGTTGCTTGGGAATAGGCTTACCCCATGTGTGCAATGTTTGTAGCCTGCGTGTAGGAGACAGTTCTTACAGGAATTCTGTAACCTGATTTTAGTCAGATGCAGTGTACATGAGTTCTGTATCGGAGGTGTGGATGTAAGCAGTTTGGAAGAGTTCTCTAGCCTGGGAGTAGGCATTCGCGATATGCGGCATTTCTATAGCCTGTCTATAGGAAACTCAGCTTATGGTCGGTCTCCTTCCTGGCTGTAGAGAGATTCAGTTCACGGGAGTTCTGTATGCTAGTGGAGTCAATGGTATATCAGAGTTCTATTGCCTGGCAATAGGATGGCACAATGTGCACAATGTCTGTATCCTTAGATAGAGCTTACAGGAGTTTTGTAACCTGAGTGTAGTGAGTGCAGCTCACTTGAGTTCTGTATCGGAGGTGTGGATGTAAGCAGTTTGTAAGAGTTCTGTAGCCTGGGAGTAGGCATTCACAATATGCGGGATTTCTGTAGCCTGACTCTAGGATGCTCATTGATGGGCGTTCTGCTTCCTGGCTGTAGAGTGATGCAGTTCACGGGAGTTCTCTATGCTAGTGGAGTCAATGGTATTTCAGAGAGTATTGCCTGGGAATAGGATGACACAATGTGTGCAATGTCTCTATCCTTAGACAGAGCTTACAGGAGTTCTGTAACCTGAGTGTAGTGAGGTGCAGCTTACATGAGTTCTGTGTCGGAGGAGTATATCGAAGCAGTTTGTAAGAGTTCTATAACCTGGGAAAAGGCATTCGCAATGCGGAATTTCTGTAGCCTAACTCTGGGATGTGCAGCTTATGGGATTTCTGGATACAGGCTGTAGAGAGATGCAGTTCATGGGAGTTCTGTATGGTAGTGGAGTGCAGAGCTGTTTCAGCGGTCTGTAGCCTGGGAATACGCTTACACAATATGAGCAATTTTGGTAGCCTGAGTGTAGGAGACAGAATGTACAGGAGTATTGCAACCTGATTGTAGTGTTTTACAGCATACATGAGTTCTGTATCGGATATGTGGAACGAAGCACTTAGGAAGGGTTCTGAAGCCTGGCAGTAGGCATTCACAATATGCGGGTTTTCGGTAGCCTGTCTATAGGAAACGCAGCTTATGGTCTGTCTGCTTCCTGGCTGTAGAGAGATTCAGTACACGGGAATTCTGTATGCTAGTGCAGTACAAAGCTGTTTCAGTGGTCTGCATCCTGGGTATAGGCATACACAATGTGCGCAACGTCCTTAGCCTGATTTTGGGAGACAGATCATACAGGAGTTCTGTAACCTGAGCATAGTCAGATGCAGCGTACATGAGTTCTGTATTACAGGTGTGGAACGAAGCAGATTGTAAGAGTTCTGTAGCCTGGGAGTAGGCATTCACCATATGCGGGATTTCTGTAGCCTGTCTATAGGAAACGCAGCTTATGGTCAGTCTGCGTCCTGGCTGTAGAGAGATTCAGTTCACGGGAATTCTGTATGCTAGTGGAGGACAAAGCTCTTTCAGTGGTCTGTAGCCTGGAAATAGGCATACACAAGGTGCGCAATGTCTGCAGCCTGAGTGTAGGTGACAGAGCTTACAGGAGTTCTGTAACCTGAGTGTTGTCAGATGCAGCTTTCATGAGATCTGTATTACAGGTGTGGAACGATGCCGATGGAAGAGTTCTGTAGCCTGGGACTAGGGATTCGCAATATGCTGGATTTCTGTAGCCTGACTCTAGGATGCGCAGCTTAAGGGCGTTCTTCGTCCTGCCTGTTGAGAGATGCAGATCACGGGAGTTATATATGCTAGTAGAGTGCAATGCTATTTCAGAGTTCTGTTGCCTGGGACTAGGATGACACAACGTGCACAATGCCTGTATCCTTATACATACCTTACAGGAGTTCTGTAACCTGAGTGCAGTGAGGTGCAGCTTACATGAGTTCTGTATCTGAGGTGTGGATGTAAGCAGTTTGTAAGAGTTCTGTAGCCTGGGAGTAGGGATTCGCAATATGCGGGATTTCTGTAGCCCGACTCAGGGATGTGCAGCTTATAGGAATTCTGGATACAGGCTGCAGAGAGATTCAGTTCATGGGAGTTCTGTACGCTAGTGGAGTGCAAAGCTGTTTCAGCGTTCTGTAGCTTGGGAATACGCTTACACATTGTGTGCAATTTTGGTAGCCTGAGTGTTCGAGAGAGAGCGTAGATGAGTTCTGTAACTTGAGTGTAGTCAGATGCAGCTTTCATGAGTTCTGTATCTGAGGTTTGGAACGAAGCAGTTTTGAAGGGTTCTGTAGCCTGAGAGTAGGCATTCGCTGTATGCAGGATTTCTGTAGCCTGTCTATAGGAAACACAGCTTATGGTCGGTCTGCTTCCTGGCTTTAGAAAGATTTCGTTCATGGGAGTTCTGTATGCTAATGGAATACAAAGCTGTTTCAGCGGGCAGTACCCTGGGAATACGCTTACACAATGTGCGCAATGTCTGTAGCCTTAGTGTAGGAGACAGAGCTTACAGGAGTTCTGAAACTTGAGTTTAGAGAGATGCAGCGTACACGAGTTCTGTATTACAAATGTGGAACGAAGCAGTTTGGAAGAGTTCTGTAGCCTGGTAGTAGGCATTCGCAATATGCGGGATTTCTGTAGCCTGTCAATAGGAAACTCAGCTTATGGTCGGTCTGCTTCCTGGGTGTAGGGAGATTCAGTTTGGGAGTTCCGTATGCTAGTGGAGTACAAAGCTGTTCCAGCGGTCTGTAGCCTGAGAATAGGCATACACAATGTGAGGAATGTCTGCAGCCTGAGTGTAGGAGACAGAGGTGTGGATGTAAGCTTTTTGGAAGAGTTCTGTAGCCTGGGAGTAGGCACTCGCAATATGCTGATTCCTGTAGCTTCTCTATAGGAAACGGCGCTTATAGGAATTCTGGATACAGGCTGTAGAGAGATTCAGTTCACGGGAGTTCTGTATGCTAGTGGAGTGCAATTCTATTTCACAGTTATGTTGCGTGGGAATAGGCTTACCCCATGTGCCCAATATATGTAACCTGTGTGTAGGAGACAGAGCTTTCAGGAGTTCTGTAACCTGAGTTTGGTCAGATGCAGCGTACCTGAAATCTGTATCAGAGTTGTGGAAGGAAGCATTTTGGAAAAGTTCTGTAGCCTGGGAGTTGGCATTCACAATATGCGGGATTTCTGTAACCTGTCTATAGGAAACATGGCTTATGGTCGGTCTGCTTCCTGCCTGTAGAGAGATGCAGTTCATGGGAGTTCTGTATGCTAGTGGAGTGAAAAAGCTGTTTCAGCGGTCTGTAGCCTGGGAATAGGCATACACAATGTGTGCAATGTCTGTAGCCTGAGTTTAGGAGATAGGGCTTACAGGATATAATAACCTGAGTGTTGTCAGATGCAGATTACATTAGAAATGTATCAGGGTTGTGGATGTAAGCATGAGTTCTGTATCGGAGGTGTGGATGTAAGCAGCTTGGAATAGTTCTGTAGCCTGGGAGTGGGCATTCGCAATATGCGTGATTTCTGTAGCCTGACTCTAGGATGCGCAGCTTATGGGCATTCTTCGTCCTGGGTGTAGAGAGATGCAGTTCATGGGAGTTCTGTATGCAAGTGGGGTGTAATGCTATTTCAGAGTTCTGTTGCCTGGGAATAGGATGACACAATGTGCGCAATGTCTGTGTCCTTAGACAGAGCTTACAGGAGTTCTGTAACCTGAGTGTTTTGAGTGCAGCTTACATGAGTTCTGGATCGGAGGTGTGTAACGAAGCAGATTGTAAGAGTTCTGTACCCTGGGAGTAGTCATTCGCAATATGCGGGTTTCTGTAGCCTATCTATAGGAAATGCAGCTTATGGTCGGTTTCCTTCCTGGCTGCAAATGTGATGCAGTTCACGGGAGTTCTGTATGCTAGTGGACTGCAATACAATTTCAGAGTTCTGTTGCCTGGGAATAGGATGACACAATGTGCGCAAGGTCTGTATCCTTAGACAGAGCTTACATGAGTTCTGTAACCTGAGTGTAGTCAGATAAAGCTACGTGAGTTCTGTATTACAGGTGTGGAACGAAGCGGTTAGTAAGAGTTCTGTAGCCTGGGAGTCGGCATTCACAATATGCGGGATTTCTGTAGCCTGTCTATAGGAAACGCAGCTTATGGTTGGTCTGCTTCATGGCTGTAGAGAGATTCAGTTCACGGGAGTTCTGTATGCTAGTGGAGTGCAAAGCTGTTTCAGCGTTTTGTAGCCTGAGTATACGCTTACACCTTGTGCACAATTACGGCAGCCTGAATGTAGGAGACAGAGCTTACAGGAGTTCTGTATCCTGAGTTTAGTCAGATGCAGCATACATGACTTCTGTGTCGGAGCTGTGGATATAAGCAGTTTGGAAGAGTTCTGTACCCTTTTAGTAGGGATTTGCAATATGCGGGATTTATGTAGCCTGACTCTATGATGCGCAGCTTATGGGCGTTCTGCATGCTGGCTCTAGAGAGATGCAGTTCACAGGAGTTTTGTATGCTATTGGAGTGCAATGCTATTTCAGAGTTCTGTTGCCTGGGAATAGGATGACACAATGTGAACAATGTCTGTATCGGAGGTTTTGATCGAAGCAGTTAGGAAGGGTTCCGTGGCGTGGGAGTACAGATTCGCAGTATGCGGGATTTCTGTAGCCTGTCTATTGGAAACAGAGCTTATGGTCGGTGTGCTTCCTGGTTGTAGAGAGATTCAGTTCACGGAGTTCTGTATGCTATTGGAGTACAAATCTCTTTCAGCGGTCTGTAGCCTGGGAATAGGCATACACAATGTGCGCAATGTCAGTAGCCTGAGTGTAGGAGACAGAGCTTACAGGAGTTTTGTAACCTGATTTTAGTCAGATACTGGGTGCATGAATTCTGTATTACAGGTGTGTAATGAAGCAGTTAGGAAGGGTTCTGTAGATTGGGAGTAGGTATTTGCAATATGCGGGATTTCTGTAGCCTGTCTATGGGAAACACAGCTTATGGTCATTCTGTTTCCTGGCTGTAGAGAGATTCAGTTCACGGGACTTCTTTATGCTAGTGGAGTGCAATGCTATTTCAGTGATTTGTTGCCTGGGAATAGGATGACACAATATTCGCAATGTTTGTATCCTTAGACAGTGCTTACAGGAGTTCTGTAAGCTGAGTGTAGTCAGATGCAGCTTACATCATTTCCTTATCAGAGGTGTGGATGTTAGCAGTTTGGCAGAGTTCTCTAACCTTGGACAAGGATATGCAATATGCCGGATTTCTGTAGCCTGTCTATATGAAACGCAGCTTATGGTCGGTCTGCTTCCTGGTTGTAGAGAGATTCAGTTCACAGGAGTTCTGTATGCTAGTGGAGTACAATCCTGTTTCAGCGGTCTGTATCCTGGGAATAGGCATACACAATGTGTGCAATATCTGTAGCCTGAGTGTAGGAGACAGAGTTTACAGGAGTTCTGTAACCTGAGTTTAGTCAGATGCAGCGTACATGAGTTCTGTATCTGAGATATGGGTGTAAGCAGTTTAGAAGAGTTCTGTATCCTGGGAACAGGGATTCGCAATATGCGGGATTTCTGTAGCCTAACTCTGGGATGTGAATCTATAGGAATTCTGGATACATGCTGTAGAGTGATTCAGTTCATGTGAGTTCTGTATGCTAGTGGTGTGCAAAGCTGTTTCAGCGTTCTGTAGCCTGGGAATACGCTTACATAATGTGGGCAATTTCGGTAGCCTGGGTATAGGAGAGAGAGTGTACAGGAGTTCTGTACACTGAGTGTAGTGATTTACAGCATACATGTGTTCTGTATTGGAGGTGTGGAACGAAGCAGTTAGGAAGCGTTCTGTAACCTTGGAGTAGGCATTGGCAATATGTGACATTTCTGTAGCCTGACCTTAGGAAATGCAGATTATGGGTGTTCTGATTCTTGGCTGTAGAGAGATTCAGTTCATGGGAATTCTGTATGCTAGTGGAATGCAATGCTATTTCAGAATTCTGTTGCCTGGGAATAGGATGACACAATGTGCGCAATCTCTGTATCCTTAGACAGAGCTTACAGATGTTCTGTAACCTGAGTGTAGTCAGATGCAACTTACATGAGTTCTGTATTGCAGGTGTGGAAAGAAGCAGTTTGGAAGAGTTCTGTTTCCTGGGAGTAGGCATTCGCAATATGCAGGATTTCTGTAGCCTGACTCTGGGATGTGCAGCTTATAGGAATTCTGGATACAGTCTGTAGAGAGATTCGGTTCATGTGAGTTCTGTATGCTAGTGGAGGGTAATGCTATTTCAGAGTTATGTTGCCTGGGAATACACTTACGCCATGTGCGCAATATCTGTAGATTTTGTGTAGGAGACAGAGATTACAGGAGTTCTGTAACCTGAGTGTAGTCAGATGCAGCGTACATGAGTTGTGTACTACAGGTGTAGAACGAAGCAGTTTGGAAGAGTTCTGTAGCCTGGGAGTAGGGATTCGCAATATGTGGGATTTCTGTAGCCAGTTATAGGAAACACAGCTTATGGTCGGTCTGCTTCCTGGCTTTAGAGAGATTCAGTTCACGGGAGTTCTGAATGCTAGTGGAGTACAAAGCTGTTTCATCAGTGTGTAGCCTGGGAATAGGCATACACAATGTGCCCAATGTCTGTAGCCTGCATGTAGGAGACAGAGCTTACAGGAGTGCTGTATCCTGAATTTGGTCAGATGCAGCGTACATGAGTTTTGTATTGGAGGTGTGGATGTAAGCAGTTTTGAGGATTTCTGTAACCTGGGAGTAGGGATTCGCAATATGCAGGATTTCTGTAGCCTGACTCTTGGATGCGCAGCTTATGGGCGTTCTGCGTGCTGGCTGTAGAGTGATGCAGTTCAGGGGAGTTCTGTATGCTAGTGGAGTGCAAAGCTGTTTCAGAGTTCTGTAGCCTGGGAATACGCTTACACAATGTAGGCACTTTCGGTAGCCTGAGTGTAGAAGACAGCGTACAGGGGTTCTGCAACTTGAGTGTAGTGATTTACAGCATACATGAGTTCTGTATATGAGGTGTGGAACGTAGCAGTTAGGAAATGTTTTGTAGCCTCGGAGTAGGCATTCGCAATATGTGGGATTTCTGTAGCCTGTCTAGAGGAAACGCAGCTTATGGTCAGTCTGCTTCTTGGCTGTAGAGAGATTCTGTTCATGGGAGTTCTGTATTCTAGTGGAGTACAAAGCTGTTTCAGTGGTCTGTAGCCTGGGAATACGCTTACACAATGTGAGCAATGTCTGTAGCCTAGTTAAGGAGACAGAGCTTACAGGAGTTCTGTAACCTGAGTTTAGTCAGATGCAGCGTACATGAGTTCTGCATTGGAGTTGTGGATGTAAGCAGTTTGGAAGAGTTCTTTAGCCTGGGAGTAGGCATTCGCAAAATGCATGATTTCTGTAGCCTGTCTATAGGAAAGGTATCTTATAGGAATTCTGGATACAGCTTCTAGAGAGGTTCAGTTAATGGAAGCTCTGTATGCTAGTGAGTACAAAGCTGTTTCAGCATTCTGTACCCTGGGAATACGCTTACACATTGTGCACAATGTCTGTAGCCTAAGTGTAGGAGACAGAGCTTACAGGAGTTCTGCAACCTGAGTGTAGTCAGATGAAGCATACATGAGTTCTGTATCGGAGGTGTGGAACGAAGCAGTTGGAAGAATTCTGTAGTCTGGGAAAGGCATTTGCAATATGCTGGATTTCTGTAGCCTGTCTATAGGAAACACAGCTCATGGTCGGTCTGCTGCATGGCTGTAGAGAGATGCAGTTCACGGCAATTCTGTATGCTAGTGGAGTGCAATATTATTTCAGAGTTCTGTTGCCAGGGAATAGGATGACACAATGTGCACAATGTCTGTATCCTTAGACAGAGCTTACAGGAGTTCTGTATCCTGAGTGTAGTGAGGTGCAGCATACATGAGTTCTGTATCGGAGGTGTGTAACGAAGCAGTTTGTAAGAGTTCTGTAGCCTGGTAGCAGGCAATCGCAATATGCGGGATTTCTGTAGCCTGACTCTGGGATGTACAGGGTATAGGAATTCTGGATACAGGCTGTAGAGAAATTCAGTTCACGAGAGTTCTGTATGCAATTGGAGTGCAGAGCAGTTTCAGCGTTCTGTAGCCTGGGAATAATATGACACAATGTGCGCAACTTTGGTAGCCTGAGTGTAAGAGTGAGAGCGTACAGGAGTTCTGTAACCTGAGTGTAGTGATCTACAGTATACATGAGTTCTGTATCTGAGGTGTGGAACGAAGCAGTTAGGAAGGGTTCTGTAGCCTGGGAGTACCTATTCGCAATATGTGGGATTTGTGTAGCCTAACTCTGGGATGTGTAGCTTATAGGAATTCTGGATACAGGCTGTAGAGAGATTCAGTTAACGGGAGTTCTGTATGCTAGTGGAGTGCATAGCTGTTTCAGCGTTCTATATCCTGGGAATAGGCTTACACAATGTGCACAATTTTGGTAGCCTGAGTGTAAGAGAGAGAGGTCTTACAGGAGTTCTGTAACCTGAGTGTAGAGATTTACAGCATACGTGAGTTCTGTATCTGAGGTGGGGAATGACGCAGTTTGGAAGATTTCTGTAGCCTGGGAGTTGGCATTCGCAATATGCGGGATTTCTGTTGCCAGTCTATAGAAAACGCAGGTTATGGTCAGTCTGCTTCCTGGCTGTAGAGAGATTCAGTTCACGGGATTTCTGTATGCTACTGGAGTAGAAAGCCGTTTCAGTGGTCTGTAGGTGGGAATAGACATACACAATATGCGCAATGTATGTAGCCCACGTGTAGGAGCCAGAGCTTATAGGAGTTCTGTAACCTGAGTTTAGTCAGATGCAGCTTACATGAGTTCTGTGTTACAGGTGTGTAATAAAGCCATTTGGAAGAGTTCTATAGCCTGTGAGTAGCCATTCGCAATATGCGCGATTTCTGTAGTCTGTCTATAGGAAATGCAGCTTATGGCAGGTCTCCTTCCTGGCTGTAGAGAGATTCAGTTCACGGGAGTTCTGAAAGCCAGTGGAGTACAAAGCTGTTTCAGCTGTCTGTAGCCTAGGAAGAGGCATACACAATGTACGCAATCTCTGTAGCCCACATGTAGGAGCCAGAGCTTATAGGAGTTCTGTAACCTGAGTGTAGTCAGAATGCAGCTTACATGAGTTCTATATTACAGGTGTAGAACGAAGCAGTTTGGAGGAGTTATGTAGCCTAGGAGTAGGCATTCGCGATATGCGGCATTTCTGTAGCCTGTCTATAGGAAACGCAGCTTATGGTCGGTCTCCTTCCTGGCTGTAGAGAGATTCATTCATGGGAGTTCTGAAAGCCAGTGGAGTACAAAGCTGTTTCATCTGTCTCTAGCCTGGGAAGAGGCATACACAATGTACGCAATCTCTGTAGCCTGAGTGTAGCAGACAGAGATTACAGGAGTTCTGTAACCTGAGTTTAGTCAGATGCAGCATACATGAGTTCTGTATGGCTGGGGTGGATGTAAGCAGTTTGGAAGAGTTCTGTAGCCGGGGAGTAGGCTCGCAAAATGCAGGATTTCTGTAGCCAACTCTAGGATGCGCAGCTTATGTGCGTTCTGCAACCTGGTTGTAGAGAGATGCAGTTCACGGGAGTTCTGTATGCTAGTGGAGTCAATGCTATTTCAGAGTTCTATTGCCTGGGAATAGGATGACAGAATGTGCGCAATGTCTATATCCTTAGACAGAGCTTACAGGAGTTCTGTAACCTGAGTGTAGTGAGGTACAGCTTACATGAGTTCTGTATAGGAGGTTTGTTACGGAGCAGTTTGGAAGAGTTCTGTAGCCTGGGAGTAGCCATTCGCAATATGCGGGATTTCTGTAGCCTGACTCTGGGATGTGCAGCTTACAGGAATTCTGCATAAAGGCTGAAGAGAGATTCAGTTCACAGGAGTTCGGTATGCTAGTGGAGTGCAGAGCAGTTTCAGCGTTCTGTAGCCTGGGAATAAGCTGGCACAATCTGCGCAACTTTGGTAGCCTGAGTGTAGGAGAGAGAGCGTACAGGAGTTCTGTAACCTGAGTGTAGTAGTTTACAGCATACATGAGTTCTGTATCTGAGGTGTGGAACGAAGCAGTTAGGAAGGATTCTGTAGCCTGGGAGTAGGCATTCGCACTCTGCGGGATTTGTGTATCCTGATTCTTGGATGTGCAGCTCATTGTCGGTCTGCTTCCTGGCTGCAGAGAGATTCAGTTCATGGGAGTTCTGTATGCTAGTGGAGTACACAGCTGGTTCAATGGTCTTTAGCCTGGGAATAGGCATACACAGTGTGCACAATGTCTGTATCCTTAGTGTAGGAGACAGAGCTTACAGGAGTTCTGTAACCTGAGTGTAGTCAGATGCAGCGTACATGAGTTCTGTATTACAGGTGTGAAACGAAGCTTTTTGGAAGAGTCCTGTAGCCATGGAGTAGAGATTCGCAATGTGTGGGATTTCTGTAGCCTGTCTATAGGAAACGCAGCTTATGGTTGGTCTACTTCCTGGCTGTAGAGAGATTCAGTTCATGGGCGTTCTGTATGCTAGTGGAGTACAAAGCTTTTTTTGTGATCAGTAGACTGGGAATAGGCATATACATTGTGCGCAATGTCTGTAGACTGAGTGTAGGACAGAGCTTACAGGAGTTCTGTAACCTGAGTTTAGTCAGATGCAGCGTACATGATTTCTGTATTACAGGTGTGTAACAAAGCAGTTTGTAAGAGTTTTGTAGACTGGGAGTAGGCATTCGCAATATGCGGGATTTGTGTACCCTGACTCTGGGATGTGCAGCTCATTTTTGGTCTGCTACCTGGCTGTAGAGAGATTCAGTTCACGGGAGTTCTGTATGCCAGTGGAGAATACAGCTGGTTCAGCGGACTTTAGCCTGGGAATAGGCATACACAATGTGCGCAATGTCGTAGACTGAGTGTATGAGACAGAGCTTACAGGATTTCTGTAACCTGAATTTAGTTAGATGCAGTGTACATGACTTCTTATTACAGGTATGCAATGAAGCAGTTATGAACGGTTCTGTAGCCTGAGAGTAGGCATTTGCAATATGCGTGATTTCTGTAGCTTGTCTATAGGAAACGCAGCTTATGGTAGGTCTGCTTCCTGGCTGTAGAAAAATTCAGTTCACGGGAGTTCTGTATGCTAGTGGAGTACAAAGCTGTTTCAGCGGTCTGTAGCCTGGGAATATGCTCACACAATGTGCACAAAGTTTTAGCCTGAGTGTAGGAGACAGAGCTTACAGGAGTTCTGTAACCTGTGTTTAGTGAGATGCAGTGTACATGAATTCTATATTATAGGTGTGGAATGAAGCAGTTTGGAAGAGTTCTGTAGCCAGGGAGTAGGCATTCTCAATATGCGGGATTTCTGTAGCCTGACTCTGGGATGTGCAGTTATAGGAATTCTGGATACAGGCTGTAGGGAGATTCAGTTCATGGGAGTTCTGTTTGCAACTGGAGTACAAAGCAGTTTCAGCGTTCTGTAGCCTGGGAATAGGCATACACAATGTGCGCAATGTCCGTAGACTGAGTGTATGAAACAGAGCTTACAGGAGTTCTGTAACCTGAGTTTAGTCAGATGCAGCTTACATGAGTTCTCTATTACAGGTTATGGAAGGAAGCAGTTTGTAAGAGTTCTGTAGCCTGGGAGTAGGCATTCACAATATGCGGGATATTTGTAGCCTGACTCTGGGATATGCAGCTTATAGGCATTCTGGTTACAGGCTGTAGAGGGATTCAGTTCAGGGGATTTCTGTATGCTAGTGGAGGACAAAGCTGTTTCAGCGGTCTGTAACCTGGGAATACGCTTATACAATGTGTGCATTTTAGTAGCCTGAGTGTAGGAACGAGAGCGTACAGGAGTTCTGTAACCTGAGTGTTGTGCTTTACATCATACTTGAGTTCTGTATCGGAGGTGTGGAACGAAGCAGTTAGGAATTGTTCTGTATCCTGGGAGTAGGCAATCACAATATGCCGGATTTCTGCAGCCTGTCTATAGGAAACGCAGCTTATGGTCGGTCTGCTTCCTGGCTGTAGAGGGATTCAGTTCACGGGAGTTCTGTATGCTAGTGGAGTACATAGCTGTCAGCGGTATGTAGCCTGGGAATAGGCATACACAATGTGCACAAAGTGCGTAGCCTGAGTGTAGGAGACTGAGCTTAGAGGAGTTCCATAACCTGAGTGTACTCAGATGCAGTGTAAGTCAGTTCTATGTTATAGGTGTGGAATGAAGCAGTTTGGAAGAGTTCTGTAGCCTGGCAGTAGGCATTGAGAATATGCGGGATTTCTGTAGCCTGACTCTGTGATGTGCAGCTTATAGGAATTCTGGATACAGGCTGTAGAGAGGTTCAGTTCATGGGAGTTTGTATGCTAGTGGAGTACAAAGCTGTTTCAGCATTCTGTACCCTGGGAATAGGCATACACAATGTGCGTAATGTCTGTAGCCTGAGTGTAGGAGACAGAGCTTACAGGAGTTCTGTAACCTGAGTGTAATCAGGTGCAGCTTACATGAGTTTTGTATCGGAGGTGTGGAACGAAGCAGTTTGTAAGAGTTCTGTAGCCTGGGAGTAGGCATTCACAATATGTGGGATTTCTGTATCCTGTCTATAGTAAATGCAGCTTATTGTCGGACTGCTTTCTGGCTGTAGAATGATTCAGTTCATGGGAGTTCTGTATGCTACTGGAGTACAAAGCTGTTTCAGCGGTCTGGACAAACTGGTGTGGAATTGGTGTGCAAAGCACCCAGAAAAGCAGAGTCAACCAGGTGTTGGAGAAAAGCAAAGTCTTTCTCTTGGTCAAGTGGATTCAATGTCATGTTCACAAACACCAATATCATTTTTAACCAGGTTTCTGCAGCTTTTTACTCAGAAAACACAAATGTGTACCTGCTCTGTCTCCATGTGTAACCAATTAGCGTTTGCCAACAGAAAAACAAAATGTTACATTCTACAATGCATTCACAACTCTAAAGTCCATAGATACTATCGAGAAACACAAGCAAACTCTGAGGCTGTAGCAAAAGCTGGGATTGAGTTAGCCACCACAGAACAGGATATTTCTAGTTTTACCAGCCCTATCTGGACAAACTGGTGTGGAATAGGTGTGCAAAGCACCCAGAAAAGCAGTGTCAACCTGGTTTTGGAGAAAAGCAAAGTCTTTTTCTTGGGCAAGTGGATTCAATGTCATGTTTACAAACCCAAATATCATTTGTAACCTGGTTTCTGCAGCTTTTTACTCAGAAAACACGAATGTGTACCTGTTGTATCTCCATGTGAAACCAATTAGCGTTTGCCAACAGAAAAACAAACTGTTACATGTACAATGCATTCCCAACTCTAAAATCCACAGATACTATCGAGAAAACGAAGGAAACACAGAAACTGTAGCAAGTTCTGGAATTGAGTTAACAACCTCTGAACCGGATATTTCTGGTTTCAGCCAGCCCTATATGTACAAACTGGTGTGGAATTGGTGTGCAAAGCACCCAGAATAGCAGAGTCAACCTGGTTTTGGAGAAAAGCAAAGTTTTTTTCGTGGGCAAGTGGATTCAATGTAAAGTTTACAAACACAAATATCATTTTTAACTTGGTTTCTGTAGCTTTTTACTCAGAAAACTTGAATGTGTTCCTGTTGTGTCTCCATGTGAAACCAATTAGCGTTTGCTAACAGAAAACAGAAATGTTACCTGCTTCAATGCATTCAGAACTCTAAAATGCAGAGATACTATCGACAAAACACAAGCAACCACAGGAGCTGAAGCAAGACCTGATATTGAGTTCGCCACCAAGAACCAGATATTTCTGGTTTCATCCAGACCTAATGGACAAACTTGTGTGTAATTGGTGTGCAAAGACCCAGAAACGCAGAGTCAACCTTGTTTTGGAGAAAAGCAAAGTCTTTTTCTTGCGTAAGTGGATTCAGTGTCATGTTTACAAACACAAATATCATTTTTAACCTGGTTATGCAGCTTTTCACTCAGAAAACACGAATATGTAACTGTTGTGTCTCCATGTGACACAATAAGCGTATGCCAACAGAAATACAAAATGTTACATGCTACAAAGCCTTCACAACTCTAAAGTCCATAGATAGCATCGTGAAAACACTAACAAACTAAGAGGATGTAGCAAGTGCTTGGATTGAGCTAGCCGCCACAGAACCGGATATTTCTGGTTCCATTCAGCCCTAGGATAGAGACCGCTGAAACTGCTTTGTACTCCACTAGCATACAGATATCCCATGAACTGAATCTCTCTACAGCCAGGAAGCAGGCCGACCATACGCTGCATTTCCTATAGACAGGGTACAGAAATCCCGCATAATGCGAATGCCTACTCCCAGGCTACAGAACCCTTCCTAACTGCTTCGTTCCACACTTCTGATACAGAACTCATGTAAGCTTCACCTCACTACACTCAGGGTGCAGAACTCCTGTAAGCTCTGTCTAAGGATACAGACATTGCGCACATTGTGTCATCCTATTCCCAGGCAACAGAACTCTGAAATAGCATTGCACTCCACTAGCATACAGAACTCCCGTGAACTGAATCTCTCTACACTCAGGATGAAGAACGCCCATAAGCTGCACATCCTAGAGCCAGGCTACAGTAATCCTGCATATTGCGAATGCCTACTCCCAGGCTACAGGACCTTTCCTAACTGCTTCTTTCCACACTTCTGATACAGAACTCATGTATGCTCTAAATCACTACACTCAGGTTACAGAACTCCTTTACGCTCTCTCACTAAAAACTCAGGCTACCGAAATCACGCATATTGTGTAAGCATATTCCCAGGCTACAAAACGATGAAACAGCTTTGAACTCCACTAGCATACAGAACTCCCATGAACTGAATCTCTCAACAGCATGTATCCAGAATTCCCATAAGCTGCACATCCCAGAGTCAGGCTAAAGAAATCGCACATATTGCGAATGCCTACTCCCAGGCTACAGAACTCTCCCAAACTGCTTCATTCCACACCTGTAATACAGAACTCATGTAAGCTGCATCTGAGTAAAATCAGGTCACAGAACTCCTATAAGCTCTGTCTCCTACACTCAGTCTACAGACATTGCGCACATTGTGTATGCCTATTCCCAGGCTACAGACCGCTGAAAGAGCTTTGTACTCCACTAGCATACAGAACTCCCATGAACTGAATCTCTCTACAGCCAGGAAGGAGACCGACAATAAGCTGCATTTCCTATAGACAGAAAACAGAAATCCCGCATATTGCGAATTCCTAAGCCCAGGATACAGAACCCTTCCTAACTACTTCTTTCCACACCTCCGATACAAAACTCATGTATGCTGTAAATCTCTACACTAGGTTACAGAATTCCTGTATGCTCTCTCTCCTACACTCAGGCTACCAAAATTGCGCACATTATGTCAACCTATTCCCAGGCTACAGAACCCTGAAACTGCTCTGCACTCAACTAGCATACAGAACTCCCGTGAACTGAATGACTCTGCAGCCTGTATCCAGAATTCCTGTAAGGTGCACATCACAGAGTCAGGCTACAGAAATCCTACATATTGCGAATGCCTACTCCCAGGCTACAGAACTCTTACAAACTGCTTCATTACACACCTCCGATACAGAACTCATGTAAGCTGCACCTCACTGCACTCAGGTTACAGAACTCCTGTAAGCTCTGTCTAAGGATAAGATTGCGCATATTGTGTCATCCTATTCCCAGGCAACAGAATTCTGAAAGAGCATTGCACTCCACTACATAGAGAACTCCCGTGAAATGCATCTCTCTACAGCCAGGATGCAGAACGCCCATAAGCTGCACATCCTAGAGCCAGGCTACAGAAATCCCGCATATTGCGAATGCCTACTCCCAGGCTACAGAACTCTTCCAAACTGCTTACATCCACCCCTCCAATACAGAACTCATGTAAACAGCATCTGACTACACTCAGGTTACAGAACTCCTGTAAGCTCTGTCTAAGGATAAGATTGCGCATATTGTGTCATCCTATTCCCATGCAACAGAATTCTGAAAGAGCATTGCACTACACTACATACAGAACTCCCGTGAACTGCATCTCTCTACAGCCAGGATGCAGAACGCCCATAAGCTGCACATCCTAGAGCCAGGCTACAGAAATCCCGCATATTGCGAATGCCTACTCCCAGGCTACAGAACTCTTCCAAACTGCTTACATCCACCCCTCCAATACAGAACTCATGTAAACAGCATCTGACTACACTCAGGTTACAGAACTCCTGTAAGCTCTGTCTAAGGATAAGATTGCGCATATTGTGTCATCCTATTCCCAGGCAACAGAATTCTGAAAGAGCATTGCACTACACTACATACAGAACTCCCGTGAACTGAATCTCTCTACAGCCAGGATGCAGAACGCCCATAAGCTGCACATCCTAGAGCCAGGCTACAGAAATCCCGCATATTGCGAATGCCTACTCCCAGGCTACAGAAATCTTCCAAACTGCTTACATCCACCCCTCCAATACAGAACTCATGTAAACAGCATCTGACTACACTCAGGTTACAGAACTTCTGTAAGCTCTGTCTAAGGATAAGATTGCGCATATTGTGTCATCCTATTCCCAGGCAACAGAATTCTGAAAGAGCATTGCACTCCACTACATACAGAACTCCCGTGAACTGCATCTCTCTACAGCCAGGATGCAGAACGCCCATAAGCTGCACATCCTAGAGCCAGGCTACAGAAATCCCGCATATTGCGAATGCCTACTCCCAGGCTACAGAACTCTTCCAAACTGCTTACATCCACCCCTTCAATACAGAACTCATAGAACAGCATCTGACTACACTTAGGTTACAGAACTCCTGTAAGCTCTATCTCCTACACTCAGGCTACAGACATTGTGCACATTGTGTATGCCTATTCCCAGGCTACAGACCGCTGAAACTGCTTCGTACTCCACTAGCATAATCCCGTGAACTGAATCTCTCTACAGCCAGGAAGCAGACCGACCATAAGCAGTGTTTCTTATAGACAGGCTACAGAAATCAAGCATATTGCGAATGCCTACTCCCAGGCTACAGATCCTTTCCTAACTGCTTCTTTCCACACTTCTGATACAGAACTCATGTATGCTCTAAATCACTACACTCAGGTTACAGAACTCCTGTACGATCTCTCACCTAATCTCAGGCTACCGAAATCAGGCACATTGTGTAAGCGTATTCCCAGGCTACTAAACAATGAAACAGCTTTGAACTCCACTAGCATACAAAACTCCCATGAACTGAATCTCTTTACAGCATGGATCCAGAATTCCCATAAGCTGCACATCCCAGAGTCAGGCTACAGAAATCCCACATATTGCGAATGCCTACTCCCAGGCTACATAACTCTTCCTAACTGCTTCGTTCCACAGCTGTAATACAGAACTCA
Source organism: Sylvilagus floridanus (assembly GCA_949820135.1). Taxonomy (NCBI): domain Eukaryota; kingdom Metazoa; phylum Chordata; class Mammalia; order Lagomorpha; family Leporidae; genus Sylvilagus; species Sylvilagus floridanus. The sequence continues at coordinate 27,801,645 of OX463228.1, forward strand.
TGTAAGCTGCATCTGACTAAAATCAGGTTACAGAACTCCTGTAATCTCTGTCACCTACACTCAGTCTACAGACATTGCGCACATTGTGTATGCCTATTCCCAGGCTACAGACCACTGAAAGAGCTTTGTACTCCACTAGCATATAGAACTCCCATGAACTGAATCTCTCTACAGCCAGGAAGGAGACCGAACATAGCCTGCGTTTTTATAACAGACTACAGAATTCGCGCATATTGCGAAATCCTACTCCCAGGCTACAGAACTCTTCCAAACTACTAAGTTCCACACCTCCAATACAGAACTCATGTATGCTGTAAATCACTACACTCAGGTTACAGAACTCCTGTACGCTATGTCTCCTACACTCAGGCTACAAAAGTTGTGCACATTTTGTCAACCTATTCCAAGGCTACAGAACGCTGAAACTGCTCTGCACTCCACTAGCATACAGAACTCCCGTGAACTGAATCTCTCTTCAGGCTGTATCCAGAATTCCTGTAAGCTGCACATCCCAGAGAGAGGCAACAGAAATCCTGCATGTTGCAAATGCCTACTCCCAGGCTACAGAACTCTTACAAACTGCTTCATTACAGACCTCCAATACAGAACTCATGTAAGCTGCACCACACTGTACTTAGGTTTCAGAACTACTGGAAGCTATGTCTAAGGATACAGACATTGCGCACATTGTGTGACCCTATTCCCAGGAAACAGAACTCTGAAATAGCATTGCACTCCACTAGCATACAGAACTCCCGTGAACTGCATCTCTCTATAGCCAGGACGTAGAACGCCCATAAGCTGCACATCCTAGAGTCAGGCTACAGAAATCCCGCATATTGTGAATCCCTACTCCCAGGCTACAGAACTCTTCCAAACTGCTTCGTTCCACACCTGGAATACAGAACTCATGTAAGTTGCATCTGACTAAACTCAGGTTCACAACTCCTGTAAGCTCTGTCTCCTATATTTAGGCTATAACATTGCGCACATTGTTTATGCCTATTCCCAGGCTACAGACCAATGAAAAAACTTTGTACACCACCAGCATACAGAACATCCATGAACTGAACCTCTCTAGAACCTGTAGCCAGAATTCCTATAAGCTGCCTTTCCTATCGACAGGCTACAGAAATCCCGCATATTGCGAATGCCTACTCCCAAGCTAAAAACTCTTCCAAAGTGCTTACATCCACACCTCCGATACAGAACTCATGTACGCTGCATGTGACTAAACTCAGGTTACAGAACTCCTGTAAGCTCTGTCTCCTTCACTCAGGCTACGGACATTGCGCACATTGTGTAAGCGTATTCGCAGGCAATAGACCACTGAAACAGCTTTATACTCCACTATCATACAGAACTCCCATGAACAGAATCTCTCTATAGCCAAGAAGCAGACTGAGCATAAGCTGCGTTTCCTATAGACAGGCTACAGAAATACCACATATTGTGAACGCCTAATCCCAGGCTACAGAACCCTTCCTAACTGCTACATTCCACACCTCTGATACAGAATTGATGTATGCTGTAAATCACTACACTCAGGTTGCAGAACCCCTGTAAGCTGTCTTCTACACTCAGGCTACCGAAAGTGCCTACATTGGGTAAGCGTATTCCCAGGCTACAGAACTCTGAAACAGCTTTGCTCTCCACTAGCATACAGAACTCCCATGAACTGAATCTCTCTACAGCCAAGAAGCAGACAGACCATAAGCTGCGTTTCCTGCAGACAGGCTACAGAAATCTCGAATATTTCAAATGCCTACTCCCAGGCCTCAGAACCCTTCCTAAGTGCTTCGTTCCTCACCTACGATACAGAACTCCTGTATGCTGTAAAACACTACACTCAGGTTGCAGAACTGTTGTATGCTCTGTCTCATACACTCAGGCTACCGAACTTGCTCACATTGTGTAAGCATATTCCCAGGATACAGAATGCTAAAACAGCTGTGCACTCCACTAGCATACAGAACTCCCATGAACTGAATCTCTCTACAGCCTATATCCATAATTCCTATAAACTGCACATCCCAGAGTGAGGGTACAGAAATCCGCATATTGCGATTGCCTACTCCCAGGCTACAGAACTCTTACACACTGCTTCGTTACACACCTCCGATACAGAAATCATATAAGCTGCACCTCACTACACTCAGGTTACAGAACACCTGTAATCTCTGTCTAAGGACACAGACATTGTGCACATTTTGTCATCCTATTCCCAGGCAACAGAACTCTGAAATAGCATTGCCTCCACTAGCATACAGAACTCCCGTGAACCTCATCTCTCTACAGCCAGGACGCAGAACGCCCACAAGCTGGGCATCCTAGAGACAGGTTAAAGAAATCAAGCACATTGTGTATGCCTATTTCCAGGCTACAGACCACTGAAAGAGATTTGTACTCCACTAGCATACAGAATTCCCATGAACTGAATCTCTCTACAGGCAGGAAGCAGACCGACCATAAGCTGTGTTTCCTATAGACAGGGTACAGAAATCCCGTATATTGTGAATGCCTACTCCCAGGCTACAGAACTCTTCCATACTGCTTTGATCCACACCTCCCATACGGAACTCACATACCCTGTATCTGACTACACTCAGGTTACCGAACTCCTGCAAGCTCTGTCTCCTACACTTAGGCTACCGAAATTGCGCACATTGTGAAAGCGTATTCCAAGGCAACAGAACTCTGAAATAGCATTGCGCTCCACTAGGATACAGACCTCCTGTGAACTGAATCTATCTACAGCCAGGACGTAGAGTGCCCATAAGCTGCACATCCTAGTGTCAGGCTACAGAAATACCGCATATTGCAAATCCCTACTCCCAAGCTACAGACCTCTTCCAAACTGCTTTGTTACACACCTGTAATACTGAACGCATGTAAGCTGCATCTGAATACACTCAGGTTACAGAACTCCTGTAAGCTCTGTCTCCTACACTCAGGCTACAGACATTGTGCACATGGTGTATGCCTATTCCCAGGGTACAGCCCGCTTAAACAGATTTGTACTCCACTAGCATACAGATCTCCCGTGAACTGTATCTCTCTACAGCCAAGAAGCAGACAGACCATAAGCTGCGTTTCCTATAGACAGGCTACAGAAATCCAGCATATTGCAAATCCCTTTTCCCAGACTACAGAATTCTTCCAAACAGCTGAAAGAGATTTGTACTCCACTAGCACACAGAACACCCATGAACTGAATCTCTCTACAGCCTGTATCCTGAATTCCTATAAGCTGCACATCCCAGAGTCAGGCTACAGAAATTCCGCATATTGTGAATCCCTCTCCCAGGCTACAGAACTCTTCCAAACTGCTTGTATCCACACCTACAATACAAAACTCATGTACACTGCATCTGAAAAAACTCAGGTTACAGAACTTCTGTAAGCTCTGTCTCCTACACTCAATCTACAGACATTGCGCACATTGTGTATGCCTATTCCCAGGCTACAGAACTCTTCCAACTGCATCGTTCCACACCTGTAATACAGTATTTATGTATGCTACATCTGACTACACTCAGGTTACAGAACTCCTGTAAGCTCTGTCTCCTACACTCAGGTTAGAGACATTGCGCACATTGTGTATGCCTTTTCCCTGTCTACAGACAGCTGAAAGAGCTTTGTACTGCACTAGCATACAGAACTCCCATGAACTGAATCTCTCTACAGCCAGCACGCAGAACGCCCATAAGCTGAATTTCCTGCAGACAGGCTACAGAAATCCTGCATATTGCGAATGCCTACCCCCAGGCTACAAAACCTTTCCAAACTCCATCGTTCCACAACTGTAATACTGAACTCATCTAAGCTGCATCTGACTATACTCAGGTTACAGAAATCCTGTACGCTCTGTCTCCTACACTTTTTCTGTTGGCATACTCTAATTGGTTTCACATGGTTACACAACAGGTACACATTCGTGTTTTCTGAGTAAAAAGCTACAGAAACCAGGTTAAAAATGATATTGGTGTTTGTAAACATGACATTGAATCCACTTGCCCAAGAAAAAGACTGCTTTTCTCCAAAACCAGGTTGACTCTGATATTGTGTGTGCTTTGCACACCAACTCCACACCAGTTTGTCCGGATAGGGCAGGATGAAATCAGAAATATCCGGTTCTCTGGTAGCTAACTCAATCCCAGCTCTTGCTACAGCTTCTGTGTTTGCTTGTGATTTCTCAATAGTATCAATGGACTTTAGAGTTGTGAATGCATTGTAGCATCTAACAGCTTGTTTTTCTGTTGGCATATGCTAATTGGATTCACATGGAGACACAACAGGTACACATTCGTGTTTTCTGAGTAAAAATCTGCAGAAACCAGGTTAAAAATGATATTTGTGTTTGTAAATATGACATTGAATCCACTGTCCCAAGAAAAAGACTTTGCTTTTCTCCAAAACCAGGTCGACACTGCATTTCTGCATGTCTTGCACACCAATTCCACACCAGTTTGTCCAGCTATGTCTGGAAGAAACCAGAAATATCCAGTTCTCTGTTAGCGAACTCTATACCAGCTCTTGCTAAGCTTCTGTGTTTGCTTGTGTTTTCTCGATAGTATCTATGGACTTTAGAGTTGTGAATGCATTGTAGCATGTAACTTTTTGTTTTTCTATTGGCAATCACTAATTGGTTTCACATGGAGAAACAACAGGTACACATTCCTGTTTTCTAAGTGAAAACCTGCAGAAACCAGGCCAAAAATGACATTGGTGTTTGTAAACATGACATTGAATCAACTTGCCCAAGAAAAAGACTGTGCTTTTCTCCAAAACCAGGTTGACTCTGCTTTTCTGGGTGCTTTTCACAGCAACCCGCCAACACTTTGTCAGGATAGGGCTGGATGAACCCAGAAATATCCGGTTCTGTGGTGGCTAAATTAATCCCAACTCTTGCTACAGCTTCTGTGTTTGCTTGTACTTTGTCGATAGTATCTATGGACTTTAGATTTATGAATGCATTGAAGCATTTAACATTTTGTTTTTCTGTTGGCAAATGCTAATTGTTTTCACATGGAGACACAACAGGTACACATTCATGTTTTCTGAGTAAAAATCTGCAGAAACAGGTTACAAATGATATTTGTGTTTGTAAACATGACATTGAATCCACTTGCCCAAGAAAATGACTTTGCTTTTGTCCAAAACCAGGTTGACTCTGATTTTCTGGGTGCTTTGCACACGAACTCCACAAGAGTTTGGCCAGATAGGTTTGGATGAAACCAGAATTATCCGGTTCTGTGGTGGCTAACTCAATCCCAGCTTTTGCTACAGCTTCTGTGTTTGTGTTTTCTGGAGAGTATCTATGACTTTAGAGTTGTGAATGCATTGTAGCATGTAACATTTTGTATTTCTGTTGGCAAACACTACTTTGTTTCACATGGAGACACAACAGGTACACATTCATGTTTTCTGAGTAAAAATCTGCAGAAACCAGGTTAAAAATGATATTTGTGTTTGTAAACGACATTGAATCCACTTGCCCAAGAAAAAGACACTGCTTTTCTTCAAAACCAGGTTGTCTCTGCTTTTCTGGGTGCTTTGCACACCAATTCCACACCATTTTGGCCAGATAGGTCTGGATGTAACCAGAAATATCGGTTCTGTGGTAGCTAACTCAATCCCAGCTCTTGCTACAGCTTCTGTGTTTGCTTGTGTTTTCTCGATAGTATCTATGTACTTTAGAGATTTGAATGTATTGTACCATGTAACATTTTGTTTTTCTCTTGGCAAAGGCTAATTGGTTTCACATGAAGACACAAGAGGTACACATTCGTGGTTTCAAAGTGAAAATCTCTATAAAACCAGGTCAAGAATGATATTTGTGTTTGTAAACATGGCATTGAATCCACTTGCCCAAGAAAAATACTTTGCTTTTCTCCAAAATCAGGTTGAGTCTGCTTTTCTGGGTGCTTTGCACACCAACTCCACACCTGTTTGTCCAGATAGGTTTGGATGAAACAAGAAATATCCGGTTCTGTTGTGGCAAACTCAATCCCAGCTCTTGCTACAGCTTCTGTGTTTGCTTGTGTTTTCTCGATAGTATCTGAGGACTTTAGAGCTGTGAATGCATTGTAGCATGTAACATTTTTCTTTTCTGTTTACAAATGCTAATTGGTTTCACATGGAGACACAACAGGTACACATTCGTGTTTTCTGAGTAAAAAGCTGCAGAAACCAGGTTAAAAATGATATTTGTGTTTGTAAACATGACATTGAATCCACTTGCCCAAGAAAAAGACACTGCTTTTCTTCAAAACCAGGTTGACTCTGCTTTTCAGGGTGCTTTGCACACCAATTCCACACCATTTTGGCCAGATAGGTCTGGATGTAACCAGAAATATCCGGTTCTGTGGTAGCTAACTCAATCCCAGCTCTTGCTACAGCTTCTGTGATTGCTTGTGTTTTCTCGATAGTATCTATGGACTTTAGAGATTTGAATGCATTGTAGTATGTAACATTTTGTTTTTCTCTTGGCAAATGCTAATTGGTTTCACATGAAGACACAAGAGGTACACATTCGTGGTTTCAAAGTGAAAATCTCTATAAAACCAGGTCAAGAATGATATTTGTGTTTGTAAACATGGCATTGAATCCACTTGCCCAAGAAAAATACTTTGCTTTTCTCCAAAATCAGGTTGAGTCTGCTTTTCTGGGTGCTTTGCACACCAACTGCACAGCAGTTTGTCCAGATAGGTTTGGATGAAACCAGAAATATCCGGTTCTGTTGTGGCAAACTCAACCCCAGCTCTTGCTACAGCTTCTGTGTTTGCTTGTGTTCTCTCGATAGTATCTGAGGACTTTAGAGCTGTGAATGCATTGTAGCCTGTAACATTTTTCTTTTCTGTTGACAAATACTAATTGGTTTCACATGGAGACACAACAGGTACACATTCGTGTTTTCTGAGTAAAAAGCTGCAGAAACCAGGTTAAAAATGATATATGTGTTTGTAAACATGGCATTGAATCCACTTGCCCAAGAAAAATACTTTGCTTTTCTCCAAAACCAGGTTGGGTCTGATTTAAAGGGTGCTTTGCACACCAACCCCCCACCAGTTTGTCCAGATAGGGCTGAATAAAACCAGATATATCCGGTTCTGTGTTGGCGAACTCAATCCCAGCTCTTGCTACAGATTCTGTGGTTGTTTGTGTTTTCTCGATAGCGTCTATGGACTTTAGATTTGTGAATGCATTGTAGCATGTAACAGTTTGTTTTTCTGTTGGCAAATGCTAATTGGTTTCACATGGAGACACAACAGGTACACATACGTGTTTTCTAAGTAAAAACCTGCAGAAACAGGTTACAAATGATATTTGTGTTTGTAAACATGACATTGAATCCACTTGCCCAAGAAAAGACTTTGCTTTTGTCCAAAACCAGGTTGACTCTGCTTTTCTGGGTGCTTTGCACACGAACTCCACAAGAGTTTGGCCAGATAGGTTTGGATGAAACCAGAAATATCCGGTTCTGTGGTGGCTAACTCAATCCCAGCTTTTGCTACAGCTTCTGTGTTTGTGTTTTCTGGAGAGTATCTATGACTTTAGAGTTGTGAATGCATTGTAGCATGTAACATTTTGTATTTCTGTTGGCAAACGCTACTTTGTTTCACATGGAGACACAACAGGTACACATTCATGTTTTCTGAGTAAAAATCTGCAGAAACCAGGTTAAAAATGATATTTGTGTTTGTAATCATGACATTGAATCCACTTGCCCAAGAAAAAGACACTGCTTTTCTTCAAAACCAGGTTGACTCTGCTTTTCTGGGTGCTTTGCACACCAATTCCACACCATTTTGGCCAGATAGGTCTGGATGAAACCAGAAATATCCGGTTCTGTGGTAGCTAACTCAATCCGAGCTCTTGCTACAGCTTCTGTGTTTGCTTGTGTTTTCTCGATAGTATCTATGTACTTTAGAGATTTGAATGCATTGTAGTATGTAACATTTTGTTTTTCAGTTGGCAAACGCTAATTAGTTTCACATGTACACACAACAGGTACACATTTGTGGTTTCTAAGTGAAAATCTCCATAAAACCAGGTCTAAAATGATATTTGTGTTTGTAAACATGACATTGAATCCACTTGCCCAAGAAAAAGACACTGCTTTTCTCCAAAACCAGGTTGACTCTGCTTTTCTGGGTGCTTTGCACACCAATTCCACACCAGTTTGTCCTGATAGGGCTGGATGAAACCAGAAATATCCGGTTCTGTGGAGGCTAACTCAATCCCAGCTCTTGCTACAGCTTCTGTGTTTGCTTGTGTTTTGTCGATAGTATCTATGGACTTTAGAGTTGTGAATGTATTGTAGCATGTAACATTTTGTTTTTCTGTTGGCAAACGCTAATTGGTTTCACATGGAGACACAACAGGTACACATTCGTGTTTTCTGAGTAAAAATCTGCAGAAACCAGGTTAAAAATGATGTTTGTGTTTGTACACAACATTGAATCCACTTGCCCAAGAAAAAGTCTTTGCTTTTCTCCAAAACCAGTTTCACTCTGCTTTTCTGGGTGCTTTGCACACCAACTCCACAACAGTTTGTTCAGACAGGGCTGGATGAAACCAGAAATATCCGGTTCTGTGGTGGCTAACTCAATCCCAGCTCTTGCTACAGCTTCTGTGTTTGCTTGTGTTTTCTCGATAGTATCTATATACTTTAGAGGTTTGAACGCATTGTAGCATGTAACATTTTGTTTTTCTGTTGGCAAATGCTAATTGGTTTCACATGTACACACAACAGGTACACATTCGTGGTTTCTAAGTGAAAATCTCCATAAAACCAGGTCTAAAATAATATTTGTGTTTGTAAACATGGCATTGAATCCACTTGCCCAAGAAAAAGTCTTTGATTTTCTCTAAAACCAGTTTGACTCTGCTTTTCGTGGTGCTTTGCCACCAACTCCACACCAGTTTGTCCGGATAGGGCTGGATGAAACCAGAAATATCCATTTCAATGGTGGAAAAGTCAATCCCAGCTCTTGCTACAGCTTCTGTGTTTGCTTGTGTTTTCTCGATAGTATCTATGGACTTTAGAGTTGTGAATGCATTGTAGCATGTAACATTTTGGTTTTCTGTTGGCAAACGCTAATTGGTATCACATGGAGACACAAGAGGTACACATTCATGTTTTCTGAGTAACAATCTGTAGAAACCAGGTTAAAAATGATATTTGTGTTTGTAAAGATGGCATTGAATCAACTGGCAAAAGAAAAATACTTTCCTTTTCCCAAAATCAGGTTGACTCTGATTTACCGTGTGCTTTGAACACCAACCCCACACCACTTTGTCTGGAGCGGGCTGTATGAAACCAGAAATATCCTATTGTGTGGTGGCTAACTCAATCCCAGCTCTTGCTACAGCTTCTGAGCTTGCTTGTGTTTTCTCAACTGTATCTATGCATTTTAGAGTTGTGAATGCATTATAGCAAGTAACATTTTGTTTTTCTGTTGGCAAACACTAATTGGTTTCACATGGAGACACAACAGGTACACATACGTGTTTTCTGAATAAAAGCCTGCAGAAACAGGTTACAAATGATATTTGTGTTTGTAAACATGACATTGAATCCACTTGCGCAAGAAAAAGACTTTGCTTTTGTCCAAAACCAGGTTGACTCTGCTTTTCTGGGTGCTTTGCACACCAACTCCACACCAGTTTGTCCAGATAGGTTTGGATGAAACCAGAAATATCCGGTTCTGTGGTGGCTAAGTCAATCCCAGCTCTTGCTACAGCTTCAGTGTTTGTTTGTGTTTTCTGGAGAGTATCTATGGACTTTAGAGTTGTGAATGCATTGTAGCATGTAACATTTTGTTTTTCTGTTGGCAAACGATACTTCGTTTCACATGGAGACACAACAGGTACACTTCATGTTTTCTGAGTAAAAATCTGCAGAAACCAGGTTAAAAATGATATTTGTGTTTGTAAACATGACATTGAATCCACTTGCCCAAGAAAAAGACACTGCTTTTCTTCAAAACCAGGTTGACTCTGCATTTCTGGGTGCTTTGCACACCAATTCCACACCATTTTGGCCAGATAGGTCTGGATGTAACCAGAAATATCCGGTTCTGTGATAGCTAACTCAGTCCCAGCTCTTGCTACAGCTTCTGTGTTTGCTTGTGTTTTCTCGATAGTATCTATGTACTTAAGAGATTTGAACGCATTGTAGCATGTAACATTTTGTTTTTCAGTTGGCAAACGCTAATTGGTTTCACATGTACACCCAACAGGCACACATTTGTGGTTTCTAAGTGAAAATCTCCATAAAACCAGGTCTAAAATGATATTTGTGTTTGTAAACATGGCATTGAGTCCACTTGCCCAAGAAAAAGACTTTGCTTTTCTCCAAAACCAGGTTGACTCTGCATTTCTGCGTGCTTTGCACACCAACTTCACACCAGTTTGTCCAGATAGGTTTGGATGAAACCAGAAATATCCAGTTCTGTGTTGGCGAACTCAATCCCAGCTCTTGCTACAGCTTCTGTGTTTGCTTGTGTTTTCTCGATAGTATCTGTGGACTTTATAGTTGTGAATTCTTTGTAGCAGGTAACATTTTGCTTTTCCGTTGGCTAACGCTAATTGGTTTCACATGAAGACACAACAGGTACACATTCTTGTTTTCTGAGTAAAAAGACAGAAACCAGATTAAAAATGATATTTGTGTTTGTAAACATGACATTGAATCCACTTGCCCAAGAAAAAGTCTTTGCTTTTCTCCAAAACCAGGTTGACTCTGCTTTTCGTGGTGCTTTGCCACCAACTCCACACCAGTTTGTCCGGATAGGGCTGGATGAAACCAGAAATATCCATTTCAATGGTGGCGAAGTCATTCCCAGCTCTTGCTACAGCTTCTGTGTTTGCTTGTGTTTTCTCGATAGTATCTATGGACTTTAGAGTTGTGAATGCATTGTAGAATGTAACATTTTGGTTTCTGTTTGTAAACATGTCATTCAATTCACTTGCCCAAGAAAAAGACTTTGCTTTTCTCCAAAACCTGGTTGACTCTTCTTTTCTGGGTGCTTTGCACACCAATTCCACACCAGTTTGTCCAGATAGGTTTGGATGATTCCAGAAATACTCGGTTCTGTGGTGGCTAACTCAATCCCAGCTCTTGCTGCAGCCTCTGTGTTTGTTTGTGTTTTCTCGATAATATCTGTGGATTTTAGAGTAGGGAATGCATTGTAGCATGTAACAGTTTGTTTTTCTGATGACATATGCTAATTCGTTTCACCTGGAGACACAACAGGTACAGATTCGTGTTTTCTGAGAAAAGCTGCAGAAACAAGGTTAAAAATAATATTTGTGTTTGTAAACATGACATTGAAACCACTTGCCCAAGAAAAAGGATTTGCTTTTCTCCAAAAACAGGTTGACTCTGCTTTTCTGGGAGCTTTGCACACCAATTCCACACTAGATTCTCCAGATAGGGCTGGATGAAACCAGAAATATCCGTTTCTGTGGCAGCTAACTCAATCCAAGCTCTTGCTACAGCTTCTATGTTTGTTTGTGTTTTCTCGATAGTATCTATAAACTTTAGAGTTGTGAATGCATTGTAGCATGTAACAGTTTGTTTTACTGTTGGCATACGCCAATTGGTTTCACCTGGAGACACAACCGGTACACATTCGTGTTTTCTGAGAAAAAGCTGCAGAAACCAGGTTAAAAATGATATTGGTGTTTGTAAACATGACATTGAATCCACTTGCCCAAGAAAACGACTTTGCTTTTCCCTAAAACCAGGTTGACTCTCTTTTCTAAGTGCTTTACACCTCAACTCCCCAACACATTGACTGGATAGGGCTGGATGAAACCAGAAATATCCTATTCTGTGGTGGCTAAATCAATCCAAGTTCCTGCTACAGCCTCTGTGTTTGCTTGTGCTTTGTCGATATTATTTATGGACTTTAGAATTTCGAATGCATTGTAGCATGTAACATTTTGTTTTTCTCTTGGCAAACGCTAATTGGTTTCACATGGAGACACAACAGGTACACCTTTGTGTTTTCTGTGTGAAAAGCTGCAGAAACCAGTATAAAATTGATTTTGATGTTTGTAAACATGACATTGAATCCACTTGCCCAAGAAAAAGACTTTGCTTTTCTCCATAACCAGGTTGATCATCTTTTCTGGGTGCTTTGCACACCAATTCCACACCAGTTTGTCCAGATAGGGCTAGATGAAACCAGAAATATCCGGTTCTGTGGTGCTTAACTCAATCCCTGCTCTTGCTACATCTTCTGTGTTTGCTTGTTTTTTCTCGATAGTATCTTTAAACTTTAGAGTTGTGAATGAATTGTAGCATGTAACACTTTGTTTTTCTGTTGGCATACAGTAATTGGTTTCACATGGAGATGCAACAGGTACAAATTCGTGTTTTCTGACAAAAAGCTGCAGAAACCAGGTTACAAATGCTATTTGTGTTTGTAAACATGACATTGAATCCACTTGCCCAAGAAAAAGCCTTTGCTTTTCTCCAAAACCAGGTTGACTCTGCTTTTCTGGGTGCTTTGCACACCAATTCCATACCAGTTTCTCCAGATAGGGCTGGATGAAACCAGAAATATCCGGTTCTGTGGTGGCTAACTCAATCCAAGCTCTTGCTACAGCCTCAGAGATTGTGTTTTCTTGATAGTATCTATGGACTTTAGAGGTGTGAATGCATTGTAGCATGTAACAGTTTGTTTTTCTGTTGGAAAACCCTAGTTGGTTTCACAGGGAGACGCAACAGGTACACATTCGTGTTTACTGAGAAAAACCTGCAGAAACCAGCTTAAAAATGATATTTGTGTTTGTAAACATGACATTGAATCCACTTGCCCAAGAAAGAAAAGGCTTTGCTTTTCTCCAAAACCAGGTTGACTCTGCTTTTATGGGTGCTTTGCACACCAATTCCATACCAGTTTCTCCAGATAGGGCTGGATGAAACCAGTAATATCCGGTTCTGTGGCGGCTAACTCAATCCCAGCTCTTGCTACAGCCTCAGAATTTGCTTGTGTTTTCTCGATAATATCTGTGGATTTTAGAGTTGTGAAAGCATTGTAGCATGTAACATTTTGTTCTTCTGTTGGCAAACGCTAATTGATTTCACATGGAGACACAACAGGTACACATTTGTGTTTTCTTAGTAAAAAGCTGCAGAAACCAGTATAAAATTGATTTGATGTTTGTAAACATGACATTGAATCCACTTGCCCAAGAAGAAGACTTTGCTTTTCTCCAAAACCAGGATGACTCTGCTTTTCTGGGTGCTTTGCACATCAATTCCGCAGTAGTTTGTCCAGACAGGGCTGGATGAAACCAGAAATATATAGTTCTTTGGTGGCTAACTCAATCCAAGCTCTTGCTACAGCCTCTGTGTTTGTTTGTGTTTTCTCGATAGTATCTATAAACTTTAGAGTTGTGAATGCATTGTAGCATGTAACAGTTTGTTTTTCTGTTTGTATACTCTAATTTGTTTCACATGGAGACACAACAGGTACACATTCGTGTTTTCTTAGAAAAAGCTGCAGAAACCAGGTTACAAATGATATTTGTGTTTGTAAACATGACATTGAATCCACTTGCCCAAGAAAAAGACTTTGCTTTCCTCCACAACCAGGTTGACTCTGCGTTTCTGGGTGCTTTGCACACCAATTCCACACCAGTTTCTCCAGATAGGGCTGGATAAAACCAGAAATATCTGGTTCTGTGGGGGCTAACACAATACAAGCTCTTGCAACAGCATCAGAGCTTGTTTGTGTTTTCTCGATAGTATCTATGATCTTTAGAGTTGTGAATGCATTGTAGCATGTAACAGTTTGTTTTTCTGTTGGCATACGCTAATTGGTTTCAGATGGAGACACAACAGGTACACATTCGTGTTATCTGAGAAAAAGCTGCAAAAGCCAGGTTAAAAATGATATTTGAGTTTGTAAACATGACATTGAATCCACTTGCCGAAGGAAAAGGCTTTGCTTTTCTCCAATACCAGGTTGACTCTGCTTTTCTGGGTGCTTTGCACACCAATTCCACACCAGTTTCTCCAGATAGGGCTGGATGAAATCAGAAATATGCGGTTCTGTGGGGGCTAACTCAATCACAGCTCTTGCTACAGCTTCTGTGTTTGCTTGTGTTTTCTCGATAGTATCTATGGATTTTAGAGTTGTGAATGCATTGTAGCATGTAACATTTTGTTCTTCTGTTGGCAAACCCTAGTTCGTTTCACAGGTAGATGCAACCGGTACACATTCGTGTTTTCTGAGAAAAAGCCTCAGAAACCAGGTTAAAATGATATTTGTGTTTGTAAACATGACATTGAATTCACTTGCCCAAGAAGAACACTTTGCTTTTCTCCAAAACCAGGTTGACTCTGCTTTTCTGGGTGCTTTGCACACCAATTCTGCAGTAGTTTGTCCAGACAGGGCTGGATGAAACCAGAAATATCCAGTTCTTTGGTGGCTAACTCAATCCAAGCTCTTGCTACAGCCTCTGTGTTTGTTTGTGTTTTCTCGATAGTATCTATAAACTTTAGAGTTGTGAATGCATTGTAGCATGTAACAGTTTGTTTTTATGTTGGTATACTCTAATTTGTTTCACATGGAGACACAACAGGTACACATTCCTGTTTTCTGAGAAAAAGCTGCAGAAAGCAGCTTAAAAATGATATGTGTGTTTGTAAACATGACATTGAATCCACTTGCCCAAGAAAAAGACTTTGCTTTTCTCCAAATCCAGGTTGACTCTGCTTTTCTGGGTGCTTTGCACTCCAATTCCACACCAGTTTCTCCAGATATGGCTGGATGAAATCAGAAATATGCGGTTCTGTGGGGGCTAACTCTATCCAAGCTCTTGCTGCAGCCTCAGAGTTTGTTTCTGTTTTCTCGATAGTATCTATGGACTTTAGAGGTGTGAATGCATTGTAGCATGTAACAGTTTGTTTTTTTGTTGGCATACGCTAATTGGTTTCACATGGAGACGCAACAGGCACACATTCGTGTTTTCTGAGAAAAAGCTGCAGAAACCAGGTTACAAATGATATTTGTGTTTGTAAAGATGACATTGAATCCACTTGCCCAAGAAAAAGACTTTGCTTTTCTCCAACACCAGGTTGACTCTGCTTTTCTGGGTGCTTTGCAACCCAATTCCACACCAGCTTCTCCGGATAGGGCTGGATGAAACCAGAAATATCCGGTTCTGTGGTGGCGAACTCAATCCAAGCTCTTGCTACAGCTTCTTTGGTGCTTGTGTTTTCTTGATAGTATCTGTGCATTTTAGAGTTGTGAATGCATTTTAGCATGTAACAATTTATTTTCTGTTGCAAACGCTAATTGGTTTCACATGGCGACACAACAGGTACACCTTTGTGTTTTCTGTGTGAAAAGCTGCAGAAACCAGTATAAAATTGATTTTGATGTTTGTAAACATGACATTGAATCCACTTGCCCAAGAAAAAGACTTTGCTTTTCTCCAAAATTATGTTGCCTCTCTTTTCTAAGTGCTTTGCACACCAACTCCCCAACACTTTGTCCGGATAGGGCACGATGAAACCAGAAATATCCTGTTCTGTGCTGGCTAAATCAATCCCTGCTCTTGCTACAGATTCTGTGTTTGCTTGTGCTTTGTCGATAGTATTTATGGACTTTAGAATTGTGAATGCATTGTAGCATGTAACATTTTTTTTCTATTGGCAAATGCCAATTAATTTCACATGGAGACACAACAGGTACACATTCGTGTTTTCTGAGTAAAAAGCTGCAGAAACCAGGTTAAAATGATATTTGTGTTTGTAAACCTGACATTGAATCCACTTTCCCAAGAAAAAGACTTTGCTTTTCTGCAATACCAGGCTGACTCTGCTTTTCTGGGGGCTTTGCACACCAATTCCACACAAGTATTTCCAGATAGGGCTGGATGAAACCAGAAATATCCGGTTCTGTGGTGGCTAACTCAATCCCAGCTCTTGCTAGATCTTCTGTGTTTGCTTGTGTTTTCTGGATAGTATCTATGGAGTTTACAGTGTGAATGCATTGTAGCATATAACATTTTGTTTTTTGTTGGCATACGCTAATTGGTTTCACATGGAGACACAACAGGTACACATTCGTGATTTCTCAGAAAAAGTGCAGAAACGAGGATAAAAATGCTAATAGTGTGACATTGAAACCACTTGCCCAAGAAACAGACTTTGCTTTTCTCCAAAACCAGGTTGACTCTGATTTGTGGGTGCTTTGCACACCAACTCCACACCAGTTTGTCCAGATAGGTCTGGATGAAACCAGAAATTTCCAGTTGTGTGGGGGCTAACTCAATCCCAGCCCTTGCTACAGCTTCTGTGGTTGCTTGTGTTTTCGAGATAGTATCTATGGACTTTAGAGTTGTGAATGCATTGTAGCATGTAACAGATTTTTTTTTTTATGTGGATAAATGCTAATTGGTTTCACATATAGACACACCAGTACACATTCGTGTTTTCTGGCAAAAAAGCTGCAGAAACCAGAGTAAAATTGATATTGGTGTTTGTAAACATGGCATTGAATCCACTTGCCCAAGAAAAAGATTTTGCTTTTCTCCAAAATCAGGTTGCCCCTCTTTTCTAATTGCTTTGCACACCAGTTCCCCAACACTTTGTCCGGATAGGGCATGAAGAAACCAGAAATATCCTGTTCTGTGGTTGCTAAATCAATCCCTGCTCTTGCTACAGATACTGTGTTTGCTTGTTCTTTGTCGATAGTATTTATGGACTTTAGAATTGTGAATGCATTGTAGCATGTAACATTTTTTTTCTATTGGCAAACGCCAATTGGTTTCACATGGAGACACAACAGGTACACATTCGTGTTTTCTGAGAAAAAGCTGCAGAAACCAGGTTAAAAATGATATTTGTGTTTGTAAACATGACATTGAATCCACTTGCCCAAGAAAAAGACTTTGCTTTTCTCCAAAACCAGGTTGCCTCTGCTTTTCTGGGTGCTTTGCACACCAACTCCACATCAGTTTTTCCAGATAGGGCTGGATGAAACCAGAAATATCCGGTTCTGTGGCGGCGAACTCAATCACAGCTCTTGCTACAGCCTCAGAATTTGCTTCTGTTTTCTCGATAGTATCTGTGGATTTTAGAGTTGTGAATGCATTGTAGCATCTAACATTTTGTTTTTCTGTTGGCAAACGCTATTTGGTTTCACATGGAGACACAACAGGTACACATTCGTGCTTTCTGAGTAAAATGCTGCAGAAGCAGTTTAAAAATGATATTTGCCTTTGTAAATATGACAATGAATCCACTTGCCCAAGAAAAAGACTTTGCTTTTCTCCAAAACCAGGTTGACTCTGCTTTTCTGGGTGCTTTGCACACCAATTCCACACCAGTTTGTCCAGATAGGGCTAGATGAAACCAGAAATATCCGGTTCTGTGGTGCTTAACTCAATCCCTGCTCTTGCTACATCTTCTGTGTTTGCTTGTTTTTTCTCGATAGTATCTTTAAACTTTAGAGTTGTGAATGAATTGTAGCATGTAACACTTTGTTTTTCTTTTGGCATACAGTAATTGGTTTCACATGGAGATGCAACAGGTACAAATTCGTGTTTTCTGACAAAAAGCTGCAGAAACCAGGTTACAAATGATATTTGTGTTTGTAAACATGACATTGAATCCACTTGCCCAAGAAAAAGCCTTTGCTTTTCTCCAAAACCAGGTTGACTCTGCTTTTCTGGGTGCTTTGCACACCAATTCCATACCAGTTTCTCCAGATAGGGCTGGATGAAACCAGAAATATCCGGTTCTGTGGGGGCTAACTCAATCCAAGCTCTTGCTACAGCCTCAGAGATTGTTTGTGTTTTCTTGATAGTATTTATGGACTTTAGAGGTGTGAATGCATTGTAGCATGTAACAGTTTGTTTTTCTGTTGGAAAACCCTAGTTGGTTTCACAGGGAGACGCAACAGGTACACATTCGTGTTTTCTGAGAAAAAGCTGCAGAAACCAGGTTACAAATGATATTTGTGTTTGTAAACATGACATTGAATCCACTTGCCCAAGAAAGAAAAGGCTTTGCTTTTCTCCAAAACCAGGTTGACTCTGCTTTTATGGGTGCTTTGCACACCAATTCCATACCAGTTTCTCCAGATAGGGCTGGATGAAACCAGTAATATCCGGTTCTGTGGCGGCTAACTCAATCCCAGCTCTTGCTACAGCCTCAGAATTTGCTTGTGTTTTCTCGATAATATCTGTGGATTTTAGAGTTGTGAAAGCATTGTAGCATGTAACATTTTGTTCTTCTGTTGGCAAACGCTAATTGATTTCACATGGAGACACAACAGGTACACATTTGTGTTTTCTTAGTAAAAAGCTGCAAAAACCAGTATAAAATTGATTTGATGTTTGTAAACATGACATTGAATCCACTTGCCCAAGAAGAAGACTTTGCTTTTCTCCAAAACCAGGATGACTCTGCTTTTCTGGGTGCTTTGCACATCAATTCCGCAGTAGTTTGTCCAGACAGGCCTGGATGAAACCAGAAATATATAGTTCTTTGGTGGCTAACTCAATCCAAGCTCTTGCTACAGCCTCTGTGTTTGTTTGTGTTTTCTCGATAGTATCTATAAACTTTAGAGTTGTGAATGCATTGTAGCATGTAACAGTTTGTTTTTATGTTGGTATACTCTAATTTGTTTCACATGGAGACACAACAGGTACACATTCGTGTTTTCTGAGAATAAGCTGCAGAAAGCAGCTTAAAAATGATATTTGTGTTTGTAAACATGACATTGAATCCACTTGCCCAAGAAAAAGACTTTGCTTTTCTCCAAAACCAGGTTGACTCTGCTTTTCTGGGTGCTTTGCACACCAATTCCACACCAGTTTCTCCAGATAGGGCTGGATAAAACCAGAAATATCCGGTTCTGTGGGGGCTAACTCAATACAAGCTCTTGCAACAGCATCAGAGCTTGTTTGTGTTTTCTCGATAGTATCTATGATCTTTAGAGTTGTGAATGCATTGTAGCATGTAACAGTTTGTTTTTCTGTTGGCATACGCTAATTGGTTTCAGATGGAGACACAACAGGTACACATTCGTGTTATCTGAGAAAAAGCTGCAAAAGCCGGGTTAAAAATGATATTTGTGTTTGTAAACATGACATTGAATCCACTTGCCGAAGGAAAAGGCTTTGCTTTTCTCCAATACCAGGTTGACTCTGCTTTTCTGGGTGCTTTGCACACCAATTCCACACCAGTTTCTCCAGATAGGGCTGGATGAAATCAGAAATATGCAGTTCTGTGGGGGCTAACTCAATCACAGCTCTTGCTACAGCTTCTGTGTTTGCTTGTGTTTTCTCGATAGTATGTATGGATTATAGAGTTGTGAATGCATTGTAGCATGTAACATTTTGTTCTTCTGTTGGCAAACCCTAGTTCGTTTCACAGGTAGATGCAACAGGTACACATTCGTGTTTTCTGAGAAAAAGCTGCAGAAACCAGGTTAAAATGATATTTGTGTTTGTAAACATGACATTGAATTCACTTGCCCAAGAAGAACACTTTGCTTTTCTCCAAAACCAGGTTGACTCTGCTTTTCTGGGTGCTTTGCACACCAATTCTGCAGTAGTTTGTCCAGACAGGGCTGGATGAAACCAGAAATATCCAGTTCTTTGGTGGCTAACTCAATCCAAGCTCTTGCTACAGCCTCTGTGTTTGTTTGTGTTTTCTCGATAGTATCTATAAACTTTAGAGTTGTGAATGCATTGTAGCATGTAACAGTTTGTTTTTATGTTGGTATACTCTAATTTTTTTCACATGGAGACACAACAGGTACACATTCGTGTTTTCTGAGAAAAAGCTGCAGAAAGCAGCTTAAAAATGATATTTGTGTTTGTAAACATGACATTGAATCCACTTGCCCAAGAAAAAGACTTTGCTTTTCTCCAAATCCAGGTTGACTCTGCTTTTCTGGGTGCTTTGCACACCAATTCCACACCAGTTTCTCCAGATAGGGCTGGATGAAATCAGAAATATGCGGTTCTGTGGGGGCTAACTCTATCCAAGCTCTTGCTGCAGCCTCAGAGTTTGTATCTGTTTTCTCGATAGTATCTATGGACTTTAGAGGTGTGAATGCATTGTAGCATGTAACAGTTTGTTTTTTGGTTGGCATACGCTAATTGGTTTCACATGGAGACGCAACAGGCACACATTCGTGTTTTCTGAGAAAAAGCTGCAGAAACCAGGTTACAAATGATATTTGTGTTTGTAAAGATGATATTGAATCCACTTGCCCAAGAAAAAGACTTTGCTTTTCTCCAACACCAGGTTGACTCTGCTTTTCTGGGTGCTTTGCAACCCAATTCCACACCAGCTTCTCCGGATAGGGCTGGATGAAACCAGAAATATCCGGTTCTGTGGTGGCGAACTCAATCCAAGCTCTTGCTACAGCTTCTTTGGTGCTTGTGTTTTCTTGATAGTATCTGTGCATTTTAGAGTTGTGAATGCATTTTAGCATGTAACAATTTATTTTCTGTTGGCAAACGCTAATTGGTTTCACATGGAGACACAACAGGTACACCTTTGTGTTTTCTGTGTGAAAAGCTGCAGAAACCAGTATAAAATTGGTTTTGATGTTTGTAAACATGACATTGAATCCACATGCCCAAGAAAAAGACTTTGCTTTTCTCCAAAATTATGTTGCCTCTCTTTTCTAAGTGCTTTGCACACCAACTCCCCAACACTTTGTCCGGATTGGGCACGATGAAACCAGAAATATCCTGTTCTGTGCTGGCTAAATCAATCCCTGCTCTTGCTACAGATTCTGTGTTTGCTTGTGCTTTGTCGATAGTATTTATGGACTTTAGAATTGTGAATGCATTGTAGCATGTAACATTTTTTTTCTATTGGCAAATGCCAATTAATTTCACATGGAGACACAACAGGTACACATTCGTGTTTTCTGAGTAAAAAGCTGCAGAAACCAGGTTAAAATGATATTTGCGTTTGTAAACCTGACATTGAATCCACTTTCCCAAGAAAAAGACTTTGCTTTTCTGCAATACCTGGCTGACTCTGCTTTTCTGGGGGCTTTGCACACCAATTCCACACAAGTATTTCCAGATAGGGCTGGATGAAACCAGAAATATCCGGTTCTGTGGTGGCTAACTCAATCCCAGCTCTTGCTAGATCTTCTGTGTTTGCTTCTGTTTTCTGGATATTATCTATGGAGTTTACAGTGTGAATGCATTGTAGCATATAACATTTTGTTTTTTGTTGGCATACGCTAATTGGTTTCACATGGAGACACAACAGGTACACATTCGTGATTTCTCAGAAAAAGTGCAGAAACGAGGATAAAAATGCTAATAGTGTGACATTGAAACCACTTGCCCAAGAAACAGACTTTGCTTTTCTCCAAAACCAGGTTGACTCTGATTTGTGGGTGCTTTGCACACCAACTCCACACCAGTTTGTCCAGATAGGTCTGGATGAAACCAGAAATTTCCAGTTGTGTGGGGGCTAACTCAATCCCAGCCCTTGCTACAGCTTCTGTGGTTGCTTGTGTTTTCGAGATAGTATCTATGGACTTTAGAGTTGTGAATGCATTGTAGCATGTAACAGTTTTTTTTTTTTATGTGGATAAATGCTAATTGGTTTCACATGGAGACACAACAGATACACATTCGTGTTTTCTGGCAAAAAAGCTGCAGAAACCAGAGTAAAATTGATATTGGTGTTTGTAAACATGGCATTGAATCCACTTGCCCAAGAAAAAGATTTTGCTTTTCTCCAAAATCAGGTTGCCCCTCTTTTCTAATTGCTTTGCACACCAGTTCCCCAACACTTTGTCCGGAAAGGGCATGAAGAAACCAGAAATATCCTGTTCTGTGGTTGCTAAATCAATCCCTGCTCTTGCTACAGATACTGTGTTTGCTAGTTCTTTGTCGATAGTATTTATGGACTTTAGAATTGTGAACGCATTGTAGCATGTAACATTTTTTTTCTATTGGCAAACGCCAATTGGTTTCACATGGAGACACAACAGGTACACATTCGTGTTTTCTGAGAAAAAGCTGCAGAAACCAGGTTAAAAATGATATTTGTGTTTGTAAAGATGACATTGAATCCACTTGCCCAAGAAAAAGACTTTGCTTTTCTCCAAAACCAGGTTGACTCTGCTTCTCTGGGTGCTTTGCACACCAACTCCACACCAGTTTTTCCAGATAGGGCTGGATGAAACCAGCAATATCCAGTTCTGTGGCGGCTAACTCAATCACAGCTCTTGCTACAGCCTCAGAATTTGCTTCTGTTTTCTCGATAATATCTGTGAATTTTAGAGTTGTGAATGCATTGTAGCATCTAACATTTTGCGTTTCTGTTGCTAAAGGCTATTTGGTTTCACATGGAGACACAACAGGTACACATTCGTGTTTTCTGAGGAAAAAAGCTGCAGAAACCAGGTTAAAAATGATATTTGCCTTTGTAAATATGACAATGAATCCACTTGCCCAAGAAAAAGACTTTGCTTTTCTCCAAAACCAGGTTGACTCTGCTTTTCTGGGTGCTTTGCATACCAATTCCACACCAGTTTGTCCAGATAGGGCTGGATGAAACGAGAAATATCCGGTTCTGTGGTGGCGAACTCAATCCCAGCTCTTTCTACAACTTCTGTGGTTGCTTGTGTTTCCTCGATAGTATCTATGGACTTTAGAGTTGTGAATACATTGTAGCATGTAACATTTTGTTTTTTTGTTGGCAAAGGCTAATTGGTTTCACATGGAGACGCAAGAGGTACACATTTGTGTTTTCTGAGAAAAAGCTGCAGAAACCAGGTTACAAATGATAGTTGTGTTTGTAAACATGCCATTGAATCCACTTACCCAAGAAAAAGACTTTGCTTTTCTCCAGATCCAGGTTGACTCTTCTTTTCTGGGTGCTTTGCAAACCAATTCCACACCAGTTTCTCCAGATAGGGCTGGATGAAATCAGAAATATGCGGTTCTGTGGGGGCTAACTCAATCCAAGCTCCTGCTACAGCCTCAGAGTTTGTTTGTGTTTTCTCGATAGTATCTATGGACTTTAGAGGTGTGAATGCATTGTAGCATGTAACAGTTTGTTTTTCTGTTGGCATACGCTAATTGGTTTCACATGGAGAGTCAACAGGTACACATTCGTTTTTTCTGAGAAAAAGCTGCAGAAACAAGGTTAAAAATGATATTTGTGTTTGTAAAGATGACATTGAATCCACTTGCCCAAGAAAAAGACTTTGCTTTTCTCCAAAACCAGGTTGACTCTGCTTTTCTCGGTGCTTTGCACACCAATTCCACACCAGTTTTTCCAGATAGGTTTGGATGAAACCAGAAATATTCGGTTCTCTGGTGGCTAACTCAATCCCAGTTTTGCTACAGCTTCTGTGTTTGCTTGTTTTTTCTCGATAGTATCTACAAACTTTAGAGTTGTGAATGAATTGTAGCATGTAACATTTTGTTTTTCTGTTGGCATACACTAATTGGTTTCACAGGAAGACGCAACAGGTACACATTCGTGTTTTCTGACAAAAAGCTGCAGAAACCAGCTTAAAAATGATATTTTTGTTTGTAAACATGACATTGAATCCATTTGCCCAAGAAAAAGCCTTTGCTTTTCTCCAAAAACTGGTTGATCAGCTTTTCTGGGTGCTTTGCACACCAATTCCACACCAGTTTCTCCAGATAGGGCTGGATGAAACCAGAAATATCCCATTCTGTGGGTGCTAACTCAATCCAAGCTCTTGCTACAGCCTCAGAGCTTGTTTGTATTTTCTCGATAGTATCTATGGACTTCAGAGGTGTGAATGCATTGTAGCATGTAACAGTTTGTTTTTCTGTTGGCAAACCCTAGTTCGTTTCACAGGGAGATGCAACAGGTACACATTCGTGTTTTCTGAGAAAAAGCTGCAGAAACCAGGTTAAAAATGATATTTGTGTTTGTAAACATGACATTGAATCCATTTGCCCAAGAAAAAGTCTTTCCTTTTCTCCAAAACCAGGTTGACTCTGCTTTTCTGGGTGCTTTGCACATCAACTCCACACCAGTTTTTCCAGATAGGGCTGGATTAAACCAGAAATATCCAGTTCTGTGGCGGCTAACTCAATCCCAGCTCTTGCTACAGCCTCAGAGCTTGTTTGTGTTTTCTCGATAGTATCTATGGACTTTAGACTTGTGAATGCATTGTAGCATCTAACATTTTGCGTTTCTGTTGCAAACGCTATTTGGTTTCAGATGGAGACACAACAGGTACACATTCATGTTTTCTGAGTAAAATGCTGCAGAAGCCAGGTTAACAATGATATTTGCCTTTGTAAATATGACAATGAATCCACTTGCCCAAGAAAAAGACTTTGCTTTTCTCCAAAACCAGGTTGACTCTGCTTTTCTGGGTGCTTTGCACACCAATTCCACACCAGTTTGTCCAGATAGGGCTGGATGAAACGAGAAATATCCGGTTCTGTGGTGGCGAACTCAATCCCAGCTCTTTCTACAGCTTCTGTGGTTGCTTGTGTTTTCTCAATAGTATCTATGGACTTTAGAGTTGTGAATCCATTGTAGCATGTAACATTTTGTTTTTTTGTTGGCATAGGCTAATTGGTTTCACATGGAGATGCAACAGGTACACATTCGTGTTTTCTGACAAAAAGCTGCAGAAACCAGGTTACAAATGATAGTTGTGTTTGCAAACATGACATTGAATCCACTTGCCCAATAAAAAGACTTTGCTTTTCTCCAAAACCAGGTTGATCAGCTTTTCTGGGTGCTTTGCACACCAATTCCACACCAGTTTGTCCAGATAGGGCTGGATGAAACCAGAAACATCCGGTTCTCTGGTGGCTAATTCAATCCAAGCTCTTCCTACAGCCTCTGAGCTGTTTTATTTTCTCGATAGTATCTATGGACTTTAGAGTTGTGAATGCATTGTAGCATGTAACAGTTTGTTTTTCTGTTGGCAAACGCTAATTGGTTTCACATGAAGACAATACAGTTATACATTCGTGTTTTGTGAGAAAAAGCTGTAGAAAGCAATTTACAAATGATCGTTGTGTTTGTAAACATGACAGTGAATCCACTTGCCCAAGAAAAAGCCTTTGCTTTTCTCCAAAACCAGGTTGACTCTGCTTTACTGGGTGCTTTGCACACCAATTCCACACCAGTTTCTCCAGATAGTGCTGGATGAAAGCAGAATATCTGGTTCTGTGGTGGCTTACACATCCCAGCTCTTCCTACAGTTTCTGTGTTTGCTTGAATTTTGTCGATAGTATCTTTAAACTTTAGAGTTGTGAATGCATTGTAGCATGTAACAGTTTGTTTTTCTGTTGGCAAACGCTAATTGGTTTCACATGGAGACAATACAGTTATACGTTCGTGTATTGTGAGAAAAAGCTGTAGAAAGCAGTTTACAAATGATATTTGTGTTTGTAAACATGACATTGAATCCACTTGCCCAAGAAAACGACTTTGCTTTTCTCCAACACCTGGTTGATTCCGCTTTTCTGGCAACTGGACATTTCCGGTTCCATCCAAAAATATCTGCACAAACTGGTGTGGAATTGGTGTGCAAAGCACCCAGAGCAGCAGAGTCAACCTGGTTTTGGAGAAAACCAAAGTCTTTTTCTTGGGCAAGTGGATTCAATGTCATGTTCACAAACACAAATATCATTTTGAACCTGGTTTCTGCAGCTTTTTACTCAGAAACTCGAATGTGTATCAGTTGTGCCTCCATGTGAAACCAATTAGCATTTGCCAACAGAAAATCAAAATATTACATGCTCAAATGCATTCACAAGTCTCAGTCCATAGATACTATCGAGAAAACACAAGCAAACACAGAAGCTGTAGCAACAGCTGGGATTGAGTTAGCCACCACAGAACTGGATATTTCTAGTTTCATCCAAACCTATCTGGACAAACTGGTGTGGAATTGGTGTGCAAAGCACCCAGAGAATCAGAGTAAACCTTGTTTTGGAGAAAAGCAAAGTCTTTTTCTATGGCAAGTTTGTTCAATGTCATGTTTACAAACACCAATATCGTTTATAAACTGGTTTCAGCAGCTTTTTACTCAGAAAACACGAATGTGAACCTGTTGTGTCTCCATGTGAAACCAATTAGCATTTGTCAAAGAAAAACCAAAATGTTACATGCTACAATGCATTCACAATCAAAATTGCATAGATACTATCAATAAAACACAAACAAACTCTGAGGCTGTAGCAAGAGCTCGGATTGAGTTAGCCACCAAGGAACCAGATATTTCTGGTTTCATCCAGCCCTATCTGGACAAACTCATGTGGACTTTGTCTGCAAAGCACCAAAAAAGCAGAGACAACCTGTTTTTGGAGAAAGCAATGTCTTTTTCTTGGGCAAGTGGATTCAATGTCATGTTTACAAACAAAAATATCATTTTTAACCTGGTTTTTCCAGCTTTCCACTTAGGAAACACGAATGTGTACCTGTTTTCTTCATGTGAATCCAATTAGCATTTGCCAACAAGTAGCAAAATGCTACATGCTACAATGCATATGCAACTCTAAAGTCCATAGATACTATCGTGAAAACACAACCAAACACAGAAGCTGTAGCAAGAGCTTGCATTGAGTTAGCCACCAAAGAACCAGATATTTCTGGTTTCATCCAGGCCTATCTGGAAAAACTCATGTGCAATTGGTGTGTAAAGCACCCAGAAAAGCAGAGTCAACCTAATTTTGGAGAAAATAAAGTGTTTTTCTTGGGCAAGTGGATTCAATGTCATGTTTATAAACACAAATATCAATTTTTTTTTAATTTTCATTTTTTTTAAATAAAGCTCTCTAATACCATTTTTAACCTGGTTTCTGCAGCTTTTCTCTTAGGAATGGCGAATGTGTACCTGTTGTCTTCATGTGAAACCAATTAGCATTTGCCAAACAAAAACGTAAATGTTCCATGCTAAAATACATACACAACTCTAAAGTGCATAGATACTTCGAGAAAACACGATTGTTACCTGTTGTCTTCAGGTGAAACCAATTAGCATTTGCCAACAATAAGCAAAATGTTAAATCCTACAATTCATACATAACTCTAAAATCCATAGATACTATCGGGAAAACAAACAAAATCAGAGGCTGTAGCAAGAGCTTGGATTGAGTTAGCCTCCACAGAACCGGATATTTCTGGTTTCATCCAGCCCTATCTGGACAAACTGGTGTGGAGTTGGTGTGCAAAGCACCCAGAAAAGCTGATCAACCTGGTTTTGGAGAAAAGTAGAGTCTTTTTCTTGGGCAAGTGGATTCAATGTCATGTTTACAAACACAAATATCATTTTAACATGTTTTCTGAAGATTTTCACTCAGAAAACACGAATGTGTACCTGTTGTGACTCCATGTGAAACCAATTAGCGTTTACCAACAGAAAAACAAAATGGTACATGCTACAATGCATTCACAAATCTAAAGTCCATAGATATTATCGACAAAACACAAGCACACACAGAAGCTGTAGCAAGAGCTGGGATTGAGTTAGCCACCACAGAACCAGATTTTTCTGGTTTCATCCAGACCTAACTGAAAAAACTGGTGTGGAATTGGTGTGCAAAGCACCCAGAAATGCAGAGTCATCCTGGTTTTGGAGAATAGCAAAGTCTTTTTCTTGGGCATGTGGATTCAATGTCATGTTTACAAACACAAATATCATTTTTAACCTGGTTTCTGCAGCTTTTCACTCAGAAAACACGAATGTGTAACTGTTGTTTCTCCATGCGAAACCAATTAGCGTTTGCCAACAGAAAAACAAAATGTTACATGCTACTATGCATTCACAACTCTAAAGTCCATAGATACTATCGAGAAAACAAAAACTACCAAGAGGTTGTAGCAAGAGTTTGGATTTAGTTATCCACCACAGAACCGGATATTTCTGGTTTAATCCAGCCCTCTCCGGACACACTGGTGTGGAATTGGTATGCAAAACACCCAGAAGAGCAGAGTCAACCTGGTTTTGGAGAAAAGCAATGTCTTTTTCTTGGGAAAGCGGATTCAATGTCATGTTTACAAACACAAATATCATTTTTAACCTGGTTTCTGCAGCCTTTCACTTAGAAAACACGAATGTGTACCAGTTGTGTCTCCATGTGAAACAAATTAGCATTTGCCAACAAGAAGCAAAATGTTACATGCTACAATGCATACACAAATCCAAACTCCATAGATACTATCGAGAAAACACAAACAACTCAGAACTGTAGCAAGAGCTGGGATTGAGTTAGGAACCACAGAACCGGATATTTCTTGTTTCATCCAGCCTTATCTGGACAAACTGGTGTGGATGGTATGCAAAGCACCCAGAAAAGCAGAGTCTACCAGGTTTTGGAGAAAAGCAAAGTCTTTTTCTTGGGCAAGTCGGTTCAATGTCATGTTTACAAACACAAATATCATTTTTGACCTGGCTTCTGCAGCTTTTCAGTTAGAAAACACGAATGTGTACCAGTTGTGTCTCCATGTGATACAAATTAGCATTTGCCAACAAGAAGCAAAATGTAACATGCTACAATACATACACAAAGACAAAGTCCATAGATACTATACAGAAAACACAAACAAACACAGAGGCTGTAGCAAGAGCTTGGGTTGAGATAGCTATCACGGAACCGGATATTTCTTATTTCATCCAGCCCTATCCAGACAAACTGGTGTGGAATTTGTGTGCCTAGCACCCAGAAAAGCTGAGCAACCGGGTTTTGGAGCAAAGCAGTGTCTTTTTCTTGGGCAAGTGGATTCAATGTCATGTTTACAAACACCAATATCATTTTTAACCTGGTTTCTGCAGCTTTTCACTCAGAAAACACGAATGTGAAACTTTTGTTTCTCCATGTGAAACCAATTAGCGTTTTGCAACAGAAAAACATAATGCTATGTGCTGCAATGCATTCACAACACTAAAGCCCATAGATACTATCGATAAAACACAAACAAATCAGAGGCTGTAGCAAGAGCTGGGATTGAGTTATCCACCACGGAACCGGATGTTTCAGCTTTCATCCAGAACTATCTGGACAAACTGGTGTGGAATTGATGTGCAAAGCACCCAGAAAAGCAGAGTCAACCTGGTTTTGGAGAAAAGCAAAGTCTTTTTCTTGGGCAAGTGGGTTCAATTGCATGTTTACAAACACCAATATCATTTTTAACCTGGTTTCTGCAGCTTTTCACTTAGTAAACATGAATGTGTACCAGTTGTCTTCATGTGAATCCAATTAGAATTTGCCAACAAGAAGCAAAATGTTACATGCTACAATGCATACACAAATCGAAAGTCCATAGATACTATCCAGAAAACACAAAAAAACACAGAAGCTGTAGCAAGAGCTTGGATTGAGTTAGCCACCACGGAACCGGATATTTTTGGTTTCATCCAGCCCTATCTGGACAAACTCGTGTGGAATTGGTGTGTAAAGCAACCAGAAAAGGAGAGTCAACCTGGTTTTGGAGAAAAGCAATGTCTTTTTCTTGGGCACGTGGATTCAATGTCATGTTTATAAACACAAATATAATTTTTAACCTGGTTTCTGCAGCTTTTTACTCAGAAAACACGAATGTCACCTGTTGTGTCTCCATGTGAATCCATTTAGCATTTTCCAACATAAAAACAAACTGTTACATGCTACAATGCATTCACAACTCTAAAGTCCATAGATACTATCAACAAAACACAAGCAAACGCAGAAGCTGTAGCAATAGGTGGGATTGACTTAGCCACTACACAACCGAATGTTTCTGCTTTCATCCAGACCTATCTGGACAAACTGGTGTGGAATTGGTGTGCAAAGCACACAGAAATGTAGAGTCTTCCTGGTTTTGGAGAAAAGCAAAGTCTTTTTCTTGGGCAAGTGGATTCAATGTCATGTTTACAAACACAAATATCATTTTAACCTGGTTTCTGCAGCTTTTAACTCAGAAAACACGAATGTGTACTTGTTGTGTTTCCATGTGAAACCAACTAGAGTTTTCCAACAGAAAAACATAATGTTACATGCTGCAATGCATTCACAACACTAAAGTCCATAGATACTATCGATAAAACACAAACAACTCAGAGGCTGTAGCAAGAGCTGGGATTGAGTTATCCACCACGGAACCGGAGATTTCTCGTTTCATCCAGCCCAATCTGGACAAACTGGTGTGGAATTGGTGTTCAAAAAACACAGAAATGTAGAGTCATCCTGGTTTTGGAGAAAAGCAAAGTTTTTTTCTTGGGCAAGTGGGTCAAATTGCATGTTTACAAACACAAATATCATTTTTAACCTGGTTTCTGCAGCTTTTCACTTAGTAAACATGAATGTGTACAGGTTGTCTTCATGTGAATCCAATTAGAATTTCCAACAAGAAGCAAAATGTTACATGCTACAATGCATACACAAATCCAAAGTACATAGATACTATCCAGAAAACACAAAGAAACACAGAAGCTGTAGCAAGAGCTTGGATTGAGTTAGCCACCACGGAACTGGATATTTCTGGTTTCATCCAGCCCTATCTGGACAAACTCGTGTGGAATTGGTGTGCAAAGCAACTAGAAAAGGAGAGTCAACCTGGTTTTGGAGAAAAGCAAAGTCTTTTTCTTGGGCAAGTGGATTCAATGTCATGTTTACAAACACAAATATCATTTTAACCTGGTTTCTGCAGCTTTTAACTCAGAAAACACGAATGTATACTTGTTGTGTTTCCATGTGAAACCAACTAGAGTTTTCCAACAGAAAAACATAATGTTACATGCTACAATGCATTAACAACTCTAAAGTCCATAAACACAAGCAAACACAGAAGCTGTAGCAATAGCTGGGATTGAGTTAGCCACTACACAACTGAATGTTTCTGCTTTCATCCAGACCTATCTGGACAAACTGGTGTGGAATTGGTGTTCAAAAAACACAGAAATGTAGAGTCATCCTGGTTTTGGAGAAAAGCAAAGTTTTTTTCTTGGGCAAGTGGATTCAATGTCATGTTTACAAACACAAATATCATTTTAACCTGGTTTCTGCAGCTTTTAACTCAGAAAACACGAATGTGTACTTGTTGTGTTTCCATGTGAAACCAACTAGAGTTTTCCAACAGAAAAACATAATGTTACATGCTGCAATGCATTCACAACACTAAAGTCCATAGATACTATCGATAAAACACAAACAACTCAGAGGCTGTAGCAAGAGCTGGGATTGAGTTATCCACCACGGAACCGGAGATTTCTCGTTTCATCCAGCCCAATCTGGACAAACTGGTGTGGAATTGGTGCGCAAAGCACCCAAAATAGGATCGTCAAAATGGTGTTGGTGAAAAGCAAAGTCTTTTTCTTGGGCAAGTGGGTCAAATTGCATGTTTACAAACACCAATATCATTTTTAACCTGGTTTCTGCAGCTTTTCACTTAGTAAACATGAATGTGTACAGGTTGTCTTCATGTGAATCCAATTAGAATTTCCAACAAGAAGCAAAATGTTACATGCTACAATGCATACACAAATCCAAAGTACATAGATACTATCCAGAAAACACAAAGAAACACAGAAGCTGTAGCAAGAGCTTGGATTGAGTTAGCCACCACGGAACTGGATATTTCTGGTTTCATCCAGCCCTATCTGGACAAACTCGTGTGGAATTGGTGTGCAAAGCAACTAGAAAAGGAGAGTCAACCTGGTTTTGGAGAAAAGCAAAGTCTTTTTCTTGGGCAAGTGGATTCAATGTCATGTTTACAAACACAAATATCATTTTAACCTGGTTTCTGCAGCTTTTAACTCAGAAAACACGAATGTATACTTGTTGTGTTTCCATGTGAAACCAACTAGAGTTTTCCAACAGAAAAACATAATGTTACATGCTACAATGCATTAACAACTCTAAAGTCCATAAACACAAGCAAACACAGAAGCTGTAGCAATAGCTGGGATTGAGTTAGCCACTACACAACTGAATGTTTCTGCTTTCATCCAGACCTATCTGGACAAACTGGTGTGGAATTGGTGTTCAAAAAACACAGAAATGTAGAGTCATCCTGGTTTTGGAGAAAAGCAAAGTTTTTTTCTTGGGCAAGTGGATTCAATGTCATGTTTACAAACACAAATATCATTTTAACCTGATTTCTGCAGCTTTTAACTCAGAAAACACGAATGTGTACATGTTGTGTCTCCATGTGAAACCAATTAGCTTTTTCCAACAGAAAAACCAAATGTTACATGCTGCAATGCATTCACAACTCTAAAGTCTATAGATACTATCGAGAAAACACAAACAACTCAGAGGCTGTAGCAAGAGCTGGGATTGAATTAGCCAACACAGAACCGGATATTTCTCATTTCATCCAGCCCTATCTGGACAAACTGGTCTGGAATTGGTGTGCAAAGCACCCAGAATAGCATAGTCAACCTGGTTTTGGAGAAAACCAATGTCTTTTTCTTGGGCAAGTGGGTTCAATGTCATGTTTACAAACACAAATATCATTTTTAACCTGTTTTCTCAAGATTTTCACTCGGAAAACACGAAAGTATACCTGTTGTGTCTATATGTTAAGCGAATTAGCGTATGATAACAGAACAACAAAATGTTACATGCTAGAATGCATTCACAACTCTAAATTCCATAGATACTATCCGGAAAACACAAACAAACACAGAGGCTGTACCAAGAGCTTGGATTGAGTTAGCCACCACAGAACCGGATATTTCTGGTTTCATCCAGACCTGTCTGGACAAACTGGTGTGGAATTGGTGTGCAAAGCACCCAGAAAAGCAGAGTCAACCTGGTTTTGGAGAAAAACAAAGTCTTTCTAGGGGAAGTGGATTCAATATCATGTTTACAAACACAAATATCATTTTTAACCTGGTTTCTGCAGCTTTTCACTTAAAAAACACGAATGTGTACCTGTTGTGTGTACACGTGAAACCAATTAGCGTTTGCCAACAGAAAAACAAAATGTTACAAGCTGCAATGCATTCATAACTCTAAAGTCCATGGATACTATCCAGAAAACACAAACAAACACAGAGGCTTTAACAAGAGCTTGGATTGAGTTAGCCACCACAACACCGGATATTTCAGGTTTCATCCAGTCCTTCTGGAAAACTGGTGTGGAATTGGTGTGCAAAGCACCCAGAAAAGCAGAGTCAACCTGGTTTTGGAGAAAAGCAAAGTCTTTTTCTTGGGCAAGTGGATTCAAAGACATGTTTACAAACACAAATATCATTTTTAACCTGGTTTCTGCAGCTTTTTACTCAGATATCACGAAAGTGTTACTGTTGTGCATACATGTGCAAGAAATTAATGTATGCCAACCAAAAACAAAATGTTACGTGCTACAATGCATTCACAACTCTAAAGTCCATACATACTATCGAGAAAATGCAAACAATCACAGAAGCTGTGCAAGAGCTTGGATTGAGTTAGCCACCACAGAACCAGATTTTTCTGGTTTCATCCAGACCTAACTGAAAAAACTGGTGTGGAATTGGTGTGCAAAGCACCCAAAAAGCAGAGTCAACCTGGTTTTGGAGAAAAACAAAGTCTTTTTCTTGGGCAAGTGGATTAAATATCATGTTTACAAACACAAATTTCATTTTTAACCTGGTTTCTGGAGCTTTTCACTTAGAAAACAAGAATGTATACCTGTTGTGTATCTCTGTGATACCAATTATCATTTGCCAACAGAAAAACAAAATGTTACATGCTACAATGCATTCACAACTCTAAAGTCTATAGATACTATCTAGAAAACACACACAAACCCAAAAGATTTAGCAAGAGCTGGGATTGAGTTAGCCACCACAGAACTGGATATTTCTGGTTTCATCCAGACCTATCTGGACAAACTAGTATGGAATTGGTGTGTAAAGCACCCGAAAAGCAGAGTCAACCTGGTTCTGGAGAGAAGCAAAGTCTTTTTCTTGAGCAAGTGGTTTCAAAGTCATGTTTACAAACACAAATATCATTTGTAACCTGGTTTCTTCAGGTTTTTACTCAGAAACTCGAATGTGTACCTTTTGTGTCTCCATGTGAGACCAATTAGTGTTTGCCAACAGAAAAACAAAATGTTACATGCTAAAATGCATTCTCAACTGATTTGGGTCTTTTCTCTTCTTTTTTTAGTTAGTTGGGCCAATGGGGTGTCAATCTTGTTTATTTTCTCAAAAAACCAGCTCCTCGTTTGGCTGATTTTTTGTAATTTTTTTTGGATTCAATCCTGTTGATTTCTTCTCTGATTTTGATTATTTCTCTTTTTCTACTAGATTTGGGTCTAGTTTGCTGCAAATTTTCTAGATCCTTGAGATGCATTGAAAGCTCATCTATTTGGTGCCTTTCCAGTTTCTTGATGTAGGCACCTATTGATATAAACTTTCCTCTTAACACTGCTTTTGCTGTATCCCATAAGTTTTGGTATGTTGTGCTGTTATCCTCATTTACTTCCAGAAAATTTTTGATTTCTCTTTGGATTTCTTCAGTGACCCATTGTTCATTCAGGAGCATGTTGTTCAATCTCCATGTGTTTGCATATGCTTTCGGGATTCCTGAGTTGCTAATTTCCAACTTCAATCCCTTATGGTCTGAGAAGTTGCATCGTATGATTCTAATTCTTTTGAATTTGCTGAGACTTGCTTTATGGCCTAATATGTGATCAATCCTAGAGTAGGTTCCATGTACTGCTGAGAAGAATGTGAATGCTTTACGTGTAGGATGAAAAGTTCTGTAGATATCTGTTAGATCCATTTGGGCTATAGTGTTGTTTAAATCTACTGTCTCCTTGTTGATCTTCTGTCCTGTCGATCTGTCAATATCTGTGAGTGGAGTATTGAAGTCCCCCAGTACTATTGTGTTGGGGTCTAAGTCTCCCTTTAAGTTTCTTAACAAATTTTTTAAATAAACCTGTGGCCTGTAATTAGGTGCATATACATTGAGAATTGTTATATCTTCCTGTAGTATTGATCCCTTAATCATTATATAGTGCCCCTCTTTGTCTCTCTTAACAGTTTTTGTGTTAAAGTTTATGTAGTCTGATATTAAGATGGTTACACCCGCTCTTTTTTCATTTCTGTTGGCATGGTATATCTTGTTCCATCCTTTTATTTTCAGTCTGTATGGATCTTCGTTGGAAAGATGTGTTTCTTGTAGGCAGCAAATAGATGGTTTTTGTTCCTTAACCCAGTCAGCCAATCTCTGTCTTTTAACAGGACAGTTTAGACCTTTAACGTTCAATGTGACTATTGATAAGTGGTAAGTTTGCCCTGCCATTTGCCAGATATTTTCTAATGTATGCTTTGAATTCCCTGTGATCCTTTGCCGTGAGGTTCCCTTCATTTACCTTCTTTCATGTTGATGGTCGTGTTTCTGTGTTTCTGTGTGTAACACGTCTTTAAGTATCTTTTGCAGGGCTGGACGAGTGGCAACGAATTCTTTCAATTTTTGTTTGTTATGAAAGGTCTTTATTTCGCCTTCATTCACAAATGAGAGCTTTGCAGGGTATAATATTCTGGGCTGGCAGTTTTTCCCTCTAAGTACCTGGGCTATGTCTCGCCATTCCCTTCTAGCTTGTAGGGTTTCTGTTGAGAAGTCAGCTGTGAGTCTAATTGGAGATCCTCTGAGAGTAATCTGACGTTTCTCTCTTGCACATTTTAGGATCTTTTTTTTTTGCTTCACTGTGGTGAGTTTAATTACAATATGTCATGCAGAGGATCTCTTTTGGTCATGTTTATTAGGGGTTCTATGAGCTTCCTGGATTAGGATTTCTCTTTCTTTCTCCAAGCCTGGAAAATTTTCTGCTAGTATCTCCCTAAAAAGGCCTTCTAATCCTTTCTCCCTCTCC
Organism: Sylvilagus floridanus; assembly: GCA_949820135.1. Taxonomy (NCBI): domain Eukaryota; kingdom Metazoa; phylum Chordata; class Mammalia; order Lagomorpha; family Leporidae; genus Sylvilagus; species Sylvilagus floridanus. The sequence continues at coordinate 27,837,463 of OX463228.1, forward strand.
ATACCTTCAGGAACACCTAGAACCCGAATGTTGGGTTTTTTAATAGTATCCTGTAAATTCCCGACGATATCTTTTTAGTTTTCTAATTTCCTCCTCTTGTCTTTGGTTTGACTGTTTCCTCTCCTGTTCACTGTCTTCTAGGTCCGATATTCTCTCCTCTGCTTCACCCATTCTGGTTTTAAGGCCCTCAAGATTGCTTGTCACTTGATCTATTGAGTTCTTCAATTCATTAAGATTTTTTGTCACTCTCGTAGCTTCTTGTTCTACTAGTTGTTTCATTTCGTTTTGATTTCTCCGTAGTGCTTCATTCTCGCGAGAGAGATTTTCTATCTTATCCATTAAAGATTTCTGTAGTTCAAGAATTTGTTTTTGAGAACTTCTTAATGTTCTTATCAATTCTTTGAGATCTGCTTCTTGCATTTCTTCTATCTCATTATCTTCACAATCCTGACTTGGGGTGTCTTTTCCGTTTGGGGTCATCATAGCGTCTTCCTTGATCTTGCTCCCTCGGAATCTGTTTTTGTTTGGCATTTTTTTTTCCCCCACACTCTTTCTCTGGGTTGTCAAGGTAACGGAGTTTGTGTGCACGGTGTGTTCCCAGTTTTTGAATCCCCTTCAGGTGTCTACAGCCTCGGGTTTTTGGTTCCGTCTGCCTCAGTGATGGGCGGGCGCACCTTGTCCCACTGCGTTTAATCAAATTCGACTTCATAAGGTGGGCGGCGAGAGGGGCTAGTGTTCATGCGGGCTCGCCTCAACTGTGCTGTTTCCCCCGTGGGGGTCTGCTTCCCCCCGCCAGTGTCTCGGGATCCCTGTATCGGCTCCTGTTCATGTGCGCAGATCCTGCGGCGATTGTGTTCCGCCCGGCTCCCGTCTCAGCCGGTGGGCGCGCGCCATGCCACTGCGTTTAATCTAGCACGACTTAGCAGGATGGGTGACGAGAGAGGCTAGTGTCCGTGTGGGCTCGCCTCAATTGTGCTGTTTCCCTGGGGTCTGCTTCCCCCCACCAGTGTCTCGGGATCCCTGTATCGGCTCCCGTTTAAGCGCTCAATTCCAATGGCGACTGTGTTCCGTCCGGTTCCCGTCCCTCCCGGCAGCTCCCGTGCCACTATGGCACGATTTGCCGTTCGCAAACTTACTTTTCCCTAGGTCGTCTGCGTATCATTCACTGGGTCCGGAAGAATTTCCACTGCATTTTTTTCCCTTAGATTTTTCCTGAGGCTACAGTAACTCTGTTTTTATTAAACTATCTCTTTGCGGAATGCTAGTGCGCATCTTCACTATTCCGCCATCTTGGCTCCGCACCATTCTCAACTCTAAAGTCCATAGATACTATCAGGAAACCCAAGCAAACCCAAAAGCTGTAGCAACAGCTTTGATTGAGTTAGCCACTACAGAATCAGATATTTCTGGATTCATCCAGTCCAATCTGGACAAACTGGTGTGGAATTGGTGTGGAAAGCACCCAGAAAAGCAGAGTCAACCTGGTTTTGGAGAAAAGCAAAGTCTTTTTCTAGGGGAAGTGGATTCAGTGACATGTTTACAAACACCAATATCATTTTTAACCTTGTTTCTGCAGCTTTTCACTTAAAAACACGAATGTGTACCTGTTGTCTCTCCATGTGAAACCAATTATCATTTGGCAACAAGAAGCAAAATGTTACATGCTACAATGCATACACAACTCTAAAGTCCATAGATACTATCCAGAAAACAGAAACAAACACAGAGGCTGTACCAAGAGCTTGGATTGAGTTAGCCACCACAACACCGGATATTTCAGGTTTCATCCAGACCCAACTGGAAAACCGGAGTGGAATTGGTGTGCAAAGCACCCAGAAAAGCAGAGTCAACCTGGTTTTAGAGAAAAACAAAGTCTTTTTCTTGGGCATGTGAATTCAATGTCATGTTTACAAACACTAATATCATTTTTAACCTGCTTTCTGCAGGTTTTTCCTCAGAAAAGAGGAATGTGTACCTGTTTTCTTGCCATGTGAAACAAATTAGCATTTGCCAACAGAAAAACAAAATGTTACATGCTACAATGCATTCACAACTCTAAAGTCCATAGATACTATCGACAAAGCACAAGCAAACACAGAAGCTGTAGCAAGACCTGGGATTGTGTTCGCCACCAAGAACTGGATATTTCTGGTTTCAACCAGAGCTATCTGGACAAACTGGTGTGGAATTGGTGTGCAAATCACTCAGAAAAGCAGAGTCAACCTGGTTTTGGAGAAAACCAAAGTCTTTTTCTTGGGCAAGTGGATTCAATGTCATGTTTACACACACCAATATCATTTTTAACCTCGTTCTGCAGCGTTTTTCCTCAGAAACACGAAAATGTACCTGTTGTGTCTCCATTAGACACAATGAGCTTATGCCAACAGAAATACAAAATGATACATTTACAATGCATTCACAACTCTAAAGTATATAGGTACCATCGAGAAAACACCAATAAACAAAGAAGCTGTAGCAAGAGCTTGGATTGAGTTAGCCAACACAGAACCGGATATTTCTGGTTCCATCCGCCCTAGGACACAGACCACTGAAACTGTTTGTACTCCAGCAGCATAGAGAACTCCTGCGAACTGAATCTTCCTACAGCCAGGAAGCAGACCAACCATAAGCTGTGTTTCCTATAGACAGGGTACAGAAATTCCGAAGATTGCGAATGCCTACTCCCAGGCTACAGAACCCTTCCTAACTGATTGTTCCATACCTCCAATACAGAACTCATGTAAGCATGCACCTCACTACACTCATGTTACAGAACTCCTGTAAGCTCTGTCTAAGGATACAGACAGGCGCACATTGTGTCATCCTATTCCCAGGAACGGAACTCTGAAACAGCATCGCACTCCACTAGCAAACAGAACTCCCGTGAACTGCATCTCTCTACAGCCAGGACACAGAACGCCCATAAGCTGTACATCCTAGAGCCAGGCTACAGAAATCACGCATATTGCGAATGCCTACTCCCTGGCTACAGAATTCTTCCAAACTTCTTCATTCCAACCTGTAATACAGAACTCATGTAAGCTGCATCTGACTACACTTAGGTTACAGAACTCCTGTAAGCTCTGCCTAAGGATACAGACATTGCGTACATTGTGTCATCCTATTCCCAGGCAACAGAACTCTGAAACAGCATTGCACTAAACTAGCATACAGAACTCCTGTGAACTGCATCTCTCTACAGCCAGGACGCAGAACGCCCATAAGCTGCGCATCCAAGAGTCAGGCTACAGAAATCCTGCATATTGCGAATTCATACTCCCAGGCTACAGAAATCTTCAAAACTGCTTTGTTCCACACCTCTGATACAGAACTCATGTACGCTGCATCTGACTAAACTCAGGATACAGAACTCCTGTAAACTCTGTCTCCTATACACAGTCTACAGACATTGCGCACATTGTGTATGCCTATTCCCAGGCTACACACTGATGAAACAGCTTTGTACTCCAAGAGCATACAGAACTCCCATGAACTGAATCCCTCTGCAGCCATTAAACAGACCGACCATATCTTAGTTTCCTATAGCAGGCTACAGAAATCCCACATATTGCGAATCCCTACTCCCAGGCTACAGAACTCTTCCAAACTGCTTCATTCCACACCTCCGATACAGAACTCATGTACGCTGCATCTGACTACACTCACGTTACAGAACTCCTGTAATCTCTGTCTCCTACACTAAGGCTACGAATTTTGCGCACATTGTGTATGCCTATTCATAGGCTACAGACCACAGAAACAGCTTTGTACTCCACTAGCATACAGAACTCCCATGAACTGAATCTCTCTACAGCCAGGAAGCAGACAGACCGTAAGCTGCGCTTCCTACAACAGGCTACAGAAATCCCGCATATTGCGAATGTCTGCTCCCAGGCCTCAGAACCCTTCCTAAGTTCTTCGTTCCACACCTACGATACAGAACTCATGTATGCTTTAAATCACTACACTCTGGTTGCAGAACTCCTGTATGCTCTGATTCCTACTCACAGGCTACCAAAATTCCTCACATTGTGTAAGCGTATTCCCAGGCTACAGAATGCTGAAACAGCTGTGCACTCCACTAGCACACAGAACGCCCATGAACTGAATCTCTCTACAGCCAGGAAACAGACCGACCATAAGCTGCGTTTCCTATACACAGGCTAAAAAATCCCGCATATTGCGAATGCCTACTCCCAGGCTACAGAACTCTTACAAACTGCTTCGTTACACACCTCCGATACAGAACTCATGTAAGCTACACCTCACTAGACTCAGGTTACAGAACTCCTCTAAGCTTTGTCTAACGACACAGTCATTGCGCACATTGTGTCATCCTATTCCCAGGCAACAGAACTCTGAAACAGCATTGCACTAAACTAGCATACAGAACTCCTGTGAACTGCATCTCTCTACAGCCAGGACGCAGAACGCCCATAAGCTGCGCATCCAAGAGTCAGGCTACAGAAATCCTGCATATTGCGAATTCATACTCCCAGGCTACAGAAATCTTCAAAACTGCTTTGTTCCACACCTCTGATACAGAACTCATGTACGCTGCATCTGACTAAACTCAGGATACAGAACTCCTGTAAACTCTGTCTCCTATACACAGTCTACAGACATTGCGCACATTGTGTATGCCTATTCCCAGGCTACACACTGATGAAACAGCTTTGTACTCCAAGAGCATACAGAACTCCCATGAACTGAATCCCTCTGCAGCCATTAAACAGACCGACCATATCTTAGTTTCCTATAGCAGGCTACAGAAATCCCACATATTGCGAATCCCTACTCCCAGGCTACAGAACTCTTCCAAACTGCTTCATTCCACACCTCCGATACAGAACTCATGTACGCTGCATCTGACTACACTCACGTTACAGAACTCCTGTAATCTCTGTCTCCTACACTAAGGCTACGAATTTTGCGCACATTGTGTATGCCTATTCATAGGCTACAGACCACAGAAACAGCTTTGTACTCCACTAGCATACAGAACTCCCATGAACTGAATCTCTCTACAGCCAGGAAGCAGACAGACCGTAAGCTGCGCTTCCTACAACAGGCTACAGAAATCCCGCATATTGCGAATGTCTGCTCCCAGGCCTCAGAACCCTTCCTAAGTTCTTCGTTCCACACCTACGATACAGAACTCATGTATGCTTTAAATCACTACACTCTGGTTGCAGAACTCCTGTATGCTCTGATTCCTACTCACAGGCTACCAAAATTCCTCACATTGTGTAAGCGTATTCCCAGGCTACAGAATGCTGAAACAGCTGTGCACTCCACTAGCACACAGAACGCCCATGAACTGAATCTCTCTACAGCCAGGAAACAGACCGACCATAAGCTGCATTTCCTATACACAGGCTAAAAAATCCCGCATATTGCGAATGCCTACTCCCAGGCTACAGAACTCTTACAAACTGCTTCGTTACACACCTCCGATACAGAACTCATGTAAGCTACACCTCACTAGACTCAGGTTACAGAACTCCTCTAAGCTTTGTCTAACGACACAGTCATTGCGCACATTGTGTCATCCTATTCCCAGGCAACAGAACTCTGAAATAGCATTGCACTCCACTAGCATACAGCTCCCATGAACTAAATATCTCTACAGCCTGGAAGCAGACCGACCATAAGCTGCGTTTCCTATAGACAGGCAACAGAAATCCCGCATATTGCGAATGCCTACTCCCAGGCTACAGAACCCTTCCAAACTGCTTTGTTCCACACCTCCAATACAGAACTCAAGTACGCTGCATCTGACTAAACTCAGGTTTCAGAACTCCTGTAAGCTCTGTCCCCTACACTCAATCTACAGACATTGCACACATTGTGTATGCCTATTCCCAGGCTTCAGACCGCTGAAAGAGCTTTATACTCCACTAGCATACAAAACTCCCCTGAACTGAATCTCTCTACAGGCAGGAAGCATACCGACCATAAGGTGTGTTTCCTATAGACTGGGTACAGAAATCCCGCATATTGCGAATGCCTACTCCCAGGCTACAGAACTCTTCCAAACTGCTTTGATCCACACCTCCCATACGGAACTCACGTACACTGCATCTGACTACACTCAGGTTACAGAAATCCTGCAAGCTCTGTCTCCTACACTCAGGCTACCGAAATTGCGCACATTGTGAAAGCGTATTCCCAGGCTACAGAACGCTGAAACAGCTTTGCACTCCACTAGCATACAGAACTCCCTTTAACTTAATCTCTCTAGAGCCTGTACCCAGAATTCCTATAAGCTGCGTTTCCTATAGACAGGTTACAGAAATCCAGCATATTGCGAATGCCTACTCCCAGCTTCAGAACTCTTACAAACTGCTTCGTTACACACTTCCGATACACAACGCATGTAACCTGTACCTCACTACACTCAGGTTACAGAAAACCTGTTAGCTCTATCTAAGGATAAAGACATTCCACACATTGTGTCATCTGATTCCCAGGCAACAGCACTCTGAAATAGCATTGCACTCCACTAGCATACAAAACTTCCGTGAACTGCATTTCTCTACAAGCAGGATGCAGACCTCCCATAAGCTGCGCATCCGAGAGTCAGGCTACAGAAATCCCGCATATTGCGAATGCCTACTCCCAGGCTACAGAACTCCTCCAGACTGCTTCGTTCCACACCTCAGACACAGAACTCTTGTATGCTGTAAATCACTACACTCAGGTTACAGAACTCCTGTATGCTCTCTCTCTTACACTCGGGCTACCTACATTGCTCACATTGTGTACGCATATTCCCAGGCTACAGATCCCTGAAACAGCTTTGTACTCCACTAGCATACAGAACTCCCGTGAACAGAATCTCTCTACAGCCCAGAAGCAGACTGACCATAAGCTGCGTTTCCTATAGAGAGGCTACAGAAATCCCACATATTGTGAATGCCTACTCCCAGGCTACAGAACGTTTCCAAACTGCTAACATCCACACCTCCTATACAGAACTCATGTATGCTGTAAATCACTACACTCAGGTTGCAGAACGAAATTACGCTGTCTTCTACACTCAGGCTACCGAAACTGCCTACATTGTGTAAGCGTATTCCCAGGCTACAGAACGCTGAAACAGCTTTGCACTCCACAAGCATACAGAACTCCCATGAACTGAATCTCTCTGCAGCCTGTATCCAGAATTCCTATAAGCTGCACATCCCAGCGTCAGGCTACAGAAATCCCGCATATTGCAAATGCCTACTCCCAGGCTATAGAACTCTAACAAACTGCTTCGTTACACACCTCAGATACAGAACTCATGTAAGCTGCACCTCACTACACTCAGGTTACAGAACTCCTGTAAGCTCTGCCTAAGGATACAGACATTGCGCACATTGTGTCATCCTATTCCCAGGCAACAGAACTCTGAAACAGCATTGAACTAAACTAGCATACAGAACTCCCGTGAACTGCATCTCTCCACAGCCAGGATGCAGAACACCCATAAGCTGCGCATCCAAGAGTCAGGCTACAGAAATCCTGCATATTGCGAATCCCTACTCCCAGGCTACAAGAATCTTTAAAACTGCTTTGTTCCACACCTCCGATACAGAACTCATGTACGCTGCATCTGACTAAACTCAGGATACAGAACTCCTGTAAGCACTGTCTCCTATATACACGCTACAGACATTGCGCTCATTGTGTATGCCTATTCCCAGGCTACACACTGATGAAACAGCTTTGTACTCCAAGAGCATACAGAACTCCCATGAACTGAATCCCTCTGCAGCCATTAAGCAGACTGAACATAAGCTGCGTTTCCTATAGCAGGCTACAGAAATCCCACATGTTGCGAATCCCTACTCCCACCTACAGAACTCTTCCAAACTGCTTCATTCCACACCTCCGACACAGAACTCATGTACGCTGCATCTGACTACACTCACGTTACAGAACTCCTGTAATCTCTGTCTCCTACACTCAGGCTACGAATTTTGTGCACATTGTGTATGCCTATTCACAGGCTGCAGACCACAGAAACAGCTTTGTACTACACTAGCATACAGAACTCCCATGAACTGAATCTCTCTACAGCCAGGAAGCAGACAGACCGTAATCTGCGCTTCCTACAACAGGCTACAGAAATCCCGCATATTGCGAATGTCTACTCCCAAGCCTCAGAACCCTTCCTAAGTTCTTCGTTCCACACCTACGATACAGAACTCATGTATGCTTTAAATCACTACACTCTGGTTGCAGAACTCCTGTATGCTCTGATTCCTACTCACAGGCTACCAAAATTCCTCACATTGTGTAAGCTTATTCCCAGGCTACAGAATGCTGAAACAGCTGTGCACTCCACTAGCATACAGAACGCCCATGAACTGAATCTCTCTACAGCCAGGAAACAGACCGACCATAAGCTGCGTTTCCTATACACAGGCTAAAAAATCCCGCATATTGCGAATGCCTACTCCCAGGCTACAGAACTCTTACAAACTGCTTCGTTACACACCTCTGATACAGAACTCATGTAAGCTACACCTCACTACACTCAGGTTACAGAACTCCTGTAAGCTTTGTCTAACGACACAGTCATTGCGCACATTGTGTCATCCTATTCCCAGGCAACAGAACTCTGAAATAGCATTGCACTCCACTAGCATACAGCTCCCATGAACTGAATATCTCTACAGCCTGGAAGCAGACCGACCATAAGCTGCATTTCCTATAGACAGGCTACAGAAATCCCGCATATTGCGAATGCCTACTCCCAGGCTACAGAACACTTCCAAACTGCTTCGTTCCACACCTCCAATACAGAACTCAAGTACGCTGCATCTGACTAAACTCAGGTTACAGAACTCCTGTAAGATCTGTCTCCTACACTTAGGCTACGGACATTGCACACATTGTGTATGCCTATTCCCAGGCTACAGACCGCTGAAAGAGCTTTATACTCCACTAGCATACAAAACTCCCCTGAACTGAATCTCTCTACAGGCAGGAAGCAGACCGACCATAAGCTGCGTTTCCTCTAGACAGTGTACAGAAAACCCGCATATTGCGAATGCCTACTCCCACGCTACAGAACTCTTCCAAACTGCTTTGATCCAAACCTCCCATACGGAGATCACGTACACTGCATCTGACTACACTCAGGTTACAGAACTCCTGCAAGCTCTGTCTCCTACACTCAGGCTAGCGAAGTTGCGCACATAGTATAAGTGTATTCCCAGGCTACAGAAAGCTGAAACAGCTTGGCACTCCACTAGCATACAGAACTCCCTTTAACTTAATCTCTCTAGAGCCTGTACCCAGAATTCCTATAAACTACGTTTCCTATAGACAGGCTATAGAAATCCTGCATATTGCAAATCCCTACTCCCAAGCTACAGAACTCTTCCAAACTGCTTCGTTACACACCTGTAATACTGAACGCATGTAAGTTGCATCTGACTATATTCAGGTTAAAGAACTCCTGTACGCTCTCTCTCCTACACTCAGGCTATCAAAATTGGAACATTGTGTAAGCGTATTCCAAGGCTACAGAACGCTGAAACAGCTTTTTACTCCACTAGCATACAGAACTCCCGTGAGCTGAATCACTCTACAGCCAGGAAGCAGACCGACCATAAGCTGAGTTTCCTATAGACAGGCTACAGAAATCCCACATATTGCGAATGCCTACTCCCAGGGTACAGAACTCTTCCAAACTGCTTCGTTCCACACCTCCGATACAGAACTCATGTATGCTGTAAAACACTACACTCAGGTTGCAGCACTGATGTGTGCTGTGTCTCATACACTCAGGCTAACGAACTTGCACACATTGTGTAAGCGTATTCCCAGGCTACAGAACGCTGAAACAGCTGTGCACTCCACTAGCATACAGAATTCCCTTGAGCTGAATCTATCTACAGGCTATATCCAGAATTCCTATAAGCTGCACATCCCTTAGTCAGGCTACAGAAATCATGCATATTGCGAATGCCTACTCCCAGGCTACAGAACTCTAACAAACTGCTTCGTTACACACCTCCGATACAGAACTCATGTAAACTGCACCTCACTACACTCAGGTTACAGAACTCCTGTAAGCTCTGTCTAAGGATACAGACATTTTGCACATTGTGTCACCCTATTCCCAGCAAACAGAACTCTGAAATAGCATTGCCCTCCACTAGCATACTGTACTCCCGGGAACTCAATATCTCTACAGCCTGTATCCAGAATTCCTATAAGCTGTGTTTCCTATAGACAGGCTACAGAAATCCCGCATATTGCAAATGCCTACTCCCAGGCTACAGAACTCTTCTAATGCTTACATCCACACCACTGATACAGAACTCATGTAAGCTGCACCTCACTACACTCAGGTTAAAAAACTCCTGTAAGCTCTGTCCAAAGATACAGACATTGTTCACATTGTGTCATCCTATTCCCAGGCAACAGAACTCTGAAATAGCATTGCACTCCATTAGCACACAGAACTCCCGTGAACTGCATCTCTCCACAGCCAGGACGAAGAACTCCCACAAGCTGCGCTTCCTAGAGTCTGGCGACAGAAATCCCGCATATTGCGAATGCCTACTCCCAGGCTACAGAACTCTTCCAAACTGCTTCGTTCCACACCTGTAATACTGAACTCATCTAAACTGCATCTGACAATACTCAGGTACAGAACTGCTGTACGTTCTCTCTCCTACTCTCAGGCTACCGAAATTGCACATTTTGCATAAGCGTATTACCAGGCTAGAGAACGCTGAATCAGCTTTGCACTCCACTAGCATACAGAACACCCATGATCTGAATCTCTCTACAGTAAGTATCCAGAATTCCGATAAGCTGCACATACCAGAGTCAGGCTACAGAAATCCCGCATATTGCGAATGCCTACTCCCAGGCTACGGAACTCTTACAAACTGCTTCATTCCACACCTGTAATACAGAACTCATGTACGCTGCATCTCACTAAACTCAAGTTACAGAACTCCTGTAAGCTCTGTCTCCTACACTCAGGCTACAGACATTGCGCACAATGTGTTTACATATTCCCAGGCTACAGAACGCTGAAACAGCTTTGTACTCCACTAGCATACAGAATTCCCGTGAACTGAATCTCTAAACAGCCAGGAAGCAGACCGACCATAAGCTGCGTTCCGTATAGACAGGCTACAGAAATCCCACATATTGAGAATCCCTAATCCAAGCTACGGAACTCTTACAAACTGCTTCGTTCCACATCTGTAATATAGAACTCATGTACGCTGCATCTCACTAACCTCAGGTTACAGAACCCCTGTACTCTCTCTCTCCTACACTCAAGCTACCGAAATTGTGCACATTGTGTAAGCGTATTCCCAGGCTACAGAACGCTGAAACAGCTTTGCACTCCACTAGCATACAAAACTCCCGTTAACTGAATCTCTCTACAGCCTGTATCCAGAATTCCTGTAAGCTGCACATCCCAGAGTTAGTCTACAGAAATCCCGCATATTGCGAATGCCTTCTCCCAGGCTACAGAACTCTTCCAAACTGCTTTTTTTACACACCTCAGATACAGAACTCACGTAAGCTCACCTCACTACACTCAGGTTACAGAACTCCTGTAAGCTCTGTCTAAGGATACAGACATTGCGCACATTGTGTCAACCAATTCCCAGGCAACAGAACTCTGCAATACCATTGACTCCACTAGCATACAGAACTCCCGTGAACTGCATCTCTCTACAGTCAGGACGCAGAATGCCCATAAGCTGTGCATCCTAGAGTCGGGCGACAGAAATCCCGCATATTGCGAATCCCTACTCCCAGGCTACAGAACTCTTCCAAACTGCTTACATCCACACCTCCGATACAGAACTCATGTACGCTGAATCTGACTAAACTCAGGTTACAGAACTCCTGAAGGTCTCTCTCCTACACACAGTCTACAGTTATTGCGCACATGGGGTAAGCGTATTCCCAGGCAACAGAACTCTGAAATAGTATTGCACTCCACTAGCATACAGAACTGTCATTAACTGAATGTCTCTAAAGCCTGTATCCAGAATTCCGATCAGCTGCGTTTCTCATAGACAGGCTACAGAAATCCCGCATATTGCGAATGCCTACTTCCAGGCTACAGAACTCTTCCAAACTGCTTACATCCACTCCTCCGATACAGAACTCATGTAAGCTGCACCTCACTACACTCAGCTTGCAGAACGCCTGTATGCTCTGTCTCCTACACTCAATCTACAGAAATTGCGGACACTGTGTATGCCTTTTCCAGGCTATAGACCGCTGAAACAGCTTTGTACTCCACTAGCACACAGAAATCCCGTGAACTGCATCTCTCTACAGCCAGGACACAGAACGCCCATAAGCTGCGCATCCTAGAGTCAGGGTGCAGAAATCCCTCATATTGCGAATCCCTACTCCCAAGCTACAGAACACTTCCAAACTGCTTAAATCCACACATCTGATACAGAACTCATGTACGCTGCATCAGATAAACTTAGGTTACAGAACTCCTATAAGCTCTGTCTGCTACACTCAGACTACAGACATTGCGCATATTGTGTATGCCTATTCCCAGGCTACAGACTGCTGAAACATATTTGTACTCCACTAGCATACAGAACTCCCGTGAACTGAATCTCTCTACAACCAAGGAGCAGACCGACCATAAGCTGCTTTTCCTATAGACGGGCTACAGAAATCCCGCATATTGCGAATTCCTACTCCCGGGGAACAGAACTTTTCCAAACAGCTTCATTCCACACCTGTAATACAGAACTCATGTAAGCTGCATCTGACTAAACTCAAGTTACAGAACTCCTGTGAGCTCTGTCTAAGGATACAGACATTGCACACATTGTGTCACCCTTTTCCCAGGCAACGGAACTCGGAAATAGCATTGCACTCCACTAGCATACAGAACTCCCGTGAACTGAATCTGTCTACAGCCAGGATGCAGAACGCCCGTAAGCTGCGTTTCCTATAGACAAGCTACAGAAATCCCGCATATTGCAAATGCCTACTCCCAGGCTACAGAACTCTTCCAAAATGCTTCGTTCCACAGCTGTAATTCAGAATTCATGAACACTGCATCTGACTACACTCAGGTTACAGAACTCCTGTAAGCTCTAACGATACAGACATTGTGCATATTGTGTATGCCTATTCCCAGGCAAAAGAACTCTTAAATAGCATTGCACTCCACTAGAATACAGAACTCCCGTGAACTGCATCTCTCTATAGCCAGCACGCAGAATGCCTATAAGCTGCGTTTCCTCTAGACAGGCGACAGAAATCCAGCATATTTCTGGTTTCATCCAGCCCTATCTGGACAAACTGGTGTGGAATTGGTGTGCAAAACACCTAGAAAAGCAGAGTCAACTTGGTTTTGGAGAAAAGCCAAGTCTTTTCCTTGGGCAAGTGGATTCAATATCATGTGTACAAACCATAATATGATTTTTAACATGGTTTCTGCAGCTATTCACTCAGAAAACACGTATGTGTACTTGTTGTGTCTTCATGTGATACAATGATCATATGTTAACAAAAATAAATGTTACATGCTACTATTCTTACACAACCATAAATTCCATAGACACTATCCAGAAAACACAAACAAACTCAGAGGCTGTAGCAAGAACTGGGATGTGTTAGCCATCACAGAACCAGATATTTCTGGACAAACTGGTGTGGAATTGGTGTGCAAAGCACCCAGAAAAGCAGAGTCAACCTGGTTTTGGAGAAAAGCAAAGTCTTTTTCTTGGGCAAGTGGATTCAATATCATGTTTACAAACCAAAATATGATTTTAACCTGGTTTCTGCAGCTATTCACTCAGAAAACACGTATGTGTACTTGTTGTGTCTTCATGTGATACAATGAACATATGTTAACAAAAAAAACCGAAATGTTACATGCTACTATTCTTACATAACCATATATTCCATAGACACTATCCAGAAAACACAAACAAACTCAGAGACTGTAGCAAGAACTGGGATGTGTTAGCCATCACAGAACCAGATATTTCTGGTTTCATCCAGCCCTATCTGGACAAACTGGTGTGGAATTGCAGTGCAAAGCACCCAGAAAAGCAGAGTCTACCTGGTTTTAGAGAAAATCAAAGTCTTTTTCTTGGGCAAGTGGATTCAATGTCATGTTTACAAACACAAACATCATTTTTAACCTCGTTTCTGCAGCTTTTCACTCAGAAAGAACGAATGTGTACCTGTTATGTCTCCAGGTGAAACCAATTAACGTTTGCCAACAAGAAAACAAAATGTTACATGCTACAATTCAGACACAAATCTAAAGTCTATAGATAATTTCCAGAAAACAGAAACAGACTCAGAGGCTGTAGCAAGGCTTGAATTGAGTTAGCCACCACAGAACCGGATATTTCTGGTTTCATCCAGCCCTATCTGGACAAACTGGTATGGAATTTTTGTGAAAAGCACTCAGAAAAGCAGTGTCAACCTGGTTTTGGAGAAAAACAAATTCTTTTTCTTGGGCAAGTGGATTCAATGTCATGTTTACAAATGCAAATATCATTTGTAACCTGGTTTCTTCAGCTTTTCACTCAGAAAACACGAATGTGTACCTGTTGTGTTTCCATATAAAATCAATTAGCGTCTGCCAACATAAAAACAAAATGTTACATGCTACAATTCATTCACAACACTAAAGTCCATAGATATTATCCAGAAAACAACACAAACACAAAACCTTAGCAAGAGTTGGGATTGAGTTAACCACCACAGAACCAGATATTTGTTGTTTGATCAAGACATATATGCAAAGGCTGGTGTGGAATTGGTGTGCAAAGCACCCAGAAAAGCAGAGTCACCCTGGTTTTGGAGAAAAGCAAAGTCTTTTTCTTGGGCAAGTGGATTCAATGTCATGTTTACAAACACCAATATTGTTTCTAACCTGGATGCTGCAGCTTTTTACTCAGAAACATGAATGTGTACCTGTTGTGTCTCCATGTGAAACCAGTTAGTGTGTGCCAACAGAGATAAAAAATGTTACATGCTACAATGCATTCACAACTCTAAAGTCCATAGATGCTATCGGCAAAACACAAGCAAATCAAAAGCTGTAGCAAGAGCTGGGATTGACTTAGCCACAACAGGACCGGATATTTCTGGTTTCATCCAGCCCAATCTGGACAAACTGGTGTGGAGTTGGTGTGCAAAGCACCCTGAAAAGTAGATTCAACCTGGTTTTGGAGAAAAGCAAAATATTTTTCTTGGGCAAGTGATTACAATGTCATGTTTACAAACACAAATATCATTTGTAACCTGTTTCTGCAGATTTTACTCAGAAAACACGAATGTGTACCTGTTGTATCTCCATGTGAAACCAATTAGCGTATGCCAACAGAAAAACAAACTGTTACATGCTGCAATGCATTCACAAATCTAAAGTTTATAGATATTATTGAGAAAACACAAACAAAAACAGAGGCTGTAGCAAGATCTTGGATTGAGTTAGCCACCACAGAACCGGATATTTCTGGTTTCATCCAGCCCTATCTGAACAAACTGGTGTGGAATTGGTGTGCAAAGCACCCAGAAAAGCGGAATCAACCAGGTTTTGGAGAAAAGCAAAGTCTTTTTCTTGGGCAAGTGGATTCAATGTCATGTTTACAAACACAAATATCATTTTTAACCTGCTTTCTGCAGCTTTTTACTCAGAAAACACGAATGTGTTCCTGTTGTGTCACCATGTGAAACCAATTAGCGTTTGCCAACAGAAAAACAAAATGTTATATGCTACAATGCATTTACAATTCTAAAGTCCATAAATAATATCGACAAAGCACAAGCAAACACAGAACCTGAAGCAAGAGCTGGGATTGATTTAGCCACAACAAAACAGGATATTTCTGGTTAAATCAGCCCTATCCGGACAAAGTGTTGGGGAGTTGGTGTGTAAAGCAGTTCGAAAAGAGAGTCAAGCTGATTTGGGAGAAAAGCAATGTCTTTTTCTAGGGCAAGTGGATTCAATGTCATGTTTACAAACAACAATATTATTTTTAACCTGGTTTCTGCAGCTTTTTACTCAGAAAACACGAATGTGTACCTGTTGTGTATCCATGTGAAACCAATTAGCATATGCCAACAGAAAAACAAACTGTTAAATACTACAATGCATTCACAACTCTAAAGTTTATATATACTGTCAATAAAGCACAAGCAAACACAGAAGCTCTAGCAAGAGTTTGGATTGAGTTAGCCACCACAGAACCGAATATTTCTGGTTTCATCCAGCCCTTTCCGGAGAAGCTCTGTGGACTGGTGTTCAAAGCACCCAGAAAAGCAGAGTGAACCTGGTTTTGGAGATACGCAAAGTCTTTTTCTTGGGCAAGTGGTTTCAATGTCATGTTTACAAACACCAACATCATTTTTAACCTGGTTTCTGCAGCTTTTTACTCGGAAAACACGAATGTGTACCTGTTGTGTCTCCATGTGAAACCAATTGGCATTTGCCAACAGAAAAACAAACTGTTAGATGCTACAATGCATTCACAACTCTAAAGTCCATAGATAATATCGAGAAAACACAAACAAATTCTGAGGCTGTAGCATGAGCTTGGATTGAGTTAGCCAACACAGAACCGGATATTGCTGGATTCATCCAGCCCTTTCCAGAGGAACTGCTGTGGAATAGATGTGCAAAGCAACCAGAAAAGCTGAATCAACCAGGTGTTGGAGAAAAGCAAAGTCTTTTTCTTGGGCAAGTGGATTCAATGTCATATTACAAACACAACTATCATTTTTAAACTGCTTTCTACAGCTTTTTCTCACAAAACACGTATGTGTACCTGTTGTGTCTCCATGTGAAACACATTAGCATTTGCCAACAGAAAAACAAAATGTTACATGCTATAATGCATTCACAACTCTAAAATGCTCAAATACTCTTCAGAAAACTGAAAGAACTCAGAGACTGTAGCAAGATTTAGTTAGCCACCACAGAACCGGATATTTCTGGTTTCATACAAACCTATCTGGATGACCTGGTGTGATTTGGTGTGCAAAGTATCCAGAAAGCAGAGTCAACCTGGTTTTGGTGAAAAGCAAAGTCTTTTTCTTGGTCAAGTGGATTCAATGTCATTTTTATAAACACAAATATTATTTTTAACCTGGTTTCTGCAGCTTTTTACTCAGAAAACACGAATGTGTACCTGTTGTGTCTCCATGTGAAACCAATTAGCGTTTGCCAACAAAAAAACAAAATGTTACATGCTACAATGCATTCACAACACTGAAGTCCATAGATACTATCGACAAAACACAATCAAACTCTGAGGCTGTAGCAAGAGCTGGGTTTGAGTTAGCCACCACAGAACCGGATATTTCTGATTTCATCCAGCGCTATCTGGAGAAACTGGTGTGGAATTCATGTGCAAAGCACGCAGAGAAGCAGAGTCAACCTCGTTTTGGAGAAATGCCAAGTCTTTTTCTTGGGCAAGTGGATTCAATGTCATGTTTACAAACACTACTATCATTTGTAAACTGCTTTCTACTGCTATTTATTCAGAAAACACAAATATGTATCTGTTGTCTCCTGTGAAACCAATTATCGTTTGCATCAGAAAAACCAAATGTTGCATGCTATAATGCATTCACAAATCTAAAATGCACAGATACTATTGAGAAAACACAAGCAAGCTCAGAAGCTGTAGCAAGAGCTGGGATTGAGTTAGCCAAAACAGAACCGGATATTTCTGGTTTCATCCAGCCCTATCTGGACAAACTGGTGTGGAATTGCAGTGCAAAGCACCCAGAAAAGCACAGTCAGCCTTGTTTTGGGGAAAAGCAAAGTTTTTCTCTAGGGCAAGTCGGTTCAATGTCATGTTTACAGACACAAATATCATTTGTAACCTGGTTTCTGCAGCTTTTTACTTAGAAAACACGAATGTGTTCCTGTTGTGTCTCCATGTGAAACCAATTAGCGTTTGCCAACAGAAAAACAAACTGTTGCATGCTACAATGCATTCTCAAATGTGAAATCCAAGGATATTATCGAGAAAACACAAGCAAACACAGAAGCTGTAGCAAGAGCTGGGATTGAGTTAGACACCTCAGAACCGGATGTTTCTTGATTCATCCAGCCCTATCTGGACAAACTGGTGTGGAATTGGTGTGCAAAGCAGCCAGAAAAGCAGAGTCAACCTGGTTTTGGAGAAAAGCAATGTCTTTTTTTGGGCAAGTGGATTCAATGTCATTGTTAAAAACACAAATATCATTTTTAACCTGGTTTCTGCAGCTTTTTACTAAGAAAACATGAAACTATACCTGGTATGTCTTCATGTGAAACCACTCCGGTTCTGAGGTGTCTAACTCAATCCCAGCTCTTGCTACAGCTTCTGTGTTTGCTTGTGTTTTCTCGAAAATATCTGTGGATTTTAGAGTTGTGAATGCATTGTAGCATGCAACATTTTTTTTTCTCTTAGCAAACTCTGATTGGTTTCACATGAAGACACTACAGGTACACATTCGTGTTTTCTGAGTAAAAAGCTGCAGAAACCAGGTTAAAAACGATATTTGTGTTTGTAAACATGACAATGAATCCACTTGCCAAAGAAAAAGCCTTTGCTTTTCTCCAACACCTGGTTGATTCAGCTTTTCTGGTTGCTTTGCACATCTATTCCACAGCAGTTCCTCTGGAAAGGGCTGGATGAATCCAAAAATATCCAGTTCTGTGTTGGCTAACTCAATCCAAGTTCTTGCTACAGACTCTGTGTTTGTTTGAGTTTTCTCGATAGTATCTATAAACTTTAGAGTTGTGAATGCATTGTAGCATGCAACAGTTTGTTTTTCTGTTGGCAAACGCTAATTGGTTTCACATGGAGACACAACAGGGACACATTCGTGTTTTCTAAGTAAAAAGCTGCAGAATCCAGGTTACAAATGATATTTGTGTCTGTAAACATGACATAGAATCGACTTGCCCTAGAGAAAGAATTTGCTTTTCTCCAAAACAAGGCTGACTGTGCTTTTCTGGGTGCTTTGCACACCAATTCCACACCAGTTTGTCCAGATAGGGCTGGATGAAACCAGAAACATCCGGTTCTGAGGAGTCTAACTCAATCCCAGCTCTTGCTACTGCTTCTGTGTTTGTTTGTGTTTTCTCGATAATATCCTTGGATTTCAGAGTTGTGAATGCATTGTAGCATGCAACATTTTCTTTTTCTGTTGGCAAATGCTAATGGGTTTCACATGGAGACACAACAGGTACACATTCTTGTTTTCTGAGCAAAAAACTGCAGAAACTAGGTTAAAAATGATATTTGTGTTTGTAAACATGACATTGAATCCACTTCCCCAGAAAAAGACTTTGCTTTTCTCCAAAACCTGTTTGATTCCACTTTTCTGGGTTCTTTGCTCACCAATTCCACACCAGTTTGTCCAGATAGGACAGGATGGAACCAGAAATATACGGTTCTGTGTTGGCTAACTCAATCCCAGCTCTTGCTAAGCTTCTGAGCTTGCTTGTGTGTTCTCAATAGTATCTGTGCATTTTAGAGTTGTGAATGCATTATAGCATGTAACATTTTGTTTTTCTGTTGGCAAACGCTAATTGGTTTCACATGGAGACACAACAGGTACACGTTCGTGTTTTTTAGTAAAATGCTGTAGAAAGCAGTTTACAAATGATATTTGTGTTTGTAAACATGATATTGAATCCACTTGCCCAAGAAAAAGACTTTGCTTTTCTCCAAAACCAGGTTGACTCTGATTTTTGGGTGCTTTGCACACCAATTCCACACAAGTTCATCCAGATAGGTTTGGATGAAACCAGAAATATCCGGTTCTGTGGTGGCTAACTCAATCCCAGCTCTTGTTACAGCTTCTGAGCTTGCTTGTGTTTTCTCAATAGTATCTGTGCATTTTAGAATAGTGAATGAATTATAGCATGTCACATTTTGTTTTTCTGATGGCAAACGCTAATTGGTTTCACATGGAGACACAACAGGTACTCATTCCTGTTTTCTGAGTAAAACCTGTATAAAGAAGTTTACAAATGATAGTTGTGTTTGTAAACATGGCATTGCATCCACTTGCCCAATAAAAACACTTTGCTTTTCCCCAAAACGAGGTTGACTCTGCTTTTATGGGTGCTTTGCATACCAATTCCACACCAGTTTCTCCGGATAGGGCTGGATGAAACCAGAAATATCCAGTTCTGTGATTGCTTACTGAATCCCAGTTCTTGCTACAGTTTCTGTGTTTGCTTGTGTTTTGTCAATAGTATCTGTGGACTTTAGAGTTGTGAATGCATTGTAGCATGTAACATTTTGTTTATCTGTTGCAAATGCTAGTTGGTTTCACATGGAGACAGAACAGGTACTCATTAGCGTTTTCTGAGTAAAAAGCTGCAGAAACCAGGTTAAAAATGATATTGGTGTTTGTAAACATGAGATTGAATCCACTTGCCCAAGAAAAAGACTTTGCTTTTCTCCAAAACGAGGTTGACCATGCTTTTCTGGGTGCTTTGCACACCAATTCCACACCAGTTTGTCCAGATAGGTCTGGATGAAACCAAAAATATCCAATTCTGTGGGGGCTAACTCAATCCAAGGTCTTGCTACAACCTCAGAGTTTGTTTGTGTTTTCTCAATAGTATCTAAGGACTTTCATGTTGTGAATACATTATAGAATGTACCATTTTGTTTTTCTGTTGGCAAACGCTAATTGGTTTCACATGGAGACACAACAGGTACACTTTCTTGTTTTCTGAGTAATAAGCTGCAGAAACCCAGTTAAAAATAATATTTGTGTTTGTAAACCTGACATTGAATCCACTTGCCCAAGAAAAAGACTTTGCTTTTCTCCAAAACAAGGTTGACTATGCTTTTCTAGGTGCTTTGCACACCAATTCCACAGCAGTTTCTCCGGATAGGGCTGGAAGGAACCAGAAATATACGGTTCTGTGATGGCTAACTGAAACCCAGCTCTTGCTAGAAGCCTCAAAGTTTGATTCTCTTTTCTCGATAGTATCTATGGACTTCAGTGTTGTGAATGAATTGTAGCATGTAACATTTTGGTTTTTTGTAGGCAAACGCTAATTGGTTTCACATGGAGACACAACAGGTACACATTCGTGTTTTCTGAGTAAAAAGCTGCAGAAACCAGGTTAAAAATAATATTTGTGCTTATAAAAATGGCATTGAATCCACTTGACCAAGAAAAAGACTTTGCTTTTCACCAAAACCAGGTTGACTCTGCTTTCTGGGTGCTTTGCACACCAAATCCACACCAGCTCATCCAGATAGGTTTGGATGAAACCAGAATTATCCCGTTCTGTGGTGGCTAACTAAATCCAAGGTCTTGCTACAGCCTCTGAGTTGTTTTAGTTTTCTCAATAGTATCTGCGCATTTTAGATTTGTGAATGCATTATAGCATGTAACATTTTGTTTTACTGTTGGCAAACGCTAATTGGTTTCACATGGAGACACAACAGGTACACATTCGTGGTTTGTGAGAAAAAGCTGTGGAAAGCAGTTTACAAATGATAGTTGTGTTTGTAAACATGACATTGAATCCACTTGACCAAGAAAAAGACTTTGCTTTTCCCCAAAACGAGGTTAACTCTGCTTTTCTGGGTGCTTTGCACACCAATTCCACAGCAGTTTCTCCGGGTAGGGCTGGATGGAACCAGAAATATCCGGTTCTGTGGTGGCTAACTGAAACCCAGCTCTTGCTACAGCTTCTGAGCTTGCTTGTGTTTTCTCAATAGTATCTGTGCGTTTTAGAGTTGTGAATGCATTGTAGCATGCAACATTTTTTTTTTCTGTTAGCAAACGCGGATTGGTTTCACATGAGGTTAGTACAGGTATACATTCGTGTTTTCTGAGTAAAAAGCTGCAGAAACCAGGTAAAAATGATATTCGTGTTTGTAAACATGACATTGAATCCACTTGACCAAGAAAAAGAATTTGCTTTTCTCCAACACCTGGTTGATTCCGCTTCTCTGGGTGCTTTGCTCACCAATTCCACACCAGTTTGTCCAGATAGGGCTGCATGAAACCAGAAATATGTGGTTCTGTGGTGGCTATCTCAATCCAAACTCGTGCTACTGCTTCTGAGCTTTCTTGTGTTTTCTCAATAGTATCTGTGCCTTTTATAGTTGTGAATACATTGTAACATGAAACATTTTGATTCTTATTGGCAAACGCTAGTTGGTTTCACATGGAGACACAACAGGTACACATGCGTGTTTTCTGAGTAAAAAGCTGTAGAAAGCAGTTTACAAATGAGAGTTGTGTTTGTAAACATGACACTGAATCCACTTGCCCAAGTAAAAGACTTTGCTTTTCTCCAAAACCAGGTAGGCTCTGCTTTTCTGGGTGCTTTGCACACCATTTCCACACCACTTCGTCCAGATAGGTCTGGATGAACCCAGAAATATCCGGTTCTGTGGTGGCTAACACAATCCAAGGTCTTGCTACACCCTCTGAGTTGCATTTGTTTTCTCGATAGTATCTATGGACTTTAGAGTTTTGAATGCATTGTAACATGTAACATTTTGATTCTTGTTTGCAAACGCTAATTGGTTTCACATGGAGACACAACAGGTACACATTCGTGTTTTCTGAGTAAAAAGCTGTAGAAAGCAGTTTACAAATGATAGTTGTGTTTGTAA
Source organism: Sylvilagus floridanus (assembly GCA_949820135.1). Classification (NCBI taxonomy): domain Eukaryota; kingdom Metazoa; phylum Chordata; class Mammalia; order Lagomorpha; family Leporidae; genus Sylvilagus; species Sylvilagus floridanus. The sequence goes on from OX463228.1 coordinate 27,860,094, forward strand.
ACATGACATTGAATCCACTTGCCCAAGTAAAAGACTTTGCTTTTCTCCAAAACCAGGTTGGCTCTGCTTTTCTGGGTGCTTTGCACACCAATTCCACACCAGTTTCTCCGGATAGGGATGGATGAAACCAGAAATATCCGGTTCTGTGGTGGCTTACTCAATCCCAGCTCTTGCTACAGTTTCTGTGTTTGCTTGTGTTTTTTCCTTAGTATCTGTGGACTTTAGAGTTGTGAATGCATTGTAGCATGTAACATTTTGTTTTTTTGTTGGCAAACGCTAGTTCGTTTCACATGGAGACACAAGAGGTACTCACTCGGGTTTTCTGAGTAAAAAGCTGCAGAAACTAGGTTAAAAATGATATTTGTGTTTGTAAACATGACATTGAATCCACTTGCCCAAGAAAAAGACTTTGCTTTTCTCCAACACCTGGTTGAATCCGCTTTTCTGGGTGCTTTGCACCCCAATTCCACAGCAGTTTCTCCGGAAAGGGCTGGATGTAACCAGAAATATGTGGTTCTGTGGTGGCTAACTCAATCCAAGATCTTGCTACTGCCTCTGTGTTTGCTTTTGTTTTCTCGATAATATCTGTGGATTTCAGAGTTGTGAATGCATTGTAGCATGCAACATTTTGTTATTCTCTTGGCAAACCCTGATTGCTTTCACATGGAATCACAACAGGTACACATTCGTGTTTTCTGAGTAAAAAGCTGCAGAAAGCAGGTTAAAAATAATATTGGTGTTTGTAAACATGACATTGAATCCACTTGCCCAAGAAAAAGACTTTGCTTTTCTCCAACACCTGGTTGATTCCATTTTCTGGGTGCTTTGCACCCCAATTCCACAGCAGTTTCTCCGGAAAGGGCTGGATGAAACCAGAAATATCTGGTTCTGTGTTGGCTAACTCAATCCCAGCTCTTGCTACAGCTTCTGAGCTTGCTTGTGTTTTCTCAATAGTATCTGTGCATTTTAGAATAGTGAATGCATTATAGCATGTAACATTTTGTTTTTCTGTTGGCAAACACTAGTTGGTTTGACATGGAGACACAAGTGTTACACATTCGTGTTTTCTGAGTAAAAAGCTGCGGAAACCAGGTAAAAATGATATTCGTGTTTGTAAACATGACATTGAATCCACTTGACCAAGAAAAAGACTTTGCTTTTCTCCAACACCTGGTTGATTCCGCTTTTCTGGGTGCTTTGCTCACCAATTCCACACCAGTTTGTCCAGATAGGGCTGCATGAAACCAGAAATATGTGGTTCTGTGGTGGCTATCTCAATCCCATCTCGTGCTACTGCTTCTGAGCTTTCTTGTGTTTTCTCAATAGTATCTGTGCATTTTAGAGTTGTGAATGCATTGTAACATGAAACATTTTGATTCTTGTTGGCAAACGCTAATTGGTTTCACATGGAGGCACAACAGGTACACATTCGTGTTTTCTGAGTAAAAAGCTGCAGAAACCAGGTTAAAAATGATATTGCTTTTGATAAACATGACATTGAAACCACTAGCCCAAGAAAAAGACTTTGCTTTTCCCCCAAACCAGGTTGACTCTGCTTTTCTGGTTGCTTTGCACACCAATTCCACAACACTTCGTGCAGATAGGTCTGGATGAAACCAGAAATATCCGGTTCTGTGGTGGCTAACACAATCCAAGGTCTTGCTACAGCCTCTGAGTTGCATTTGTTTTCTCGATAGTATCTATGGACTTTAGAGTTTTGAATGCATTGTAACATGTAACATTTTGTTTGTTGTTGGCAAACGCTAATTGGTTTCACATGGAGACACAACAGGTACACATTCGTGTTTTCTGAGTAAAAAGCTGTAGAAAGCAGTTTACAAATGATAGTTGTGTTTGTAAACATGACATTGAATCCACTTGCCCAAGAAAAAGACTTTGCTTTTCTCCAAAACCAGGTTGACTCTGCTTTTCTAGGTGTTTTGCGCACCAATTCCACACCAGTTTGTCCAGATAGTGCTGGATGAAACCAGAAACATCCGGTTCTGTGGTGGCTATCTCAATCCCAACTCTTGCTACAGCTTCTGTGTTTGCTTGTGTGTTCTCGATAATTTATGTGCATCTTAGAATAGTGAATGCATTATAGCATGTAACATTTTGTTTTTCTGTTGGCAAATGCTATTTGGTTTCACATGGAGACACAACAGGTACACATTCGTTTTTTCTGAGTAAAAAGCTGTAAAAAGCCGTTTACAAATGAGAGTTGTGTTTGTAAACATGAGATTGAATCCACTTGCCCAAGAAAAAGACTTTGCTTTTCTCCAAAACCAGGTTGACTCTGCTTTTCTGGGTGCTTTGACACCAATTCCACAGCAGTTTCTCCGGATAGTGCTGGATGAAACCAGAAATATCCGGTTCTGTTGTGATTACTCAATCCCAGCTCTTGCTACAGTTTCTGTGTTTACTTCTGTTTTTTCGATAGTATCTGTGCACTTTAGAGTTGTGAATGCATTGTAGCATGTAACATTTAGTTTTTCGGTTGGCAAAAGCTAGTTGGTTTCACATGGAGACACAACAGGTACACACTCGTGTTTTCTGAGTAAAAAGCTTCAGAAATATGGTTAAAAATGATATTTGTGTTTGTAAACATGACATTGAATCCACTTGCACAAGAAAAAGACTTTGCTTTTCTCCAAAACCAGGTTGACTCTGCTTTTCTGGGTGTTTTGCGCACCAATTCCACACCAGTTTGTCCAGATATGTCTGGAAGAAACCAGAAACATCCGGTTCTGAAGTGTCTAACTCAATCACAGCTCTTGCTACAGCTTCTGTGTTTGCTTGTGTTTTCTCGATAATTTCTGTGGATTTTAGAGTTGTGAATGCATTGTAGCATGTAACATTTTGTTTTTCTGTTGGCAAACGCTAATTGGTATCACATGGAAACACGACAGGTACACATGCGTGTTTTCTGTGTAAAGAGCTGCAGAAACCCGGTTGAAAATGACATTTGTGTTTGCAAACATGACATTGCATCCACTTGCCCAAGAAAAAGACTTTGCTTTTCTTCAACACCTGGTTGAATCTGCTTTTCTGGGTGCTTTGCACTCCAGTTCCACAGCAGTTTCTCCGGAAAGGGCTGGATGAAACCAGAAATATCCGGTTCTATGGAGGCTAACTCAATCCCAGCTCTTGCTACTGCCTCTGTGTTTGTTTGTGTTTTCTCGATAGTATCTATAAACTTTAGAGTTGTGAATGCATTGTAGCATGTAACATTTTGTTTTTCTGTTGGCAAACGCTGATTGGTTTCACATGGAAACACAACAGTACACATTCGTGTTTTCTGAGTAAAAAGCTGCAGAAACCAGGTTAAAAATGATATTTGTGTTTGTAAGCATGACATTGAACCCCCTTGCCCAAGAAAAAGACTTTGCTTTTCTCCAACACCTGGTTGATTCCGCATTTCTGGGTGCCTTGCACACCAATTCCACTCCAGTTTGTCCAGATAGGGCTGGATGAAACCAGAAATATCTGATTCTGTGGTGGCTAACTCAATCCCAGCTCTTGTTACAGCTTCTGAGCTTGCCTGTGTTTTCTCAAAAATATCTGTGCATCTTAGAATTGTGAATGCATTATAGCATGAAACATTTTGTTTTTCTGTTGGCAAACGCTAATTGGTTTCACATGGAGACACAACAGGTACACATTCGTGTTTTCTGAGTGAAAAGCTGCAGAAAGCAGTTTACAAATGATATTTGTGTTTGTAAACATGACATTGAATCCATTTGCCCAAAAAAAGACTTTGCTTTTCTCCAAAACCAGGTTGACTCTGCTTTTCTGGGTGCTTTGCACATCAACTCCACACCAGTTTCTCCTGGTTGGGCTGGAAGAAACCGGAAATATCCGGTTCTGTAGTGGCTAACTCAATCCAACATCTTACTACAGCCTCTGTGTTTGTTTGTGTTTTCTCTATAGTATCTTTAAACTTTAGATTTGTGAATGCATTGTAGCATTTAACATTTTGTTTTTCTATTGGCAAAGGCTAATTGGTTTCACATGGAGACACAACAGGTACACAATCGTGTTTTCTGAGTAACAACCTGCAGAAATCAGGTTAAAAATGATATTTGTGTTTGTAAACCTGACATTGAATCCACTTGCCCAAGAGAAAGGCTTTGCTTTTCTCCAAAACCAGGTTGACTCTGATTTTCTGGGTGCTTTGCACACCAATTCCACACCAGTTTGTCCAGATAGGGCTGGATGAAACAAGAAACAATCGGTTCTCAGGTGTCTAACTCAATCTCAGCTCTTGCTACAGCTTTTGTGCTTGCCTGTGTTTTCTCTATAATATCGATTTGGATATATGGACTTTAGAGTTGTGAATGCATTGTAGCATGCAACATTTTGTTTTTCTCTGGGGAAATGCTAATTGGTGTCACATGAAGACACAACAGGTACACTTTCATGTTTTCTGAGTAAAAAGCTGCAGAAACCAGGTTAAAAATGATATTTATGTTTGTAAACATGACATTGAATCCACTTGCCCAAGAAAAAGTCTTTGCTTTTGTCCAACACCTGGTTGATTCCGCTTTTCTGTGTGCTTTGCACACCAATTCCACACCAGTTTGTCCAGTTAGGCCTGGATGAATCCAGAAATATCTGGTTCTGTGGTGGCGAACTCAATCCCAGTTCTTGCTACAGTTTCTGTGTTTGCTTCTGTTTTCTCAATAATATCTGTGGATTTTAGAGTTGTGAATGCATTGTAGCATGCAACATGTTGCTTTTCTGTTGGCAAACGCTCATTGGTTTCACATGGAGACACAACAGGTACACATTCGTGTTTAGTGCGTAAAAAGCTGTAGAAAGCAGATTACAAATGACATTTGTGTTTGCAAACATAATATTGAATACACTTGCACAAAAAAAAGACTTTGCTTTTCTCCACAACCAGGTTGACTCTGCTTTTCTGGGTGCTTTGCACACCAACTCCACACCAGTTTGTCCAGATAGGTCTGGATGAAACCAGAAATATCCGGTTCTGTGGTGGCTAACTCAAACCCAGCTCTTGCTACAGCCTCAAAGTTTGTTTGTGTTTTCTGTATAGTATCAATGGAATTTAGAGATGTGAATGAATTGTAGCATGTAACATTTTTTTTTTTCTGTTGCAATACGCTAATTGGTTTCACACGGAGACACAACAGGTACACATTCGTGTTTTCTGAGAAAAATCTGCAGAAAGCAGTTTACAAATGCTATTTGTGTTTCTAAACATGACATTGAAACCACTTGCCCAAGAAAAAGACTTTGCTTTTCTCCAAAACCAGGTTGACTCTGCTTTCTGGGTGCTTTGCACACATAATCCACACCAGTTCGTCCAGATAGGTCTGGAGGAAACCAGAAATATCCGGTTCTGTATTGGCTAACTAAATCCAAGCTGCTGCTACAGCCTCTGATTTGTTTTTGTTTTCTTGAAGTTATCTATGGACTTTAGAGTTTTGAATGCATTGTAACATGTAACGTTTTGATTCTTGTTGCCAAACGCTAATTGGTTTCACATGGAGACAATAAAGGTACACATTCGTGTTTTCTGAGTAAAAACCTGCAGAAAGCAGTTTACAAATGATATTTGTGTTTGTAAACATGACATTCAAACCACTTGCCCTAGAGAAAGACTTTGCTTTTCTCCAAAACCAGGTTGACTCTGCTTTTCTGGGTGCTTTGCACACCAATACCACAGCAGTTACTCTGGAAAGGGCTGGATGAAACCAGAAATGTCCGGTTCTGTAGTGGCTAACTCAATCCAAGATCTTACTACAGCCTCTGTGTTTGTTTGTGTTTTCTCAATAGTATCTATAAACTTTAGAGTTGTGAATGCATTGTAGCATGTAACATTTTGTTTTTCTATTGGCAAACGCTAATTGGTTTCACATGTAGACACAACAGGTACACAATCGTGTTTTCTGAGTAAAAACCTGCAGAAACCAGGTTAAAAATGATATTGGTGTTTGTAAACCTGACATTGAATCCACTTGCCCAAGTAAAAGACTTTGCTTTTCTCCAAAACCAGGTTGACTCTGATTTTCTGGGTGCTTTGCACACCATTTCCACACCCGTTTGTCCAGATATGGCTGGATGAAACCAGAAACAATCGGTTCTCAGGTGTCTAACTCAATCCCAGCTCTTGCTACAGCTTTTGTGCTTGCCTGTGTTTTCTCGATAATATCGATTTGGATATATGGACTTTAGAGTTGTGAATGCATTGTAGCATGTAACATTTTTTTTTTCTCTTGGGAAATGCTATTGGTTTCACATGGAGACACAACAGGTACACATTGGTGTTTTCTCAGTAAAAGGTGCAGAAACCAGGATAAAAATGATATTTGTGTTTGCAAACATGACATTGAATCCACTTGCCCAAGAAAAAGACTGCTATTCCCCAAAACCAGGTTGACTCTGATTTCTGTGTGCTTTGCACACCAATTCCACAGCAGTTTGTCCAGATAGGTTTGGATGAAACCAGAAATATCCGGTTCTGTAGTGGCTAACTCAATCCCAGCTCTTGCTACAGCCTCTGTGTTTCTTTGTGTTTTCTGGATAGTATCTATGGCCTTTGATTTGTGTATGAATTGTAGCATGTAACATTTTGCTTCTTGTTAGCAAACGCTAGTTGGTTTCACAAGGAGACACAACTGGTACACATTCGTGTTTTCTGAGTAAAAAGATGCAGAAACCAGGTTAGAAATGATATTGGTGTTTGTAAACATGACATTGAATCCACTTGCCAAAGAAAAATACTTTGCTTTTTTCCAAAACCTGGTTGAATCTGCTTTCCTGGGTGCTTTGCACACCAATTCCACACCAGTTTGTCCAGATAGGGCTGGATGAAACCTCAAATATCTGGTTCTTTGGGGGCTAACTCAATCCCAGCTGTTGCTACAGCCTGTGAGTTGTTTGTGTTATCTCGATAGTATCTATGGAGTTTAGAGTTGTGAATGCATTGTAGCATGTAACATTTTGTTTTTCTGTTGGCAAACACTAATTGGTTTCACATGGAGACACAACAGGTACACATTCGTGTTTACTGAGTGAAAAGCTGCAGAAACCAGGTTAAAAATGATATTGGTGTTTGTAAACATGACATTGAATCCACTTGCCCAAGAAAAAGACTTTGCTTTTCTCCAAAATCCGTTTGACTCTGCTTTTCTGGGTGCTTTGCACACCTATTCCTCACGGGTTTGTCCAGATGGGGCTGGATGGAACAATAAACATCCGTTTCTGTAGTGGCTAACTCAATCCAAGCTCTTGCTACAGACTCTTTGTTTGTTTTTGTTTTCTGGATAATATCTATGGACTTTAGAGATGTGTATGAATTGTGGCATGTAACGTTTTACTTCTTTTTGGCAAACGCTAATTGGATTCACATAGAGACGCAACTGGTACACATTCGTGTTTCCTAATTGAAGAGCTGCAGAAAACAGGTTAAAAATGTTATTTGTGTTTGTAAACATGACATTGAATCCACTTGCCCAAGAAAAAGACTTTGCTTTTCTCCAAAACCAGGTTGACTCTGCTTTTCTGGGTGCTTTGCACACCAATTCCAAACCAGTTGGTCCAGATAGGGCTGGATGAAACCAGAAATATCCGGTCTGTGGTGGCTAACTCAATCCCAGCTCTTGCTACAATTTCTGTGTTTGCTTGTGTTTTGTCGATCGTATCTATGGAGTTTAGAGTTGTGAATGCATTGTAGCATATAACATTTTGTTTTTCTCTTGGCAAACGCTGATTGGTTTCACATGGAGACACACCAGGTACACTTTCTTGTTTTCTGAGTAAAAAGCTGCAGAAACCAGGATAAAAATGATATTTGTGTTTGTACACATGACATTGAATCCACTTGCCCAAGAAAAAGACTTTGCTTTTCTCCAAAACCAGGTTGACTCTGCTTTTCTGGGTGCTTTGCACACCAATTCCAAACCAGTTGGTCCAGATAGGGCTGGATGAAACCAGAAATATCCGGTCTGTGGTGGCTAACTCAATCCCAGCTCTTGCTACAATTTCTGTGTTTGCTTGTGTTTTGTCGATCGTATCTATGGAGTTTAGAGTTGTGAATGCATTGTAGCATATAACATTTTGTTTTTCTCTTGGCAAACGCTGATTGGTTTCACATGGAGACACACCAGGTACACTTTCTTGTTTTCTGAGTAAAAAGCTGCAGAAACCAGGATAAAAATGATATTTGTGTTTGTACACATGACATTGAATCCACTTGCCCAAGAAAATGACTTTGCTTTTCTCCAACACCTGGTTGAATCCGCTTTTCTGGTGCTTTGCACACCAATTCCACAGCAGTTTCTCCGGAAAGGGCTGGATGAAATCTGACACATACGGTTCTGTGGTGGCTAACTCATCCGAGCTCTTGCTACAGCGTCTGTGTTTGCTTGTGTTTTCTAGAGAGTATCTATAAACTTTAGAGTTGTGAATGCATTGTAGCATGTAACATTTTGTTTCTATCTTGGCAAACGCTGATTGGTTTCACATGGAGACACAAGAGGTACACTTTCTTGTTTTCTGAGTAAAAAGCTGCAGAAACCAGGTTAAAAATGATATTTGTTTTTGTAAACATGACATTGAATCCACTTGCCCAAGAAAAAGTCTTTGCTTTTGTCCAACATCTGGTTGATTCCGCTTTTCTGTGTGCTTTGCACACCAATTCCACACCAGTTTGTTCAGTTAGGCCTGGATGAATCCAGAAATATCCGGTTCTGTGGTGGCGAACTCAATCCCAGCTCTTGCTACAGTTTCTGGGTTTGCTTCTGTTTTCTTGATAATATCTGTGGATTTTAGAGTTGTGAATGCATTGTAGCATGTAACATTTTGTTTCTATCTTGGCAAACGCTGATTGGTTTCACATGGAGACACAACAGGTACACATTCGTGTTTAGTGCATAAAAAGCTGTAGAAAGCAGATTACAAATGACATTTGTGTTTGCAAACATGATATTGAATACACTTGCCCAAAAAAAAGACTTTGCTTTTTTCCAAAGCCAGGTTGACTCTGCTTTTCTGGGTGCTTTGCACACCAACTCCACACCAGTTTGTCCAGATAGGTCTGGATGAAACCAGAAATATCCGGTTTTGTGGTGGCTAACTCAAACCCAGCTCTTGCTACAGCCTCAAAGTTTGTTTGTGTTTTCTGGATAGTATCTATGGAATTTAGAGATGTGAATGCATTGTAGCATGTAACATTTTGTTTTTCGGTTGGCAAACGCTAATTGGTTTCACATGGAGATACAACAGGTACACATTCGGGTTTTCTGAGAAAAAGCTGCAGAAAGCAGTTTACAAATGATATTTGTGTTTCTAAACATGACATTGAAACCACTTGCCCAAGAAAAAGACTTTGTTTTTCTCCCAAACCAGGTTGACTCTGCTTTCTGGGTGCTTTGCACACATAATCCACACCAGTTCGTCCAGATAGGGCTGGATGAAACCAGAAATATCCGGTTCTGTATTGGCTAACTAAATCCAAGCTGCTGCTACAGCCTCTGATTTGTTTTTGTTTTCTTGATAGTATCTATGGACTTTGGATTTGTGCGTGAATTGTAGCATGTAACATTTTGCTTCTTGTTAGCAAACGCTAGTTGGTTTCAAAAGGAGACACAACTGGTACACATTCGTGTTTTCTGAGTAAAAAGCTGAAGAAACCAGGTTAGAAATGATATTGGTGTTTGTAAACATGACATTGAATCCACTTGCCCAAGAAAAAGACTTTGCTTTTCTCCAAAACCAGGTTGCCTCTGCTTTTCTCGGTGCTTTGCACACCAATTCCACACCAGTTTTTACAGATAGGGATGGATGAAACCAGAAACATCCTGTCCTGATGTGTCCAACTCAATCCCAGCTCTTGCTACAGCTTCTGGGTTTACTTGTGTTTTCTCCATAATATCTGTGGATTTTAGAGTTGTGAATGCATTGTAGCATGTAACATTTTGTTTTTCTGTTGGCAAATGCTAATTGGTTTCACATGGAGACACAACAGGTACACAATCGTGTTTTCTGAAAAAAAGCTGCAGAATCCAGGTTAAAAATGATATTGGTGTTTGTAAACATGACATTGAATGCATATGCCCAAGAAAAAGACTTTGCTTTTCTCCAAAACCAGTTTGACTCTGCTTTTCTGGGTGCTTTCCACACAAATTCCACACCAGTTTGTCCAGATAGGGCTGGATGAAACCAGAAATATCCGGTTAGTGGTGGCTAACTCAATCCCAGCTCTTGCTACAGCCTCTGTGTTTGCTTGTGTTTTCTCGAGAGTATCTATAAACTTTAGAGTTGTGAATGCATTGTAGCATGTAACATTTAATTTATCTGTTGGCATACGCTAATTGGATTCACATGGAGACACAACAGGTACACATTCGTGTTTTCTGAGAAAAAGCTGCAGACACCAGGTTAAAAATGATATTGATGTTTTAAACATGACATTGATACCACTTTCCCAAGGAAAAGTCTTTGGTTTTATCCCAAACCTGGTTGACTCTGCTTTTCTGGGTGCTTTGCACACCAACTCCACACCAGTTTGTCCAGATAGGTCTGGATGAAACTAGAAATATCCCGTTTTGTGGTGGCTAACTCAAACCCAGCTCTTGCTACAGCGTCTGTGTTTGCTTGTGTTTTCTCGATAATATCGATGGACTTTAGATTTGTGAATGCATTGTAGCATGTACCATTTTGTTTTTCTGTTGGCAAACGCTAATTGGTTTCACATGGAGACACAACAGGTACACATTCGTGTTTTCTCAGTAAAAAGCTGCAGAAACCAGGATAAAAAAGATATTTGTGTTTATAAACATGACATTGAATCCACTTGCCCAAGAAAAAGACTTTGATATTCCCCAAAACCAGGTTGACTCTGATTTCTGTGTGCTTTGCACACCAATTCCACAGCAGTTTGTCCAGATAGGTTTGGATGACAACAGAAATATCCGGTTCTGTAGTGGCTAACTCAATCCCAGCTCTTGCTACAGCCTCTGTGTTTCTTTGTGTTTTCTGGATAGTATCTATGGGCTTTGGATTTGTGTATGAATTGTAGCATGTAACATTTTGCTTCTTGTTAGCAAACGCTAGTTGGTTTCACAAGGAGACACAACTGGTACACATTCGTGTTTTCTGAGTAAAAAGCTGCAGAAACCAGGTTAGAAATGATATTGGTGTTTGTAAACATGACATTGAATCCACTTGCCCAAGAAAAAGACTTTGCTTTTCTCCAAAACCAGGTTGCCTCTGCTTTTCTCGGTGCTTTGCACACCAATTCCACACCAGTTTTTACAGATAGGGATGGATTAAACCAGAAGCATCCTGTCCTAATGTGTCCAACTCAAACCCAGCTCTTGCTACAGCTTCTGGGTTTGCTTGTGTTTTCTCCATAATATCTGTGGATTTTAGAGTTGTGAATGCATTGTAGCATGCAACATTTTCTTTTTCAGTTAGCAAACGGTAATTGGTTTCACATGGAGACACAACAGGTACACATTCGAGTTTTCTTAGTAGAATGCTACAGAACTAGGTTAAAAATGATATTTGCGTTTGCCAACATTACTTTGAATCCACTTTCCCATGAAAAAGCCTTTGCTTTTCTACAAAACCAGTTTGATTCTGCTTTTCTGGGTCCTATGCACAAGAATTCCACATGTGTTTTCCGTATAGCTCTAGATTCAACCAGAAATATCCAGTTCTGTTTTGGCTAAATGAATATCAGCTTTTAAAACAGCCTGTGTGTTTGTTAGTGTTTTCTGGATAGTAACTATGAACTTTAGAGTTCGGAATGGATTCTGACATATAACATTTTGTTTCTCTGTTGGCAAACGCTAATTGGATTCACATGGAGAAACAAGAGGTACACATTCGAGTTTTCAGAGTAAAATGCTACAAAAACCAGGTTCAGAATGATATTTATTTGTGAACATGTCAATGAATCCACTTGCCCAAGAAAAAGACTTTGCTTTTCTGCAAAACCAGATTGATTCTGCTTCTCTGTGTCCTTGCACAAGAATTCCACACGAGGTTGTCCAGATAGGTCTGGATCTAACCAGAAATATCGGTTCTGTTGTGGCTAAATGAATATCAGCCAGCATACATGAGTTCTGTATCGGAGGTGTGGAACAAAGCAGTTAGGAAGGGTTCCGTAGCCTGGGAGTAGGCATTCTCAATATACGGGATTTCTGTAGCCTCTCTATAGGAAACACAGCTTATGGTCTGTCTGCATAATGGATGCAGAGAGATTCAGTTCACAGGAGATCTGTATGCTAGCGGAGTACAAAGCTGTTTCCGCGGTATGTAGCATGGGAAATGGCATACACAATGTGTGCAATGTCTGTAGCCTGAGTGTAGGAGACAGAGATTACAGGAGTTCTGTAACCTGAGTGTAGTCAGATGCAGCTTACATGAGTTCTGTATCTGAGTTGTGGAACGAGGCATTATGGAAGAGTTCTGTAGACTGGCAGTAGGCATTCGCAATATGCGGGATTTCTGTAGCCTGACTCTAGGATGCGCAGCTGATGGGTGTTCAGCGACCTGGCTGTAGAGAGATTCAGTTCATGGGAGTTCTGTATGCTAGTGGAGTGCAATGCTCTTTCAGAGATCTGTTGCCGGGGAATAGGATCACACAACGTGCACAATATCTGTATCCTTAGACAGAGCTTACAGGATTTCTATAACCTGAGTGCAGTGAGGTGCATCTTACACGAGGTCTGTATCTAAGGTGTGAAAGGAAGCAGTTTGTAAGAATTCTGTAGCCTGGGAGTAGACATTCGCAATATGCAGGATTTCTGTAGCCTGACTCTGAGATGGGCAGCTTATAGCATTCTGGATACAGGCTGCAGAGAGATTCAGTTCATGGGAGTTCTTTATGCTAGTGGAGTAAAAAGCTGTTTCAGCGTTCTGTAGCCTGGGAATAAGCTTACACAATATGTGCAATTTCGGTAGCGTCAGTTTAGGAGACAGAGCATACATGATTTCAGTTACGTGAGTGTAGTTATTTAGAGCATACTTGAGTTCTGTATCGTAGGTGTGGAAAGAAGCAGTTAGGAAGGGTTCTGTAGCCTGGGAGTAGGGATTCGCAACATGCGGGATTTCTGTAGCCTGTCTATAGGAAACGCAGCTTATGGGAAGTCTGCTTCCTGGCTGTAGAGAGATTCAGTTCACGTGAGTTCTGTATGCTAGTGGAATACAAAGCTGTTTCATCTGTCTGTAGCCTGGGAATAGGCATACACAATGTGCGCAATGTCTGTAGCCTGAGTGTAGGAGACAGACCTTACAGGAGTTCTGTAACCTGAGTGTAGTCAGATGCAGCATACATGCGTTCTGTATTGGAGGTGTGGATGTAAGCAGTTTGGAATAGTTTTGTAGCCTGGGATTAGGCATTCGCTATATGCGGGATTTCTGTAGCCTGACTCTAGGATGCGCAGCTGATGGGCGATCTGCATCAGGGCTGTAGAGAGATGCAGTTCACGGGAGTTCTGTATGCTAGTGGAGTGCAATGCTATTTCAGAGTTCTGTTGATGGGAATAGTATGACATAATGTGCGCAATGTTTGTATCCTTAGACAGAGCTTACAGGAGTTCTGTAACCTGAGTGTAGTGAGGAGCAGCTTACATTAGTTCTGTATCAGAGGTGTGTAACAAAGCAGTTTGTAAGAGTTCTGTGGCCTGTGAGTAGGCATTCGCAATATGCGGGATTTCTGTAGCCTGACTTGCGATGTGCAACTTATAGGAATTCTGGATACAGGCTGCAGAGAGATTCAGTTCAGGGAGTTCTGTATGGTAGTGGAGTGCAAAGCTGTTTCAGCGTTCTGCAGCCATAGAATATGCTTACACAATGTGCGCAATTTCGGTAGCCTGAGTGTAGGGGACAGATATTAGAGCAGTTCTGTAACCTGAGTTTAGTGAGATGCAGCGTACATGAGTTCTGTATCGGAGCTTTGGGTGTAAGCAGTTTGCAAGTGTTCTGTAGCCTGGGAGTAGGCATTCGCAATATGCGGGATTTCTGTAGCCTGTCTATAGGAAACACAGTTATGGTCAGCTGGTTCCTGGCTGTAGAGAGATTCACTTCACGGGAGTACTTTAGGCTAGTGGAGTACAAAGCTGTTTCAGCAGTCTGTAGCCTGGGAATAGGCATAAACAATGTGCGCATTGTCTGCAGCCTGAGTGTAGGAGACAGAGCTTACAGGAGTTCTGTAACCTAAGTTTAGTCAGATGCAGCATACATGAGTTCTGTATTGGAGGTGTGGGTGTAAGCAGTTTAGAAGAATTTTGTAGCCTGGGAGTAGGGATTTGCAATATGCGGGATTTCTGTAGCCTGACCCTGGGATATGCAGCTTATAGGAATTCTGGAAACAGGCTTTAAGAGATTCAGTTCACAGGAGTTCTGTAAGCTAGTGGAGTGCAAAGCTGCTTCAGCATTCTCTAGCCTGGGAATAGGCTTACACAATGTGCACATTTCGGTAGCCTTAGTGTAGGAGACAGGGCTTACAGGAGTTCTGTAACCTGAGTGTAGTCAGATGCAGCTTACATGAGTTCTGTATTACAGGTGTGGAACGAAGCAGTTTGGAAGAGTTCTGTAGCCTGGGAGTAGTCATTCGCAATATGCGGGATTTCTGTATCCTGTCTATAGGAAACGCAGCTTATGGTCGGTGTGATTCCTGGCTGTAGAGAGATTCAGGTCACGGGAGTTCTGTATGCTAGTGGAGTACAAAGCTGTTTCAGCGGTCTGTAGCCTGGGAATAGGCATACACAATGTGCGCAATGTCTGTATCCTGAGTGTAGGAGACAGTGCTTACAGGAGTTCTGTAACCTGAGTGTAGTCAGATGCAGCATACATGAGTTCTGTATGGGAAGTGTGGAGTAAGCAGTTTGGAAACGTTCTGTAGCCTGACAGTAGGCATTCGCAATATGAGGGATTTCGGTAGAGTGGCTATAGGAAACGCAGCTTATGGTCTGCTGGTTCCTGGTTGTAGAGAGATTCACTTCACGGGAGTACTTTATGCTAGTTGAGTATAAAGCTGTTTAAGCGGTCTGAAGCCTGGGAATAGGCATACACAATGTGCACAATGTCTGCAGCCTGAGTGTAGGAGACAGAGCTTACAGGAGTTCTGTAATCTGAGTTTAGTCAGATGCAGCGTACATGAGTTCTGTATCAGAGTGTGGATGTAAGCAGTTTGGAAGAGTTTTGTAGCCTGGGAGTAAGGATTCGCAATATGCAGGATTTCTGTAGCCTGACCCTGGGATATGCAGCTTATAGGAATTTTGGAAACAGGCTTTAGAGAGATTCAGTTCACAGGAGTTCTGTAAGCTAGTGGAGTGCAAAGCTGCTTCAGCGTTCTCTAGCCTTGGAATAGGCTTACACAATGTGGCAATTTCCATAGCCTTAGTGTAGGACAGAGAGCGTACAATAGTTCTGTATCCTTTGCTTAGTGATTTACCGCATACTTGAGTTCTGTATCGGAGGTGTGGAACGAAGCATTTAGGAAGGGTTCTGTAGCCTGGCAGTAGGCATTCGCATTATGCGGGATTTCTGTAGCCTGACTCTGGGATGTGCAGCTTTTAGGAATTCTGGATACAGGCTGTAGAGAGATTCAGTTCATGGGAGTTCATTATGCTAGTGGAGTACAAAGCTGTTTCAGCGTTCTGTAGCCTGGGAATAGCCATACACAATGTGCGCAATGTATGTAGCCTGAATGTAGGAGACAGAGCTTACAGGAGTACTGTAACCTAGTTTTGTCAGATGCAGCATAAATGAGTTCTGTATCGGAGGTGTGCATGTAAGCTCTTTGGAAGAGTTCTGCAGCCTGGGACTAATCATTCCCAATCTGGGGGATTTCTGTAGCCTGACTCTAGGATGCACAGCTTATGGGTGTTCTGCGTCCTGGCTGTAGAGAGATGCAGTTCACGGGAGTTCTGTGTGCCAGTGGAGTGCAAAGCTGTTTCAGAGTTCTGTAGCCTGGGAATAGGATGACACCATGTGTGCAAAGTCTGTATCCTTAGACGGAGGTTACAGGAATTCTGTAACCTGAGTTTAGTCAAGTGCTGTGTACATGAGTTCTGTATCTGAAGTGTGGAATGAAGCAGTTTGTAAGAGTTCTGTAGCCTGGGAGTGGGCATTCGCAATATGCGGAATTTCTGTCGCCTGACTCTGGGATGTGCAGCTTGTAGGAATTCTGGATACAGGCTGTAGAGAGATTCGGTTCATGGGAATTCTGTATGTTAATGGAGTGAAAAGCTCTTTCAGCAGTCTGTGCCTGGGAATAGGTATACACAATGTGCTCGATTTTGGTAGCCTGAGTGTATGTAAGAGAGCGTACAGGAGTTCTGTAACCTGAGTGTAGAGATTTACAGCATACTTGAGTTCCGCATTGGAGGTGTGGATTGAACCAGTTAGGAAGGGTTCTGTAGCCTGGGTGTAGGCATTCGTAATATGTGGGATTTCTGTAGCCCGTCTATAGGAAACGCAGCTTATGGTCGATCTGTTTTCTGGTTGTAGAGAGATTCAGTTCATGGGAGTTCTGTATGCTAGTGCAGTACAAAGCTGTTTCAGCAGGCTGTACCCTGGGAATAGGCATACACAATGTGTGCAATGTCCATAGCCTGAGTGTAGGAGACAGAGCTTACAAGAGTTCTGTAACCTGAGTGAAATCAGATGCAGCTTATATGAGATCTGTATTACAGGTGTTTAACGAAGCAGTTTGGAAGAGTTCTGTAGCCTAGGAGTAGGGATTCGCTATATGCGGGATTTCTGTAGCCTCTTTATAGCAAGCTAAGCTTATGGTCGGTCTGCTTCCTGGTTGTCGAGAGATTCAGTTCATGGGAGTTCTGTATGCTGGTGGAGTACAAAGCTTTTTCAGCGGTCTGTAGCCTGGGAATAGACATACACAATGTGCGCAATGTCTGTACCCTGAGTGTAGCAGACAGAGCTTACAGGAGTGCTGTAACCTGAGTTTAGTCAGATGCAGCATACATTAGTTCTTTATCTGAGATATGGATGTAAGCAGTTCAGAAGAGTTCTGTAGCCTGGGATTAGGCATTCGCAATATGCGGGATTTCTGTAGCCAAACTCTGGGATGTGAATCTTATAGGAATTGTGGATACATGCTGTAGAGAGGTTCAGTTCATGGGATTTCTGTATGCTAGTGGAGGACAAAGCTGTTTCTGGTCTGTAGCCTGGGAGTTGGCATACACAATGTGCGCAATGTCTGTATCCTTAGACAGAGCTTACAGGAGTTCTGTAAGCTGAGTGTAGTGAGGTACAACTTACATGAGTTCTGTATCTGAGGTGTGTTATGGAGCAGTTTGGAAGAGTTCTGTAGCCTGGGAGTAGCCATTCACAATATGCGGGATATCTGTAGCCTGACTCTGGGATGTGCAGCTTATAGGAATTCTGGATACAGGCTGTAGAGAGATTCGGTTCATGTGAGTTCTGTATGCTAGTGGAGTGCAAAGCTGTTTCAGCATTCTGTAGCCTGGGAATAGGCTTACACAATGTGCGCAATTTCGGTAGCCTGAGTGTAGGAGAGAGAGCGTACAGAAGTTCTGTAACCTGAGTGTAGTGATTTACAGCATATATGAGTTCCGTATCGGAGGTGTGGAACGAAGCAGTTCGGAAGGGTTCCGTAGCCTGGGAGTAGGCATTCACAATATGCGGGATTTTTGCAGCCTGTCTATAGGAAACGGAGCTTATGGTCAGTCTGCTTCATGGCTGTAGAGAAATTCAGTTCACGGGTTTTCTGTTTGCTAGTGGAGTACAAAGCTGTTTCTGTGATCTGTAGCCTGGGAATAGGCATACACCATGTGCGCAATGTCTGTAGCCTGAGTGTAACAGTAGAGCTTACAGGAGTTCTGTAACCTGAGTTGCGTCAGATGCATCGTACATGAGTTCTGTATCGGAGGAGTGGATGTAAGCAATTTGGAAGAGTTCTGTAGCCTTGGCGTAGGGATTTGCAATATGCGGGATTGCTGTAGCCTTACTGTAACAATGCGCAGCTTACGGGTGTTTTGCATCCTGGCTGTAGAGAGATGCAGTTCATGGGAGTTCTATATGCTAGTGGAGTGCAAAGCTGTTTCAGTGTTTTGTAGCCTGGGAATAGGATGACACCATGTGCGCAATGTCTGTATCCTTAGACAGAGCTTACAGGAGTTCTGTAACCTGAGTGTAGTGAACTGCAGCTTACATGTGTTCTGTGTCTGAACTGTGTAACGAAACAGTGTGTAAGAGTTCTGTAGCCTGGTAGTATGGATTCACAATATGCGGGATTTCTGTAGCCTCTCTATAGGAAACGCAGCTATAGCAATGCTGGATACAAGCTCTAGAGAGATTCAGTTCATGGGAGTTCTGTATGCTAGTAGAGTGCAAAGCTCTTTCAGTTTTCTTTAGCCTGGGAATATGCTTACACAATGTATGCAATTTCGGTAGCCTGAGTGTAAGAGAGAGAGCATACAGGAGTTCTGTAACCTGAGTGTAGTCATTTACAACATACATGAGTTCTGTATCAGAGGTGTGGAACCAAGCAGTTAGGAAGGGTTCTGTAGCCTGGGTGTAGGCATTCGCAATATGCGGGATTTCTTTAGCCACTCTATAGGAAATGCAGCTTATGGTCGGTCTGCTTCCTGGCTGTAGACTGATTCATTTCACGGAGTTGTGTATGCTAGTGGAGTACAAAGCTGTTTCAGCTGTCTGTAGCCTGCGAATAGGCATACACAATGTGCTCAATGTCTGTAGCCTGAGTGTAGGAGACAGAGCTTACAAGAGTTCTGTAACCTAAGTTTCTTCAGATGCAGCGCACATGAGTTCTGTATCTGAGGTGTAGATGTAAGCAGTTTGGAAGAGTTCTGTAGCCTGGGAGTAGGGATTTGCAATATGCGGGATTTCTGTAGCCTGACCGTGGGATGTGCAGCTTATAGGAATTCTGGAAACAGGCTGTATCCTGAGTGTAGGAGATAGTGCTTACGGGAGTTCTGTAACCTGAGTTTTTCAGATGCAGCGTACATGAGTTCTGTATGGGAGGTGTGGATGTAAGCAGTTTGGAAACGTTCTGTAGCCTGTCAGTAGGCATTCGCAATATGAGGGATTACTGTTGAGTGTCTATAGGAAACGCTGCTTATGGTCGGTCTGATTTCTGGCTGTAGAGAGATTCAGTTCACGGGAGATCTGTAAGCTAGTGGAGTACAAAGCTGTTTCAGCGGTCTGTACCATGGGAATAGGCATACACAATGTGCGCAATGTCCATAGCCTGAGTGTAGGAGACAGTGTTTACAGGAGTTCTGTAACCTGAGTGTAGTCAAATGCAGCTTATATGAGTTCTGTATTACAGGTGTGGATGTAAGCAGTTTGGAAGAGTTCTGTATCCTGGGAGTAGGCATTAGCAATATGCGGGATTTCTCTAGCCTCTCTATAGGAAACGCAGCTTATGGTTGGTCTGCTTCCCTCCTGTAGAGAGATTCAGTTCACGGTAGTTCTGTATGCTAGTGGAGTACAAAGCTGTTTCAGCGGTCTGTAGCCTGGGAATAAGCATACACAATGTGCGAAACGTCTGTAGCCTGAGTGTAGGAGACAGAGGTTACAGGAGTTCTGTAACCTGAGTTGCATAGATGCAGCGTACATGAGTTCTTTATCTGAGATATGGATGTAAGCAGTTTAGAAGAATTCTGTAGCCTGGGAGTAGGCATTCGCAATATGCGGGATTTCTGTAGCCAAACTCTGGGATGTGAATCTTATAGGAATTGTGGAAACATGCTGTAGAGTGGTTCAGTTCACGGGATTTCTGTATGCTAGTGGAGGACAAAGCTGTTTCTCTGGTCTGTAGCCTGGGAATAGGCATACACAATGTGCACAATATCTGTATCCTTAGACAGAGCTTATAGGAGTTCTGTAACCTGATTGTAGTGAGGTACAACTTACATGAGTTCTGTATCGGAAGTGTGGTACGAAGCAGTTTGGAAGAGTTCTGTAGCCTGGGAGTAGCCATTCGCAATATGCAGGATTTCTGTAGCCTGACTCTGGGATGTGCAGCTTATAGGAATTCTGGATACAGTCTGTAGAGAGATTCGGTTCATGTGAGTTCTGTATGCTAGTGGAGTGCAAAGCTGTTTCAGCATTCTGTAGCCTGGGAATAGGCATACAAAATGTGCACAATGTCTGTAGCCTGAGTGTGGCAGTAGAGCTTACAGGAGTTCTGTAACCTGAGTTGCGTCAGATGCAACATACATGAGTTCTTTATCGGAGGTGTGGATGTAAGCAATTTGGAAGAGTTCTGTAGCCTTGGCGTAGGGATTTGCAATATGCGGGATTGCTGTAGCCTGACTGTAGCAATGCGCAGCTTACGGGTGTTCTGCATCCTGGCTGTAGAGAGATGAAGTTCATGGGAGTTCTATATGCTAGTGGAGTACAAAGCTGTTTCAGCATTCTGTAGACTGGGAATAGCCATACGCAATGTGCGCAATGTCTGTAGCCTGAGTGTAGCAGACAGAGCTTACAGGAGTTCTATAACCTGAGTTTAGTAAGGGTAGCGTACATGAGTTCTGTATCTGAGGTGCGGAACGCAGCAGTTTGTAAGAGTTCTGCAGCCTGGGAGTAGGCATTCGCAATATTCGGGATTTCTGTAGCCTGACTCTGTGATGTGCAGCTTATATGAATTCTGGATACAGGCTGTAGGGAGATTCAGTTCATGGGAGTTCTGTATGCTAGTGGAGTGCAAAGCTGTTTCAGTGTTTTGTAGCCTGGGAATAGGATGACACCATGTGCGCAATGTCTGTATCCTTAGACAGAGCTTACAGGAGTTCTGTAACCTGAGTGTAGTGAACTGCAGCTTACATGTATTCTGTGTCTGAACTGTGTAACGAAACAGTGTGTAAGAGTTCTGTAGCCTGGTAGTATGGATTCACAATATGCGGGATTTCTGTAGCCTCTCTATAGGAAACGCAGCTATAGCAATGCTGGATACAAGCTCTAGAGAGATTCAGTTCATGGGAGTTCTGTATGCTAGTAGAGTGCAAAGCTCTTTCAGTTTTCTTTAGCCTGGGAATATGCTTACACAATGTATGCAATTTCGGTAGCCTGAGTGTAAGAGAGAGAGCATACAGGAGTTCTGTAACCTGAGTGTAGTCATTTACAACATACATGAGTTCTGTATCAGAGGTGTGGAACCAAGCAGTTAGGAAGGGTTCTGTAGCCTGGGTGTAGGCATTCGCAATATGCGGGATTTCTTTAGCCACTCTATAGGAAATGCAGCTTATGGTCGGTCTGCTTCCTGGCTGTAGACTGATTCATTTCACGGAGTTGTGTATGCTAGTGGAGTACAAAGCTGTTTCAGCTGTCTGTAGCCTGCGAATAGGCATACACAATGTGCTCAATGTCTGTAGCCTGAGTGTAGGAGACAGAGCTTACAAGAGTTCTGTAACCTAAGTTTCTTCAGATGCAGCGCACATGAGTTCTGTATCTGAGGTGTAGATGTAAGCAGTTTGGAAGAGTTCTGTAGCCTGGGAGTAGGGATTTGCAATATGCGGGATTTCTGTAGCCTGACCGTGGGATGTGCAGCTTATAGGAATTCTGGAAACAGGCTGTATCCTGAGTGTAGGAGATAGTGCTTACGGGAGTTCTGTAACCTGAGTTTTTCAGATGCAGCGTACATGAGTTCTGTATGGGAGGTGTGGATGTAAGCAGTTTGGAAACGTTCTGTAGCCTGTCAGTAGGCATTCGCAATATGAGGGATTACTGTTGAGTGTCTATAGGAAACGCTGCTTATGGTCGGTCTGATTTCTGGCTGTAGAGAGATTCAGTTCACGGGAGATCTGTAAGCTAGTGGAGTACAAAGCTGTTTCAGCGGTCTGTACCATGGGAATAGGCATACACAATGTGCGCAATGTCCATAGCCTGAGTGTAGGAGACAGTGTTTACAGGAGTTCTGTAACCTGAGTGTAGTCAAATGCAGCTTATATGAGTTCTGTATTACAGGTGTGGATGTAAGCAGTTTGGAAGAGTTCTGTATCCTGGGAGTAGGCATTAGCAATATGCGGGATTTCTCTAGCCTCTCTATAGGAAACGCAGCTTATGGTTGGTCTGCTTCCCTCCTGTAGAGAGATTCAGTTCACGGTAGTTCTGTATGCTAGTGGAGTACAAAGCTGTTTCAGCGGTCTGTAGCCTGGGAATAAGCATACACAATGTGCGAAACGTCTGTAGCCTGAGTGTAGGAGACAGAGGTTACAGGAGTTCTGTAACCTGAGTTGCATAGATGCAGCGTACATGAGTTCTTTATCTGAGATATGGATGTAAGCAGTTTAGAAGAATTCTGTAGCCTGGGAGTAGGCATTCGCAATATGCGGGATTTCTGTAGCCAAACTCTGGGATGTGAATCTTATAGGAATTGTGGAAACATGCTGTAGAGTGGTTCAGTTCACGGGATTTCTGTATGCTAGTGGAGGACAAAGCTGTTTCTCTGGTCTGTAGCCTGGGAATAGGCATACACAATGTGCACAATATCTGTATCCTTAGACAGAGCTTATAGGAGTTCTGTAACCTGATTGTAGTGAGGTACAACTTACATGAGTTCTGTATCGGAAGTGTGGTACGAAGCAGTTTGGAAGAGTTCTGTAGCCTGGGAGTAGCCATTCGCAATATGCAGGATTTCTGTAGCCTGACTCTGGGATGTGCAGCTTATAGGAATTCTGGATACAGTCTGTAGAGAGATTCGGTTCATGTGAGTTCTGTATGCTAGTGGAGTGCAAAGCTGTTTCAGCATTCTGTAGCCTGGGAATAGGCATACAAAATGTGCACAATGTCTGTAGCCTGAGTGTGGCAGTAGAGCTTACAGGAGTTCTGTAACCTGAGTTGCGTCAGATGCAACATACATGAGTTCTTTATCGGAGGTGTGGATGTAAGCAATTTGGAAGAGTTCTGTAGCCTTGGCGTAGGGATTTGCAATATGCGGGATTGCTGTAGCCTGACTGTAGCAATGCGCAGCTTACGGGTGTTCTGCATCCTGGCTGTAGAGAGATGAAGTTCATGGGAGTTCTATATGCTAGTGGAGTACAAAGCTGTTTCAGCATTCTGTAGACTGGGAATAGCCATACGCAATGTGCGCAATGTCTGTAGCCTGAGTGTAGCAGACAGAGCTTACAGGAGTTCTATAACCTGAGTTTAGTAAGGGTAGCGTACATGAGTTCTGTATCTGAGTTGCGGAACACAGCAGTTTGTAAGAGTTCTGCAGCCTGGGAGTAGGCATTCGCAATATTCGGGATTTCTGTAGCCTGACTCTGTGATGTGCAGCTTATATGAATTCTGGATACAGGCTGTAGGGAGATTCAGTTCATGGGAGTTCTGTATGCTAGTGGAGTGCAAAGCAGTTTCAGTGGTCTTTAGCCTGGGAATAGTCATACACAATGTGCACAATATATGTAGCCTGAGTATAGGAGACAGAGCTTACAGGAGTTCTGTAACCTGAGTTTAGTGATTTAGAACATACACGAGTTCTCCATCGGAGGTGTGGATCGAAGCAGTTAGGAAGGGTTCTGTAGCCTCGATGTAGGCAGTCGCAAAATGTGGGATTCTTAGCCTGACTATAGGAAACGCAACTTATGATCCGTCTGCTTCCTGGCTTTAGAGAGATTCAGTTCACATGAGTTCTGTATGCTAGTGGAGTACAAAGCTGTTTCACTGGTCTGTATCCTGGGAGTAAGCATACACAATGTATGCAATGTCCATAGCCTGAGTGTAGGAGACAGAGCTTACAGGAGTTGTGTAACCTGAGTGTAGTCAGATGCAGCTTATATGAGTTCTACATTACAGGTGTGGAACGAAGCAGTTTGGAAGAGTTCTGTAACCTGGTAGTAGTGATTCGCAACATGCGGGATTTCTGTAGCCTGTCTTAGTAAACGCAGCTTATGGTCGGTCTGCTTCCTGGCTGTAGAATATTCAGTTTTCAGGAGTTCTTTATGCTAGTGGAGTACAAAGCTGTTTCAGCGGTCTGTAGCCTGGGAATAGGCATACACAATGTGCGCAATGTCTGTAGCCTGAGTGTAGGAGACAAAGCTTACAGGAGTTCTGTAACCTGAGTTTAGTCAGATCCAGTGTACATGAGTTCTGTATTGGAGGTGTGGATGTAAGCTCTTTGTAAGAGTTTTGTAGCCTGGGAGTAGGGATTCGCAATATGCGGGATTTCTGTAGCCTGACATAGAATGCGCAGCTTATGGACATTCTGCGTCCTGGATGTAGAGAGATTCAGTTTTCGGGAGTTCTGTATGCTAGTGGAGTTCAATGCTATTTTACAGTTCTGTTGCCTGGGAATAGGATGACAGCATGTGTGCAATGAATATATCCTTAGACAGAGCTTACAGGAGTTCTGTAACCTGAGTTTATTGAATGCAGCTTACATGATTTCTCTATCGAATGTGTAAAAAAGCAGTTTGGAAGAGTTCTGAACCCTTGGATTTGGGATTCGCAATAAGCGGGATTTCTGTAGCCTGACTCTTGGATGTGCAGCTTATAGGAATTCTGGATAAAGGCTGCAGAGAGATTAAGTTCATTGGGGGTTTGTATGCTAGTGGAGTGCAAAGCTGTTTCAGTGTTCTGTAGCCTTGGAATAGGCTTACACAATGTGCGCAATTTCTATAGCCGGAGTATAGCATTTCGACTGTACAGGAGTTGTGTAACCAGAGTGTAGTGATTTACAGCATACATGAGTACAGTATTAGAGGTGTGGAAAAAAGCAATTAGGAAGGGTTCTGTATCCTGTGAGTAGGCATTTGCAATATGCAGGATTTCCGTAGCCAGTCTGTTGGAAATGCAGCTTAAGGTTGGTCTGCTTCTGGCTGTAGAGAGATTCAGTTCTCGGGAGTTCTGTATGCTAGTGGAGTACAAAGCTGTTTCAGCGTTCTGTAGCCTGGGAATAGGCATACACAATGTGCGCAATGTCTGTAGCATGAGTGTAGTAGACAGGCTAACAGGAGTTCTGTACCCGGAGTTTAGTCAGATGCAGCGTACATGAGTTCTGTATCGGAGGTGTGGATGTAAGCTCTTTGTAAGAGTTCTGTAGCCTGGGAGTAGGGATTCGTAATATGCATGATTTCTGTAGCCAGACTGTAGGATGTGCAGCTTATGGGCGTTCTGCGTCCTGGCTGTAGAGCTATGCAGCACAAGGGAGTTCTGTATGCTAGTGGAGTGCAATGCTATTTCAGAGTTCTGTTGCCTGGGAGTTATGACACCATGTGCGGAATGTCTATATCCTTAGACAGAGCTTACAGGAGTTCTGTAACCTGAGTGTAGTGAGGTGCAGCTAATATGAGTTCTGTATCTGAGGTGTGTAAAAAAAAGCAATTTGTAAGAGTTCTGTAGCCTGGGAGTAGGCACTCACGATATGCAGGATTTCTGTAGCCTGACTCAGGGATGTGCAGCTTATAGGAATTCTTGATACAGGCTGTAGAGAGATTCAGTTCACGGGAGTTCTGTATGCTAGTGGAGTACAAAGGTGTTTCAGCATTCTCTAGCCTGGGAATAGGCATACACAATGTGCACAATGTCTGTAGCCTGAGTGTAGGAGACAGAGCTTACAGGATTTTGTAACCTGAGTTTAGTCAAGTGCAGCATACATGAGTTCTGTATCTGAGGTGTGGATTGAAGCAGTTTGTAAGAGTTCCGTAGCCTGGGAGTAGGCATTCGCAATATGCGGGATTTCTGTAGCCTGTCTATAGGATATGCAGTTTATGGTCGGTCTGATTCTTGGTTATAGAGAGAGTCAGTTCACGGGAGTTCTGTATGCTAGTGGAGTACAAAGCTGTTTCAGCGGTCTGTAGCCTGGGAATAGGCATACACAATGTGCGCAATGTCTGTAGCCTGAGTGTAGGAGACAGAGCGTAAAGGAGTTCTGTAACCTGAGTGTAGTGATTTAGAGCATACATGAGTTCCCCATCGGAGGTGTGGATCGAAGCAGTTAGGAAGGGTTCTGTAGCTTCGAAGTAGGCATTCGAAATATGTGGGATTTCTGTAGCCTGTCTATAGGAAACGCAGCTTATGATCAGTTTGCTTCCAGGCTTTAGAGAGATTCAGTTCACATGAGTTCTGTATGATAGTGGAGTACAAACCTGTTTCAGCGGTCTGTATCCTGGGAGTAGGCATACATAATGTGCGCAATGTCCATAGCCTGAGTGTAGGAGACAGAGCTTACAGTAGTTGTGCAACCTGAGTGTAGTCAGATCGAACTTATATGAGTTCTGCATTAAAGGTGTGGAACGAAGCAGTTTGGAAGAGTTCTGTAGCCTGGGAGTAGTGATTCGCAACATGCGGGATTTCTGTAGCCTGTCTATAGGAAACGCAGCTTATGGTCGGTCTGCTTCTGGCTGTAGAGAGATTCAGTTCCGGGAGTTCTGTACGCTAGTGGAGTACAAAGCTGTTTCAGCGTTCTGTAGCCTGGGAATAGGCATACACAATGTGCGCAATGTCTGTAGCATGAGTGTAGGAGACAGCCTTACAGGAGTTTTGTAACCTGAGTTTAGTCAGATGCAGCGTGCATGAGTTCTGCATCGGAGGTGTGGATGTAAGCTCTTTGTAAGAGTTCTGTAGCCTGGGAGTAGGCATTCGCAATATGCGTGATTTCTGTAGCCTAACTCTAGGATGTGCAGCTTATGGGCGTTCTGCGTCCTGGCTGTAGAGCTATGCAGTTCAAGTGAGTTCTGTATGCTAGTGGAGTGCAATGCTATTTCAGAGTTCTGTTGTCTGGGAATAGGATGACACAATGTGCACAATATCTATATCCTTAGACAGAGGTTACAGGAGTTCTGTAACCTGAGTGTAGTGAGGTGCAGCTTATATGAGTTCTGTATCTGAGGTGTGTAAAAAAAGCAGTTTGTAAGAGTTCTGTAGCCTGGGAGTAGGCATTCGCAATATTCGGGATTTCTGTAGCCTGACTCTGTGATGTGCAGCTTATAGGAATTCTGGATACAGGCAGTAGAGAGATTCAGTTCACGGGAGTTCAGTATGCTAGTTGAGTACAAAGCTGTTTCAGCGGTCTGTAGCCTGGGAATAGGCAACACAATGTGCGCAATGTCTGTAGCCTGAGTGTAGTTGACAGAGCTTATAGGAGTTCTGTAACCTGAGTTTAGTTATTTAGAGCATACATGAGTTCCCCATTGGAGGTGTGGAATGAAGCAGTTAGGAAGGGTTCTGTAGCCTCGAAGTAGGCATTCGCAATATGTGGGATTTCTGTAGCCTGTCTATAGAAACGCAGCTTATGATCAGTCTGCTTCCTGGCTGTAGAGAGATTCAGTTCACGGGAGTTCTGTATGCCTTTGGAGTGCAAAGCTGTTTCAGCGGTGTTTAGACTGGGAAAAGGCATACACAATATTCCAAAGGCCGTAGCCTGAGTGTAAGAGACAGAGCTTACAGGAGTTCTGTAACCTGATTTAGTCAGATGCAGCGTACATGACTTCTGTATAAGAGGTGTGGATGTAAGCAGTTTGGAAGAGTTCTGTAGCCTGGGAGTAGGGATTCACAATATGCGGCATTTCTGTAGCCTGACTCTAGGATGCGGTGCTTATTGTCATTCTGCGTCCTGACTGTAGAGAGATTCAGTTCAAGGGAGTTCTGTATGCTAGTGGAGCACAATGCAATTTCAGAGTCCTGTTGCCTAAAATAGGATGACACAATGTGTGCAATGTCTGTATCGTTAGACAGAGCTTACAGGAGTTCTGTAACCTGAGTGTAGTCAGATGCAGCATACGTGATTTCTGTATTACAGGTGTGGAACGAGCAGTTTGGAAGAGTTCTGTTGCCTGGGAGTAGGCATTCGCAATATGCGGGATTTCTGTAGCCTGTCTATAGGAAACGCAGAATATGGTCGGTCTGCTTCCTGGCTGTGGAGAGATTCAGTTCACGGGAGTTCTGTATGCTAGTTGAGTACAAAGCTGTTTCAGCGGTCTGTAGCCTGGGAATAGGCAACACAATGTGCGCAATGTCTGTAGCCTGAGTGTAGTTGACAGAGCTTATAGGAGTTCTGTAACCTGAGTTTAGTTATTTAGAGCATACATGAGTTCCCCATTGGAGGTGTGGAATGAAGCAGTTAGGAAGGGTTCTGTAGCCTCGAAGTAGGCATTCGCAATATGTGGGATTTCTGTAGCCTGTCTATAGAAACGCAGCTTATGATCAGTCTGCTTCCTGGCTGTAGAGAGATTCAGTTCACGGGAGTTCTGTATGCCTTTGGAGTGCAAAGCTGTTTCAGCGGTGTGTAGACTGGGAAAAGGCATACACAATATTCCAAAGGCCGTAGCCTGAGTGTAAGAGACAGAGCTTACAGGAGTTCTGTAACCTGATTTAGTCAGATGCAGCGTACATGACTTCTGTATAAGAGGTGTGAATGTAAGCAGTTTGGAAGAGTTCTGTAGCCTGGGAGTAGGGATTCACAATATGCGGCATTTCTGTAGCCTGACTCTAGGATGCGGTGCTTATTGTCATTCTGCGTCCTGACTGTAGAGAGATTCAGTTCAAGGGAGTTCTGTATGCTAGTGGAGCACAATGCAATTTCAGAGTCCTGTTGCCTAAAATAGGATGACACAATGTGTGCAATGTCTGTATCGTTAGACAGAGCTTACAGGAGTTCTGTAACCTGAGTGTAGTCAGATGCAGCATACGTGATTTCTGTATTACAGGTGTGGAACGAGCAGTTTGGAAGAGTTCTGTTGCCTGGGAGTAGGCATTCGCAATATGCGGGATTTCTGTAGCCTGTCTATAGGAAACGCAGAATATGGTCGGTCTGCTTCCTGGCTGTAGAGAGATTCAGTTTACGGGAGTTCTGTATGCTAGTGGAGAGCAAAGCTGTTCTCTGTTTTGTAGCCTGGGAATAGGCTTACACAATGTGTGGAATTTCGGTAGCCTGAGTGTAGGAGAGAGAACGTACAGGAGTTCTGTAACCTGAGTGTAGTCATTTACAACATACATGAATTCTGTATCGGAGGTGTGAATCGAAGCACTTAGGAAGGGTTCTCTAGCCTGGGAGTAGGCATTCACAATATGCGGAATTTCTGTTGCCTGGGAATTGGTTGACACAATGTGCGCAATGTCTGTATCCTTAGGCAGAGCTTACAGGAGTTCTGTAACCTGAGTGTAGTGAGGTGCAGCTTACATGAGTTCTGTATTGGAGGTGTGTAATGCAGCAAATTGTAAGAGTTCTGTGTCCTGGGAGTAGGGAATCGCAACATGCAGGATTTCTGTAGCCTGTCTATAGCAAAAGCAGCTTATGGTCTGTCTGCTTCATGGCTGTAGAGAGATTCAGTTCACGGGAGTTCTGTATGCTGGTGGAGTACAAAGCTGTTTCAGTGGTCTGTAGCCTCAGAATAGGCAGACACAATGTGCGCAATGTCTGTAGCCTGATTGTAGGCGACAGAGTTTACAGAAGTTCTGTAATCTGAGTTTAGTCAGATGCAGCTTATATCAGTTCTGTATTACAGGTATGGAACGAAGCAGTTTGTAAGAGTTCTGTAGCCTGGGAGTAGGCATTCGCAATTCGCGGGATTTTTGTAGCCTACACTAGGATGCGCAGCTTATGGGCATTCTGCGTCCTGGCTGTAGAGAGATGTAGTTCATGGGAGTTCTGTATGCTAGTGGAGTGCAATGCTATTTCAGAGTTCTGTTTCCTGGGAATAGGATGACACAATGTGCGCAATGCCTGTATCCTTAGACAGAGGTTACAGGAGTTCTGTAACCTGAGTGTATTTATTTACAACATACATGAATTCTGTATCGGAGGTGTGAATCTAAGCAGTTAGGAAGGGTTCTGTAGCCTGAGAGTAGGGATTCGCAATATGCGGGATTTCTGTAGCCTGACTCTGTGATGTGCAGCTTATAGGAATTCTGGATACAGGCAGTAGAGAGATTCAGTTCACGGGAGTTTTGTATGCTAGTGGAGTGCCATGCTATTTCAGAGTTCTGTTGCCTGGGAATAGGATGACAAAATATGCGCAAAGTCTGCATCCTTAGACAGAGCTTACAGGAGTTCTGTAACCTACGTGTAGTGAGGTGCAGCTTACATGAGTTCTGTATTGGAGGTGTGTAACGAAGCAGTTTGTAAGAGTTCTGTAGGCTGGGATTAGGCATTCACAGTTGCGAGATTTCTGTAGCCTGACTCTGGGATGTGCAGGTTATAGGAATTCTGGATACAGGCTCTAGAGAATTTCAGTATATGGGAGTTCTGTATGCTAGTGGAGTGCAAAGCTGTTTCAGCGTTCTGTAGCCTGGGAATTCGCTTGCCCAATGTGCGCAATTTCGATGGCTTGAGTTTAGGAGAGAGAGCGTACAGGAGTTCTGTATCCTGAATGTAGTGATTTACATCATACATGAGTTTTGTATTGGAGGTGTGAATCGAAGCAGTTAGGAAGGGTTCTGTAGCCTAGGAGTAGGGATCCGCAATATGTGGGATTTCTATAGCCTGTCTATATGAAACGCAGCTTATGTTCGGTCTGCTTCCTGGCTGTAGAGAGATTCAGTTCAAGGGGGTTCTGTATGCTAGTGGAGTACAGAGCTGTTTCATCGGTCTGTAGCCTGGGAATAGGCATTCACATTGTGCGCATGTCTGTAGCCTGAGTGTAGGAGACAGAGCTTACAGGAGTTCTGTAACCTCAGTTTAGTGAGATGCAGCTTAAATGAGTTCTGTATTACAGTTGTTGTACGAAGCAGTTTGGAAGAGTTCTGTAGCCTGGGAGTAGGGATTCGCAAAATGCGGGATTTCTGTAGCCTGACTCTGGGATTTGCAGCTTATGGAATTCTGGATACAGGCTGTAGAGAGATTCAGATCATGGGTTTTCTGTATCCTAGTGGAGTACAAAGCTGTTTCAGTGTTCTGTAGCCTGGGAATTCGCTTACACAATGTGCGTGATTTCGCTAGCCTGAGTGTAGGTGAGAGATCGTAGTGGAGTTCTGTTACCTAGGTGTAGTGATTTACAGAATACATGAGTTCTGCATCGGCGGTGTGGATCGAAGCAGTTAGGAAGGGTTCTGTAACCTGGGAGTAGGCATTCACAATATGCGGGATATCTGTAGCCTGTCTATAGGAAACACAGCTATGGTCGGTCTGCTTCCTGGCTTTAGAGAGATTCAGTTCACAGGAGTTCTGTATGCTAGTGCAGTACAAAGCTGTTCCAGCGGTCTGTAGCCTGGGAATAGGCATACACAATGTGCTCCCTGTCCTTAGCCTGAGTGTTAGAGACAGAGGTTACAGGAATTCTGTAACCTGAGTGCAGTCAGATGCAGCGTACATGAGTTCTGTATCGGAGGTGTGGATGTAAGCAGTGTGGAAGTGTTCTGTAGCCTGGGAGTAGGGATTGGCAATATGCGGGATTGCTGTAGCCTGACTCCAGGATGCGCAGCTTATGGACGTTCTGCGTCCTGGCTGTAGAGAGATGCAGTTCACGGGAGTTCTGTATGCTAGTGGATTGCAAGGATATTTGAAAGTTCTGTTGCCTGGGAATAGAATGACACAATATGCGCAATGTCTATATCCTTAGACAGAGCTTATAGGAGTTGTGTGAATTGAGTTTAGTGAGGTGCAGCTTACATGAGTTCTGCGTTACAGGTGTGGAACGAAGTAGTTTGTAAGAGTTCTGTAGCCTGGGAGTAGGAATTCACAATATAAGGGATTTCTTTATCCTGACTCTGGGATGTGCATGTTATAGGAATTCTGGATACAGGCTGTAGAGAGTCAGTCGTGGGAGTTCTGTATGCTAGTGGAGTGCAAACCTGTTTCAGCAGTCTGTAACCTGGGACTACGCTTACACAATGTGTGCAATTTGGGTAGCCTGAGTGTAGGAGAGAGAATGTACAGGAGTTTTGTAACCAGAGGGTAGTTATTTACAGCATACATGAGTTCCAAAATGGAGTTGTGGACTGAAGCAGTTTGGAAGAATTCTGTAGTCTGGGAGTAGGCATTCGTAATATGCGGGATTTCTGTAGTTGTCTATAGGAAAAGCAGCCTACGGTCGATCTGCTTCCTGGCTGTAGAGAGATTCAGTTCACGGGGGTTCTGTATGCAATGTAGCACAAAGCTGTTTCAGTTGTCTTTAGCCTGGGAATAGCATACACAATGTGTGCAATGTCTGTAGCCTGAGTGTAGGAGAGAGAGTTTACAGGAGGTCTGTAACCTGAGTGTAGTCAGATGCAGCGTGCATGAGTTCTGTATTTCAGGTGTGGAACGAAGCAGTTTGTAAGAGTTCTGTAGCCTGGGAGTAGGCATTCACAATATGCAGGATTTCTGTAGACTGACTCTGGGATGTGCAGGTTTTAGGAATTCTGGATACATGCTGTAGAGAGATGCAGTTCACGGGGTTCTCTATGCTAGTGGAGTGCAAAGCTGTTTCAGCGGTCTGTCGCCTGGGAATACGCTTACACAATGTGCGCAATCTCGGTAGCCTGAGTGTAGGAAAGAGAGCACACAGGAGTTCTGTATTATGAGTGTAGTGATTTACAGCATACATGAGTTCTGTATCGGTGGTGTGGAACGAAGCAGTTAGGAAGGGTTCTGTAGCCTGGGAGTAGGCATTCGCAATATGCAGGATTTCTTTAGCCTATCTATAGGACACACAGCTTATGGTCGGTCTGCTTCCTGGCTGTAGAGAGATTCAGTTCACGGGAGTTCTGTATGCTAGTGGAGTACAAAGCTGTTTCAGCATTCTGTAGCCTCGGAATAGGCATACAAAATATGCGCAATGTCTGTATCCTGAGTGTAGGAGACAGAGCTTACAGGAGTTCTGTAACCTGAGTTGCGTCAGATGCAGCGTACATGAGTTCTGTATCGGAGGTGTGGATGTAAGCAGTTTGTAAGAGTTCTGTAGCCTGGGATTAGGGATTCGCCATAAGTCGGATAATTGTAACCTGACTCTAGGATGCGCACTTATGGGCGTTCTGCATCCTGGCTGTAGAGTGATGCAGTTTACGAGAGTACTGTATGCTAATGGAGTGCAATGCTATTTCAGAGTTCTGCTGCCTGAGAATAGGATGACACAACGTGCACAATGTCTGTTTCCTTAGAAAGAGCTCAAAGGAGGTTAAAAATGATATTTGCCACTGTAAACATGACATTGGCGAAAACTAATTGGTTCCACTTGGAGACACAACATGTACACATTCGAGTTTTCTGAGTAGAATTCTACAGAAACCTGATTAAAAAGGATATTTGTGTTTGTAAACATGACATTGTATCCACTTGCCCAAGAAAAAGACTTTGCTTTTGTCCAAAACCACTTTGACTCTGCTTTTCTGCGTCCTTTACACAAGAAATCCACACGAATTCATCCAGATAGGTCTGGATCAAACCAGAAATATCTGGTTCTGTTGTGGCTAAATGAATATCAGCTTTTAAAACAGCCTTTGTGTTTGGTAGTGTTTTCTGGATATTAAGTTTGAACTTTAAAGTTTTGAATGAATTTTAGCATGTGACATTGTGTTTTTTTTTGTTGTAAAGCTAATTCGTTCCATATGGAGACAGAACAGGTACACATTCTAGTTTTTTGAGTAGAATGCTACAGAAACCATGATAAAATGATATTTGCGACTGTAAACATGACATTGAATCCAATGGCCCACGAAAAAGACTTTGCTTTTCTCCAAAACCAGTTTGACTCTGCTTTTCTGGGTCCTTTGCACATGAAATCCTCATGAGTTTGTCCAGATAGGTCTGGATCGCACCAGAAATATCCGGTTCTTTTGGGGCTAAATGAATATCAGCTTTTAAAACACCTTGTGTGTTTGTTAGTGTTTTCTGGATATTAACTAGGAACTTAGGAGTTTGGAATGAATTCTGACATGTAACATTTTTTTTCCTGTTGGCAAACGGTAATTGGATTCACATGGAGACACAACAGGTACACATTCGAGTTTTCTGAGTAGAATGCTACAGAAACCAGGTTAAAAATGATATTTGTGTTTGCTAACATAACATTGAATCCACCTGCCAAGATAAAGTCTTTGTTTTTGTCCCAAAGCTGTTTGACTGTGCTTTTCTGGGTACTTTGCACACGAATTCCACACGAGTTTGTCCAGATAGGTCGGGATCTCACCAGAAATACCCGTTTCTGTTCTGCCTAACTCAATCCCAGCTCTTGCTACAGCCTCTGTGTTTGTTTCTGTTTTCTGGATATTTTCTATGAACTTTAGAGTTTTCCATGAATTTTACCATGTAACAATGTGTTTTTTTGTTTGAAACTCTATTTCCTTCCACATGGAGACACACAATGTACAAATAAGAGTTTTCTGAGTAGAATGCTACAGAAACCAGGATAAAAATGATATTTGTGTTTCTAAACATGACATTGAATGCACCCTGCCCACGAAAACACACTTTGCTTTTCTCCATAACCTTTTTCAATATTCTTTTCTGGGTCCTTTGCACATGAATTCCACACGAGTTTCTCCAGATAGGTCTGGATCTAACCAGAAATATCCGGTTCTGTGTGGCTAAATGAATATCAGCTTTTAAAACAGCCTGTGTGTTTGTTCGTCTTTTTGGATATTATCTATGAGATTTAGAGTATTGAATGAATTTTAGCATGTTACATTTTGTTTTTTCTTGTTGGCAAACGCTAATTGGTTCCACATGGAGACATAACCAGTACACATAATTGTTTTCTGAGTAGAATGCTACAGAAACCAGGTTAAAAATTATATTTGTGTTTGCTAACATGATATTGAATCCACTTGCCCATGAAAAAGACTTTGCTTTTCTCCAAAACCAGTTTGACTCTGTTTTTCTGGGTCCTTTGCACATGAATGCCTCCGGAGTTTGTCCAGATATGTCTGGATCTAACCAGAAATATCCGGTTTGTGTTGCTAAATGAATATCTGATGTTAAAACAGCCTATGTGTTTGTTAGTGAATTCTGGATATTGTCTATGAAGGTTAGAGTTTTGAATGAATTTTAGCAAGTAACATTTTGTGTTTATGTTGGCAAAGGCTAACTGGTTCCACATGGAGACACAACAGGTACACATTCGAGTTTTCTGAGTAGAATGCTACAGAAACCTGGTTAAAAATGTTATTTGTGTTTGTAAACATGACATTGTATCCACTTGCCCAAGAAAAAGACTTTGCTTTTCTCCAAAACCAGATTCAATATTCTTTTCTGGGTCCTTGTACAAGAACTCCACATGAGTTTGTCCAGTTAGGTCTGTATCCAACCATAAATTTCCGGTTATGTTCTGCCTAACTCAATACCAGCTCATGCTACAGCCTCTGTGTTGGTTTCTGTGTTCTGGATATTATCTATGATCTTTAGAGTTTGGAATGAATTCTGGCATGTAACACTTTGTTTTTTTGTTGCCAAGCTCTAATTGGTTCCACATTGAGACAAAACGGGCACAAATTCATGTTTTCTGAGTAGAATGCTACAGAAACCAGGTTATAAATGCAATTTGTGTTTGCTAACATGACATTGAATCCACTTGCCCAAGAAAAAGACTTTGCTTTTCTCCAAAACCTGTAGGAATGTGTTTTTCTGGGTCCTTTGCACACAGATTCCACACGAGTTTGTCCAGATGGGTCTGGATCTAAACAGAAATTTCAGGTTCTGTTGTCGCTAAATGAATAGTGTGTGTTTGTTAGTTTTTTCTGAATATTAACTATTAACTTGAGAGTTTGGAATGAATTCCAGCTTTAAACATTTTGTTTTTCTGTTGAAACGCTAATTGGATTCACATGGAAACACAACAGGTACACATTCGAGTTTTCTGAGTAGAATGCTACAGAAACCAGGTTAAAAATGACATTTGTGTTTGCTCACATGACAATGAATCCACTTGCCCACGAAAAAGACTTTGCTTTTCTCTAAAACCAGTTTCAATATTCTTTTCTGGGTCCTTTGCACAAGAATTCCACATGAGTTTGTCCAGATAGGTCTGGATCAAACCAGAGATATCCGGTTCTGTTCTGCCTAACTCAACCCCAGCTCTTGCTACAGCCTCTGTGTTTGTTTCTGTTTTCTGGATATTATCTAAGAACTCTAGAGTTTGGAATAAATTCTGGCATGTAACACGTTGTTTTTTGGGTGGCTAACACTAATTGGTTCCACATGGAGACACAACATGTACACATTAGAGTTTTCTGAGTAGAATGCTACAGAAACCAGGTTTATTATTATATTTGTGTTTGTTAACATTGAATCCATTAGCTCAAGAAAAAGACTTTGCTTTTCTCCAAACTATTTTCAATATTCTTTTCTGGGTCTTTTGCACTCGAATTCTACACAAGTTTGTCCAGATATTCTGGATGTAACCAGAAATATCCGGTTCAGTTGTGAGTAAATGAATATCAGCTTTGAAAACAGCCTGTGTGTTTGTTAGTGTTTTGTGGATATTAACTATGAACTTTAGAGTTTGGAATGAATTCTGGCATGTAAGATTTTGTTTTTCTCTTGGCAAATGGTAATTGAATTCACATGGAGACACAACACGCACACATAAGAGTTTTCTGAGTAGAATGTTACAGAAACCAGGTTAAAAATGACATTTGTATTTGCTTACATGACATTGAATCCACTTGCCCACGAACAAGACTTTGCTTTTCTCCAAAACCAGTTTGACTCTTCTTTTCTGGGTGCTTTGCACATGAATTCCACACGAGTTTTTCCAGATAGGTCTGGATCTAACCAGAAATATCGGTTCCGTTGTGGATAAATGAATATCATTTTTTAAACAGCCTGTGTGTTTGTTTGTGTGTTCTGGATATTATGTATGAACTTTACTGATTGGAATGAATTCTGGCATGTAACATTTTGTTTTTCTCTTGGCAAATGGTAATTGAATTCACATGGAGACACAACAGGTACACATAAGTGTTTTCTGAGTAGAATGCCACAGAAACCAAGTTAAAAATGACATTTGTGTTTGCTTACATGATATTGAATTCACTTGCCCAAGAAAAAGACTTTGCTTTTCTCCAAAACCACTTTGATTCTGCTTTTCTGAGTCCTTTGCACATGAATTCCACATGAGTTTGTCCAGATGGGTCTGGATCAAACCAGAAATATCCGCTTCTGTTGTGGCTAAATGAATATCAGCTTTGAAAACAGCCTGTGGGTTTGTTAGTGTTTTGTGGATATTAACTATGAACTTTAGAGTTTGGAATGAATTCTGGCATGTAACATTTTGTTTTTCTGTTGGCAAACGGTAATTGGATTCACATGAAGACAACAGGTACACATTCAATTTTTCTGAGTATAATGCTACAGAAACCCGGTTAAAAAGGATATTTGCGACTGTAAACATGACATTGAATCCACTAGCCCTCGAAAAAGACTTGGCTTTTCTCCAAAACCAGGTTGATTCTGCTTCTCTGGCTCCTTTGCACATGAATTCCACATGACTTTGTCCAGATATGTCTGGATCAACCCAGAAATATCGGGTTCTCTTGTGGCTAAACGAATATCAGCTTTTAAAATAGACTGAGTGTTTGTTAGTGATTTCTGGATATTTTCTATGAACTTTAGAGTTTTGAATGAATTTTAGCATGTAACATTGTGTTTTTTTGTTGGAAAAGGTAATTCATTCCACATGGAGACACAACAGGTACACATATGTATTTCTGAGTAGAATGCCAAAAACCAGGTTCAAAATGATATTTGTGTTTGTAAACATGACATTGAATCCACTTGCAATGAAAAAGACGTTGCTTTGCAACAATACCACTTTGACTCTGCTTTTCTGGGTCCTTTGCACAGGAATTCCACACCAGTGTGTCCAGATAGCTCTGGAAGTAACCAGAAATATCAGGTTCTGTTGTGGGTAAATGAATATCAGCTTTAAATAGCTTGTGTGTTTGTTACTGTTTTCTGGATATTTTCTATGAACTTTAGATTTTTGAATGAATTTTAGCATGTTACATTTTGTTTTTTTGTTGGAAACGCTAATTGGATTCACATGGAGACACAACGAGTACACATAAGAGTTTTCTGAGTAGAATACTAGAGAAACCAGGTTAAAAATGACATTTGTATTTGTAAACATGACATTGAATCCACTTGCCCACGAAAAAGACTTTGCTTTTCTCCAAAACCAGATTGACTCTGCTTTTCTTGGTGCTTTGCACACGAATTCCACAAGAGTTTGTCCAGATAGGTCTGGATCTAACCAGAAATATCGGTTCCGTTGTGGATAAATGAATATCAGCTTTTAAAACATCCTGTGTGTTTGTTTGTGTTTTCTGGATATTATCTATGAATGTAACTGTTTGGAATGAATTCTGGCATGTAACATTTTGTTTTTCTCTTGGCTAATGGTAATTGAACTCACAGGAGACACAACAGGTACACATAACATTTTTCTGAGTAGAATACTACAGAAAGTAGGTTATAAAATGTTATTTGTGTTTGATAACATGA
This sequence comes from Sylvilagus floridanus, assembly GCA_949820135.1. Classification (NCBI taxonomy): domain Eukaryota; kingdom Metazoa; phylum Chordata; class Mammalia; order Lagomorpha; family Leporidae; genus Sylvilagus; species Sylvilagus floridanus. The sequence continues at coordinate 27,898,438 of OX463228.1, forward strand.
CATTGAATCCACTTGCCCATGAAAAAGAGTTTGTTTGTCTCCAAAACCAGTTTGACTCTGCTTTTCTGGGTCCTTTGCACACGAATTCCACACGATGTTGTCCAGAGACGTCTGGATCAAACCAGAAATATCTGGTTCTGTTCTGGCTAAATGAATATCAGCTTTTAAAACAGCCTGTGTGTTCTGTAACCTGAGTGTAGTCAGATGCAGTGTACATGAGTTATGTATTACAGGTGTGGGATTTCTCTAACCTGTCTATAGGAAATGCAGCTTATGGGCGTTTTGCTTCCTGGCTGTAGAGAGATTCAGTTCACGGGAGTTCTGTATGCTAGTGGAGTACAAAGCTGTTTCTGTGGTCTGTAGCCTGGGAATAGGCATACACAATGTGCCCAATGTCTGTAGCCTGAGTGTAGGAGACAGCCTTACAGGAGTTCTGTAACCTGAGTTTCTTCAGATGCAGCGTACATGAGTTCTGTATCGGAGGTGTGGATGTAAGCAGTTTGGAAGAGTTCTGTAGCCAGGGAGTAGGGATTCTCAATATGTGGGATTTCTGTAGCCTGACCGTGGGATGTGCAGCTTATAGGAATTCTGGATACAGGCTGTAGAGAGACGTAGTTCATGGGAGTTCTGTATGCTAGTGGAGTGCAATGCTATTTCAGAGTTCTGTTTCCTGGGAATAGGATGACACAATGTGCGCAATGTCTGTATCCTTAGACAGTACTTACAGGAGTTCTGTAACCTGAGTGTAGTGAGGTGCAGCTTACATGAGTTCTGTATCGGAGCTGTGTAACAAAGAATTTTGGGAGAGTTCTGTAGCCAGGATTAGGTATTCGCAATATGCGGTATTTCTGTAGACTGACTCTGGGATGTGCAGCTTATAGGAATTCTGGATACAGGCTGTAGAGAAATACAGTTCATGGGAGTTCTGTATGCTAGTGGAGTGCAAAGCTGTTTCAGCATTCTGTAGCCAGGGAATATGCTTACACAATGTGAGAAATATCGGTAGCTTGAGTGTAGGAGAGAGCTACTGGAGTTCTGCAACCTGAGTGTAGTGATTTATAGCATACATGAGTTCTGTATCGGAGGTTGGAACGAAGCATTTAGGAAGGGTTCCGTAGCCTGGGAGTAGGAATTCGCAATATGCATGATTTCTGTAACCTGTCTGCAGGAAACGGAGCTTATGGTGGGTCTGTTTTTTGGCTGTAGAGAGATTCAGTTCACGGGAGTTCTGTATGCAAGTGGAGTACAAAGCTGTTTCAATGTTCTGTAGCCTGGGAATAGGCATACACAATGTGCACAATGTCTGTAGCCTGCGTGTAGGAGACAGAGCTTACAGGAGTTCTGTAACATGATTAAGTCAGATGCAGCATACATGAGTTCTGTATCAGAGGTGTGGATGTAAGCAGTTTGGAAGAGATCTGTAGCCTGGGAGTTGGGATTCTCAATAAGCGGGATTTCTGTAGCCTGACTCTGGGATGTGCAGCTTATAGGAATTCTGGATACAGGCTGCAGAGAGATTCAGTTCATGGGAGTTCTTTACGCTAGTGGAGGGCAAAGCTCTTTCAGCATTATGAAGCCTGGGAATACACTTACACAATGTTCGCAATTTTGGTAGCCTCAGTATAAGAGACAGAGTGTACATGATTTCTGTTACCTGAGTGAAGTTATATACAGCATACTTGAGTTCTGTATCGGAGGTGTGGAACGAAGTGGTTAGGAAGGGTTCTAAAACCTCTGATTAGGTATTCGCAATATGCGTGATTTCTGTAGTCTGTCTATAGGAAATGCAGCTTATGCTCGGTCTGCTTCCTGGCTGTAGAGAGATTCAGTTCAAGGGAGTTCTGTATGCTAGTGTAGTACATAGCTGTTTCAGTGTTCTGTATCCTGGGACTAGGCATACACAATGTGCGCAACGTCCATAGCCTGAGTGTAGGAGACAGAGCTTACAGGAGTTCTGTAACCTGAGTGTAGTCAGAATGCAGCTTACATGAGTTCTGTATTACAGGTGTAGAACGAAGCAGTTTGGAAGAGTTCTGTAGAATGGGAGTAGGCATTCACGATATGCGGCATTTCTTTAGCCTGTCTATAGGAAACGCCGCTTATAGGCATTCTGGATACAAGCTGTAGTGAGATTCAGTTCATGGGAATTCTGTATGGTAGTGGCGTGCAAAGCTGTTTCAGCGTTCTGTAGCATGGGAATACGCCTACACAATCTATGCAATTTTTGAAGCCTGAGTGTAGGAGAGAGAGCAACAGGAGTTATGTCACCTTAGTGTATTGATTTACAGCATACATGAGTTCTGTATCGGAGGTGTGGAATGAAGCACTTAGGAAGGGTTCTTTAGCCTGAAGGGTAGGCATTCGCAATATTTGGGATTTCTGTAGCGTGTCTATAGTAAATGCAGCTTATGGTCCATCTGCTTCCTGGCTGTAGAGAGATTCAGTTCATGAGAGTTCTGTATGCTAACGGAGTACAAAGCTGTTTCAGCGGTCTGTAACCTGGGAAGAGGTATACACAATGTGCGCAATCTGTAGCCTGAGTGTACGAGACAGAGCTTACAGGCGTTCGGTAACCTGAGTGTAGTCAGATGAAGTGCACGTGAGCTCTGTATCGGAGGTGTGGATATAAGCAGTTTGGAACAGTTCTGTAGCCTGGGAGCAGGCATTCGCAATATGCGGGATTTCTGCAGCCTGACTCTAGTATGTGCAGCTTATGTGCGTTCTGTGTCCTGCCTGTAGAGAGATTCAGTTCACGGGAGTTCTGTGTGCTAATGGAGTGCAAAGCTGTTTCAGAGTTCTGTAGCCTGAGAATAGGATGACACCATGTGCGTGATGTCTATATTCTTAGACAGAGCTTACAGGAGTTCTGTAATCTGAGTGTAGCAGATGCAGCGTACATGACTTATGTATTACAGGTGTGGAAGGAAGCAGTTAGGAAGAGTTCTGTAGCCTGAGAGTAGGCATTCACAATATGCGGGATTCTGTAGCCTCTCTATAGGAAACACAGCTTATGGTCGGACTGCTTCCTGGATTTAGAGAGATTCAGTTCACAGGAGTTCTGTATGCTAGTGGAGTACAAAGCTGTTTCAGCGGTCTGTAGCCTGGGAATAGGCATACACAATGTGCGCAATGTCCATAGCCTGAGTTTAGGAGACAGAGCTTACAGGAGTTCTGTAACCTGAATTTAGTCAGATGCAGCGTACATGACTTCTGTATTGGAGGTGTGGATGTAAGCAGTTTGGAAGAGTTCTGTAGCCTGGGAGTAGGCATTCGCAATATGCGGGATTTCTGTAGCCTGACTCAGGGATGTGCAGCTTATAGGAATTCTTGATACAGGCTGTAGTGAGATTCAGTTCACGGGAGTTCTGTATGCTAGTGGAGTACAAAGATGATTCAGCGCTCTTTAGACTGGGAATAGGACTTCACAATGCGAAAATGTCTGTAGCCTGAGTGTAGGAGACAGAGCTTACAGGAGTTCTGCAACCTGAGTGTATTGAGGTGCAGCGTACATGACTTCTGTATCGGAGGTGTGGATGTAAGCAGTTTGGAAGAGTTCTGTAGACTGGGAGTAGGCATTCACAATATGCGGTTTTTCTGTAGCCTGTCTATAGGAAACACAGCTTATGGTCTGTTTGTGTCCTAGTTGTAGAGAGATTCAGTTCACGGGAGTTCTGTATGCTAGGGGAGTGCTAAGCTGTTTCAGCGTTTTGTAGCTTGGGAACAGGCTTACACAATGTGCGCAATTTCGCTAGCTTGAGTGTAGGAGAGAGAACGTACAGGAGTTCTATAACCTGATTGTAGTGATTTACAGCATACATGAATTCTGTATCGGAGGTGTGAATCGAAGCAGTTAGGAAGGGTTCTGTAGCCTGGGAGTAGGCATTCGCAATATGCGGGATTTCTGTAGCCTGTCTATACAATACGCAGCTTATGGTCGGTCTGCTTCTTGGCTGTGGACAGATTCAGTTCACGGGAGTTCTGTATGCTAGAGGAGTACAAAGCTGTTTCATTTGTCTGTAGCCTGGGAATAGGCATACACAATGTGTGCAATGTCTGTAGCCTGAGTTTAGGAAACAGAGCTTACAGGAGTTCTGTAACCTGAATTTAGTCAGATGCAGCGTACTTGTTTTCCGAATTACAGGTGTGGTATGAAGCAGTTTGGAAGAGTTCTGTAGCCTGGGAGTAGGGATTCATAATATGCGGGATTTGTGTATCCTCACTCTGGTATGTGCAGCTTATTGGAACTCTGGATACAGGCTGTAGAGAGATGCAGTTCACAGGAGTTCTGTAAGCTAGTTGAGTGCAAAGCTGTTTCAGCATTCTGTAGCCTGGGAATACGCATACACAATGTGCGCAATGTCCGTAGCCTGAGTGTGGGAAAAAGAGCTTATGGGAGTTCTGTAAGCTGAGTGTAGTGAGGTGCAGCTTACATGATTTCTGTATTGGAGGTGTGTAACGAAACAGTATGTAAGAATTCTGTAGCCTGGAGGAGGCATTCCAATATGCAGGATTTTTGTAGCCTGAATCTCGGATGCGCAGCTTTTGGGCGTACTGCGTCCTGGCTGTAGAGAGATGCAGTTCAAGGGAGTTCTTTATGCTAGTGGAGTGCAATGCTACTTCAGAGTACTATTGCCTTGCAATAGGATGACACAATGTCTGTATCCTTAGACAGAGCTTCAGGAGTTCTGTAACCTGAGTGTAGTGAGGTGCATCTTACAAGAGTTGTGTATCAGAGGTGTGGAACGAAGCAGTTTGTAAGAGTTCTGTAGCCTGGGAGTAGGCATTCACACTATGAGGGATTTCTGTATCCTGACTCCGGGATGTGAAGCTAATAGGAATTCTGGATACAGGATGTAGAGAGATTCAGTTCACAGGAGTTCTGTATGCTAGTGGAGCGCAGAGCTGTTTCAGTGCTCTGTAAACTGGGAATACTCTTACACAATGTGCGCAATGTCTGTAGCCTGAGTGTAGGAGAGAGAGCGTGGAGGAGTTCGGTAACCTGCGTGTAGTGATTTACAGCATCATGAGTTCCGTATGAGAGGTGTGGAACGAAGCAGTTTTTAAAGGTTCTGTAGCCTGGGAGTAGGCATTCGCAATATGCGGGATTTCTGTAGCCTGACTCTGGGATGTGCAGTTATAGGAATTCTATACAGGATGTAGGGAGATTCAGTTCATGGGAATTCTGTATGCTAGTGGAGTGCAAAGATGATTCAGCACTCTGTAGCCTGGGAATACGCTTACACAATGTGCACGATTTCGGTAGCTTGAGTGTAGGAGAGAGAGCCTAGAGGAGTTTGGTAACCTGAGTGTAGTGATTTACAGCATACATGAGTCCTGTATCAGAGGTGTGAATCTAAGCAGTTAGGGAGGGTTCTGTAGCCTGGGAGTAGGGATTCGCAATATGTGGGATTTCTGTAGCCTGTCTATAGGAAATGCAGCTTATGGTCGGTCTGCTTCCTGGCTGTTGAGAGATTCATTTCATGGGAGTTCTGTATGCTAGTGGAGTACAAAGCTGTTTCAGCGGTCTGTAGCCTTGGAATAGACATTCACATTGTGCGCAATGTCTGTAGCCTGAGTGTAGGAGACAGAGCTTACAGGAGTTCTGTAACCTGAGTTTAGTGAGATGCAGCGTACATGAGTTCTGTATTACAGGTGTGCAACGAAGCAGTTTGTAAGAGTTCCGTAGCCTGGGGGTAGGCATTCGCAATATGCGGGATTTCTGTAGCCTGACTCTGGGTTGTGTAGCTTATTGGAATTCTGGATACAGGCTGTAGAGTAATTCAGATCAGTGGTGTTCTGTATGCTAGTGGAGTACAGAGCTGTTTCAGCGTTCTGTAGCCAGTGAATACGCTTACACAATGTGCACGATTTCGCTAAACTGAGTGTAGATGGGAGATCGTACAGGAGTTCTTTTACCTGAGTGCAGTGATTTATAGCATACATGAGTTCTGCATCGGAGGTGTGGATCAAAGCAGTTAGGAAGGGATCTGTAGCCTGGGAGTAGGCATTCACAATACGCGGGATATCTATAGCCTGTCTATAAGAAATGCAGCTAATGGTCGGTCTGCTTCCTGGCTTTAGAAAACTCAGTTCACCGAAGTTCTGTATGCTACTGGAGTACAAAGCTGTTTCAGCGGTCTGTAGCCTGGGAAAGGCATACACAATGTGCGCAATGTCCGTAGCCTGAGTGTAAGAGACAGAGCTTACAAGAGTACTGTAACCTGATTTATTCAGATGCAGCGTATATGAATCTGTATCGGAGGTGTGAATGTAAGCAGTTTGGAAGAGTTATGTAGCCTGGGAGTAGGGATTCGCAATATGCGGGATTTCTATAGCCTGACTCTAGGATGTGCAGCTTATGTTTCGTCTGCCTCCTGGCTGTAGAGAGATTCATTTCACGGGAGTACTGTATGCTAGTGGAGTACAAAGGTGTTTCAGTGGTCTGTAGCCTGGGAATAGGCCTTCACAATGTGCGCAATGTCTGTAGCCTGAGTGTAGGTGACAGAGCTTACAGGAGTTCTGTTACCTGATTAAGTCAGATGAAGCGTACATGACTTCTGTATGAGAGGTGTGGATGTAAGCAGTTTGGAAGAGTTCTGTAGCCTGGGAGTAGGGATTCGCAATATGCGGCATTTCTGTAGCCTGTCTATAGGAAACGCAGCTTGTGATCGGTCTGCTTCCTGGCTGTAGAGAGATTCAATTCACGGGAGTTCTGTATGCTAGTGGAGTGCAATGCTCCTCCAGCGTTCTATAGCCTGGGAATATGCTTGCACAATATGCGCAAATTCGTTAGCCTGATTGTAGGAATGAGAACGTACAGGAGTTCTGTAACCCTCTGTAGTGATTTACAGCATACATAAATTCTGTATCGGAGGTGTGAATCGAAGCACTTAGGAAGGGTTCTTAGCCTGGGAGTAGGCATTCGCAATATGCGGGAGTTGTATCATGTCTATAGGAAACGCATTTTATGGTCGCTCTGATTCCTGGCTGAAGAGAGATTGAGTTCACGGGAGTACTATATGCTAGTGGAGTACAAAGCTGTCTCAGCGGTCTGTAGCCTGGGAATAGGCATACACAATGTGTGCAATGTCCGTTGCCTGAATGTAGGAGACAGTGTCTACAGGAGATCTGTAACCTGAGTGTAGTCAGGTGCAGTGTACATGAGTTCTGTATCGGAGGTGTGGATGTAAGCAGTTTGTAAGAGTTCTGTAGCCTGGGAGTATGGATTCGCAATATGCGGCATTTCTGTAACCTGACTCTAGGATGCGCAGCTGATGGGCGTTCTGCATCAGGGCTGTAGAGAGATTCAGTTCTCAGAAGCTCTGTATGCTAGTGGAGTACAAAGATCTTTCAGCGTTAGGTAGCATTGGAATAGGCATACACATTGTGCGCAATGTCTGTATCCTTAGGCAGAGCTTACAGGAGTTCTGTAACCTGAGTGTAGTCAGATGCAGCTTACATGAGTTTTGTATTGGAGGTGTGTAATGAAGCGGTTTGTAAGAGTTCTGTAGCCTGGGAGTAGGGATTCGCAATATTCGGGATTTCAGTAGCCTGTCTATAGGAAACGCAGCTTATGGTCGGTCTGCTTCCTGGCTGTAGAGTGATTCAGTTCACGGGAGTTCTGTATGCTAGTGCAGTGCAAAGCTGTTTCAGCGTTTTGTAGCCTGGGAATAGGCTTACACAATGTGCGCAATTTCAGTAGCCTGAGTGTAGGAAAGAGAGCATACAGGAGTTCTGTATTCTCAGTGTAGTGATTTACAGCATACATGAGTTCTGTATCGGAGGTGTGGATCAAAGCACTTAGGAAGGGTTCTGAGGCCTGGGAGCAGGGATTCGCAATATGCGGGATTTCTTTACCCTGTCTATAGGAAACGCAGCTTAAGGTCGCTCTGCTTCCTGGCTGTAGAGAGATTCAGTTCATGGGAGTTCTGTATGCTAGTGGAGTGCAATGCTTTTTCAGAGTTCTTTTGCCTGGGAATAGGCATACACAATGTGCGCAATGTCTGTATTGTTAGACAGAGCTTACAGGAGTTCCATAACCTGAGTGGAGTCAGATGTAGTGTATATGAATTCTGTATTACAGGTGTGGAACGAAGCATTTTGGAAGAGTTCTGTAGCCTGGGAGTAGGCATTCGCAATATCGGGATTTCTGTAGCTTGTCTATAGGAAACACATCTTATGGTCGGTCTACTTCCTGGCTCTATACAGATTCAGTTCATGGGAGTTCTGTATGCTAGTGGAGTACAAAGCTGTTTCAGCGGTCTGTAGCCTGGAAATAGGCATACACAATGTTCACAATATCTGTAGCCAGAGTGTAGGAGACAGAGTTTACAGGAGTTCTGTAACTTGAGTGTAGTCAGATGCAGCGTACATGAGTTCTGTATTACAGGTGTGGATGTAAGCAGTTTGTAAGAGTTCTGTAGCCTGGGAGTAGACATTCACAATATGCGGGATTTCTTTATCCTGAATCGGGGATGTGCAGCTTATAGGAATTCTGGATACATTCTGTAGAAAGATGCAGTTCACGGGGTTCTGTATCCTAGTGGAGTGCAAAGCTGTTTCAGCTGTCTGTAACCTGGGAATACCCTTATACAATGTGCAATTTCGGTAGCCTGAGTGTAGCAAAGAGAGAATACAGGAGTTCTGTATTCTCAGTGTAGTGATTTACACATACATGAGTTCTGTATTTGACGTGAGGAACGAAGCAGTTTGGAAGAGTTCTGTAGCCTGGGAGTAGGCATTCGCAATATGCGGGATTTCTGTCGCCTGTCTATAGGAAACGCAGCTTATGGGCATTCTGCGTCCTGGCTGTAGACAGATTCAGTTCATGGGAGTTCTGTATGCTAGTGGAGTGCAATGCTATTTCAGAGTTCTGTTGCCTGGGAATAGGATGACACAATGTGCACAATGTCTGTGTCCTGAGTCAGATCTCACAGGTGTTTTGAATCCTGAGTTTAGTCACATGCAGCTTACATGAGTTCTGTATTAGAGGTGTGGAATGAAGCTGTTTGGAAGAGTTCTGTACCCCAGGAGTAGGAATTCGCAATATGCGGGATTTCTGTAGCCTGTCTATAGGAAACGCAGATCATGGTCGGTCTGGTTCCTGCTAGTAGAGAGATTCAGTTCAGGGGAATTCTGTATGCTAGTGGAGTACAAATCTGTTTCCGCAGTCTGTAGCAAGGGAATAGGCATACACAATATGCGCAATGTCTGTAGCCTGAGTGTAGGAGACAGAGCTTACAGGAGTTCTGTAACCTGAGTTTCGTCAGATGCAGCGCACTTTAGTTCTGTATCGCATGTGTGGATGTAAGCAGTTTGGAAGTGTTCTGTAGCTTGGGAGTAGGGATTCGCAATATGAGGGATTTCTGCACCCTGACTCTAGGATGCGCAGCTTATGGGCGTTCTGCGTCCTGGCTGTAGAGAGAAGCAGTTCAGGGGAGTTCAGTATTCTAGTGGTGTACAAAGCTGTTTCAGCGGTCTATAGCCTGGAAAAGGCATACACAATGTGCACAATTTCTGTATCCTGAGTGTAGGAGACTAGTTTACAGGCGTTCTGTAACCTGAGTGTAGTGAGGTGCAGCTTACATGAGTTCTGTATCAGAGGTGTGGATGTAAGCAGTTTGGAAGAGCTCTGTAGCCTGGGAGTAGGCATTCGCAATATGCGGGATTTCTGTAGCCTGTCTATAAGAAACGCAGCTTTTAGGAATTCTGGATACAGGCTTTAGAGACATTCAGTTAACGGCAGTTCTGTATTCTAGTGGAGAGTAATGCTATTTCAGAGTTATGTTGCCTGGGAATACGCTTACACAGTGTGAGCAATTTTGGTAGCCTGAGTGTAGGAGACAAAGCATACAGGAGTTTTGCAACCTGATTGTAGTGTTTTACAGCATACATGAGTTCAATATCGGAAGTGTGGAACGAAGCACTTAGAAAGGGTTCTGACGCCTGGGAGTAGGCATTCGCAATATGCGGGATTTCTGTAGCCTGTCTATAAAATCACAGCTTATGGTCGGTCTGCCTCCTGGTTATAGAGAGATTCATTTCACTGTATTACTATATGCTAGTGGATTACAAAGCTGTTTCAGCGGTCTGTAGCCTGGAAATAGGCCTACACAATGTGCGCAATGTCTGCAGCCTGAGTGTAGGAGAGAGAGCGTACAGGAGTTCTGTAACCTGAGTGTTGTCAGATGCAGCTTATATGACATCTGTTTTACAGGTGTGGAACGAAGCAGTTTGGAAGGGTTCTGTACCATGGGAGTAGGCATTCGCAATTTTTCGGGATTTCTGTAGCCTGTCAATAGGAAATGCAGCTTAGGGTCGTTCTGCTTCCTGGCTGTAGAGAGAATCAGTTTACCGGAGTTCTGTATGCTAGTGGAGTACAAAGCAGTTTCAGTGGTCTGTAGCCTGGATATATGTTCTGTATCGGATGTGTGGATGTAAGCAGTTTGGAAGTGTTCTGTAGCTTGGGAGTAGAGATTCACCATATGCGGGATTACTGTACCCTTACTCTAAGATGGGCAGCTTATGGGCGTTCTGCGTCCTGGCTGCAGAGAGATGCAGTTCACGGGAGTTCTGTATGCTAGTGGAGTGCAATGCTATTTCAAAGTTCTGTTGCGTGGGAATAGGATGACACAATGTGCACAATGTCTGTATTCTTAGACAGAGCTTACAGGAATTTTGTAACCTGAGTGTTATGAGTGCAGCTTACATGAGTTCTGGATCAGAGGTGTGGAACGAAGCAGTTTGGAAGAGTTCTGTAGCCTGGGTGTAGGCATTTGCAATATGCAGGATTTCTGTAGTCTGTCTATAGGAAAAGCAGCTTACAGGAATTCTTGATAAAGCTGTAGAGAGATTCAGTTCACGGGAGTTCTGTATGCTAGTGGAGGTCAATGCTATTTCAGAGTTCTGTTGCTTGGGAATAGGCTTACCCCATGTGTGCAATGTTTGTAGCCTGCGTGTAGGAGACAGTTCTTACAGGAATTCTGTAACCTGATTTTAGTCAGATGCAGTGTACATGAGTTCTGTATCGGAGGTGTGGATGTAAGCAGTTTGGAAGAGTTCTCTAGCCTGGGAGTAGGCATTCGCGATATGCGGCATTTCTATAGCCTGTCTATAGGAAACTCAGCTTATGGTCGGTCTCCTTCCTGGCTGTAGAGAGATTCAGTTCACGGGAGTTCTGTATGCTAGTGGAGTCAATGGTATATCAGAGTTCTATTGCCTGGGAATAGGATGGCACAATGTGCACAATGTCTGTATCCTTAGATAGAGCTTACAGGAGTTTTGTAACCTGAGTGTAGTGAGTGCAGCTCACTTGAGTTCTGTATCGGAGGTGTGGATGTAAGCAGTTTGTAAGAGTTCTGTAGCCTGGGAGTAGGCATTCACAATATGCGGGATTTCTGTAGCCTGACTCTAGGATGCTCAGCTGATGGGCGTTCTGCGTCCTGGCTGTAGAGTGATGCAGTTCAAGGGAGTTCTCTATGCTAGAGGAGTCAATGGTATTTCAGAGAGTATTGCCTGGGAATAGGTTGACACAATGTGTGCAATGTCTCTATCCTTAGACAGAGCTTACAGGAGTTCTGTAACCTGAGTGTAGTGAGGTGCAGCTTACATGAGTTCTGTGTCGGAGGAGTATATCGATGCAGTTTGTAAGAGTTCTATAACCTGGGAGAAGGCATTCGCAATATGCGGAATTTCTGTAGCCTAACTCTGAGATGTGCAGCTTATGTGATTTCTGGATACAGGATGTAGAGAGATGCAGTTCATGGGAATTCTGTATGGTAGTGGAGTGCAGAGCTGTTTCAGCGGTCTGTAGCCTGGGAATACGCTTACACAATGTGAGCAATTTTGGTAGCCTGAGTGTAGGAGACAGAACGTACAGGAGTATTGCAACCTGATTGTAGTGTTTTACAGCATACATGAGTTCTGTATTGGATATGTGGAACGAAGTACTTAGGAAGGGTTCTGAAGCCTGGCAGTAGGCATTCACAATATGCAAGTTTTCGGTAGCCTGTCTATAGGAAACGCAGCTTATGGTCTGTCTGCTTCCTGGCTGTAGAGAGATTCAGTACACGGGAATTCTGTATGCTAGTGCAGTACAAAGCTGTTTCAGTGGTCTGCATCCTGGGTATAGGCATACACAATGTGCGCAACGTCCTTAGCCTGATTTTGGGAGACAGAGCATACAGGAGTTCTGTAACCTGAGCATAGTCAGATGCAGCGTACATGAGTTCTGTATTACAGGTGTGGAACGAAGCAGTTTGTAAGAGTTCTGTAGCCTGGGAGTAGGCATTCACCATATGCGGGATTTCTGTAGCCTGTCTATAGGAAACGCAGCTTATGGTCAGTCTGCGTCCTGGCTGTAGAGAGATTCAGTTCACTGGAATTCTGTATGGTAGTGGAGGACAAAGCTCTTTCAGCGGTCTGTAGCCTGGAAATAGGCATACACAAGGTGCGCAATGTCTGCAGCCTGATTGTAGGAGACAGAGCTTACAGGAGTTCTGTAACCTGAGTGTTGTCAGATGCAGGTTTCATGAGATCTGTATTACAGGTGTGGAATGATGCTGTTGGAAGAGTTCTGTAGCCTGGGACTAGGGATTCGCAATATGCGGGATTTCTGTAGCCTGACTCTAGGATGCGCAGCTTAAGGGCGTTCTTCGTCCTGCCTGTAGAGAGATGCAGATCACGGGAGTTATATATGCTAGTAGAGTGCAATGCTATTTCAGAGTTCTGTTGCCTGGGACTAGGATGACACAATGTGCACAATGCCTGTATCCTTATACATACCTTACAGGAGTTCTGTATCCTGAGTGCAATGAGGTGCAGCTTACATGAGTTCTGTATCTGAGGTGTGGATGTAAGCAGTTTGTAAGAGTTCTGTAGCCTGGGAGTAGGGATTCGCAATATGCGGGATTTCTGTAGCCCGACTCTGGGATGTGCAGCTTATAGGAATTCTGGATACAGGCTGCAGAGAGATTCAGTTCATGGGAGTTCTGTACGCTAGTGGAGGGCAAAGCTGTTTCAGCGTTCTGTAGCTTGGGAATACGCTTACACATTGTGTGCAATTGGTAGGCTGAGTGTTCGAGAGAGAGCGTAGATGAGTTCTGTAACCTGAGTGTAGTCAGATGCAGCTTTCATGAGTTCTGTATCTGAGGTTTGGAACGAAGCAGTTTTGAAGGGTTCTGTAGCCTGAGAGTAGGCATTCGCAATATGTAGGATTTCTGTAGCCTGTCTATAGGAAACACAGCTTATGGTCGGTCTGCTTCCTGGCTTTAGACAGATTTCCTTCATGGGAGTTCTGTATGCTAATGGAATACAAAGCTGTTTCAGCGGGCAGTACCCTGGGAATACGCTTACACAATGTGCGCAATGTCTGTAGCCTTAGTGTAGGAGACAGAGCTTACAGGAGTTCTGAAACTTGAGTTTAGAGAGATGCAGCGTACACGAGTTCTGTATTACAAGTGTGGAACGAAGCAGTTTGGAAGAGTTCTGTAGCTTGGGAGTAGGCATTCGCAATATGCGGGATTTCTGTAGTTTGTCTATAGGAAACTCAGCTTATGGTCGGTCTGCTTCCTGGGTGTAGGGAGATTCAGTTTGGGAGTTCCGTATGCTAGTGGAGTACAAAGCTGTTCCAGCGGTCTGTAGCCTGAGAATAGGCATACACAATGTGAGGAATGTCTGCAGCCTGAGTGTAGGAGACAGAGGTGTGGATGTAAATTTTTGGAAGAGTTCTGTAGCCTGGGAGTAGGCACTCATAATATGCTGATTCCTGTAGCTTGTCTATAGGAAACGGCGCTTATAGGAATTCTGGATACAGGCTGTAGAGAGATTCAGTTCACGGGAGTTCTGTATGCTAGTGGAGTGCAATGCTATTTCACAGTTATGTTGCGTGGGAATAGGCTTACCCCATGTGCCCAATATATGTAATCTGTGTGTAGGAGACAGAGCTTTCAGGAGTTCTGTAACCTGAGTTTGGTCAGATGCAACGTACCTGAAATCTGTATCAGAGTTGTGGAAGGAAGCATTTTGGAAAAGTTCTGTAGCCTGGGAGTTGGCATTCACAATATGCGGGATTTGTGTAACCTGTCTATAGGAAACACGGCTTATGGTCGGTCTGCTTCCTGCCTGTAGAGAGATGCAGTTCATGGGAGTTCTGTATGCTAGTGGAGTGAAAAAGCTGTTTCAGCGGTCTGTAGCCTGGGAATAGGCATACACAATGTGTGCAATGTCTGTAGCCTGAGTTTAGGAGATAGGGCTACAGGATACTCTAACCTGAGTGTTGTCAGATGCAGATTACATTAGAAATGTATCGGGGTTGTGGATGTAAGCATGAGTTCTGTATCGGAGGTGTGGATGTAAGCAGCTTGGAATAGTTCTGTAGCCTGGGAGTGGGCATTCGCAATATCCGTGATTTCTGCAGCCTGACTCTAGGATGCGCAGCTTATGGGCATTCTGCGTCCTGGGTGTAGAGAGATGCAGTTCATGGGAGTTCTGTATGCAAGTGGGGTGTAATGCTATTTCAGAGTTCTGTTGCCTGGGAATATGATGACACAATGTGCGCAATGTCTGTGTCCTTAGACAGAGCTTACAGGAGTTCTGTAACCTGAGTGTTTTGAGTGCAGCTTACATGAGTTCTGGATCGGAGGTGTGTAACGAAACAGATTGTAAGAGTTCTGTACCCTGGGAGTAGGCATTCGCAATATGCGGGTTTCTATAGCCTGTCTATAGGAAATGCAGCTTATGGTCGGTTTCCTTCCTGGCTGAAAATGTGATGCAGTTCACGGGAGTTCTGTATGCTAGTGGACTGCAATGCTATTTAAGAGTTCTGTTGCCTGGGAATAGGATGACACAATGTGCGCAAGGTCTGTATCCTTAGACAGAGCTTACATGAGTTCTGTAACCTGAGTGTAGTCAGATAAAGCTACGTGAGTTCTGTATTACAGGTGTGGAACGAAGCGGTTAGTAAGAGTTCTGTAGCCTGGGAGTCGGCATTCACAATATGCGGGATTTCTGTAGCCTGTCTATAGGAAATGCAGCTTATGGTTGGTCTGCTTCATGGCTGTAGAGAGATTCAGTTCACGGGAGTTCTGTATGCTAGTGGAGTGCAAAGCTGTTTCAGCGTTTTGTAGCCTGGGTATACGCTTACACCTTGTGCACAATTTCGGCAGCCTGAATGTAGGAGACAGAGCTTACAGGAGTTCTGTAACCTGAGTTTAGTCAGATGCAGCATACATGACTTCTGTGTCGGAGCTGTGGATATAAGCAGTTTGGAAGAGTTCTGTACCCTTTTAGTAGGGATTCGCAATATGCGGGATTTATGTAGCCTGACTCTATGATTCGCAGCTTATGGGCGTTTTGCATGCTGGCTCTAGAGAGATGCAGTTCAAGGGAGTTTTGTATGCTATTGGAGTGCAATGCTATTTCAGAGTTCTGTTGCCTGGGAATAGGATGACACAATGTGCGCAATGTCTGTATCCTTAGACAAAGCTTACAGTAGTTTTGCAACCTGAGTGTAGTGTGGTGCAGCTTACATGAGTTCTCTATCTGAGGTGTGTAATGAAGCAGTTTGTAAGAGTTCTGTAGCCTGGGAGCCGGCCTTCGCAATAACTCGGATTTCTGTAGCCTGACTCTGGCATGTTAGGGTTATAGGAATTCTGGATACAGGCTGTGATTTCTGTATCAAGGTGTGGAATCCTGAGTGTAGGAGGAGAGCGTACAGGATTTCTGTAACCTGAGTGTAGTGATTTACAGCATACATGAATTCTGTATCGGAGGTTTTGATCGAAGCTGTTAGGAAGGGTTCCGTGGCGTGGGAGTACAGATTCGCAATATGCGGGATTTCTGTAGCCTGTCTATTGGAAACAGAGCTTATGGTCGGTGTGCTTCCTGGTTGTAGAGAGATTCAGTTCACGGAGTTCTGTATGCTATTGGAGTACAAATCTGTTTCAGTGGTCTGTAGCCTGGGAATAGGCATACACAATGTGCGCAATGTCAGTAGCCTGAGTGTAGGAGACAGAGCTTACAGTGGTTTTGTAACCCGATTTTAGTCAGATACTGGGTGCATGAATTCTGTATTACAGGTGTGTAATGAAGCAGTTAGGAAGGGTTCTGTAGATTGGGAGTAGGTATTTGCAATATGCGGGATTTCTGTAGCCTGTCTATGGGAAACACAGCTTATGGTCATTCTGTTTCCTGGCTGTAGAGAGATTCAGTTCACGGGACTTCTTTATGCTAGTGGAGTGCAATGCTATTTCAGTGATTTGTTGCCTGGGAATAGGATGACACAATATTTGCAATGTTTTTATCCTTAGACAGTGCTTACAGGAGTTCTGTAAGCTGAGTGTAGTCAGATGCAGCTTACATCATTTCCTTATCTGAGGTGTGGATGTTAGCAGTTTGGAAGAGTTCTCTAAACTTGGACAGGGATTCGCAATATGCCGGATTTCTGTAGCCTGTCTATATGAAACGCAGCTTATGGTCGGTCTGCTTCCTGGTTGTAGAGAGATTCAGTTCACAGGAGTTCTGTATGCTAGTGGAGTACAATCCTGTTTCAGCGGTCTGTAGCCTGGGAATAGGCATACACAATGTGCGCAATATCTGTAGCCTGAGTGTAGGAGACAGAGTTTACAGGAGTTCTGTAACCTGAGTTTATTCAGATGCAGCGTACATGAGTTCTGCATCTGAGATATGGATGTAAGCAGTTTAGAAGAGTTCTGTATCCTGGGAACAGGGATTCACAATATGCGGGATTTCTGTAGCCTAACTCTGGGATGTGAATCTGTAGGAATTCTGGATACATGCTGTAGAGTGATTCAGTTCATGTGAGTTCTGTATGCTAGTGGCGTGCAAAGATGTTTCAGCGTTCTGTAGCCTGGGAATACGCTTACACAATGTGGGCAATTTCGGTAGCCTGGGTATAGGAGAGAGAGTGTACAGGAGTTCTGTACCCTGAGTGTAGTGATTTACAGCATACATGTGTTCTGTATTGGAGGTGTGGAACGAAGCAGTTAGGAAGCGTTCTGTAGCCTTGGAGTAGGCATTGGCAATATGCGACATTTCTGTAGCCTGACCTTAGGAAATGCAGATTATGGGTGTTCTGATTCTTGGCTGTAGAGAGAATCAGTTCATGGGAATTCTGTATGCTAATGGAATGCAATGCTATTTCAGAATTCTGTTGCCTGGGAATAGGATGACACAATGTGCGCAATCTCTGTATCCTTAGACAGAGCTTACAGATGTTCTGTAACCTGAGTGTAGTCAGATGCAACTTACATGAGTTCTGTATTGCAGGTGTGGAACGAAGCAGTTTGGAAGAGTTCTGTTTCCTGGGAGTAGGCATTCAGAATATGCGGGATTTCTGTAGCCTCTCTATAAGAAATGCAGCTTATAGGAATTCTGGATACAGCCTTTAGAGACATTCAGTTCACAGGAGTTCTGTATGCTAGTGGAGGGTAATGCTATTTCAGAGTTATGTTGCCTGGGAATACACTTACGCCATGTGCGCAATATCTGTAGATTTTGTGTAGGAGACAGAGATTACAGGAGTTCTGTAACCTGAGTGTAGTCAGATGCAGCGTACATGAGTTTTGTACTACAGGTGTAGAACGAAGCAGTTTGGAAGAGTTCTGTAGCCTGGGAGTAGGGATTCGCAATATGTGGGATTTCTGTAGCCAGTTATAGGTCTGCTTCCTGGCTTTAGAGAGATTCAGTTCATGGGAGTTCTGAATGCTAGTGGAGTACAAAGCTGTTTCATCAGTGTGTAGCCTGGGAATAGGCATACACAATGTGCCCAATGTCTATAGCCTGCGTGTAGGAGACAGAGCTTACAGGAGTGCTGTATCCTGAATTTGGTCAGATGCAGCGTACATGAGTTTTGTATCGGAGGTGTGGATGTAAGCAGTTTTGAGGATTTCTGTAACCTGGGAGTAGGGATTCGCAATATGCAGGATTTCTGTAGCCTGACTCTTGGATGCGCAGCTTATGGGCGTTCTGTGTGCTGGCTGTAGAGTGATGCAGTTCAGGGGAGTTCTGTATGCTAGTGGAGTGCAAAGCTGTTTCAGAGTTCTGTAGCCTGGGAATACGCTTACACAATGTAGGCACTTTCGGTAGCCTGAGTGTAGGAGACAGCGTACAGGGGTTCTGCAACTTGAGTGTAGTGATTTACAGCATACATGAGTTCTGTATATGAGGTGTGGAACGTAGCAGTTAGGAAATGTTTTGTAGCCTCGGAGTAGGCATTCGCAATATGTGGGATTTCTGTAGCCTGTCTAGAGGAAATGCAGCTTATGGTCAGTCTGCTTCTTGGTTGTGGAGAGATTCTGTTCATGGGAGTTCTGTATTCTAGTGGAGTACAAAGCTGTTTCAGTGGTCTGTAGCCTGGGAATACACTTACACAATGTGAGTAATGTCTGTAGCCTAGTTAAGGAGACAGAGCTTACAGGAGTTCTGTAACCTGAGTTTAGTCAGATGCAGCGTACATGAGTTCTGCATTGGAGGTGTGGATGTAAGCAGTTTGGAAGAGTTCTTTAGCCTGGGAGTAGGCATTCGCAAAATGCATGATTTCTGTAGCCTGTCTATAGGAAAGGTATCTTATAGGAATTCTGGATACAGCTACTAGAGATGTTCACTTAATGGAAGCTCTGTATGCTAGTGAGTACAAAGCTGTTTCAGCATTCTGTACCCTGGGAATACGCTTACACATTGTGCGCAATGTCTGTATCCTTAGTGTAGGAGACAGAGCTTACAGGAGTTCTGCAACCTGAGTGTAGTCAGATGAAGCATACATGAGTTCTGTATCGGAGGTGTGGAAATAAGCAGTTTGGAAGAATTCTGTAGTCTGGGAAAAGGCATTTGCAATATGCTGGATTTCTGTAGCCTGTCTATAGGAAACACAGCTAATGGTCAGTCTGCTGCATGGCTGTAGAGAGATGCAGTTCACGGCAATTCTGTATGCTAGTGGAGTGCAATATTATTTCAGAGTTCTGTTGCCTGGGAATCGGATGACACAATGTGCACAATGTCTGTATCCTTAGACAGAGCTTACAGGAGTTCTGTATCCTGAGTGTAGTGAGGTGCAGCTTACATGAGTTCTGTATCGGAGGTGTGTAACGAAGCAGTTTGTAAGAGTTCTGTAGCCTGGTAGCAGGCAATCGCAATATGCGGGATTTCTGTAGCCTGACTCTGGGATGTACAAGGTATAGGAATTCTGGATACAGGCTGTAGAGGATTCAGTTCACGAGAGTTCTGTATGCAAGTGGAGTGCAGAGCAGTTTCAGCGTTCTGTAGCCTGGGAATAATATGACACAATGTGCGCAACTTTGGTAGCCTGAGTGTAAGAGTGAGAGCGTACAGGAGTTCTGTAACCTGAGTGTAGTGATCTACAGCATACATGAGTTCTGTATCTGAGGTGTGGAACGAAGCAGTTAGGAAGGGTTCTGTAGCCTGGGAGTACCTATTCGCAATATGTGGGATTTGTGTAGCATAACTCTGCGATGTGTAGCTTATAGGATTTCTTGATACAGGCTGTAGAGAGATTCAGTTAATGGGAGTTCTGTATGCTAGTGGAGTGCATAGCTGTTTCAGCGTTCTATATCCTGGGAATAGGCTTACACAATGTGCACAATTTTGGTAGCCTGAGTGTAAGAGTGAGAGCGTACAGGAGTTCTGTAACCTGAGTGTAGAGATTTCCAGCATACGTGAGTTCTGTATCTGAGGTGGGGAATGACGCAGTTTGGAAGAGTTCTGTAGCCTGTGAGTTGGCATTCGCAATGTGCGGGATTTCTGTTGCCAGTCTATAGAAAACGCAGGTTATGGTCAGTCTGCTTCCTGGCTGTAGAGAGATTCAGTTCACGGGATTTCTGTATGCTAGTGGAGTAGAAAGCCGTTTCAGTGGTCTGTAGGTGGGATTAGACATACACAATATGCGCAATGTATGTAGCCCGCGTGTAGGAGCCAGAGCTTATAGGAGTTCTGTAACCTGAGTTTAGTCAGATGCAGCTTACATGAGTTCTGTGTTACAGGTGTGTAACAAAGCCATTTGGAAGAGTTCTATAGCCTGTGAGTAGCCATTCACAATGTGCGCGATTTCTGTAGTCTGTCTATAGGAAATGCAGCTTATGGTAGGTCTCCTTCCTGGCTGTAGAGAGATTCAGTTCACGGGAGTTCTGAAAGCCAGTGGAGTACAAAGCTGTTTCAGCTGTCTGTAGCCTAGGAAGAGGCATACACAATGTACGCAATCTCTGTAGCCCGCATGTAGGAGCCAGAGCTTATAGGAGTTCTGTAACCTGAGTGTAGTCAGAAATCAGCTTACATGAGTTCTATATTACAGGTGTAGAACGAAGCAGTTTGGAGGAGTTCTGTAGCCTAGGAGTAGCATTCGCGATATGCGGCATTTCTGTAGCCTGTCTATAGGAAACGCAGCTTATATTCGGTCTCCTTCCTGGCTGTAGAGAGATTCATTCATGGGAGTTCTGAAAGCCAGTGGAGTACAAAGCTGTTTCATCTGTCTGTAGCCTGGGAAGAGGCATACACAATGTACGCAATCTCTGTAGCCTGAGTGTAGCAGACAGAGATTACAGGAGTTCTGTAACCTGAGTTTAGTCAGATGCAGCATACATGAGTTCTGTATGGCTGGGGTGGATGTAAGCAGTTTGGAAGAGTTCTGTAGCCGGGGAGTAGGCTCGCAAAATGCAGGATTTCTGTATCCAACTCTAGGATGCGCAGCTTATGTGCGTTCTGCGTCCTGGTTGTAGAGAGATGCAGTTCATGGGAGTTCTGTATGCTAGTGGAGTGCAATGCTATTTCAGAGTTCTATTGCCTGGGAATAGGATGACAGAATGTGCGCAATGTCTATATCCTTAGACAGAGCTTACAGGAGTTCTGTAACCTGAGTGTAGTGAGGTACAGCTTACATGAGTTCTGTATAGGAGGTGTGTTACGGAGCATTTTGGAAGAGTTCTGTAGCCTGGGAGTAGGCATTCACAATATGCGGGATTTCTGTAGCCTGACTCTGGGATGTGCAGCTTACAGGATTTCTGGATAAAGGTTGAAGAGAGATTCAGTTCACAGGAGTTCTGTATGGTAGTGGAGTGCAGAGCAGTTTCAGCGTTCTGTAGCCTGGGAATAAGCTGGCACAATCAGCGCAACTTTGGTAGCCTGAGTGTAGGAGAGAGAGCGTACAGGAGTTCTGTAACCTGAGTGTAGTGGTTTACAGCATACATGAGTTCTGTATCTGAGGTGTGGAACGAAGCAGTTAGGAAGGATTCTGTAGCCTGGGAGTAGGCATTCGCACTCTGCGGGATTTGTGTAGCCTGATTCTTGGATGTGCAGCTCATTGTCGGTCTGCTTCCTGGCTGCAGAGAGATTCAGTTCATGGGAGTTCTGTATGCTAGTGGAGTACACAGCTGGTTCAATGGTCTTTAGCCTGGGAATAGGCATACACAATGTGCGCAATGTCTGTATCCTTAGTGTAGGAGACAGAGCTTACAGGAGTTCTGTAACCTGAGTGTAGTCAAATGCAGCGTACATGAGTTCTGTATTACAGGTGTGAAACGAAGCAGTTTGGAAGAGTCCTGTAGCCTTGGAGTAGAGATTCGCAATGTGTGGGATTTCTGTAGCCTGTCTATAGGAAACGCAGCTTATGGTTGGTCTATTTCCTGGCTGTAGAGAGATTCAGTTCATGGGCGTTCTGTATGCTAGCGGAGTACAAAGCTGTTTCTGTGATCAGTAGACTGGGAATAGGCATATACATTGTGCGCAATGTCTGTAGACTGAGTGTAGGACAGAGCGTACAGGAGTTCTGTCACCTGAGTTTAGTCAGATTCAGCGTACATGATTTCTGTATTACAGGTGTGTAACAAAGCAGTTTGTAAGAGTTTTGTAGCCTGGGAGTAGGCATTCGCAATATGCGGGATTTGTGTAGCCTGACTCTGGGATGTGCAGCTCATTTTCGGTCTGCTACCTGGCTGTAGAGAGATTCAGTTCACGGGAGTTCTGTATGCTAGTGGAGAATACAGCTGGTTCAGCGGACTTTAGCCTGGGAATAGGCATACACAATGTGCGCAATGTCGTAGACTCAGTGTATGAGACAGAGCTTACAGGATTTCTGTAACCTGAATTTAGTTAGATGCAGTGTACATGACTTCTTATTACAGGTATGCAATGAAGCAGTTATGAACGGTTCTGTAGCCTGAGAGTAGGCATTTGCAATATGCGTGATTTCTGTAGCCTGTCTATAGGAAACGTAGCTTATGGTAGGTCTGCTTCCTGGCTGTAGAGAAATTCAGTTCACGGGAGTTCTGTATGCTAGTGGAGTACAAAGCTGTTTCAGCGGTCAGTAGCCTGGGAATACGCTCACACAATGTGCACAAAGTTTTAGCCTGAGTGTAGGAGACAGAGCTTACAGGAGTTCTGTAACCTGTGTTTAGTGAGATGCAGTGTACATGAATTCTGTATTAGAGGTGTGGAATGAAGCAGTTTGGAAGAGTTCTGTAGCCAGGGAGTAGGCATTCTCAATATGCGGGATTTCTGTAGCCTGACTCTGGGATGTGCAGTTATAGGAATTCTGGATACAGGCTGTAGAGAGATTCAGTTCACGGGAGTTCTGTATGCAACTGGAGTACAAAGCAGTTTCAGCGTTCTGTAGCCTGGGAATAGGCATACACAATGTGCGCAATGTCCGTAGACTGAGTGTATGAGACAGAGCTTACAGGAGTTCTGTAACCTGAGTTTAGTCAGATGCAGCTTACATGAGTTCTCTATTACAGGTATGGAAGGAAGCAGTTTGTATGAGTTCTGTAGCCTGGGAGTAGGCATTCACAATATGCGGGATTTCTGTAGCCTGACTCTGGGATATGCAGCTTATAGGCATTCTGGTTACAGGCTGTAGAGGGATTCAGTTCAGGGGATTTCTGTATGCTAGTGGAGGACAAAGCTGTTTCAGCGGTCTGTAACCTGGGAATACGCTTATACAATGTGTGCATTTTAGTAGCCTGAGTGTAGGAACGAGAGCGTACAGGAGTTCTGTAACCTGAGTGTTGTGCTTTACATCATACTTGAGTTCTGTATCGGAGGTGTGGAACGAAGCAGTTAGGAATTGTTCTGTATCCTGGGAGTAGGCAATCGCAATATGCCGGATTTCTGCAGCCTGTCTATAGGAAACGCAGCTTATGGTCGGTCTGCTTCCGAGATGTAGAGATTCAGTTCACGGGAGTTCTGTATGCTAGTGGAGTACATAGCTGTCAGCGGTCTGTAGCCTGGGAATAGGCATACACAATGTGCACAAAGTGCGTAGCCTGAGTGTAGGAGACTGAGCTTAGAGGAGTTCCATAACCTGAGTGTACTCAGATGCAGTGTAAGTCAGTTCTGTGTTATAGGTGTGGAATGAAGCAGTTTGGAAGAGTTCTGTAGAGTGGCGGTAGACATTCAGAATATGCGGGATTTCTGTAGCCTGCCTCTGGGATGTGCAGCTTATAGGAATTCTGGATACAGGCTGTAGAGAGGTTCAGTTCATGGGAGTTTGTATGCTAGTGGAGTACAAAGCTGTTTCAGCATTCTGTACCCTGGGAATAGGCATACACAATGTGCGCAATGACTGTAGCCTGAGTGTAGGAGACAGAGCTTACAGGAGTTCTGTAACCTGAGTGTAATCAGGTGCAGCTTACATTAGTTTTGTATCGGAGTTGGGGAACGAAGCAGTTTGTAAGAGTTCTGTAGCCTGGGAGTAGGCATTCACAATATGTGGGATTTCTGTATCCTGTCTATAGTAAACGCAGCTTATTGTCGGTCTGCTTCCTGGCTGTAGAGAGATTCAGTTCATGGGAGTTCTGTATGCTACTGGAGTACAAAGCTGTTTCAGCGGTCTGGACAAACTGGTGTGGAATTGGTGTGCAAAGCACCCAGAAAAGCAGAGTCAACCAGGTGTTGGAGAAAAGCAAAGTCTTTCTCTTGGTCAAGTGGATTCAATGTCATGTTCACAAACACCAATATCATTTTTAACCTGGTTTCTGCAGCTTTTTACTCAGAAAACACAAATGTGTACCTGCTCTGTCTCCATGTGAAACCAATTAGCGTTTGCCAACAGAAAAACAAAATGTTACATTCTACAATGCATTCACAACTCTAAAGTCCATAGATACTATCGAGAAAACACAAGCAAACTCTGAGGCTGTAGCAAAAGCTGGGATTGAGTGAGCCACCACAGAACAGGATATTTCTGGTTTTACCAGCCCTATCTGGACAAACTGGTGTGGAATTTGTGTGCAAAGCACCCAGAAAAGCAGTGTCAACCTGGTTTTGGAGAAAAGCAAAGTATTTTTCTTGGGACAGTGGATTCAATGTCATGTTTACAAACCCAAATATCATTTGTAACCTGGTTTCTGCAGCTTTTTACTCAGAAAACACGAATGTGTACCTGTTGTATCTCCATGTGAAACCAATTAGCGTTTGCCAACAGAAAAACAAACTGTTACGTGTACAATGCATTCCCAACTCTAAAATCCACAGATACTATAGAGAAAACGAAGGAAACACAGAAACTGTAGCAAGTTCTGGGATTGAGTTAACAACCTCTGAACCGGATATTTCTGGTTTCAGCCAGCCCTATATGTACAAGCTGGTGTGGAATTGGTGTGCAAAGCACCCAGAAAAGCAGAGTCAACCTGGTTTTGGAGAAAAGCAAAGTCTTTTTTTGTGGGCAAGTGCATTCAATGTAAAGTTTACAAACACAAATATCATTTTTAACTTGGTTTCTGTAGCTTTTTACTCAGAAAACTTGAATGAGTTCCTGTTGTGTCTCCATGTGAAACCAATTAGCATTTGCCAACAGAAAACAGAAATGTTACCTGCTTCAATGCATTCAGAACTCTAAAATGCAGAGATACTATGGACAAAACACAAGCAACCACAGGAGCTGAAGCAAGACCTGATATTGAGTTCGCCACCCAGAACCGGGTATTTCTGGTTTCATCCAGACCTATATGGACAAACTTGTGTGTAATTGGTGTGCAAAGACGCATAACGCAGAGTCAACCTGGTTTTGGAGAAAAGCAAAGTCTTTTTCTTGCGTAAGTGGATTCAGTGTCATGTTTACAAACACAAATATCATTTTTAACCTGGTTATGCAGCTTTTCACTCAGAAAACACGAATGTGTAACTGTTGTGTCTCCATGTGACACAATAAGCGTATGCCAACAGAAATACAAAATGTTTCATGCTACAATGCCTTCACAACTCTAAAGTCCATAGATAGCATCGTGAAAACACTAACAAACTAAGAGGATGTAGCAAGTGCTTGGATTGAGCTAGCCGCCACAGAACCGGATATTTCTGGTTCCATCCAGCCCTACGATAGAGACCGCTGAAACTGCTTTGTACTCCACTAGCATACAGATATCCCATGAACTGAATCTCTCTACAGCCAGGAAGCAGGCCGACCATACGCTGCATTTCCTATAGACAGGCTACAGAAATCCCGCATAATGCGAATGCCTACTCCCAGGCTACAGAACCCTTCCTAACTGCTTCGTTCCACACTTTTGATACAGAACTCATGTAAGCTGCACCTCACTACACTCAGGTTGCAGAACTCCTGTAAGCTCTGTCTAAGGCTACAGACATTGCGCACATTGTGTCATCCTATTCACAGGCAACAGAACTCTGAAATAGCATTGCACTCCACTAGCATACAGAACTCCCGTGAACTGAATCTCTCTACAGCCAGGATGCAGAACGCCCATAAGCTGCACATCCTAGAGCCAGGCTACAGTAATCCTGCATATTGAGAATGCCTACTCCCAGGCTACAGGACCTTTCCTAACTGCTACATTTCACACTTCTGATACAGAACTCATGTATGCTCTAAATCACTACACTCAGGTTACAGAACTCCTGTACGCTCTCTCACCTAAACTCAGGCTACCGAAATCACGCACATTGTGTAAGCATATTCCCAGGCTACAAAAAGATGAAACAGCTTTGAACTCCACTAGCATACAGAACTCCCATGAACTGAATCTCTCTACAGCATGTATCCAGAATTCCCATAAGCTGCACATCCCAGAGTCAGGCTACAGAAATCCCACATATTGCAAATGCCTACTCCCAGGCTACAGAACTCTTCCAAACTGCTTCATTCCACACCTGTAATACAGAACTCATGTAAGCTGCATCTGACTAAAATCAGGTCACAGAACTCCTATAAGCTCTGTCTCCTACACTCAGTCTACACACATTGCGCACATTGTGTATGCCTATTCCCAGGCTACAGACCGCTGAAAGAGCTTTGTACTGCACTAGCATACAGAACTCCCATGAACTGAATCTCTCTACAGGCAGGAAGGAGACCAACCATAAGCTGCATTTCCTATAGACAGAAAACAGAAATCCCGCATATTGCGAATTCCTACGCCCAGGATACAGAACCCTTCCTAACTACTTCTTTCCACACCTCCGATACAAAACTCATGTATGCTGTAAATCTCTACACTAGGTTACAGAACTCCTGTACGCTCTCTCTCCTACACTCAGGCTACCAAAATTGCGCACATTATGTCAACCTATTCCCAGGCTACAGAACCCTGAAACTGCTCTGCACTCCACTAGCATACAGAACTCCCGTGAACTGAATCTCTCTGCAGCCTGTATCCAGAATTCCTGTAAGCTGCACATCCCAGAGTCAGGCTACAGAAATCCTACATATTGCGAATGCCTACTCCCAGGCTACAGAACTCTTACAAACTGCTTCATTACACACCTCCGATACAGAACTCATGTAAGCTGCACCTCACTGCACTCAGGTTACAGAACTCCTGTAAGCTCTGTCTAAGGATAAGATTGCGCATATTGTGTCATCCTATTCCCAGGCAACAGAATTCTGAAAGAGCATTGCACTCCACTACATACAGAAATCCCGTGAACTGCATCTCTCTACAGCCAGGATGCAGAACGCCCATAAGCTGCACATCCTAGAGCCAAGCTACAGAAATCCCGCATATTGCGAATGCCTACTCCCAGGTTACAGAACTCTTCCAAACTGCTTACATCCACCCCTCCGATACAGAACTCATGTAAACAGCATCTGACTACACTCAGGTTACAGAACTCCTGTAAGCTCTATCTCCTACACTCAGACTACAGACATTGTGCACATTGTGTATGCCTATTCCCAGGCTACAGACCGTTGAAACTGCTTCGTACTCCACTAGCATACAGAACTCCCGTGAACTGAATCTCTCCACAGCCAGGAAGCAGACCGACCATAAGCAGTGTTTCTTATAGACAGGCTACAGAAATGAAGCATATTGCGAATGCCTACTCCAAGGCTACAGATCCTTTCCTAACTGCTTCTTTCCACACTTCTGATACAGAACTCATGTATGCTCTAAATCACTACACTCAGGTTACAGAACTCCTGTACGATCTCTCACCTAATCTCAGGTTACCGAAATCACGCACATTGTGTAAGCGTATTCCCAGGCTACTAAACAATGAAAAAGGTTTGAACTCCACTAGCATACAGAACTCCCATGAACTGAATCTCTCTACAGCATGTATCCAGAATTCCCATAAGCTGCACATCCCAGAGTCAGGGTACAGAAATCCCACATATTGCGAATGCCTACTCCCAGGCTACAGAACTCTTCCTAACTGCTTCGTTCCACAGCTGTAATACAGAACTCATGTAAGCTGCATCTGACTAAAATCAGGTTACAGAACTCCTGTAATCTCTGTCTCCTACACTCAGTCTACAGACATTGCGCACATTGTGTATGCCTATTCCCAGGCTACGGACCACTGAAAGAGCTTTGTACTCCACTAGCATATAGAAATCCCATGAACTGAATCTCTCTACAGCCAGGAAGGAGACCGACCATAACTTGCAATTCCTATAGACAGACTACAGAATTCGCGCATATTGCGAAATCCTACTCCAAGGCTACAGAACTCTTCCAAACTACTTCGTTCCACACCTCCAATACAGAACTCATGTATGCTGTAATCACTACACTCAGGTTACAGAACTCCTGTACGCTATGTCTCCTACACTCAGGCTACAAAAGTTGTGCACATTTTGTCAACCTATTCCAAGGGTACAGAACGCTGAAACTGCTCTGCACTCCACTAGCATACAGAACTCTCGTGAACTGAATCTCTCTGCAGGCTGTATCCAGAATTCCTGTAAGCTGCACATTCCAGAGTCAGGCTACAGAAATCCTGCATATTGCGAATGCATACTCCCAGGCTACAGAACTCTTAAAAAATGCTTCGTTACACACCTCCAATACATGACTCATGTAAGCTGCACCACACTGTACCTAGGTTTCAGAACTACTGGAAGCTCTGTCTAAGGATACAGACATTGCGCACATTGTGTGACCCTATTCCCAGGCAACAGAACTCTGAAATAGCATTGCACTCCACTAGCATACAGAACTCCCGTGAACTGCGTCTCTCTACAGCCAGGACGCAGAACACCCATAAGCTGCACATCCTAGAGTCAGGCTACAGAAATCCCGCATGTTGTGAATCCCTACTCCCAGGCTACAGAACTCTTCCAAACTGCTTCGTTCCACACCTGTAATACAAACTCATGTAAGCTGCATCTGACTAAACTCAGGTTCACAAATCCTGTAAGCTCTGTCTCCTACACTTAGGCTATAACATTGCGCACATTGTTTATGCCTATTCCCAGGCTACAGACGAATGAAAAAACTTTGTACACCACTAGCATACAGAACATCCATGAACTGAACCTCTCTAGAACCTGTAGCCAGAATTCCTATAAGCTGCCTTTCCTATAGACAGGCTCCAGAAATCCCGCATATTGCGAATGCCTACTCCCAAGCTAAAAACTCTTCCAAAGTGCTTACATCCACACCTCCGATACAGAACTCATGTACGCTGCATGTGACTAAACTCAGGTTACAGAACTCCTGTAAGCTCTGTCTCCTTCACTCAGGCTACAGACATTGCGCACATTGTGTAAACGTATTCGCAGGCAATAGACCGCTGAAACAGCTTTAAACTCCACTATCATACAGAACTCCCATGAACAGAATCTCTCTATAGCCAAGAAGCAGACTGAGCATAAGCTGCATTTCCTATAGACAGGCTACAGAAATCCCACATATTGTGAACGCCTAATCCCAGGCTACAGAACCCTTCCTAACTGCTACGTTCCACACCTCTGATACAGAATTGATGTATGCTGTAAATCACTACACTCAGGTTGCAGAACCCCTGTATGCTGTCTTCTACACTCAGGCTACCGAAAGTGCCTACATTGGGTAAGCGTATTCCCAGGCTACAGAACTCTTAAACAGCTTTGCTCTCCACTAGCATACAGAACTCCCATGAACTGAATCTCTCTACAAACAGGAAACAGACAGATCATAAGCTGCGTTTTCTATAGACAGGCTACAGAAATCCCACATATTGAGAATGCCTACTCCAAGGCTACAGAACTCTTCAAAACCGCTTCGTTCCACACCTGTAATACAAAACTCATGTACGCTGCATCTGACTACACTCAGGTTACAGGACTCCTGTAAGATCTGTCTCCTACACTCAGGCTAAAGACATTGCGCACATTGTGTATACCTATTTGCAGGCTACAGAACGCTGAAACAGCTTTGTACTCCACTAGCATACAGATCTCCCTTGAACTGCATCTCTCTACAGCCAAGAAGCAGACAGACCATAAGCTGCGTTTCCTGCAGACAGGCTACAGAAATCTCAAATATTTCAAATGCCTACTCCCAGGCCTCAGAACCCTTCCTAAGTGCTTCGTTCCTCACCTACGATACAGAACTCCTGTAAGCTGTAAAACACTACACTCAGGTTGCAGAACTGTTGTATGCTCTGTCTCATACACTCAGGCTACCGAACTTGCTCACATTGTGTAAGCGTATTCCCAGGATACAGAATGCTAAAACAGCTGTGCACTCCACTAGCATACAGACTCCCATGAACTGAATCTCTCTAGAGCCTATATCCATAATTCCTATAAACTGCACATCCCAGAGTGAGGCTACAGAAATCCCGCATATTGCGATTGCCTACTCCCAGGCTACAGAACTCTTACACACTGCTTCGTTACACACCTCCGATACAGAAATCATATAAGCTGCACCTCACTACACTCAGGTTACAGAACACCTGTAATCTCTGTCTAAGGACACAGACATTGTGCACATTTTGTCATCCTACTCCCAGGCAACAGAACTCTGAAATAGCATTGCCTCCACTAGCATACAGAACTCCCGTGAACCTCATCTCTCTACAGCCAGGACGCAGAAGGCCCACAAGCTGCGCATCCTAGAGACAGGTTACAGAAATCAAGCACATTGTGTATGCCTATTTCCAGGCTACAGACCACTGAAAGAGATTTGTACTCCACTAGCATACAGAATTCCCATGAACTGAATCTCTCTACAGGCAGGAAGCAGACCGACCATAAGCTGTGTTTCCTATAGACAGGGTACAGAAATCCCGTATATTGTGAATGCCTACTCCCAGGCTACAGAACTCTTCCAAACTGCTTTGATCCACACATCCCATACGGAACTCACATACGCTGTATCTGACTACACTCAGGTTACCGAACTCCTGCAAGCTCTGTCTCCTACACTTAGGCTACCGAAATTGCGCACATTGTGAAAGCGTATTCCAAGGCAACAGAACTCTGAAATAGCATTGCGCTCCACTAGGATACAGACCTCCTGTGAACTGAATCTATCTACAGCCAGGACGTAGAGCGCCCATAAGCTGCGCATCCTAGTGTCAGGCTACAGAAATACCGCATATTGCAAATCCCTACTCCCAAGCTACAGACCTCTTCCAAACTGCTTTGTTACACACCTGTAATACTGAACGCATGGAAGCTGCATCAAAATACACTCAGGTTACAGAACTCCTGTAAGCTCTGTCTCCTACACTCAGGCTACAGACATTGTGCACATTGTGTATGCCTATTCCCAGGCGACAGACAGCTGAAAGAGATTTGTACTCCACTAGCATACAGATCTCCCGTGAACTGCATCTCTCTACAGCCAAGAAGCAGACAGACCATAAGCTGCGTTTCCTATAGACAGGCTACAGAAATCCAGCATATTGCAAATGCCTTTTCCCAGACTACAGAATTCTTCCAAACAGCTGAAAGAGATTTGTACTCCTCTAGCATACAGAACACACATGAACTGAATCTCTCTACAGCCTGTATCCTGAATTCCTATAAGCTGCACATCCCAAAGTCAGGCTACAGAAATTCCGCATATTGTGAATCCCTCTCCCAGGCTACAGAACTCTTCCAAACTGCTTGTATCCACACCTACGATACAAAACTCATGTACACTGCATCTGAAAAAACTCAGGTTACAGAACTCCTGCAAGTTCTGTCTCCTACACTCAATCTACAGACATTGCTCACATTGTGTATGCCTATTCCCAGGCTACAGAACTCTTCCAACTGCATCGTTCCACACCTGTAATACAGTATTTATGTATGCTACATCTGACTACACTCAGGTTACAGAACTCCTGTAAGCTCTGTCTCCTACACTCAGGTTAGAGACATTGCGCACATTGTGTATGCCTTTTCCCAGTCTACAGACAGCTGAAAGAGCTTTGTACTGCACTAGCATACAGAACTCCCATGAACTGAATCTCTCTACAGCCAGCACGCAGAACGCCCATAAGCTGTATTTCCTGCAGACAGGCTACAGAAATCCTGCATATTGCGAATGCCTACCCCCAGGCTACAAAACCCTTCCAAACTCCATCGTTCCACAACTGTAATACTGAACTCATCTAAGCTGCATCTGACTATACTCAGGTTACAGAAATCCTGTACGCTCTGTCTCCTACACTTTTTCTGTTGGCATACTCTAATTGGTTTCACATGGTGACACAACAGGTACACATTCGTGTTTTCTGAGTAAAAAGCTACAGAAACCAGGTTAAAAATGATATTGGTGTTTGTAAACATGACATTGAATCCACTTGCCCAAGAAAAAGACTTTGCTTTTCTCGAATTAAACCAGGTTGACTCTGCTTTTCTGGGTGCTTTTCACACCAACTCACACCAGTTTGTCCGGATAGGGCTGGATGAAATCAGAAATATCCGGTTCTCTGGTAGCTAACTCAATCCCAGCTCTTGCTACAGCTTCTGTGTTTGCTTGTGATTTCTCAATAGTATCAATGGACTTTAGAGTTGTGAATGCATTGTAGCATCTAACAGCTTGTTTTTCTGTTGGCATACGCTAATTGGTTACACATGGAGACACAACAGGTACACATTCGTGTTTTCTGAGTAAAAATCTGCAGAAACCAGGTTAAAAATGATATTTGTGTTTGTAAACATGACATTGAATACACTGTCCCAAGAAAAAGACTTTGCTTTTCTCCAAAACCAGGTCGACACTGCATTTCTGCATGTCTTGCACACCGATTCCACATCAGTTTGTCCAGCTATGTCTGGAAGAAACCAGAAATATCCAGTTCTCTGTTGCCGAACTCAATACCAGCTCTTGCTAAGCTTCTGTGTTTGCTTGTGTTTTCTCGATAGTATCTATGGACTCTAGAGTTGTGAATGCATTGTAGCATGTCACTTTTTGTTTTTCTATTGGCAATCACTAATTGGTTTCACATGGAGAAACAACAGGTACACATTCGTGTTTTCTAAGTGAAAACCTGCAGAAACCAGGCCAAAAATGATATTGGTGTTTGTAAACATGACATTGAATCAACTTGCCCAAGAAAAAGACTGTGCTTTTCTCCAAAACCAGGTTGACTCTGCTTTTATGGGTGCTTTTCACAGCAACCCGCCAACACTTTGTCAGGATAGGGCTGGATGAAACCAGAAATATCCGGTTCTGTGGTGGCTAAATTAATCCCAACTCTTGCTACAGCTTTTTTTTTTTTCTTGTGCTTTGTCGATAGTATCTATGGACTTTAGAGTTGTGAATGCATTGTAGCATGTAACATTTTGTTTTTCTGTTGGCAAATGCTAATTGTTTTCACATGGAGACACAACAGGTACACATTCGTGTTTTCTGAGTAAAAAGCTGCAGAAACCAGATTATAAATGATATTTGTGTTTGTAAACATGACATTGAATCCACTTACCCAAGAAAAAGACTTTGCTTTTCTCCAAAACCAGGTTGACTCTGCTTTTCTGGGTGCTTTGCACACCAACTCCACACCAGTTTGTCCAGATAGGGCTGGATGAAACCAGAAATATCCGGTTCTGTGTTGGTTAAATAAATCCCAGCTCTTGCTGCAGCTTCTGTGTTTGCTTTTGTTTTCTCGATAGCATCTATGGACTTTAGAGTTGTGATTGCATTGTAGCATGTAACATTTTGCTTTTCTGTTGGCAAACGCTATTTGGTTACACATGGAAACACAACAGGTACACATTCGTGTTTTTTGAGTAAAAAGCTGCAGAAACCAGGTTACAAATGATATTTGTGTTTTTAAACATGACATTGAATCCACTTGCCCAAGAAGAAGACTTTGCTCTTCTCCAAAATCAGGTTGACTCTGCTTTTCTGGGTGCTTTGCACACCAATTCCACACCAGTTTGTCCAAATAGGGCAAGATGAAACCAGAAATATCCGGTTCTGTGTTGGCTAACTCAATCCCAGCTCTTGCTAAGCTTCAGGGTTTGCTTGTGTTTTCTCAATAGTATCTATGGACTGTAGAGATGTGAATGCATTGTAGCATGTAACATTTTGTTTTTCTGTTGGCAAACGCTAATTGTTTTCACATGTACACACAACAGGTACACTTTCAGTTTTTTGAGTAAAAACCTGCAGAAACCAGGTTACAAATGATATTTGTGTTGGTAAACATGACATTGAATCCACTTGCCCAAGAATAAGACTTTGCTTTTCTCAAAAACCAGGTTGACTCTGCTTTTCTGGGTGCTTTGCACACCAATTCCACACCAGTTTGTCCTGATACGTCTGGATAAAACCAGAAATATCCGGTTCTGTGGTGGCTAAGTCAATCCCAGCACTTGCTGCAGCTTCTGTGTTTGCTTATGTTTTGTTGATTGTATCTATGCACTTTAGAGTTGTGAATGCACTGTAGCATGTAACATTTTGTTTTTCAATTGGCAAACGCTACTTGGTTTTACATGGAGACACAACAGGTACACATTCGTGTTTTCTGAGTAAAAATCTGCAGAAACCAGGTTAAAAATGATATTTGTGCTTGTACACAACATTGAATCCACTTGCCCAAGAAAAAGACACTGCTTTTCTTCAAAACCAGGTTGACTCTGCTTTTCTGGGTGCTTTGCACACCAATTCCACACCATTTTGGCCAGATAGGTCTGGATGTAACCAGAAATATCCGGTTCTTTGTTGGCTAACTCAACCCCAGCTCTTGCTACAGCTTCTGTGTTTGCTTGTGTTTTCTCGATAGTATCTATGTACTTCAGAGATTTGAATGCATTGTAGCATTTTGGTTTTCTGTTAGCAAACGCTAATTGGTTTCACATGGAGACACAACAGGTACACATTAGTGTTTTCTGAGTAAAAATCTGCAGAAACCAGGTTAAAAATGATATTTGTGATTGTACACAACATTGAATCCACTTGCCCAAGAAAATGACTTTGCTTTTCTTCAAAACCAGGTTGGCTCTGCTTTTCTGGGTGCTTTGCACACCAATTCCACACCAGTTTCTCCAGATAGGTCTGGATGAAACCAGAAATATCCTATTGTGTGGTGGCTAACTCAATCCCAGCTCTTGCTACAGCTTCGGTGTTTGCTTGTGCTTTGTCGATAGTATCTTTGGACTTTAGTATTGTGTATGAATTGTAGCATCTAACAGTTTGGTTTTCTGTTGGCAAACACTAATTGGATTCACACGGAGACACAACAGGTACACATTCATGTTTTCTGAGTAAAAAGCTGCAGAAACCAGGTTAAAAATGATATTTGTGTTTGTAAACATGACATTGAATCCACTTGCCCAAGAAAAAGACTTTGCTTTTCTCCAAAACCAGGTTGACTCTGCTTTTCTGGGTGCTTTGCACACGAACTCCACACCAGTTTGTCCAGATGGGTTTGGATGATACCAGAAATATCCATTTCTGTGGTGGCGAAGTCAATCCCAGCTCTTGCTAAAGCTTCTGTGTTTGCTTGTGTTTTCTCGATAGTATCTATGGACTCTAGAGTCGTGAATGCATTGTAGCATGTAACATTTTTTTTTTCTGTTGGCAAACGCTAATTGGTTTCACATGGAGACACAACAGGTACACATTCGTGTTTTCTGAGTAAAAAGCTGCAGAAACCCGGTTAAAAATGATATTTGTGTTTGTACACAACATTGAATCCACTTGCCCAAAAAAAGACACTGCTTTTCTTCAAAACCAGGTTGACTCTGCTTTTCTGGGTGCTTTGCACACCAATTCCACACCATTTTGGCCAGATAGGTCTGGATGTAACCAGAAATATCCGGTTCTTTGTTGGCTAACTCAACCCCAGCTCTTGCTACAGCTTCTGTGTTTGCTTGTGTTTTCTCGATAGTATCTATGTACTTCAGAGATTTGAATGCATTGTAGCATGTAACATTGTGTTTTTCTGTTGGCAAACGCTAATTGGTTACACATGGAACACAACAGGTACACATTCGTGGTTTCTAAGTGAAAATCTCTATAAAACCAGGTCAAGAATGATATTTGTGTTTGTAAACATGGCATTGAATCCACTTGCCCAAGAAAAATACTTTGCTTTTCTCCAAAATCAGGTTGAGTCTGCTTTTCTGGGTGCTTTGCACACGAACTCCACACCAGTTTGGCCAGATGGGTTTGGATGAAACCAGAAATATCCATTTCTGTGTTGGCTAACTCAATCCCAGCTCTTGCTAAGCTTCAGGGTTTGCTTGTGTTTTCTCAATAGTATCTATGGACTGTAGAGATGTGAATGCATTGTAGCATGTAACATTTTGTTTTTCTGTTGGCAAACGCTAATTGTTTTCACATGTACACACAACAGGTACACTTTCAGTTTTTTGAGTAAAAACCTGCAGAAACCAGGTTACAAATGATATTTGTGTTGGTAAACATGACATTGAATCCACTTGCCCAAGAAAAAGACTTTGCTTTTCTCAAAAACCAGGTTGACTCTGCTTTTCTGGGTGCTTTGCACACCAATTCCACACCAGTTTGTCCTGATACGTCTGGATAAAACCAGAAATATCCGGTTCTGTGGTGGCTAAGTCAATCCCAGCTCTTGCTGCAGCTTCTGTGTTTGCTTATGTTTTGTTGATTGTATCTATGCACTTTAGAGTTGTGAATGCACTGTAGCATGTAACATTTTGTTTTTCAGTTGGCAAACGCTACTTGGTTTTACATGGAGACACAACAGTTACACATTCGTGTTTTCTGAGTAAAAATCTGCAGAAACCAGGTTAAAAATGATATTTGTGTTTGTACACAACATTGAATCCACTTGCCCAATAAAAAGACACTGCTTTTCTTCAAAACCATGTTGACTCTGCTTTTCTGGGTGCTTTGCACACCAATTCCACACCATTTTGGCCAGATAGGTCTGGATGTAACCAGAAATAGCCGGTTCTTTGTTGGCTAACTCAACCCCAGCTCTTGCTACAGCTTCTGTGTTTGCTTGTGTTTTCTCGAAAGTATCTATGTACTTCAGAGATTTGAATGCATTGTAGCATGTCACTTTTTGTTTTTCTATTGGCAATCACTAATTGGTTTCACATGGAGAAACAACAGGTACACATTCGTGTTTTCTAAGTGAAAACCTGCAGAAACCAGGCCAAAAATGATATTGGCGTTTGTAAACATGACATTGAATCCACTTGCCCAAGAAAAAGACTGTGCTTTTCTCCAAAACCAGGTTGACTCTGCTTTTCTGGGTGCTTTTCACAGCAACCCGTCAACACTTTGTCAGGATAGGGCTGGATGAAACCAGAAATATCCGGTTCTGTGGTGGCTAAATTAATCCCAACTCTTGCTACAGCTTCTGTGTTTGCTTGTACTTTGTCGATAGTATCTATGGACTTTAGAGTTGTGAATGCACTGTAGCATGTAACATTTTGTTTTTCTGTTGGCAAACGCTACTTGGTTTCACATGGAGACACAACAGGTACACATTCGTGTTTTCTGAGTAAAAATCTGCAGAAACCAGGTTAAAAATGATATTTGTGTTTGTACACAACATTGAATCCACTTGCCCAAGAAAAAGTCTGCTTTTCTCCAAAACCAGGTTGACTCTGCTTTTCGTGGTGCTTTGCCACCAACTCCACACCAGTTTGTCCGGATAGGGCTGGTTGAAACCAGAAATATCCATTTCAATGGTGGCGAAGTCGTTCCCAGCTCTTGCCACAGCTTCTGTGTTTGCTTCTGTTTTCTCGATAGTATCTATGGACTTTACAGTTGTGAATGCATTGTAGCATGTAACATTTTGGTTCTCTGTTAGCAAACGCTAATTGGTTTCACATGGAGACACAACAGGTACACATTCGTGTTTTCTGAGTAAAAATCTGCAGAAACCAGGTTAAAAATGATATTTGTGATTGTACACAACATTGAATCCACTTGCCCAAGAAAAAGACATTGCTTTTCTTCAAATCCAGGTTGACTCTGCTTTTCTGGGTGCTTTGCACACCAATTCCACACCATTTTGGCCAGATAGGTCTGGATGTAACCAGAAATTTCCGGTTCTTTGTTGGCTAACTCAACCCCAGCTCTTGCTACAGCTTCTGTGTTTGCTTGTGTTTTCTCGATAGTATCTATGTACTTCAGAGATTTGAATGCATTGTAGCATGTAACATTGTGTTTTTCTGTTGGCAAACGCTAATTGGTTACACATGGAACACAACAGGTACACATTCGTGGTTTCTAAGTGAAAATCTCTATAAAACCAGGTCAAGAATGATATTTGTGTTTGTAAACATGGCATTGAATCCACTTGCCCAAGAAAAAGACTTTGCTTTTCTCCAAAACCAGGTTGAATCTGCTTTTCTGGGTGCTTTGCACACGAACTCCACACCAGTTTGGCCAGATGGGTTTGGATGAAACCAGAAATATCCATTTCTGTGGTGGCGAAGGCAATCCCAGCTCTTGCTAAAGCTTCTGTGTTTGCTTGTGTTTTCTCGATAGTATCTATGGACTCTAGAGTTGTGAATGCATTGTAGCATGTCACTTTTTGTTTTTCTATTGGCAATCACTAATTGGTTTCACATGGAGAATCAACAGGTACACATTCGTGTTTTCTAAGTGAAAACCTGCAGAAACCAGGCCAAAAATCATATTGGTGTTTGTAAACATGACATTGAATCAACTTGCCCAAGAAAAAGACTGTGCTTTTCTCCAAAACCAGGTTGACTCTGCTTTTCTGGGTGCTTTTCACAGCAACCCGTCAACACTTTGTCAGGATAGGTCTGGATGAAACCAGAAATATCCGGTTCTGTGGTGGCTAAATTAATCCCAACTCTTGCTACAGCTTTTTTTTTTTCTTGTGCTTTGTCGATAGTATCTATGGACTTTAGAGTTGTGAATGCATTGTAGCATGTAACATTTTGGTTTTCTGTTGGCAAATGCTAATTGTTTTCACATGGAGACACAACAGGTACACATTCGTGTTTTCTGAGTAAAAAGCTGCAGAAACCAGATTATAAATGATATTTGTGTTTGTAAACATGACATTGAATCCACTTACCCAAGAAAAAGACTTTGCTTTTCTCCAAAACCAGGTTGACTCTGCTTTTCTGGGTGCTTTGCACACCAACTCCACACCAGTTTGTCCAGATAGGGCTGGATGAAACCAGAAATATCCGGTTCTGTGTTGGTTAAATAAATCCCAGCTCTTGCTGCAGCTTTTGTGTTTGCTTTTGTTTTCTCGATAGCTTCTATGGACTTTAGAGTTGTGATTGCATTGTAGCATGTAACATTTTGCTTTTCTGTTGGCAAACGCTATTTGGTTACACATGGAAACACAACAGGTACACATTCGTGTTTATTGAGTATAAAGCTGCAGAAACCAGGTTACAAATGATATTTGTGTTTTTAAACATGACATTGAATCCACTTGCCCAAGAAAATGACTTTGCTTTTCTCCAAAATCAGGTTGACTCTGCTTTTCTGGGTGCTTTGCACACCAATTCCACACCAGTTTCTCCAAATAGGGCTGGATGAAACCAGAAATATCCGGTTCTGTGTTGGCTAACTCAATCCCAGCTCTTGCTAAGCTTCAGGGTTTGCTTGTGTTTTCTCAATAGTATCTATGGACTGTAGAGATGTGAATGCATTGTAGCATGAAACATTTTGTTTTTCTGTTGGCAAACGCTAATTGGTTTCACATGTACACACAACAGGTACACTTTCAGTTTTTTGAGTAAAAACCTGCAGAAACCAGGTTACAAATGATATTTGTGTTGGTAAACATGACATTGAATCCACTTGCCCAAGAATAAGACTTTGCTTTTCTCCAAAACCAGGTTGACTCTGCTTTTCTGGGTGCTTTGCACACCAATTCCACACCAGTTTGTCCTGATACATCTGGATAAAACCAGAAATATCCGGTTCTGTGGTGGCTAAGTCAATCCCAGCTCTTGCTGCAACTTCTGTGTTTGCTTATGTTTTGCTGATTGTATCTATGCACTTTAGAGTTGTGAATGCACTGTAGCATGTAACATTTTGTTTTTCAGTTGGCAAACGCTACTTGGTTTCACATGGAGACACAACAGGTACACATTCGTGTTTTCTGAGTAAAAATCTGCAGAAACCAGGTTAAAAATGATATTTGTGTTTGTACACAACATTGAATCCACTTGCCCAAGAAAAAGTCTGCTTTTCTCCAAAACCAGGTTGACTCTGCTTTTCGTGGTGCTTTGCCACCAACTCCACACCAGTTTGTCCGGATAGGGCTGGTTGAAACCAGAAATATCCATTTCAATGGTGGCGAAGTCATTCCCAGCTCTTGCCACAGCTTCTGTGTTTGCTTCTGTTTTCTCGATAGTATCTATGGACTTTACAGTTGTGAATGCATTGTAGCATGTAACATTTTGGTTTTCTGTTAGCAAACGCTAATTGGTTTCACATGGAGACACAACAGGTACACATTAGTGTTTTCTGAGTAAAAATCTGCAGAAACCAGGTTAAAAATGATATTTGTGATTGTACACAACATTGAATCCACTTGCCCAAGAAAATGACTTTGCTTTTCTTCAAAACCAGTTTGGCTCTGCTTTTCTGGGTGCTTTGCACACCAATTCCACACCAGTTTCTCCAGATAGGTCTGGATGAAACCAGAAATATCCTATTGTGTGGTGGCTAACTCAATCCCAGCTCTTGCTACAGCTTCTGTGATTGTTTGTGTTTTCTCGATAGTATCTATGGACTCTATAGTCGTGAATGCATTGTAGCATGTAACATTTTGTTTTTCTGTTGGGAAACGCTAATTTGTTTCACATGGAGACACAACAGGTACACATTCGTGTTTTCTGAGTAAAAATCTGCAGAAACCCGGTTAAAAATGATATTTGTGTTTATACACAACATTGAATCCACTTGCCCAAGAAAAAGACTTTGCTTTTCTCCAAAACCAGGTTGATTCTGCTTTTCTGGGTGCTTTGCACACGAACTCCACACCAGTTTGGCCAGATGGGATTGGATGAAACCAGAAATATCCATTTCTGTGGTGGCGAAGTCAATCCCAGCTCTTGCTAATGCTTCTGTGTTTGCTTCTGTTTTCTCAATAGTATCTATGGACTCTAGAGTCGTGAATGCATTGTAGCATGTAACATTTTGTTTTTCTGTTGGGAAACGCTAATTTGTTTCACATGGAGACACAACAGGTACACATTCGTGTTTTTTGAGTAAAAAGCTGCAGAAACCAGGTTACAAATGATATTTGTGTTTTTAAACATGACATTGAATCCACTTGCCCAAGAAGAAGACATTGCTTTTCTCCAAAACCAGGTTGACTCTGCTTTTCTGGGTGCTTTGCACACCAATTCCACACCAGTTTGTCCAAATAGGGCAAGATGAAACCAGAAATATCCGGTTCTGTGTTGGCTAACTCAATCCCAGCTCTTGCTAAGATTCAGGGTTTGCTTGTGTTTTCTCAATAGTATCTATGGACTGTAGAGATGTGAATGCATTGTAGCATGTAACATTTTGTTTTTCTGTTGGCAAACGCTAATTGGTTTCACATGTACACACAACAGGTACACTTTCAGTTTTTTGAGTAAAAACCTGCAGAAACCAGGTTACAAATGATATTTGTGTTGGTAAACATGACATTGAATCCACTTGCCCAAGAAAAAGACTTTGCTTTTCTCCAAAACCAGGTTGACTCTGCTTTTCTGGGTGCTTTGCACACCAATTCCACACCAGTTTGTCCAAATAGGGCAAGATGAAACCAGAAATATCCGGTTCTGTGGTGGCTAAGTCAATCCCAGCTCTTGCTAAGCTTCAGGGTTTGCTTGTGTTTTCTCAATAGTATCTATGGACTGTAGAGATGTGAATGCATTGTAGCATGTAACATTTTGTTTTTCTGTTGGCAAACGCTAATTGGTTTCACATGTACACACAACAGGTACACTTTCAGTTTTTTGAGTAAAAACCTGCAGAAACCAGGTTACAAATGATATTTGTGTTGGTAAACATGACATTGAATCCACTTGCCCAAGAAAAAGACTTTGCTTTTCTCCAAAACCAGGTTGACTCTGCTTTTCTGGGTGCTTTGCACACCAATTCCACACCAGTTTGTCCAAATAGGGCAAGATGAAACCAGAAATATCCGGTTCTGTGTTGGCTAACTCAATCCCAGCTCTTGCTAAGCTTCAGGGTTTGCTTGTGTTTTCTCAATAGTATCTATGGACTGTAGAGATGTGAATGCATTGTAGCATGTAACATTTTGTTTTTCTGTTGGCAAACGCTAATTGGTTTCTCATGTACACACAACAGGTACACTTTCAGTTTTTTGAGTAAAAACCTGCAGAAACCAGGTTACAAA
This sequence comes from Sylvilagus floridanus, assembly GCA_949820135.1. NCBI lineage: Eukaryota > Metazoa > Chordata > Mammalia > Lagomorpha > Leporidae > Sylvilagus > Sylvilagus floridanus. The sequence continues at coordinate 27,940,423 of OX463228.1, forward strand.
TGATATTTGTGTTGGTAAACATGACATTGAATCCACTTGCCCAAGAAAAAGACTTTGCTTTTCTCCAAAACCAGGTTGACTCTGCTTTTCTGGGTGCTTTGCACACCAATTCCACACCAGTTTGTCCAAATAGGGCAAGATGAAACCAGAAATATCCGGTTCTGTGTTGGCTAACTCAATCCCAGCTCTTGCTAAGCTTCAGGGTTTGCTTGTGTTTTCTCAATAGTATCTATGGACTGTAGAGATGTGAATGCATTGTAGCATGTAACATTTTGTTTTTCTGTTGGCAAACGCTAATTGGTTTCACATGTACACACAACAGGTACACTTTCAGTTTTTTGAGTAAAAACCTGCAGAAACCAGGTTACAAATGATATTTGTGTTGGTAAACATGACATTGAATCCACTTGCCCAAGAAAAAGACTTTGCTTTTCTCCAAAACCAGGTTGACTCTGCTTTTCTGGGTGCTTTGCACACCAATTCCACACCAGTTTGTCCTGATACGTCTGGATAAAACCAGAATATCCGGTTCTGTGGTGGCTAAGTCAATCCCAGCTCTTGCTGCAGCTTCTGTGTTTGCTTATGTTTTGTTGATTGTATCTATGCACTTTAGAGTTGTGAATGCACTGTAGCATGTAACATTTTGTTTTTCAGTTGGCAAACGCTACTTGGTTTCACATGGAGACACAACAGGTACACATTCGTGTTTTCTGGGTAAAAATCTGCAGAAACCAGGTTAAAAATGATATTTGTGTTTGTACACAACATTGAATCAACTTGCCCAAGAAAAAGTCTGCTTTTCTCCAAAACCAGGTTGACTCTGCTTTTCGTGGTGCTTTGCCACCAACTCCACACCAGTTTGTCCGGATAGGGCTGGATGAAACCAGAAATAACCATTTCAATGGTGGCGAAGTCATTCCCAGCTCTTGCTACAGCTTCTGTGTTTGCTTGTGTTTTGTCGATAGTATCTATGGACTTTAGAGTTGTGAATGCATTGTAGCATGTAACATTTTGGTTTTCTGTTAGCAAACGCTAATTGGTTTCACATGGAGACACAACAGGTACACATTAGTGTTTTCTGAGTAAAAATCTGCAGAAACCAGGTTAAAAATGATATTTGTGATTGTACACAACATTGAATCCACTTGCCCAAGAAAATGACTTTGCTTTTCTTCAAAACCAGTTTGGCTCTGCTTTTCTGGCTGCTTTGCACACCAATTCCACACCAGTTTGTCCAGATAGGTCTGGATGAAACCAGAAATATCCTATTGTGTGGTGGCTAACTCAATCCCAGCTCTTGCTACAGCTTCGGTGTTTGCTTGTGCTTTGTCGATAGTATCTATGGACTTTAGAATTGTGTATGAATTGTAGCATCTAACAGTTTGGTTTTCTGTTGGCAAACACTAATTGGATTCACATGGAGACACAACAGGTACACATTCGTGTTTTCTGAGTAAAAAGCTGCAGAAACCAGGTTAAAAATGATATTTGTGTTTGTAAACATGACATTGAATCCACTTGCCCAAGAAAAAGACTTTGCTTTTCTCCAAAACCAGGTTGACTCTGCTTTTCTGGGTGCTTTGCACATGAACTCCACACCAGTTTGGCCAGATGGGTTTGGATGAAACCAGAAAGATCCATTTCTGTGGTGGCGAAGTCAATCCCAGTTGTTGCTAAAGCTTCTGTGTTTGCTTGTGTTTTCTCGATAGTATCTATGGACTCTAGAGTCGTGAATGCATTGTAGCATGTAACATTTTGTTTTTCTGTTGGCAAACGCTAATTGGTTTCACATGGAGACACAACAGGTACACATTCGTGTTTTCTGAGTAAAAATCTGCAGAAACCCGGTTAAAAATGATATTTGTGTTTGTACACAACATTGAATCCACTTGCCCAAGAAAAAGACACTGCTTTTCTTCAAAACCAGGTTGACTCTGCTTTTCTGGGTGCTTTGCACACCAATTCCACACAATTTTGGCCAGATAGGTCTGGATGTAACCAGAAATTTCCGGTTCTTTGTTGGCTAACTCAACCCCAGCTCTTGCTACAGCTTCTGTGTTTGCTTGTGTTTTCTCGATAGTATATATGTACTTCAGAGATTTGAATGCATTGTAGCATATAACATTGTGTTTTTCTGTTGGCAAACGCTAATTGGTTACACATGGAACACAACAGGTACACATTCGTGGTTTCTAAGTGAAAATCTCTATAAAACCAGGTCAAGAATGATATTTGTGTTTGTAAACATGGCATTGAATCCACTTGCCCAAGAAAAATACTTTGCTTTTCTCCAAAATCAGGTTGAGTCTGCTTTTCTGGGTGCTTTGCACACGAACTCCACACCAGTTTGGCCAGATGGGTTTGAATGAAACCAGAAATATCCATTTCTGTGGTGGCAAACTCAACCCCAGCTCTTGCTAAAGCTTCTGTGTTTGCTTGTGTTTTCTCGATAGTATCTATGGACTTTAGAGTTGTGAATGCATTGTAGCATGTCACTTTTTGTTTTTCTATTGGCAATCACTAATTGGTTTCACATGGAGAAACAACAGGTACACATTCGTGTTTTCTAAGTGAAAACCTGCAGAAACCAGGCCAAAAATGATATTGGTGTTTGTAAACATGACATTGAATCAACTTGCCCAAGAAAAAGACTGTGCTTTTCTCCAAAACCAGGTTGACTCTGCTTTTCTGGGTGCTTTTCACAGCAACCAGTCAACACTTTGTCAGGATAGGGCTGGATGAAACCAGAAATATCCGGTTCTGTGGTGGCTAAATTAATCCCAACTCTTGCTACAGCTTCTGTGTTTGCTTGTACTTTGTCGATAGTATCTATGGACTTTAGAGTTGTGAATGCACTGTAGCATGTAACATTTTGTTTTTCTGTTGGCAAACGCTACTTGGTTTCACATGGAGACACAACAGGTACACATTCGTGTTTTCTGAGTAAAAATCTGCAGAAACCAGGTTAAAAATGATATTTGTGTTTGTACACAACATTGAATCCACTTGCCCAAGAAAAAGTCTGCTTTTCTCCAAAACCAGGTTGACTCTGCTTTTCGTGGTGCTTTGCCACCAACTCCACACCAGTTTGTCCGGATAGGGCTGGTTGAAACCAGAAATATCCATTTCAATGGTGGCGAAGTCATTCCCAGCTCTTGCCACAGCTACTGTGTTTGCTTGTGTTTTGTCGATAGTATCCATGGACTTTAGAGTTGTGAATGCATTGTAGCATGTAACATTTTGGTTTTCTGTTAGCAAACGCTAATTGGTTTCACATGGAGACACAACAGGTACACATTCGTGTTTTCTGAGTAAAAATCTGCAGAAACCAGGTTAAAAATGATATTTGTGATTGTACACAACATTGAATCCACTTGCCCAAGAAAAAGACACTGCTTTTCTTAAAAACCAGGTTGACTCTGCTTTTCTGGGTGCTTTGCACACCAATTCCACACCATTTTGGCCAGATAGGTCTGGATGTAACCAGAAATATCCGGTTCTTTGTTGGCTAACTCAACCCCAGCTCTTGCTACAGCTTCTGTGTTTGCTTGTGTTTTCTCGATAGTATCCATGTACTTCAGAGATTTGAATGCATTGTAGCATGTAACATTGTGTTTTTCTGTTGGCAAACGCTAATTGGTTACACATGGAACACAACAGGTACACATTCGTGGTTTCTAAGTGAAAATCTCTATAAAACCAGGTCAAGAATGATATTTGTGTTTGTAAACATGGCATTGAATCCACTTGCCCAAGAAAAATACTTTGCTTTTCTCCAAAATCAGGTTGAATCTGCTTTTCTGGGTGCTTTGCACACGAACTCCACACCAGTTTGGCCAGATGGGTTTGGATGAAACCAGAAATATCCATTTCTGTGGTGGCGAAGTCAATCCCAGCTCTTGCTAAAGCTTCTGTGTTTGCTTGTGTTTTCTCGATAGTATCTATGGACTCTAGAGTTGTGAATGCATTGTAGCATGTCACTTTTTGTTTTTCTATTGGCAATCACTAATTGGTTTCACATGGAGAAACAACAGGTACACATTCGTGTTTTCTAAGTGAAAACCTGCAGAAACCAGGCCAAAAATCATATTGGTGTTTGTAAACATGACATTGAATCAACTTGCCCAAGAAAAAGACTGTGCTTTTCTCCAAAACCAGGTTGACTCTGCTTTTCTGGGTGCTTTTCACAGCAACCCGTCAACACTATGTCAGGATAGGTCTGGATGAAACCAGAAATATCCGGTTCTGTGGTGGCTAAATTAATCCCAACTCTTGCTACAGCTTTTTTTTTTTCTTGTGCTTTGTCGATAGTATCTATGGACTTTAGAGTTGTGAATGGATTGTAGCATGTAACATTTTGGTTTTCTGTTGTCAAATGCTAATTGTTTTCACATGGAGACACAACAGGTACACATTCGTGTTTTCTGAGTAAAAAGCTGCAGAAACCAGATTATAAATGATATTTGTGTTTGTAAACATGACATTGAATCCACTTACCCAAGAAAAAGACTTTGCTTTTCTCCAAAACCAGGTTGACTCTGCTTTTCTGGGTGCTTTGCACACCAACTCCACACCAGTTTGTCCAGATAGGGCTGGATGAAACCAGAAATATCCGGTTCTGTGTTGGTTAAATAAATCCCAGCTCTTGCTGCAGCTTTTGTGTTTGCTTTTGTTTTCTCGATAGCATCTATGGACTTTAGAGTTGTGATTGCATTGTAGCATGTAACATTTTGCTTTTCTGTTGGCAAACGCTATTTGGTTACACATGGAAACACAACAGGTACACATTCGTGTTTATTGAGTATAAAGCTGCAGAAACCAGGTTACAAATGATATTTGTGTTTTTAAACATGACATTGAATCCACTTGCCCAAGAAAAAGACTTTGCTTTTCTCCAAAATCAGGTTGACTCTGCTTTTCTGGGTGCTTTGCACACCAATTCCACAACAGTTTCTCCAAATAGGGCTGGATGAAACCAGAAATATCCGGTTCTGTGTTGGCTAACTCAATCCCAACTCTTGCTAAGCTTCAGGGTTTGCTTGTGTTTTCTCAATAGTATCTATGGACTGTAGAGATGTGAATGCATTGTAGCATGAAACATTTTGTTTTTCTGTTGGCAAACGCTAATTGGTTTCACATGTACACACAACAGGTACACTTTCAGTTTTTTGAGTAAAAACCTGCAGAAACCAGGTTACAAATGATATTTGTGTTGGTAAACATGACATTGAATCCACTTGCCCATGAATAAGATTTGCTTTTCTCCAAAACCAGGTTGACTCTGCTTTTCTGGGTGCTTTGCACACCAATTCCACACCAGTTTGTCCTGATACATCTGGATAAAACCAGAAATATCCGGTTCTGTGGTGGCTAAGTCAATCCCAGCTCTTGCTGCAACTTCTGTGTTTGCTTATGTTTTGCTGATTGTATCTATGCACTTTAGAGTTGTGAATGCACTGTAGCATGTAACATTTTGTTTTTCAGTTGGCAAACGCTACTTGGTTTCACATGGAGACACAACAGGTACACATTCGTGTTTTCTGAGTAAAAATCTGCAGAAACCAGGTTAAAAATGATATTTGTGTTTGTACACAACATTGAATCCACTTGCCCAAGAAAAAGTCTGCTTTTCTCCAAAACCAGGTTGAATCTGCTTTTCGTGGTGCTTTGCCACCAACTCCACACCAGTTTGTCCGGATAGGGCTGGTTGAAACCAGAAATATCCATTTCAATGGTGGCGAAGTCATTCCCAGCTCTTGCCACAGCTTCTGTGTTTGCTTCTGTTTTCTCGATAGTATCTATGGACTTTACAGTTGTGAATGCATTGTAGCATGTAACATTTTGGTTTTCTGTTAGCAAACGCTAATTGGTTTCACATGGAGACACAACAGGTACACATTAGTGTTTTCTGAGTAAAAATCTGCAGAAACCAGGTTAAAAATGATATTTGTGATTGTACACAACATTGAATCCACTTGCCCAAGAAAATGACTTTGCTTTTCTTCAAAACCAGTTTGGCTCTGCTTTTCTGGGTGCTTTGCACACCAATTCCACACCAGTTTCTCCAGATAGGTCTGGATGAAACCAGAAATATCCTATTGTGTGGTGGCTAACTCAATCCCAGCTCTTGCTACAGCTTCTGTGATTGTTTGTGTTTTCTCGATAGTATCTATGGACTCTATAGTCGTGAATGCATTGTAGCATGTAACATTTTGTTTTTCTGCTGGGAAACGCTAATTTGTTTCACATGGAGACACAACAGGTACACATTCGTGTTTTCTGAGTAAAAATCTGCAGAAACCCGGTTAAAAATGATATTTGTGTTTATACACAACATTGAATCCACTTGCCCAAGAAAAAGACTTTGCTTTTCTCCAAAACCAGGTTGATTCTGCTTTTCTGGGTGCTTTGCACACGAACTCCACACCAGTTTGGCCAGATGGGATTGGATGAAACTAGAAATATCCATTTCTGTGGTGGCGAAGTCAATCCCAGCTCTTGCTAATGCTTCTGTGTTTGCTTCTGTTTTCTCGATAGTATCTATGGACTCTAGAGTCGTGAATGCATTGTAGCATGTAACATTTTGTTTTTCTGTTGGGAAACGCTAATTTGTTTCACATGGAGACACAACAGGTACACATTCGTGTTTTTTGAGTAAAAAGCTGCAGAAACCAGGTTACAAATGATATTTGTGTTTTTAAACATGACATTGAATCCAAATGCCCAAGAAGAAGACTTTGCTTTTCTCCAAAACCAGGTTGACTCTGCTTTTCTGGGTGCTTTGCACACCAATTCCACACCAGTTTGTCCAAATAGGGCAAGATGAAACCAGAAATATCCGGTTCTGTGTTGGCTAACTCAATCCCAGCTCTTGCTAAGATTCAGGGTTTGCTTGTGTTTTCTCAATAGTATCTATGGACTGTAGAGATGTGAATGCATTGTAGCATGTAACATTTTGTTTTTCTGTTGGCAAACGCTAATTGGTTTCACATGTACACACAACAGGTACACTTTCAGTTTTTTGAGTAAAAACCTGCAGAAACCAGGTTACAAATGATATTTGTGTTGGTAAACATGATATTGAATCCACTTGCCCAAGAAAAAGACTTTGCTTTTCTCCAAAACCAGGTTGAGTCTGCTTTTCTGGGTGCTTTGCACACCAACTCCACACCAGTTTGTCCAAATAGGGCAAGATGAAACCACAAATATCCGGTTCTGTGTTGGCTAACTCAATCCCAGCTCTTGCTAAGCTTCAGGGTTTGCTTGTGTTTTCTCAATAGTATCTATGGACTGTAGAGATGTGAATGCATTGTAGCATGTAACATTTTGTTTTTCTGTTGGCAAACGCTAATTGGTTTCACATGTACACACAACAGGTACACTTTCAGTTTTTTGAGTAAAAACCTGCAGAAACCAGGTTACAAATGATATTTGTGTTGGTAAACATGACATTGAATCCACTTGCCCAAGAAAAAGACTTTGCTTTTCTCCAAAACCAGGTTGACTCTGCTTTTCTGGGTGCTTTGCACACCAATTCCACACCAGTTTGTCCTGATACGTCTGGATAAAACCAGAAATATCCGTTTCTGTGGTGGCTAAGTCAATCCCAGCTCTTGCTGCAGCTTCTGTGTTTGCTTATGTTTTGCTGATTGTATCTATGCACTTTAGAGTTGTGAATGCACTGTAGCATGTAACATTTTGTTTTTCAGTTGGCAAACGCTACTTGGTTTCACATGGAGACACAACAGGTACACATTCGTGTTTTCTGGGTAAAAATCTGCAGAAACCAGGTTAAAAATGATATTTGTGTTTGTACACAACATTGAATCAACTTGCCCAAGAAAAAGTCTGCTTTTCTCCAAAACCAGGTTGACTCTGCTTTCCGTGGTGCTTTGCCACCAACTCCACACCAGTTTGTCCGGATAGGGCTGGATGAAACCAGAAATATCCATTTCAATGGTGGCGAAGTCATTCCCAGCTCTTGCTACAGCTTCTGTGTTTGCTTGTGTTTTGTCGATAGTATCTATGGACTTTAGAGTTGTGAATGCATTGTAGCATGTAACATTTTGGTTTTCTGTTAGCAAACGCTAATTGGTTTCACATGGAGACACAACAGGTACACATTAGTGTTTTCTGAGTAAAAATCTGCAGAAACCAGGTTAAAAATGATATTTGTGATTGTACACAACATTGAATCCACTTGCCCAAGAAAATGACTTTGCTTTTCTTCAAAACCAGGTTGGCTCTGCTTTTCTGGGTGCTTTGCACACCAATTCCACACCAGTTTCTCCAGATAGGTCTGGATGAAACCAGAAATATCCTATTGTGTGGTGGCTAACTCAATCCCAGCTCTTGCTACAGCTTCGGTGTTTGCTTGTGCTTTGTCGATAGTATCTATGGACTTTAGAATTGTGTATGAATTGTAGCATGTAACATTGTGTTTTTCTGTTGGCAAACACTAATTGGATTCACATGGAGACACAACAGGTACACATTCGTGTTTTCTGAGTAAAAATCTGCAGAAACCCGGTTAAAAATGATATTTGTGTTTGTAAACATGACATTGAATCCACTTGCCCAAGAAAAAGACTTTGCTTTTCTCCAAAACCAGGTTGACTCTGCTTTTCTGGGTGCTTTGCACACGAACTCCACACCAGTTTGGCCAGATGGGTTTGGATGAAACCAGAAATATCCATTTCTGTGGTGGCAAAGTCAACCCCAGCTCTTGCTACAGCTTCTGTGTTTGCTTGTGTTTTCTCGATAGTATCTATGTACTTCAGAGATTTGAATGCATTGTAGCATGTAACATTGTGTTTTTCTGTTGGCAAACACTAATTGGTTACACGTGGAACACAACAGGTACACATTCGTGGTTTCTAAGTGAAAATCTCTATAAAACCAGGTCAAGAATGATATTTGTGTTTGTAAACATGGCATTGAATCCACTTGCCCAAGAAAAAGACTTTGCTTTTCTTCAAAACCAGGTTGACTCTGCTTTTCTGGGTGCTTTTCACAGCAACCCGCCAGCACTTTGTCAGGATAGGGCTGGATGAATCCAGAAATATCCGGTTCTCTGGTAGCTAACTCAATCCCAGCTCTTGCTACAGCTTCTGTGTTTGCTTGTGATTTCTCAATAGTATAAATGGACTTTAGAGTTGTGACTGCATTGTAGCATCTAACAGCTTGTTTTTCTGTTGGCATACGCTAATTGGTTTCACATGGAGACACAACAGGTACACATTCGTGTTTTCTGAGTAAAAATCTGCAGAAACCAGGTTAAAAATGATATTTGTGTTTGTAAACATGACATTGAATCCACTGTCCCAAGAAAAAGACTTTGCTTTTCTCCAAAACCATGTCGACACTGCATTTCTGCATGTCTTGCACACCAATTCCACACCAGTTTGTCCAGCTATGTCTAGAAGAAACCAGAAATATCCAGTTCTCTGTTGCCGAACTCAATACCAGCTCTTGCTAAGCTTCTGTGTTTGCTTGTGTTTTCTCGATAGTATCTATGGACTTTAGAGTTGTGAATGCATTGTAGCATGTAACATTTTGGTTTTCTGTTAGCAAACGCTAATTGGTTTCACATGGAGAAACAACAGGTACACATTCGTGTTTTCTAAGTGAAAACCTGCAGAAACCAGGCCAAAAATGATATTGGTGTTTGTAAACATGACATTGAATCAACTTGCCCAAGAAAAAGACTGTGCTTTTCTCCAAAACCAGGTTGACTCTGCTTTTCTGGGTGCTTTTTACAGCAACCCGCCAACACTTTGTCAGGATAGGGCTGGATGAAACCAGAAATATCCGGTTCTGTGGTGGCTAAATTAATCCTAACTCTTGCTACAGCTTCTGTGTTTGCTTGTGCTTTGTCGATAGTATCTATGGACTTTAGAGTTGTGAATGCATTGTAGCATGTAACATTTTGGTTTTCTGTTGGCAAATGCTAATTGTTTTCACATGGAGACACAACAGGTACACATTCGTGTTTTCTGAGTAAAAATCTGCAGAAACCAGGTTAAAAATGATATTTGTGTTTTTAAACATGACATTGAATCCACTTACCCAAGAAAAAGAATTTGTTTTTCTCCAAAACCAGGTTGACTCTGCTTTTCTGGGTGCTTTGCACACCAACTCCACACCAGTTTGTCCAGATAGGTTTGGATGAAACCAGAAATATCCGGTTCCATGTTGGTTAAATAAATCCCAGCTCTTGCTACAGCTTCTGTGTTTGCTTTTGTTTTCTCGATAGTATCTATGGACTTTAGAGTTGTGAATGCATTGTAGCATGTAACATTTTGGTTTTCTGTTAGCAAACGCTAATTGGTTTCACATGGAGACACAACAGGTACACATTAGTGTTTTCTGAGTAAAAATCTGCAGAAACCCGGTTAAAAATGATATTTGTGATTGTACACAACATTGAATCCACTTGCCCAAGAAAATGACTTTGCTTTTCTTTAAAACCAGGTTGGCTCTGCTTTTCTGGGTGCTTTGCACACCAATTCCACACCAGTTTCTCCAGATAGGTCTGGATGAAACCAGAAATATCCTATAGTGTGGTGGCTAACTCAATCCCAGCTCTTGCTACAGCTTCTGTGATTGTCTGTGTTTTCTCGATAGTATCTATGGACTCTAGAGTCGTGAATGCATTGTAGCATGTAACATTTTGTTTTTCTGTTGGGAAACGCTAATTTGTTTCACATGGAGACACAACAGGTACACATTCGTGTTTTCTGAGTAAAAATCTGCAGAAACCCGGTTAAAAATGATATTTGTGTTTATACACAACATTGAATCCACTTGCCCAAGAAAAAGACTTTGCTTTTCTCCAAAACCAGGTTGACTCTGCTTTTCTGGGTGCTTTGCACACGAACTCCACACCAGTTTGGTCAGATGGGATTGGATGAAACCAGAAATATCCATTTCTGTGGTGGCGAAGTCAATCCCAGCTCTTGCTAATGCTTCTGTGTTTGCTTCTTTTTTCTCGATAGTATCTATGGACTCTAGAGTCGTGAATGCATTGTAGCATGTAACATTTTGTTTTTCTGTTGGCAAACGCTAATTTGTTTCACATGGAGATACAACAGGTACACATTCGTGTTTTCTGAGTAAAAATCTGCAGAAACCCGGTTAAAAATGATATTTGTGTTTGTACACAACATTGAATCCACTTGCCCAAGAAAAAGACTTTGCTTTTCTCCAAAACCAGGTTGACTCTGCTTTTCTGGATGCTTTGCACACGAACTCCACACCAGTTTGGCCAGATGGAATGGATGAAACCAGAAATATCCATTTCTGTGGTGGCGAAGTCAATCCCAGCTCTTGCTAAAGCTTCTGTGTTTGCTTCTGTTTTTCGATAGTATCTATGCACTCTAGAGTCGTGAATGCATTGTAGCATGTAACATTTTGTTTTTCTGTTGGCAAACGCTAATTGGTTTCACATGGAGACACAACAGGTACACATTCGTGTTTTCTGATTAAAAATCTGCAGAAACCCGGTTAAAAATGATATTTGTGTTTGTACACAACATTGAATCCACTTCAAGAAAAAGACTTTGCTTTTCTTCAAAACCAGGTTGACACTGCTTTTCTGGGTGCTTTTCACAGCAACCCGCCAACACTTTGTCAGGATAGGGCTGGATGAAACCAGAAATATCCGGTTCTCTGGTAGCTAACTCAATCCCAGCTCTTGCTACAGCTTCTGTGTTTGCTTGTGATTTCTCAATAGTATCAATGGACTTTAGAGTTGTGACTGCATTGTAGCATCTAACAGCTTGTTTTTCTGTTGGCATACGCTAATTGGATTCACATGGACACAACAGGTACACATTCGTGTTTTCTGAGTAAAAATCTGCAGAAACCAGGTTAAAAATGATATTTGTGTTTGGAAACATGACATTGAATCCACTGTCCCAAGAAAAAGACTTTGCTTTTCTCCAAAACCATGTCGACATTGCATTTCTGCATGTCTTGCACACCAATTCCACACCAGTTTGTCCAGCTATGTCTGGAAGCAACCAGAAATATCCAGTTCTCTGTTGCCGAACTCAATACCAGCTCTTGCTAAGCTTCTGTGTTTGCTTGTGTTTTCTCGATAGTATCTATGGACTTTAGAGTTGTGAATGCATTGTAGCATGTAACTTTTTGTTTTTCTATTGGCAATCACCAATTGGTTTCACATGGAGAAACAACAGGTACACATTCGTGTTTTCTAAGTGAAAACCTGCAGAAACCAGGCCAAAAATGATATTGGTGTTTTTAAACATGACATTGAATCAACTTGCCCAAGAAAAAGACTGTGCTTTTCTCCAAAACCAGGTTGACTCTGCTTTTCTGGGTGCTTTTTATAGCAACCCGCCAACACTTTGTCAGGATAGGGCTGGATGAAACCAGAAATATCTGGTTCTGTGGTGGCTAAATTAATCCCAACTCTTGCTACAGCTTCTGTGTTTGCTTGTGCTTTCTCGATAGTATCTATGGACTTTAGAGTTGTGAATGCATTGTAGCATGTAACATTTTGGTTTTCTGTTGGCAAATGCTAATTGTTTTCACATGGAGACACAACAGGTACACATTCGTGTTTTCTGAGTAAAAATCTGCAGAAACCAGGTTAAAAATGATATTTGTGTTTTTAAACATGACATTGAATCCACTTACCCAAGAAAAAGAATTTGTTTTTCTCCAAAACCAGGTTGACTCTGCTTTTCTGGGTGCTTTGCACACCAACTCCACACCAGTTTGTCCAGATAGGTTAGGATGAAACCAGAAATATCCGGTTCCGTGTTGGTTAAATAAATCCCAGCTCTTGCTGCAGCTTCTGTGTTTGCTTTTGTTTTCTCGATAGCATCTATGGACTTTAGAGTTGTGATTGCATTGTAGCATGTAACATTTTTCTTTTCTGTTGGCAAACGCTATTTGATTACACATGGAAACACAACAGGTACACATTCGTGTTTTTTTGAGTAAAAAGCTGCAGAAACCAGGTTACAAATGATATTTGTGTTTTTAAACATGACATTGAATCCACTTGCCCAAGAAGAAGACTTTGCTTATCTCCAAAATCAGGTTGACTCTGCTTTTCTGGGTGCTTTGCACACCAATTCCACACCAGTTTATCCAAATAGGGCAAGATGAAACCAGAAATATCCGGTTCTGTGTTGGCTAACTCAATCCCAGCTCTTGCTAAGCTTCAGGGTTTGCTTGTGTTTTCTCAATAGTATCTATGGACTGTAGAGATGTGAATGCATTGTAGCATGTAACATTTTGTTTTTCTGTTGGCAAACGCTAATTGGTTTCACATGTACACACAACAGGTACACTTTCAGTTTTTTGAGTAAAAACCTGCAGAAACCAGGTTACAAATGATATTTGTGTTGGTAAACATGACATTGAATCCACTTGCCCAAGAAAAAGACTTTGCTTTTCTCCAAAACCAGGTTGACTCTGCTTTTCTGGGTGCTTTGCACACCAATTCCACACCAGTTTGTCCTGATATGTCTGGATAAAACCAGAAATATCCGGTTCTGTGGTGGCTAAGTCAATCCCAGCTCTTGCTGCAGCTTCTGTGCTTGCTTATGTTTTGTTGATTGTATCTATGCACTTTAGAGTTGTGAATGCACTGTAGCATGTAACATTTTGTTTTTCAGTTGGCAAACGCTACTTGGTTTCACATGGAGACACAACAGGTACACATTCGTGTTTTCTGGGTAAAAATCTGCAGAAACCAGGTTAAAAATGATATTTGTGTTTGTACACAACATTGAATCAACTTGCCCAAGAAAAAGTCTGCTTTTCTCCAAAACCAGGTTGACTCTGCTTTTCGTGGTGCTTTGCCACCAACTCCACACCAGTTTGTCCGGATAGGGCTGGATGAAACCAGAAATATCCATTTCAATGGTGGCGAAGTCATTCCCAGCTCTTGCTACAGCTTCTGTGTTTGCTTGTGTTTTGTCGATAGTATCTATGGACTTTAGAGTTGTGAATGCATTGTAGCATGTAACATTTTGGTTTTCTGTTAGCAAACGCTAATTGGTTTCACATGGAGACACAACAGGTACACATTAGTGTTTTCTGAGTAAAAATCTGCAGAAACCAGGTTAAAAATGATATTTGTGATTGTACACAACATTGAATCCACTTGCCCAAGAAAATGACTTTGCTTTTCTTCAAAACCAGGTTGGCTCTGCTTTTCTGGGTGCTTTGCACACCAATTCCACACCAGTTTGTCCAGATAGGTCTGGATGAAACCAGAAATATCCTATTGTGTGGTGGCTAACTCAATCCCAGCTCTTGTTACAGCTTCGGTGTTTGCTTGTGCTTTGTCGATAGTATCTATGGACTTTAGAATTGTGTATGAATTGTAGCATCTAACAGTTTGGTTTTCTGTTGGCAAACACTAATTGGATTCACATGGAGACACAACAGGTACACATACGTGTTTTCTGAATAAAACCCTGCAAAAACAGGTTAAAAATGATATTTGTGTTTGTAAACATGACATTGAATACACTTGCCCAAGAAAAAGACTTTGCTTTTGTCCAAAACCAGGTTGACTCTGCTTTTCTGGGTGCTTTGCACACGAACTCAACACCAGTTTGGTCAGATGGGATTGGATGAAACCAGAAATATCCATTTCTGTGGTGGCGAAGTCAATCCCAGCTCTTGCTAAAGCTTCTGTGTTTGCTTGTGTTTTCTCGATAGTATCTATGGACTCTAGAGTCGTGAATGCATTGTAGCATGTAACATTTTGTTTTTCTGTTGGGAAACGCTAATTTGTTTCACATGGAGACACAACAGGTACACATTCGTGTTTTCTGAGTAAAAATCTGCAGAAACCCGGTTAAAAATGATATTTGTGTTTATACACAACATTGAATCCACTTGCCCAAGAAAAAGACTTTGCTTTTCTCCAAAGCCAGGTTGACTCTGCTTTTCTGGGAGCTTTGCACACGAACTCCACACCAGTTTGGTCAGATGGGATTGGATGAAACCAGAAATATCCATTTCTGTGGTGGCGAAGTCAATCCCAGCTCTTGCTAATGCTTCTGTGTTTGCTTCTTTTTTCTCGATAGTATCTATGGACTCTAGAGTCGTGAATGCATTGTAGCATGTAACATTTTGTTTTTCTGTTGGCAAACGCTAATTTGTTTCACATGGAGACACAACAGGTACACATTCGTGTTTTCTGAGTAAAAATCTGCAGAAACCCGGTTAAAAATGATATTTGTGTTTGTACACAACATTGAATCCACTTGCCCAAGAAAAAGACTTTGCTTTTCTCCAAAACCAGGTTGACTCTGCTTTTCTGGATGCTTTGCACACGAACTCCACACCAGTTTGGCCAGATGGAATGGATGAAACCAGAAATATCCATTTCTGTGGTGGCGAAGTCAATCCCAGCTCTTGCTAAAGCTTCTGTGTTTGCTTCTGTTTTTCGATAGTATCTATGCACTCTAGAGTCGTGAATGCATTGTAGCATGTAACATTTTGTTTTTCTGTTGGCAAACGCTAATTGGTTTCACATGGAGACACAACAGGTACACATTCGTGTTTTCTGATTAAAAATCTGCAGAAACCCGGTTAAAAATGATATTTGTGTTTGTACACAACATTGAATCCACTTCAAGAAAAAGACTTTGCTTTTCTTCAAAACCAGGTTGACACTGCTTTTCTGGGTGCTTTTCACAGCAACCCGCCAACACTTTGTCAGGATAGGGCTGGATGAAACCAGAAATATCCGGTTCTCTGGTAGCTAACTCAATCCCAGCTCTTGCTACAGCTTCTGTGTTTGCTTGTGATTTCTCAATAGTATCAATGGACTTTAGAGTTGTGACTGCATTGTAGCATCTAACAGCTTGTTTTTCTGTTGGCATACGCTAATTGGATTCACATGGACACAACAGGTACACATTCGTGTTTTCTGAGTAAAAATCTGCAGAAACCAGGTTAAAAATGATATTTGTGTTTGGAAACATGACATTGAATCCACTGTCCCAAGAAAAAGACTTTGCTTTTCTCCAAAACCATGTCGACATTGCATTTCTGCATGTCTTGCACACCAATTCCACACCAGTTTGTCCAGCTATGTCTGGAAGCAACCAGAAATATCCAGTTCTCTGTTGCCGAACTCAATACCAGCTCTTGCTAAGCTTCTGTGTTTGCTTGTGTTTTCTCGATAGTATCTATGGACTTTAGAGTTGTGAATGCATTGTAGCATGTAACTTTTTGTTTTTCTATTGGCAATCACCAATTGGTTTCACATGGAGAAACAACAGGTACACATTCGTGTTTTCTAAGTGAAAACCTGCAGAAACCAGGCCAAAAATGATATTGGTGTTTTTAAACATGACATTGAATCAACTTGCCCAAGAAAAAGACTGTGCTTTTCTCCAAAACCAGGTTGACTCTGCTTTTCTGGGTGCTTTTTATAGCAACCCGCCAACACTTTGTCAGGATAGGGCTGGATGAAACCAGAAATATCTGGTTCTGTGGTGGCTAAATTAATCCCAACTCTTGCTACAGCTTCTGTGTTTGCTTGTGCTTTCTCGATAGTATCTATGGACTTTAGAGTTGTGAATGCATTGTAGCATGTAACATTTTGGTTTTCTGTTGGCAAATGCTAATTGTTTTCACATGGAGACACAACAGGTACACATTCGTGTTTTCTGAGTAAAAATCTGCAGAAACCAGGTTAAAAATGATATTTGTGTTTTTAAACATGACATTGAATCCACTTACCCAAGAAAAAGAATTTGTTTTTCTCCAAAACCAGGTTGACTCTGCTTTTCTGGGTGCTTTGCACACCAACTCCACACCAGTTTGTCCAGATAGGTTAGGATGAAACCAGAAATATCCGGTTCCGTGTTGGTTAAATAAATCCCAGCTCTTGCTGCAGCTTCTGTGTTTGCTTTTGTTTTCTCGATAGCATCTATGGACTTTAGAGTTGTGATTGCATTGTAGCATGTAACATTTTTCTTTTCTGTTGGCAAACGCTATTTGATTACACATGGAAACACAACAGGTACACATTCGTGTTTTTTTGAGTAAAAAGCTGCAGAAACCAGGTTACAAATGATATTTGTGTTTTTAAACATGACATTGAATCCACTTGCCCAAGAAGAAGACTTTGCTTATCTCCAAAATCAGGTTGACTCTGCTTTTCTGGGTGCTTTGCACACCAATTCCACACCAGTTTATCCAAATAGGGCAAGATGAAACCAGAAATATCCGGTTCTGTGTTGGCTAACTCAATCCCAGCTCTTGCTAAGCTTCAGGGTTTGCTTGTGTTTTCTCAATAGTATCTATGGACTGTAGAGATGTGAATGCATTGTAGCATGTAACATTTTGTTTTTCTGTTGGCAAACGCTAATTGGTTTCACATGTACACACAACAGGTACACTTTCAGTTTTTTGAGTAAAAACCTGCAGAAACCAGGTTACAAATGATATTTGTGTTGGTAAACATGACATTGAATCCACTTGCCCAAGAAAAAGACTTTGCTTTTCTCCAAAACCAGGTTGACTCTGCTTTTCTGGGTGCTTTGCACACCAATTCCACACCAGTTTGTCCTGATATGTCTGGATAAAACCAGAAATATCCGGTTCTGTGGTGGCTAAGTCAATCCCAGCTCTTGCTGCAGCTTCTGTGCTTGCTTATGTTTTGTTGATTGTATCTATGCACTTTAGAGTTGTGAATGCACTGTAGCATGTAACATTTTGTTTTTCAGTTGGCAAACGCTACTTGGTTTCACATGGAGACACAACAGGTACACATTCGTGTTTTCTGGGTAAAAATCTGCAGAAACCAGGTTAAAAATGATATTTGTGTTTGTACACAACATTGAATCAACTTGCCCAAGAAAAAGTCTGCTTTTCTCCAAAACCAGGTTGACTCTGCTTTTCGTGGTGCTTTGCCACCAACTCCACACCAGTTTGTCCGGATAGGGCTGGATGAAACCAGAAATATCCATTTCAATGGTGGCGAAGTCATTCCCAGCTCTTGCTACAGCTTCTGTGTTTGCTTGTGTTTTGTCGATAGTATCTATGGACTTTAGAGTTGTGAATGCATTGTAGCATGTAACATTTTGGTTTTCTGTTAGCAAACGCTAATTGGTTTCACATGGAGACACAACAGGTACACATTAGTGTTTTCTGAGTAAAAATCTGCAGAAACCAGGTTAAAAATGATATTTGTGATTGTACACAACATTGAATCCACTTGCCCAAGAAAATGACTTTGCTTTTCTTCAAAACCAGGTTGGCTCTGCTTTTCTGGGTGCTTTGCACACCAATTCCACACCAGTTTGTCCAGATAGGTCTGGATGAAACCAGAAATATCCTATTGTGTGGTGGCTAACTCAATCCCAGCTCTTGTTACAGCTTCGGTGTTTGCTTGTGCTTTGTCGATAGTATCTATGGACTTTAGAATTGTGTATGAATTGTAGCATCTAACAGTTTGGTTTTCTGTTGGCAAACACTAATTGGATTCACATGGAGACACAACAGGTACACATACGTGTTTTCTGAATAAAACCCTGCAAAAACAGGTTAAAAATGATATTTGTGTTTGTAAACATGACATTGAATACACTTGCCCAAGAAAAAGACTTTGCTTTTGTCCAAAACCAGGTTGACTCTGCTTTTCTGGGTGCTTTGCACACGAACTCCACACCAGTTTGGCCAGATGGGTTTGGATGAAACCAGAAATATCCATTTCTGTGGTGGCGAAGTCAATCCCAGCTCTTGCTAAAGCTTCTGTGTTTGCTTGTGTTTTCTCGATAGTATCTATGGACTCTAGAGTCGTGAATGCATTGTAGCATGTAACATTTTGTTTTTCTGTTGGCAAACGCTAATTGGTTTCACATGGAGACACAACAGGTACACATTCGTGTTTTCTGAGTAAAAATCTGCAGAAACCCGGTTAAAAATGATATTTGTGTTTGTACACAACATTGAATCCACTTGCCCAAGAAAAAGACTTTGCTTTTCTCCAAAACCAGGTTGACTCTGCTTTTCTGGGTGCTTTGCACACCAATTCCACACCATTTTGGCCAGATAGGTCTGGATGTAACCAGAAATATCCGGTTCTTTGTTGGCTAACTCAACCCCAGCTCTTGCTACAGCTTCTGTGTTTGCTTGTGTTTTCTCGATAGTATCTATGTACTTCAGAGATTTGAATGCATTGTAGCATGTAACATTGTGTTTTTCTGTTGGCAAACACTAATTGGTTACACGTGGGACACAACAGGTACACATTCGTGGTTTCTAAGTGAAAATCTCTATAAAACCAGGTCAAGAATGATATTTGTGTTTGTAAACATGGCATTGAATCCACTTGCCCAAGAAAAATACTTTGCTTTTCTCCAAAATCAGGTTGAGTCTGCTTTTCTGGGTGCTTTGCACACGAACTCCACACCAGTTTGGCCAGATGGGTTTGAATGAAACCAGAAATATCCATTTCTGTGGTGGCAAACTCAACCCCAGCTCTTGCTAAAGCTTCTGTGTTTGCTTGTGTTTTCTCGATAGTATCTATGGACTTTAGAGTTGTGAATGCATTGTAGCATGTCACTTTTTGTTTTTCTATTGGCAATCACTAATTGGTTTCACATGGAGAAACAACAGGTACACATTCGTGTTTTCTAAGTGCAAAGCTGCAGAAACCAGTTTAAAAATGATATTTGTGTTTGTAAACATGACATTGAATCAACTTGCCCAAGAAAAAGACTGTGCTTTTCTCCAAAACCAGGTTGACTCTGCTTTTCTGGGTGCTTTTCACAGCAACCCGTCAACACTTTGTCAGGATAGGGCTGGATGAAACCAGAAATATCCGGTTCTGTGGTGGCTAAATTAATCCCAACTCTTGCTACAGCTTCTGTGTTTGCTTGTGCTTTGTCGATAGTATCTATGGACTTTAGAGTTGTGAATGCATTGTAGCATGTAACATTTTGTTTTTCTGTTGGCAAATGCTAATTGTTTTCACATGGAGACACAACAGGTACACATTCGTGTTTTCTGAGAAAAAAGCTGCAGAAACCAGATTATAAATGTTATTTGTGTTTGTAAACGTGACATTGAATCCACTTACCCAAGAAAAAGACTTTGCTTTTCTCCAAAACCAGGTTGACTCTGCTTTTCTGGGTGCTTTGCACACGAACTCCACACCAGTTTGGCCAGATGGGTTTGGATGAAACCAGAAATATCCATTTCTGTGGTGGCGAAGTCAATCCCAGCTCTTGCTAAAGCTTCTGTGTTTGCTTGTGTTTTCTCGATAGTATCTATGGACTCTAGAGTCGTGAATGCATTGTAGCATGTAACATTTTGTTTTTCTGTTGGCAAACGCTAATTGGTTTCACATGGAGACACAACAGGTACACATTCGTGTTTTCTGAGTAAAAATCTGCAGAAACCCGGTTAAAAATGATATTTGTGTTTGTACACAACATTGAATCCACTTGCCCAAGAAAAAGACACTGCTTTTCTTCAAAACCAGGTTGACTCTGCTTTTCTGGGTGCTTTGCACACCAATTCCACACCATTTTGGCCAGATAGGTCTGGATGTAACCAGAAATATCCGGTTCTTTGTTGGCTAACTCAATCCAAGCTCTTGCTACAGCTTCTGTGTTTGCTTGTGTTTTCTCGATAGTATCTATGTACTTCAGAGATTTGAATGCATTGTAGCATGTAAAATTGTGTTTTTCTGTTGGCAAACGCTAATTTGTTACACATGGAACACAACAGGTACACATTCGTGGTTTCTAAGTGAAAATCTCTATAAAACCAGGTCAAGAATGATATTTGTGTTTGTAAACATGGCATTGAATCCACTTGCCCAAGAAAAATACATTGCTTTTCTCCAAAATCAGGTTGAGTCTGCTTTTCTGGGTGCTTTGCACATGAACTCCACACCAGTTTGGCCAGATGGGTTTGGATGAAACCAGAAATATCCATTTCTGTTGTGGCAAACTCAACCCCAGCTCTTGCTGCAGCTTCTGTGTTTGCTTTTGTTTTCTCGAAAGTATCTGTGGACTTTAGAGTTGTGAATGCATTGTAGCATGTAACATTTTTCTTTTCTGTTGACAAATGCTAATTGGTTTCACATGGAGACACAACAGGTACACATTCGTGTTTTCTTAGTAAAAAGCTGCAGAAACCAGTTTAAAAATGATATTTGTGTTTGTAAACATGGCATTGAATCCACTTGCCCAAGAAAAAGACTTTGCTTTTCTCCAAAATCAGGTTGACTCTGATTTACAGGGTGCTTTGCACACCAACCCCCCACCAGTTTGTCCAGATAGGGCTGATGAAACCAGACATATCCGGTTCTGTGTTGGCGAACTCAATCCCAGCTCTTGCTACAGCTTCTGTGTTTGCTTGTGTTTTCTCGATAGTATCTGTAGACTTTATAGTTATGAATGCATTGTAGCATGTAACATTTTGCTTTTCTGGTGGCTAACGCTAATTGGTTTCACATGGAGACACAACAGGTACACATTCGTGTTTTCTGAGTAAAAATCTGCAGAAACCCGGTTAAAAATGATATTTGTGTTTATACACAACATTGAATCCACTTGCCCAAGAAAATGACTTTGCTTTTCTCCAAAACCAGGTTGACTCTGCTTTTCTGCGTGCCTTGCACACCAATTCCACACCAGGGTGTCAAGATTTGGCTGGATGTAAATAGAAATATCCGGATTTTTGGTTTTGAACTCAATCCGAGCTCGTGCTATGCCTTTGTGTTTGCTTGTGTTATGTCGATATTATTTTTGGACCTAGAATTGTGAATGCATTGTAGCATGCAACATTCTGTTATTCTGTTGGCAAACGCTACTTGGTTTCACATGGAGACACAACAGGTACACATTCGTGTTTTCTGATTAAAAATCTGCAGAGACCAGGTTAGAAATGATATTTGTGTTTGTAAACATGACATTGAATCCACTTGCCCAAGAAAAAGACTTTGCTTTTCTCCAAAACCTGGTTGACTCTGCTTATCTGGATGCTTTGCACATGAACTCCACACCAGTTTGGCCAGATGGGTTTGGATGAAACCAGAAATATCCCGTTCTATGGTGGCTAACTCAATCCCAACTCTGGCTACAGCTTCTGAATTTGTTTGCGTTTTCTGGATAGTATCTGTGGACTTTAGAGTTGTGAATGCATTGTAGCATGTAACATTTTGTTTTTCTGTTGGCAAACGCTAATTGGTTTCACATGGAGACACAACAGGTACACATACGTGTTTTCTGAATAAAAACCTGCAGAAACAGGTTACAAATGATATTTGTGTTGGTAAACATGACATTGAATCCACTTGCCCAAGAAAAGACTTTGCTTTTGTCCAAAACCAGGTTGACTCTGCTTTTCTGGGTGCTTTGCACACGAACTCCACAAGAGTTTGGCCAGATAGGTTTGGATGAAACCAGAAATATCCGGTTCTGTGGTGGCTAACTCAATCCCAGCTTTTGCTACAGCTTCTGTGTTTGTATTTTCTGGAGAGTATCTATGACTTTAGAATTGTGAATGCATTGTAGTATGTAACATTTTGTATTTCTGTTGGTAAACGTTACTTTGTTTCACATGGAGACACAACAGGTACACATTCATGTTTTCTGAGTAAAAATCTGCAGAAACCAGGTTAGAAATGATATTTGTGTTTGTAAACATGACATTGAATCCACTTGCCCAAGAAAAAGACTTTGCTTTTCTCCAAAACCTGGTTGACTCTGCTTATCTGGATGCTTTGCACACGAACTCCACACCAGTTTGGCCAGATGGGTTTGAATGAAACCAGAAATATCCATTTCTGTGGTGGCAAACTCAACCCCAGCTCTTGCTAAAGCTTCTGTGTTTGCTTGTGTTTTCTCGATAGTATCTATGGACTTTAAAGTTGTGAATGCATTGTAGCATGTCACTTTTTGTTTTTCTATTGGCAATCACTAATTGGTTTCACATGGAGAAACAACAGGTACACATTCGTGTTTTCTAAGTGAAAACCTGCAGAAACCAGGCCAAAAATGATATTGGTGTTTGTAAACATGACATTGAATCAACTTGCCCAAGAAAAAGACTGTGCTTTTCTCCAAAACCAGGTTGACTCTGCTTTTCTGGGTGCTTTTCACAGCAACCCGTCAACACTTTGTCAGGATAGGGCTGGATGAAACCAGAAATATCCGGTTCTGTGGTTGCTAAATTAATCCCAACTCTTGCTACAGCTTCTGTGTTTGCTTGTGCTTTGTCGATAGTATCTATGGACTTTAGAGTTGTGAATGCATTGTTGCATGTAACATTTTGTTTTTCTGTTGGCAAATGCTAATTGGTTTCACATGGAGACCCAACAGGTACACATTCGTGTTTTCTGAGTAAAAATCTGCAGAAACCCGGTTAAAAATGATATTTGTGTTTGTACACAACATTGAATCCACTTGCCTAAGAAAAAGACTTTGCTTTTCTTCAAAACCAGGTTGACTCTGCTTTTCTGGGTGCTTTGCACACCAATTCCACACCAGTTTGTCCAGATAGGTCTGGATGTAACCAGAAATATCCGGTTCTTTGTTGGCTAACTCAACCCCAGCTCTTGCTGCAGCTTCTGTGTTTGCTTGTGTTTTCTCGATAGTATCTATGTACTTCAGAGATTTGAATGCATTGTAGCATGTAACATTGTGTTTTTCTGTTGGCAAACGCTAATTGGTTACACATTTAACACAACAGGTACACATTCGTGGTTTCTAAGTGAAAATCTCTATAAAACCAGGTCAAGAATGATATTTGTGTTTGTAAACATGGCATTGAATCCACTTGCCCAAGAAAAAGACTTTGCTTTTCTCCAAAATCAGGTTGAGTCTGCTTTTCTGGGTGCTTTGCACACCAACTCCACACCAGTTTGTCCAGATAGGTTTGGATGAAACCAGAAATATCCATTTCTGTGGTGGCAAACTCAACCCCAGCTCTTGCTACAGCTTCTTTGTTTGCTTGTGTTTCTCGATAGTATCTATGTACTTCAGAGATTTGAATGCATTGTAGCATGTAACATTGTGTTTTTCTGTTGGAAACGCTAATAGGTTACACATGGAACACAACAGGTACACATTCGTGGTTTCTAAGTGAAAATCTCTATAAAACCAGGTCAAGAATGATATTTGTGTTTGTAAACATGGCATTGAATCCACTTGCCCAAGAAAAATACTTTGCTTTTCTCCAAAATCAGGTTGAGTCTGCTTTTCTGGGTGCTTTGCCCACCAACTCCACACCAGTTTGTCCAGATAGGTTTGGATGAAACCAGAAATATCCGGTTCTGTTGTGGCAAACTCAACCCCAGCTCTCGCTACAGCTTCTGTGTTTGCTTGTGTTTCTCGATAGTATCTGTGGACTTTAGAGTTGTGAATGCATTGTAGCATGTAACATTTTGTTTTTCTGTTGGCAAACGCTAATTGGTTTCACATGGAGACACAACAGGTACACATTCGTGTTTTCTTAGAAAAAGCTGCAGAAACCAGGTTACAAATGATATTTGTGTTTGTAAACATGACATTGAATCCACTTGCCCAAGAAAAAGCCTTTGCTTTTCTCCAAAACCAGGTTGACTCTGATTTTCTGGGTGCTTTGCACACCAATTCCACACCAGTTTCTCCAGATAGGGCTGGATGAAACCAGAAATATCCCATTCTGTGGGGGCTAACTCAATCCAAGCTCTTGCAACAGCATCAGAGCTTGTTTGTGTTTTCTCGATAGTATCTATGATTTTTAGGGTTGTGAATGCATTGTAGCATGTAACAGTTTGTTTTTCTGTTGTCAAACCCTAGTTCGTTTCACAGGTAGATGCAACAGGTACACATTCGTGTTTTCTGAGAAAAAGCTGCAGAAACCAGGTTACAAATGATATTTGTGTTTGTAAAAATGACATTGAATCCACTTGCCCAAGAAAAAGACTTTCCTTTTCTCCAAAACCAGGTTGACTCTGCTTTTCTGGGTTCTTTGCACACCAACTCCACACCAGTTTTTCCAGATAGGGCTGGATGAAACCAGAAATATCCAGTTCTGTGGCGGCTAACTCAATCCCAGCTCTTGCTACAGCCTCAGAATTTGCTTCTGTTTTCTCGATAATATCTGTGAATTTTAGAGTTGTGAATGCATTGTAGCATCTAACATTTTGCGTTTCTGTTGGCAAAGGCTATTTGGTTTCACATGGAGACACAACAGGTACTCATTCGTGTTTTCCGAGTAAAATGCTGCAGAAGCCAGGTTAAAAATGATATTTGCCTTTGTAAATATGACAATGAATCCACTTGCCCAAGAAAAAGACTTTGCTTTTCTCCAAAACCAGGTTGACTCTGCTTTTCTGGGTGCTTTGCATACCAATTCCACACCAGTTTGTCCAGAAAGGGCTGGATGAAACGAGAAATATCCGGTTCTGTCGTAGCGAACTCAATCCCAGCTCTTTCTACAGCTTCTGTGGTTGCTTGTGTTTTCTCGATAGTATCTATGGACTTTAGAGTTGTGAATGCATTGCAGCATGTAACATTTGGTTTTTCTGTTGGAAAAAGCTAATTGGTTTCACATGGAGACACAACATGTACACATTCGTGTTTTCTGAGTTAAAAGCTGCAGAAATCAGGTTAAAATGATATTTGTGTTTGTAAACATGCCATTGAATCCACTTGCCCAAGAAAAAGACTTTGCTTTTCTCCAGATCGAGGTTGACTCTGCTTTTCTGGGTGCTTTGCAAACCAATTCCACACCAGTCTCTCCAGATAGGGCTGGATGAAATCAGAAATATGCGGTTCTGTGGGGGCTAACTCAATCCCAGCTCTTGCTACAGCTTCTGTGTTTGTTTGTGTTTTCTCGATAATATCTGTGGATTTTAGAGTTGTGAATGCATTGTAGCATCTAACATTTTGTTTTTCTGTTGGCAAAAACTATTTGGTTTCACATGGAGACACAACAGGTACACATTCGTGTTTTCTGAGTAAAATGCTGCAGAAGCAGTTTAAAAATGATATTTGCCTTTGTAAATATGACAATGAATCCACTTGCCCAAGAAAAAGACTTTGCTTTTCTCCAAAACCAGGTTGATCAGCTTTTCTGGGTGCTTTACACACCAATTCCACACCAGTTTTTCCAGATAGGGCTAGATGAAACCAGAAATATCCGGTTCTGTGGTGCTTAACTCAATCCCAGCTCTTGCTACATCTTCTGTGTTTGCTAGTTTTTTCTCGATAGTATCTTTAAACTTTAGAGTTGTGAATGAATTGTAGCATGTAACACTTTGTTTTTCTGTTGGCATACAATAATTGGTTTCACAGGAAGACGCAACAGGTACACATTCGTGTTTTCTGAGAAAAAGCTGCAGAAACCAGCTTAAAAATGATATTTGTGTTTGTAAACATGACATTGAATCCACTTGCCCAAGAAAAAAAAAGGCTTTGCTTTTCTCCAAAACCAGGTTGACTCTGCTTTTATGGGTGCTTTGCACACCAATTCCATACCAGTTTCTCCAGACAGGGCTGGATGAAACCAGTAATATCCGGTTCTGTGGCGGCTAACTCAATCCCAGCTCTTGCTACAGCTTCAGAATTTGCTTGTGTTTTCTCGATAATATCTGTGGATTTTAGAGTTGTGAATGCATTTTAGCATGTAACATTTTTATTTTCTGTTGGCAAACGCTAATTGATTTCACATGGAGACACAACAGGTACACATTCGTGTTTTCTTAGAAAAAGCTGCAGAAACCAGTATAAAATTGATTTGATGTTTGTAAACATGACATTGAATCCACTTGCCGAAGAAGAAGACTTTGCTTTTCTCCAAAACCAGGATGACTCTGCTTTTCTGGGTGCTTTGCACATCAATTCCGCAGTAGTTTGTCCAGACAGGGCTGGATGAAACCAGAAATATATAGTTCTTTGGTGGCTAACTCAATCCAAGCTCTTGCTACAGCCTCTGTGTTTGTTTGTGTTTTCTCGATAGTATCTATAAACTTTAGAGTTGTGAATGCATTGTAGCATGTAACAGTTGGTTTTTCTGTTTGTATACTCTAATTTGTTTCACATGGAGACACAACAGGTACACATTTGTGTTTTCTTAGAAAAAGCTGCAGAAACCAGGTTACAAATGATAGTTGTGTTTGTAAACATGCCATTGAATCCACTTGCCCAAGAAAAAGAATTTGCGTTTCTCCAGATCCAGATTGACTCTGCTTTTCTGGGTGCTTTGCAACCAATTCCACACCAGTTTCTCCAGATAGGGCTGGATGAAATCAGAAATATGCGGTTCTGTGGGGGCTAACTCAATCCAAGCTCTTGCTACAGCCTCAGAGTTTGTTTGTATTTTCTCGATAGTATCTATGGACTTTAGAGGTGTGAATGCATTGTAGCATGTAACAGTTTGCTTTTCTGTTGGCAAACCCTAGTTCGTTTCACAGGGAGATGCAACAGGTACACATTCGTGTTTTCTGAGAAAAAGCTGCAGAAACCAGGTTAAAAATGATATTTGTGTTTGTAAACATGACATTGAATCCATTTGCCCAAGAAAAAGTCTTTCCTATTCTCCAAAACCAGGTTGACTCTGCTTTTCTGGGTGCTTTGCACACCAACTCCACACCAGTTTTTCCAGATAGGGCTGGATGAAACCAGAAATATCCAGTTCTGTGGCGGCTAACTCAATCCAAGCTCTTGCTACAGCCTCTGAGTTGTTTGTGTTTTCTCGATAGTATCTATGGACTTTAGAGTTGTGAATGCATTGTAGCATCTAACATTTTGCGTTTCTGTTGGCAAACGCTATTTGGTTTCACATGGAGACACAACAGGTACACATTCATGTTTTCTGAGTAAAATGCTGCAGAAGCCAGGTTAACAATGATATTTGCCTTTGTAAATATGACAATGAATCCACTTGCCCAAGAAAAAGACTTTGCTTTTCTCCAAAACCAGGTTGACTCTGCTTTTCTGGGTGCTTTGCATACCAATTCCACACCAGTTTGTCCAGATAGGGCTGGATGAAACGAGAAATATCCGGTTCTGTGGTGGCGAACTCAATCCCAGCTCTTTCTACAGCTTCTGTGGTTGCTTGTGTTTTCTCGATAGTATATATGGACTTTAGAGTTGTGAATCCATTGTAGCATGTAACATTTTGTTTTTTTTCGTTGGCATAGGCTAATTGGTTTCACATGGAGACGCAACAGGTACACATTCGTGTTTTCTGACAAAAAGCTGCAGAAACCAGGTTACAAATGATAGTTTTGTTTGTAAACATGACATTGAATCCACTTGCCCAAGAAAACGACTTTGCTTTTCTCCAACACCTGGTTGATTCTGCTTTTCTGGCAACTGGACATTTCTGGTTCCATCCAAAAATATCTGCACAAACTGGTGTGGAATTGGTGTGCAAAGCACCCAGAGCAGCAGAGTCAACCTGGTTTTGGAGAAAAGCAAAGTCTTTTTCTTGGGCAAGTGCATTCAATGTCATGTTCACAAACACAAATATCATTTTGAACCTGGTTTCTGCAGCTTTTTACTCAGAAACACGAATGTGTATCAGTTGTGCCTCCATGTTAAACCAATTAGCGTTTGCCAACAGAAAATCAAAATATTACATGCTAAAATGCATTCACAACTCTCAGTCCATAGATACTATCAAGAAAACACAATCAAACACAGAAGCTGTAGCAACAGCTGGGATTGAGTTAGCCACCACAGAACTGGATATTTCTAGTTTCATCCAAACCTATCTGGACAAACTGGTGTGGAATTGGTGTGCAAAGCACACAGAAATGTAGAGTCTTCCTGGTTTTGGAGAAAAGCAAAGTCTTTTTCTTGGGCAAGTGGATCAATGTCAAGTTGGTTCAATGTCATGTTTACAAACACCAATATCGTTTATAAACTGGTTTCAGCAGCTTTTTACTCAGAAAACACGAATGTGAACCTGTTGTGTCTCCATGTGAAACCAATTAGCATTTGCCAAAGAAAAACCAAAATGTTACATGCTACAATGCATTCACAATCTAAATTGCATAGATACTATCAATAAAACACAAACAAACTCTGAGGCTGTAGCAAGAGCTCGGATTGAGTTAGCCACAAAGGAACCAGATATTTCTGGTTTCATCCAGCCCTATCTGGACAAACTCGTGTGGACTTTGTCTGCAAAGCACCAAAAAAGCAGAGTCAACCTGTTTTTGGAGAAAGCAATGTCTTTTTCTTGGGCAAGTGGATTCAATGTCATGTTTACAAACAAAAATATCATTTTTAACCTGGTTTTTCCAGCTTTCCACTTAGAAAACACGAATGTGTACCTGTTTTCTTCATGTGAATCCAATTAGCATTTGCCAACAAGTAGCAAAATGCTACATGCTACAATGCATACACAACTCTAAAGTCCATAGATACTATCGTGAAAACACAACCAAACACAGAAGCTGTAGCAAGAGCTTGCATTGAGTTAGCCACCAAAGAACCGGATATTTCTGGTTACATCCAGCCCTATCTGGACAAACTGGTGTGGAATTGGTGTGCAAAGCACACAGAAATGTAGAGTCTTCCTGGTTTTGGAGAAAAGCAAAGTCTTTTTCTTGGGCAAGTGGATCAATGTCATGTTTACAAACACAAATATCATTTTAACCTGGTTTCTGCAGCTTTTTACTCAGAAAACACGAATGTGTACTTGTTGTGTTTCCATGTGAAACCAACTAGAGTTTTCCAACAGAAAAACATAATGTTACATGCTGCAATGCATTCACAACACTAAAGTCCATAGATACTATCGATAAAACACAAACAACTCAGAGGCTGTAGCAAGAGCCGGGATTGAGTTATCCACCACGGAACCGGAGATTTCTCGTTTCATCCAGCCCAATCTGGACAAACTGGTGTGGAATTGGTGCGCAAAGCACCCAAAATAGGATCGTCAAAATGGTGTTGGTGAAAAGCAAAGTCTTTTTCTTGGGCAAGTGGGTCAAATTGCATGTTTACAAACACCAATATCATTTTTAACCTGGTTTATGCAGCTTTTCACTTAGTAAACATGAATGTGTACCAGTTGTCTTCATGTGAATCCAATTAGAATTTCCAACAAGAAGCAAAATGTTACATGCCACAATGCATGCACAAATCCAATGATCATAGATACTATCCAGAAAACACAAAGAAACACAGAAGCTGTAGCAAGAGCTTGGATTGAGTTAGCCACCACGGAACCGGATATTTCTGGTTTCATCCAGCCCTCTCCGGACACACTGGTGTGGAATTGGTATGCAAAACCCCCAGAAGAGCAGAGTCAACCTGGTTTTAGAGAAAAGCAATGTCTTTTTGTTGGGAATGCGGATTCAATGTCATGTTTACAAACACAAATATCATTTTTAACCTGGTTTCTGCAGCCTTTCACTTAGAAAACACGAATGTGTACCAGTTGTGTCTCCATGTGAAACAAATTAGCATTTGCCAACAAGAAGCAAAATGTTACATGCTACAATGCATACACAAATCCAAAGTCCATAGATACTATCGAGAAAACACAAACAACTCAGAACTGTAGCAAGAGCTGGGATTGAGTTAGGAACCACAGAACCGGATATTTCTTGTTTTATCCAGCCTTATCTGGACAAACTGGTGTGGATGGTATGCAAAGCACCCAGAAAAGCAGAGCCTACCTGGTTTTGGAGAAAAGCAAAGTCTTTTTCTTGGGCAAGTCGGTTCAATGTCATGTTTACAAACACAAATATCATTTTTGACCTGGTTTCTGCAGCTTTTAGTTAGAAAACACGAATGTGTACCAGTTGTGTCTCCATGTGATACAAATTAGCATTTGCCAACAAGAAGCAAAATGTAACATGCTACAATACATACACAAATACAAAGTCCATAGATACTATACAGAAAACACAAACAAACACAGAGGCTGTAGCAAGAGCTTGGGTTGAGATAGCTATCACGGAACCAGATATTTATTATTTCATCCAGCCCTATCCGGACAAACTGGTGTGGAATTTGTGTGCCTAGCACCCAGAAAAGCTGAGCAACCTGGTTTTGGAGCAAAGCAAAATCTTTTTCTTGGGCAAGTGGATTCAATGTCATGTTTACAAACAACAATATCATTTTTAACCTGGTTTCTGCAGCTTTTCACTCAGAAAACACGAATGTGAAACTTTTGTTTCTCCATGTGAAACCAATTAGCGTTTTGCAACAGAAAAACATAATTTTATGTGCTGCAATGCATTCACAACACTAAAGCCCATAGATACTATCGATAAAACACAAACAACTCAGAGGCTGTAGCAAGAGCTGGGATTGAATTATCCACCACGGAAACGGATGTTTCTGCTTTCATCCAGACCTATCTGGACAAACTGGTGCGGAATTGATGTGCAAAGCACCCAGAAAAGCAGAGTCAACCTGGTTTTGGAGAAAGCAAAGTCTTTTTCTTGGGCAACTGGGTTCAATTGCATGTTTACAAACACCAATATCATTTTTAACCTGGTTTCTGCAGCTTTTCACTTAGTAAACATGAATGTGTACCAGTTGTCTTCATGTGAATCCAATTAGAATTTGCCAACAAGAAGCAAAATGTTACATGCTACAATGCATACACAAATCGAAAGTCCATAGATACTATCCAGAAAACACAAAGAAACACAGAAGCTGTAGCAAGAGCTTTGATTGAGCTAGCCACCACAGAACCGGATATTTTTGGTTTCATCCAGCACTATCTGGACAAACTCGTGTGGAATTGGTGTGTAAAGCAACCAGAAAAGGAGAGTCAACCTGGTTTTGGAGAAAAAGCAATGTCTTTTTCTTGGGCACGTGGATTCAATGTCATGTTTATAAACACAAATATCATTTTTAACCTGGTTTCTGCAGCTTTTTACTCAGAAAACACGAATGTCACCCGTTGTGTCTCCATGTGAAACCATTTAGCATTTTCCAACAGAAAAACAAACTGTTATATGCTACAATGCATTCACAACTCTAAAGTCCATAGATACTATCGACAAAACAGAAGCAAACACAGAAGCTGTAGCAATAGGTGGGATTGAGTTAGCCACTACACAACCGAATGTTTCTGGTTTCATCCAGCCCTATCTGGACAAACTGGTGTGGAATTGGTGTGCAAAGCACACAGAAATGTAGAATCTTCCTGGTTTTGGAGAAAAGCAAAGTCTTTTTCTTGGGCAAGTGGATCAATGTCATGTTTACAAACACAAATATCATTTTAACCTGGTTTCTGCAGCTTTTTACTCAGAAAACACGAATGTGTACTTGTTGTGTTTCCATGTGAAACCAACTAGAGTTTTCCAACAGAAAAACATAATGTTACATGCTGCAATGCATTCACAACACTAAAGTCCATAGATACTATCGATAAAACACAAACAACTCAGAGGCTGTAGCAAGAGCTGGGATTGAGTTATCCACCACGGAACCGGAGATTTCTCGTTTCATCCAGCCCAATCTGGACAAACTGGTGTGGAATTGGTGCGCAAAGCACCCAAAATAGGATCGTCAAAATGGTGTTGGTGAAAAGCAAAGTCTTTTTCTTGGGCAAGTGGGTCATATTGCATGTTTACAAACACCAATATCATTTTAACCTGGTTTCTGCAGCTTTTCACTTAGTAAACATGAATGTGTACCAGTTGTCTTCATGTGAATCCAATTAGAATTTCCAACAAGAAGCAAAATGTTACATGCTACAATGCATGCACAAATCCAATGTCCATAGATACTATCCAGAAAACACAAAGAAACACAGAAGCTGTAGCAAGAGCTTGGATTGAGTTAGCCACCACGGAACCGGATATTTCTGGTTTCATCCAGGCCTATCTGGACAAACTCGTGTGGAATTGGTGTGCAAAGCAACCAGAAAAGGAGAGTCAACCTGGTTTTGGAGAAAAGCAATGTCTTTTTCTTGGGCACGTGGATTCAATGTCATGTTTATAAACACAAATATCATTTTTAAATTGGTTTCTGCAGCTTTTTACTCAGAAAACACGAATGTCACCCGTTGTGTCTCC
The DNA here is from genome assembly GCA_949820135.1 of Sylvilagus floridanus. Taxonomy (NCBI): domain Eukaryota; kingdom Metazoa; phylum Chordata; class Mammalia; order Lagomorpha; family Leporidae; genus Sylvilagus; species Sylvilagus floridanus. The sequence continues at coordinate 27,973,424 of OX463228.1, forward strand.
ATGTGAAACCATTTAGCAATTTTCCAACAGAAAAACAAACTGTTAAATGCTACAATGCATTCACAACTCTAAAGTCCATAAACACAAGCAAACACAGAAGCTGTAGCAATAGCTGGGATTGAGTTAGCCACTACACAACTGAATGTTTCTGCTTTCATCCAGACCTATCTGGACAAACTGGTGTGGAATTGGTGTGCAAAAAACACAGAAATGTAGAGTCATCCTGGTTTTGGAGAAAAGCAAAGTCTTTTTCTTGGGCAAGTGGATTCAATGTCATGTTTACAAACACAAATATCATTTTAACCTCATTTCTGCACTTTTAACTCAGAAAACACGAATGTGTACATGTTGTGTCTCCATGTGAAACCAATTAGCTTTTTCCAACAGAAAAACCAAATGTTACATGCTGCAATGCATTCACAACTCTAAAGTCCATAGATACTATCGAGAAAACACAAACATCTCAGAGGCTGTAGCAAGAGCTGGGATTGAATTAGCCAACACAGAACCGGATATTTCTCATTTCATCCAGCCCTATCTGGACAAACTGGTCCGGAATTGGTGTGCAAAGCACCCAGAATAGCATAGTCAACCTGGTTTTGGAGAAAACCAATGACTTTTTCTTAGGCAAGTGGGTTCAATGTCATGTTTACAAACACAAATATCATTTTTAACCTGTTTTCTCAAGATTTTCACTCGGAAAACACGAAAGTATACCTGTTGTGTGTATATGTTAAACCAATTAGCGTATGCCAACAAAACAACAAAATGTTACATGCTAGAATGCATTCACAACTCTAAATTCCATAGATACTATCCAGAAAACACAAACAAACACAGAGGCTGCACCAAGAGCTTGGATTGAGTTAGCCACCACAGAACCGGATATTTCTGGTTTCATCCAACCTAACTGGAAAAACTGGTGTATAATTGGTCTGCAAAGCACCCAGAAAAGCAGAGTCAACCTGGTTTTGGAGAAAAGCAAAGTCTTTTTCTTGGGCAAGTGGATTCATTGTCATATTTACAAAGGCAAATATCATTGTTAACCTGGCTTCTGCAGCATTTTACTCAGAAAACATGAATGTGTACCTGTTGTGTCTCCATGTGAAACCAAATAGCGTTTGCCAACAGAAACGCAAAATGTTAGATGCTACAATGCATTCACAACTCTAAAGTCCATAGATACTATCGAGAAAACACAAACAACTCAGAGGCTGTAGCATTTTTAACCTGGTTTCTGCAGCTTTTTACTCAGACAACACGAATGTGTACGTGTTGTGTGTACAAGTGCAAGAAATTCCGTATGCCAACCGAAAAACAAAATGTTACATGCTACAATGCATTCACAAATCTACAGTGCATAGATACTATCGAGAAAACACAAACAAACACAGAGGCTGTAGCAAGAGCTTGCATTGAGTTGGCCACAACAGAACCTGATATTTCTGGTTTATTCCAGAGCTAACTGGACAATCTTGTATGGCATTGGTGTGCAAAAGCACCAGAAGAGCAGAATTAACCTGGTTTTGGAGAAAAGCAAAGTCTTTTTCTTGGGCAAGTGGATTCAATGTCATTTTTACAAACACAAATATCATTTATAACCTGGTTATTTCAGGTTTTTACTCAGAAAACTAAAAAGTGTACCTGTTGTTTGTACACGTGAAACCAATTAGCGTATGCCAACAGAAAACCAAAATGTTACATGCTACAATGCATTCACAACTCTAAAGTCCATAGATACTATCCAGAAAACACAAACAAACACAGAGGCTTTAACAAGAGCTTGGATTGAGTTAGCCACCACAGAACCGGATATTTCAGGTTTCATCCAGTCCTTCTGGAAAACTGGTGTGGAATCGGTGTGCAAAGCACCCAGAAAAGCAGAGTCAACCTGGTTTTGGAGAAAAGCAAAGTCTTTTTCCTGGGCCAGTGGATTCAAAGACATGTTTACAAACACAAATATCATTTTTAAACTGGTTTCTGCATGTTTTTACTCAGAAAACACGAAAGTGTTACAGTTGTGCATACATGTGCAAGAAATTAGCATATTGCAACCGAAAAACAAAATGTTATGTGCTACAATGCATTCACAACTCTAAAGTCCATACATACTATCAAGAAAATACAAACAAACACAGAGCTGTAGCAAGAGCTTGGATTGAGTTAGCCAACACAGAAGCGGATATTTCTGGTTAAATCCAGTCCTATCTAGACAAACTGGTGTGGAATTGGTGTGCAAAGCACCCACAAAAGCAGAGTCAACCTGGTTTGGTAAAAAAAAAAATCTTTTTCTTGGGCAAATGGATTCAATGTCATGTTTACAAACACCAATATCATTTGTAACCTTGTTTATGATGCTTTTCACTTAGAAAACACGAATGTGTACCTGTTTTGTCTCCATGTGAAACCAATTATCATTTGCCAACAAAAAAACAAAATGTTTCATGCTACAATGCCTTCACAACTCTAAAGTCCATAGATACTATCCAGAAAACAGAAACAAACACAGAGGCTGTTCCAAGAGCTTGGATTGAGTTAGCCACAACAACACCGGATATTTCAGGTTTCATCAAGACCTAACTGGAAAACCTGGAGTGTAATTGGTGTGCAAAGCACCAAGAAAAGCAGAGTCAACCTTGCTTTGGAGAAAAACAAAGTCATTTTCTTGGGCTTGTGAATTCAATGTCATGTTTACAAACACTAATATCAATTTTAACCTTCTTTCTACAGGTTTTTCCTCAGAAAAGAGGAATGTGTACCTGTTTCTCGCCATGTGAAACAAATTAGCGTTTGCCCATAGAAAAACAAAATGTTACATGCTACAATGCATTCACAACTCTAAAGTCTATAGATACTATCCAGAAAACACAAACAAACACAGACACTGTAGCAAGAGCTTGGATTGAGTTAGCCACCACAGAACCGGATATTTCTGGTTTCATCCAGACATAACTGGAAAAACTGATGTGGAATTGGTGTGCAAAGCACCCAGAAAAGCAGAGACAACCTGGTTTTGGAGACAAGCAAAGTCTTTGTCTTGGGCAAGTGGATTCAATGTCATGTTTACAAACACAAATATCATTTTTAACCTGTTTTCTGCAGCTTTTCACTTAGAAAACTCGAAAGTGTACCTTTTGTGTGTACACGTGAACACAGTTAGCGTATGACAACCAAAAAACAACATGTTACATGCTGCAATGCATTCAAAACTCTAAAGATCATAGATATATCCAGAAAACACAAACAAACACAGAGGCTGTAGCAAGAGCTTGGATTGTGTTAGCCACCACAGAACCAGATATTTCGGGTTTCATCCAGACATAACTGGAAAAACTGGTGTGGAATTGGTGTGCAAAGCACCCAGAAAAGCAGAGTCAACCTGGTTTTGGAGAAAAGCAAAATCTTTTTCTTGGCCAAGTGGATTCAATGTCATGTTTTCAAACACCAATATCATTTATAACCTGGTTTCTGCAGGAATTCACTTAGAAAACACGAATGTGTACCTGTTGTCTCTCCACGTGAACCCAATTATCATTTGCCTACAAGAAGCAAAATGTTACATGATACAATTCATACACAACTCTAAAGTCCATAGGTACCATCCAGAAAACATAAAAAAACACAGAGGCTGCAGCGAGAGCTGGGATTGAGTTAGCCACCACAACACCGGATATTTCAGGTTTCATCCAGACCTAACTGGAAATCCTGGAGTGGAATTGGTGTGCAAAGCACCCAGAAAAGCAGAGTCAACCTGGTTTTGGAGAAAAGCAAAGTCTTTTACTAGGGGAAGGGATGCAACGTCATGTTAACTAACACCAATATCATTTTTAACCTGGTTTCTGCAGCTTTTCACTTAAAAACATGAATGTGTACCTGTTGTCTCTCCATGTGAAACCAATTATCATTTGGCAACAAGAAGCAAAATATTACATGCTACAATGCATACACAATTCTAAAGTCCATAGATACTATCCAGAAAACAGAAACAAACACAGAGGCTGTATCAAGAGCTTGGATTGAGTTAGCCACCACAACACTGGATATTTCAGGTTTGATCCAGACCTAACTAGACAACCTGGAGTGGAATTGGTGTGCAAAACTCCAAGAAAAGCAGAGTCAACCTGGCTTTGGAGAAAAGCAAAGTCGTTTTCTTGGGCAAGTGGATTCAATGTCATGTTTACAAACACAAATATGATTTTTAACCTGCTATCTGCAGCTTTTTACTAAGAAACTCGAATGTATACCTGTTTTCTCGCCATGTGAAACAAATTAGCGTTTGCCAGTAAAAAAAAATTATACATGCTACAATGCATTCACAACTCTAAAGTCTATAGATACCATCCAGAAAACACAAACAAACACAGAGGCTGTAGCAAGAGCTTGGATTGAGTTAGCCACCACAGAACCGGATATTTCTGGTTTCATCCAGACCTATCTGGACAAACTGGTGTGGAATTGGTGTGCAAAGCACCCAGAAAAGCAGAGTCAACCTGGTTTTGGAGAAAAACAAAGTCTTTCTAGGGGAAGTGGATTCAATATCATGTTTACAAACACAAATATCATTTTTAACCTGGTTTCTGCAGCTTTTCACTTAAAAAACACGAATGTGTACCTGTTGTGTGTACACGTGAAACCAATTAGCGTTTGCCAACAGAAAAACAAAATGTTACAAGCTGCAATGCATTCATAACTCTAAAGTCCATGGATACTATCCAGAAAACACAAACAAACACAGAGGCTTTAACAAGACCTTGGATTGAGTTAGCCACCACAGAACCGGATATTTCAGGTTTCATCCAGTCCTTCTGGAAAACTGGTGTGGAATCGGTGTGCAAAGCACCCAGAAAAGCAGAGTCAACCTGGTTTTGGAGAAAAGCAAAGTCTTTTTCCTGGGCAAGTGGATTCAAAGACATGTTTACAAACACAAATATCATTTTTAAACTGGTTTCTGCATGTTTTTACTCAGATATCACGAAAGTGTTACTGTTGTGCATACATGTGCAAGAAATTAGCGTATGCCAACCAAAAACAAAATGTTACGTGCTACAATGCATTCACAACTCTAAAGTCCATACATACTATCGAGAAAATGCAAACAATCACAGAAGCTGTGCAAGAGCTTGGATTGAGTTAGCCACCACAGAACCAGATTTTTCTGGTTTCTTCCAGACCTAACTGAAAAAACTGGTGTGGAATTGGTGTGCAAAGCACACAGAGAAGCAGAGTCAACCTGGTTTTGGAGAAAAACAAAGTCTTTTTCTTGGGCAAGTGGATTAAATATCATGTTTACAAACACAAATTTCATTTTTAACCTGGTTTCTGGAGCTTTTCACTTAGAAAACAAGAATGTATACCTGTTGTGTATCTATGTGATACCAATTATCATTTGCCAACAGAAAAACAAAATGTTACATGCTACAATGCATTCACAACTCTAAAGTCTATAGATACTATCTAGAAAACACACACAAACCCAAAAGATGTAGCAAGAGCTGGGATTGAGTTAGCCACCACAGAACCGGATATTTCTGGTTTCATCCAGACCTATCTGGACAAACTAGTATGGAATTGGTGTGTAAAGCACCTGAAAAGCAGAGTCAACCTGGTTCTGGAGAGAAGCAAAGTCTTTTTCTTGAGCAAGTGGTTTCAAAGTCATGTTTACAAACACAAATATCATTTGTAACCTGGTTTCTTCAGGTTTTTACTCAGAAACTCGAATGTGTACCTTTTGTGTCTCCATGTGAGACCAATTAGTGTTTTCCAACAGAAAAACAAAATGTTACATGCTAAAATGCATTCTCAACTGATTTGGGTCTTTTCTCTTCTTTTTTTAGTTAGTTGGGCCAATGGGGTGTCAATCTTGTTTATTTTCTCAAAAAACCAGCTCCTCGTTTGGCTGATTTTTTGTAATTTTTTTTGGATTCAATCCTGTTGATTTCTTCTCTGATTTTGATTATTTCTCTTTTTCTACTAGATTTGGGTCTAGTTTGCTGCAAATTTTCTAGATCCTTGAGATGCATTGAAAGCTCATCTATTTGGTGCCTTTCCAGTTTCTTGATGTAGGCACCTATTGATATAAACTTTCCTCTTAACACTGCTTTTGCTGTATCCCATAAGTTTTGGTATGTTGTGCTGTTATCCTCATTTACTTCCAGAAAATTTTTGATTTCTCTTTGGATTTCTTCAGTGACCCATTGTTCATTCAGGAGCATGTTGTTCAATCTCCATGTGTTTGCATATGCTTTCGGGATTCCTGAGTTGCTAATTTCCAACTTCAATCCCTTATGGTCTGAGAAGTTGCATCGTATGATTCTAATTCTTTTGAATTTGCTTAGACTTGCTTTATGGCCTAATATGTGATCAATCCTAGAGTAGGTTCCATGTACTGCTGAGAAGAATGTGAATGCTTTACGTGTAGGATGAAAAGTTCTGTAGATATCTGTTAGATCCATTTGGGCTATAGTGTTGTTTAAATCTACTGTCTCCTTGTTGATCTTCTGTTCTGTCGATCTGTCAATATCTGTGCGTGGAGTATTGAAGTCCCCCAGTACTATTGTGTTGGGGTCTAAGTCTCCCTTTAAGTTTCTTAACAAATTTTTTAAATAAACCTGTGGCCTGTAATTAGGTGCATATACATTGAGAATTGTTATATCTTCCTGTAGTATTGATCCCTTAATCATTATATAGTGCCCCTCTTTGTCTCTCTTAACAGTTTTTGTGTTAAAGTTTATGTAGTCCGATATTAAGATGGTTACACCCGCTCTTTTTTCATTTCTGTTGGCATGGTATATCTTGTTCCATCCTTTTATTTTCAGTCTGTATGGATCTTCGTTGGAAAGATGTGTTTCTTGTAGGCAGCAAATAGATGGTTTTTGTTCCTTAACCCAGTCAGCCAATCTCTGTCTTTTAACAGGACAGTTTAGACCTTTAACGTTCAATGTGACTATTGATAAGTGGTAAGTTTGCCCTGCCATTTGCCAGATATTTTCTAATGTATGCTTTGAATTCCCTGTGATCCTTTGCCGTGAGGTTCCCTTCATTTACCTTCTTTCATGTTGATGGTCGTGTTTCTGTGTTTCTGTGTGTAACACGTCTTTAAGTATCTTTTGCAGGGCTGGACGAGTGGCAACGAATTCTTTCAATTTTTGTTTGTTATGAAAGGTCTTTATTTCGCCTTCATTCACAAATGAGAGCTTTGCAGGGTATAATATTCTGGGCTGGCAGTTTTTCCCTCTAAGTACCTGGGCTATGTCTCGCCATTCCCTTCTAGCTTGTAGGGTTTCTGTTGAGAAGTCAGCTGTGAGTCTAATTGGAGATCCTCTGAGAGTAATCTGACGTTTCTCTCTTGCACATTTTAGGATCTTTTCTTTTTGCTTCACTGTGGTGAGTTTAATTACAATATGTCGTGCAGAGGATCTCTTTTGGTCATGTTTATTAGGGGTTCTATGAGCTTCCTGGATTAGGATTTCTCTGTCTTTCTCCAAGCCTGGAAAATTTTCTGCTAGTATCTCCCTAAAAAGGCCTTCTAATCCTTTCTCCCTCTCCATACCTTCAGGAACACCTAGAACCCGAATGTTGGGTTTTTTAATAGTATCCTGTAAATTCCCGACGATATCTTTTTAGTTTTCTAATTTCCTCTTCTTGTCTTTGGTTTGACTGTTTCCTCTCCTGTTCACTGTCTTCTAGGTCCGATATTCTCTCCTCTGCTTCACCCATTCTGGTTTTAAGGCCCTCAAGATTGCTTGTCACTTGATCTATTGAGTTCTTCAATTCATTAAGATTTTTTGTCACTCTCGTAGCTTCTTGTTCTACTAGTTGTTTCATTTCGTTTTGATTTCTCCGTAGTGCTTCATTCTCGCAAGAGAGATTTTCTATCTTATCCATTAAAGATTTCTGTAGTTCAAGAATTTGTTTTTGAGAACTTCTTAATGTTCTTATCAATTCTTTGAGATCTGCTTCTTGCATTTCTTCTATCTCATTATCTTCACAATCCTGACTTGGGGTGTCTTTTCCGTTTGGGGTCATCATAGCGTCTTCCTTGATCTTGCTCCCTCGGAATCTGTTTTTGTTTGGCATTTTTTCCCCCACACTCTTTCTCTGGGTTGTCAAGGTAACGGAGTTTGTGTGCACGGTGTGTTCCCAGTTTTTGGATCCCCTTCAGGTGTCTACAGCCTCGGGTTTTTGGTTCCGTCTGCCTCAGTGATGGGCGGGCGCACCTTGTCCCACTGCGTTTAATCAAATTCGACTTCGTAAGGTGGGCGGCGAGAGGGGCTAGTGTTCATGCGGGCTCGCCTCAACTGTGCTGTTTCCCCCGTGGGGGTCTGCTTCCCCCCGCCAGTGTCTCGGGATCCCTGTATCGGCTCCTGTTCACGCGTGCAGATCCTGCGGCGATTGTGTTCCGCCCGGCTCCCGTCTCAGCCGGTGGGCGCGCGCCGTGCCACTGCGTTTAATCTAGCACGACTTAGCAGGATGGGTGATGAGAGAGGCTAGTGTCCGTGTGGGCTCGCCTCAATTGTGCTGTTTCCCTGGGGTCTGCTTCCCCCCACCAGTGTCTCGGGATCCCTGTATCGGCTCCCGTTTAAGCGCTCAATTCCAATGGCGACTGTGTTCCGTCCGGTTCCCATCCCTCCCGGCAGCTCCCGTGCCACTATGGCACGATTTGCCGTTCGCAAACTTACTTTTCCCTAGGTCCTCTGCGTCTCATTCACTGGGTCCGGAAGAATTTCCACTGCATTTTTTTCCCTTAGATTTTTCCTGAGGCTACAGCAACTCTGTTTTTATTAAACTATCTCTTTGCGGAATGCTAGTGCGCGTCTTCACTATTCCGCCATCTTGGCTCCGCACCATTCTCAACTCTAAAGTCCATAGATACTATCAGGAAACCCAAGCAAACCCAAAAGCTGTAGCAACAGCTTTGATTGAGTTAGCCACTACAGAATCAGATATTTCTGGATTCATCCAGTCCAATCTGGACAAACTGGTGTGGAATTGGTGTGGAAAGCACCCAGAAAAGAAGAGTCAACCTGGTTTTGGAGAAAAGCAAAGTCTTTTTCTAGGGGAAGTGGATTCAATGACATGTTTACAAACACCAATATCATTTTTAACCTGGTTTCTGCAGCTTTTCACTTAAAAACACGAATGTGTACCTGTTGTCTCTCCATGTGAAACCAATTATCATTTGGCAACAAGAAGCAAAATGTTACATGCTACAATGCATACACAACTCTAAAGTCCATAGATACTATCCAGAAAACAGAAACAAACACAGAGGCTGTACCAAGAGCTTGGATTGAGTTAGCCACCACAACACCGGATATTTCAGGTTTCATCCAGACCCAACTGGAAAACCGGAGTGGAATTGGTGTGCAAAGCACCCAGAAAAGCAGAGTCAACCTGGTTTTGGAGAAAAACAAAGTCTTTTTCTTGGGCATGTGAATTCAATGTCATGTTTACAAACACTAATATCATTTTTAACCTGCTTTCTGCAGGTTTTCCTCAGAAAAGAGGAATGTGTACCTGTTTTCTTGCCATGTGAAACAATTAGCGTTTGCCAACAGAAAAACAAAATGTTACATGATACAATGCATTCACAACTCTAAAGTCCATAGATACTATCGACAAAGCACAAGCAAACACAGAAGCTGTAGCAAGACCTGGGATTGTGTTCGCCACCAAGAACCGGATATTTCTGGTTTCAACCAGACCTAACTTGGACAAACTGGTGTGGAATTGGTGTGCAAATCACTCAGAAAAGCAGAGTCAACCTGGATTTGGAGAAAAGCAAAGTCTTTTTCTTGGGCAAGTGGATTCAATGTCATGTTTACACACACCAATATCATTTTTAACCTCGTTCTGCAGCGTTTTTCCTCAGAAACACGAAAATGTACCTGTTGTGTCTCCATTAGACACAATGAGCTTATGCCAACAGAAATACAAAATGATACATTGTACAATGCATTCACAACTCTAAAATACATAGCTTCCATCGAGAAAATACCAATAAACAAAGAAGCTGTAGCAAGAGCTTGGATTGAGTTAGCCAACACAGAACCGGATATTTCTGGTTCCATCCGCCCTAGGACACAGACCGCTGAAACTGTTTGTACTCCACCAGCATAGAGAACTCCTGATAACTGAATCTTTCTACAGCCAGGAAGCAGACCAACCATAAGCTGTGTTTCCTATAGACAGGGTACAGAAATTCCGAAGATTGCGAATGCCTACTCCCAGGCTACAGAACCATTCCTAACTGATTGTTCCACACCTCCGATACAGAACTCATGTAAGCATGCACCTCACTACACTCATGTTACAGAACTCCTGTAAGCTCTGTCTAAGGATACAGACAGGCGCACATTGTGTCATCCTATTCCCAGGAACGGAACTCTGAAACAGCATCGCACTCCACTAGCAAACAGAACTCCCGTGAACTGCATCTCTCTACAGCCAGGACGCAGAACGCCCATAAGCTGTACATCCTAGAGCCAGGCTACAGAAATCACGCATATTGCGAATGCCTACTCCCTGGCCACAGAATTCTTCCAAACTTCTTCATTCCAACCTGTAATACAGAACTCATGTAAGCTGCATCTGACTACACTTAGGTTACAGAACTCCTGTAAGCTCTGCCTAAGGATACAGACATTGCGTACATTGTGTCATCCTATTCCCAGGCAACAGAACTCTGAAACAGCATTGCACTAAACTAGCATACAGAACTCCTGTACACTGCATCTCTCTACAGCCAGGACGCAGAACGCCCATAAGCTGCGCATCCAAGAGTCAGGCTACAGAAATCCTGCATATTGCGAATTCATACTCCCAGGCTACAGAAATCTTCAAAACTGCTTTGTTCCACACCTCTGATACAGAACTCATGTACGCTGCTTCTGACTAAACTCAGGATACAGAACTCCTGTAAGCTCTGTCTCCTATACACAGGCTACAGACATTGCGCACATTGTGTATGCCTATTCCCAGGCTACACACTGATGAAACAGCTTTGTACTCCAAGAGCATACAGAACTCCCATGAACTGAATCCCTCTGCAGCCATTAAACAGACCGACCATATCTAAGTTTCCTATAGCAGGCTACAGAAATCCCACATATTGCGAATCCCTACTCCCAGGCTACAGAACTCTTCCAAACTGCTTCATTCCACACCTCCGACACAGAACTCATGTACGCTGCATCTGACTACACTCACGTTACAGAACTCCTGTAATCTCTGTCTCCTACACTCAGGCTACGAATTTTGCGCACATTGTGTATGCCTATTCACAGGCTACAGACCACAGAAACAGCTTTGTACTCCACTAGCATACAGAACTCCCATGAACTGAATCTCTCTACAGCCAGGAAGCAGACAGACCGTAAGCTGCGCTTCCTACAACAGGCTACAGAAATCCCGCATATTGCGAATGTCTGCTCCCAGGCCTCAGAATCCTTCCTAAGTTCTTCATTCCACACCTACGATACAGAACTCATGTATGCTTTAAATCACTACACTCTGGTTGCAGAACTCCTGTATGCTCTGATTCCTACTCACAGGCTACCAATTCCTCACATTGTGTAAGCGTATTCCCAGGCTACAGAATGCTGAAACAGCTGTGCACTCCACTAGCACACAGAACGCCCATGAACTGAATCTCTCTACAGCCAGGAAACAGACCGACCATAAGCTGCGTTTCCTATACACAGGCTAAAAAATCCCGCATATTGCGAATGCCTACTCCCAGGCTACAGAACTCTTACAAACTGCTTCGTTACACACCTCCGATACAGAACGCATATAAGCTACACCTCACTACATTCAGGTTACAGAACTCCTGTAAGCTTTGTCTAACGACACAGTCATTGCGCACATTGTGTCATCCTATTCCCAGGCAACAGAACTCTGAAATAGCATTGCACTCCACTAGCATACAGCTCCCATGAACTAAATATCTCTACAGCCTGGAAGCATACCGACCATAAGCTGTGTTTCCTATAGACAGGCTACAGAAATCCCGCATATTGCGAATGCCAACTCCCAGGCTACAGAACCCTTCCAAACTGCTTCGTTCCACACCTCCAATACAGAACTCAAGTACGCTGCATCTGACTAAACTCAGGTTTCAGAACTCCTGTAAGCTCTGTCCCCTACACTCAATCTACAGACATTGCGCACATTGTGTATGCCTATTCCCAGGCTACAGACCGCTGAAAGAGCTTTATACTCCACTAGCATACAAAACTCCCCTGAACTGAATCTCTCTACAGGCAGGAAGCAGACCGACCATAAGCTGCGTTTCCTATAGACTGGGTACAGAAATCCCGCATATTGCGAATGCCTACTCCCAGGCTACAGAACTCTTCCAAACTGCTTTGATCCACACCTCCCTTTACGGAACTCACGTACACTGCATCTGACTACACTCAGGTTACAGAACTCCTGCAAGCTCTGTCTCCTACACTCAGGCTACCGAAATTGCGCACATCGTGAAAGCATATTCCCAGGCTACAGAACGCTGAAACAGCTTTGCATTCCACTAGCATACAGAACTCCCTTTAACTTAATCTCTCTAGAGCCTGTACCCAGAATTCCTATAAGCTGCGTTTCCTATAGACAGGTTACAGAAATCCAGCATATTGCGAATGCCTACTCCCAGCTTCAGAACTCTTACAAACTGCTTCGTTACACACTTCCAATACACAACGCATGTAACCTGTACCTCACTACACTCAGGTTACAGAACACCTGTTAGCTCTATCTAAGGATAAAGACATTCCACACATTGTGTCATCTGATTCCCAGGCAACAGCACTCTGAAATAGCATTGCACTCCACTAGCATACAAAACTTCCGTGAACTGCATTTCTCTACAAGCAGGATACAGACCTCCCATAAGCTGCGCATCCGAGAGTCAGGCTACAGAAATCCCGCATATTGCGAATGCCTACTCCCAGGCTACAGAACTCCTCCAGACTGCTTCGTTCCACACCTCAGACACAGAACTCTTGTATGCTGTAAATCACTACACTCAGGTTACAGAACTCCTGTATGCTCTCTCTCTTACACTCGGGCTACCTACATTGCTCACATTGTGTAAGCATATTCCCAGGCTACAGACCCCTGAAACAGCTTTGTACTCCACTAGCATACAGAACTCCCGTGAACAGAATCTCTCTACAGCCCAGAAGCAGACTGACCATAAGCTGCGTTTCCTATAGAGAGGCTACAGAAATCCCACATATTGTGAATGCCTACTCCCAGGCTACAGAACGTTTCCAAACTGCTAACATCCACACCTCCTATACAGAACTCATGTATGCTGTAAATCACTACACTCAGGTTGCAGAACGAAATTACGCTGTCTTCTACACTCAGGCTACCGAAACTGCCTACATTGTGTAAGCGTATTCCCAGGCTACAGAACGCTGAAACAGCTTTGCACTCCACAAGCATACAGAACTCCCATGAACTGAATCTCTCTGCAGCCTGTATCCAGAATTCCTATAAGCTGCACATCCCAGCGTCAGGCTACAGAAATCCCGCATATTGCGAATGCCTACTCCCAGGCTACAGAACTCTAACAAACTGCTTCGTTACACACCTCAGATACAGAACTCATGTAAGCTGCACCTCACTACACTCAGGTTACAGAACTCCTGTAAGCTCTGCCTAAGGATACAGACATTGCGCACATTGTGTCATCCTATTCCCAGGCAACAGAACTCTGAAACAGCATTGAACTAAACTAGCATACAGAACTCCCGTGAACTGCATCTCTCCACAGCCAGGATGCAGAACACCCATAAGCTGCGCATCCAAGAGTCAGTCTACAGAAATCCTGCATATTGCGAATCCCTACTCCCAGGCTACAGGAATCTTCAAAACTGCTTTGTTCCACACCTCCGATACAGAACTCATGTACGCTGCATCTGACTAAACTCAGGATACAGAACTCCTGTAAGCTCTGTCTCCTATACACAGGCTACAGACATTGCGCACATTGTGTATGCCTATTCCCAGGCTACACACTGATGAAACAGCTTTGTACTCCAAGAGCATACAGAACTCCCATGAACTGAATCCCTCTGCAGCCATTAAGCAGACCGAACATAAGCTGCGTTTCCTATAGCAGGCTACAGAAATCCCACATATTGCGAATCCCTACTCCCAGGCTACAGAACTCTTCCAAACTGCTTCATTCCACACCTCCGACACAGAACTCATGTACGCTGCATCTGACTACACTCACGTTACAGAACTCCTGTAATCTCTGTCTCCTACACTCAGGCTACGAATTATGTGCACATTGTGTATGCCTATTCACAGGCTACAGACCACAGAAACAGCTTTGTACTCCACTAGCATACAGAACTCCCATGAACTGAATCTCTCTACAGCCAGGAAGCAGACAGACCGTAAGCTGCGCTTCCTACAACAGGCTACAGAAATCCCGCATATTGCGAATGTCTACTCCCAAGCCTCAGAACCCTTCCTAAGTTCTTCGTTCCACACCTCCTATACAGAACTCATGTATGCTTTAAATCACTACACTCTGGTTGCAGAACTCCTGTATGCTCTGATTCCTACTCACAGGCTACCAATTCCTCACATTGTGTAAGCGTATTCCCAGGCTACAGAATGCTGAAACAGCTGTGCACTCCACTAGCACACAGAACGCCCATGAACTGAATCTCTCTACAGCCAGGAAACAGACCGACCATAAGCTGCGTTTCCTATACACAGGCTAAAAAATCCCGCATATTGCGAATGCCTACTCCCAGGCTACAGAACTCTTACAAACTGCTTCGTTACACACCTCCGATACAGAACGCATATAAGCTACACCTCACTACATTCAGGTTACAGAACTCCTGTAAGCTTTGTCTAACGACACAGTCATTGCGCACATTGTGTCATCCTATTCCCAGGCAACAGAACTCTGAAATAGCATTGCACTCCACTAGCATACAGCTCCCATGAACTAAATATCTCTACAGCCTGGAAGCATACTGACCATAAGCTGTGTTTCCTATAGACAGGCTACAGAAATCCCGCATATTGCGAATGCCAACTCCCAGGCTACAGAACCCTTCCAAACTGCTTCGTTCCACACCTCCAATACAGAACTCAAGTACGCTGCATCTGACTAAACTCAGGTTTCAGAACTCCTGTAAGCTCTGTCCCCTACACTCAATCTACAGACATTGCGCACATTGTGTATGCCTATTCCCAGGCTACAGACCGCTGAAAGAGCTTTATACTCCACTAGCATACAAAACTCCCCTGAACTGAATCTCTCTACAGGCAGGAAGCAGACCGACCATAAGCTGCGTTTCCTATAGACTGGGTACAGAAATCCCGCATATTGCGAATGCCTACTCCCAGGCTACAGAACTCTTCCAAACTGCTTTGATCCACACCTCCCATACGGAACTCACGTACACTGCATCTGACTACACTCAGGTTACAGAACTCCTGCAAGCTCTGTCTCCTACACTCAGGCTACCGAAATTGCGCACATCGTGAAAGCATATTCCCAGGCTACAGAACGCTGAAACAGCTTTGCATTCCACTAGCATACAGAACTCCCTTTAACTTAATCTCTCTAGAGCCTGTACCCAGAATTCCTATAAGCTGCGTTTCCTATAGACAGGTTACAGAAATCCAGCATATTGCGAATGCCTACTCCCAGCTTCAGAACTCTTACAAACTGCTTCGTTACACACTTCCAATACACAACGCATGTAACCTGTACCTCACTACACTCAGGTTACAGAACACCTGTTAGCTCTATCTAAGGATAAAGACATTCCACACATTGTGTCATCTGATTCCCAGGCAACAGCACTCTGAAATAGCATTGCACTCCACTAGCATACAAAACTTCCGTGAACTGCATTTCTCTACAAGCAGGATACAGACCTCCCATAAGCTGCGCATCCGAGAGTCAGGCTACAGAAATCCCGCATATTGCGAATGCCTACTCCCAGGCTACAGAACTCCTCCAGACTGCTTCGTTCCACACCTCAGACACAGAACTCTTGTATGCTGTAAATCACTACACTCAGGTTACAGAACTCCTGTATGCTCTCTCTCTTACACTCGGGCTACCTACATTGCTCACATTGTGTAAGCATATTCCCAGGCTACAGACCCCTGAAACAGCTTTGTACTCCACTAGCATACAGAACTCCCGTGAACAGAATCTCTCTACAGCCCAGAAGCAGACTGACCATAAGCTGCGTTTCCTATAGAGAGGCTACAGAAATCCCACATATTGTGAATGCCTACTCCCAGGCTACAGAACGTTTCCAAACTGCTAACATCCACACCTCCTATACAGAACTCATGTATGCTGTAAATCACTACACTCAGGTTGCAGAACGAAATTACGCTGTCTTCTACACTCAGGCTACCGAAACTGCCTACATTGTGTAAGCGTATTCCCAGGCTACAGAATGCTGAAACAGCTTTGCACTCCACAAGCATACAGAACTCCCATGAACTGAATCTCTCTGCAGCCTGTATCCAGAATTCCTATAAGCTGCACATCCCAGCGTCAGGCTACAGAAATCCCGCATATTGCGAATGCCTACTCCCAGGCTACAGAACTCTAACAAACTGCTTCGTTACACACCTCAGATACAGAACTCATGTAAGCTGCACCTCACTACACTCAGGTTACAGAACTCCTGTAAGCTCTGCCTAAGGATACAGACATTGCGCACATTGTGTCATCCTATTCCCAGGCAACAGAACTCTGAAACAGCATTGAACTAAACTAGCATACAGAACTCCCGTGAACTGCATCTCTCCACAGCCAGGATGCAGAACACCCATAAGCTGCGCATCCAAGAGTCAGTCTACAGAAATCCTGCATATTGCGAATCCCTACTCCCAGGCTACAGGAATCTTCAAAACTGCTTTGTTCCACACCTCCGATACAGAACTCATGTACGCTGCATCTGACTAAACTCAGGATACAGAACTCCTGTAAGCTCTGTCTCCTATACACAGGCTACAGACATTGCGCACATTGTGTATGCCTATTCCCAGGCTACACACTGATGAAACAGCTTTGTACTCCAAGAGCATACAGAACTCCCATGAACTGAATCCCTCTGCAGCCATTAAGCAGACCGAACATAAGCTGCGTTTCCTATAGCAGGCTACAGAAATCCCACATATTGCGAATCCCTACTCCCAGGCTACAGAACTCTTCCAAACTGCTTCATTCCACACCTCCGACACAGAACTCATGTACGCTGCATCTGACTACACTCACGTTACAGAACTCCTGTAATCTCTGTCTCCTACACTCAGGCTACGAATTATGTGCACATTGTGTATGCCTATTCACAGGCTACAGACCACAGAAACAGCTTTGTACTCCACTAGCATACAGAACTCCCATGAACCGAATCTCTCTACAGCCAGGAAGCAGACAGACCGTAAGCTGCGCTTCCTACAACAGGCTACAGAAATCCCGCATATTGCGAATGTCTGCTCCCAGGCCTCAGAATCCTTCCTAAGTTCTTCATTCCACACCTACGATACAGAACTCATGTATGCTTTAAATCACTACACTCTGGTTGCAGAACTCCTGTATGCTCTGATTCCTACTCACAGGCTACCAATTCCTCACATTGTGTAAGCGTATTCCCAGGCTACAGAATGCTGAAACAGCTGTGCACTCCACTAGCACACAGAACGCCCATGAACTGAATCTCTCTACAGCCAGGAAACAGACCGACCATAAGCTGCGTTTCCTATACACAGGCTAAAAAATCCCGCATATTGCGAATGCCTACTCCCAGGCTACAGAACTCTTACAAACTGCTTCGTTACACACCTCCGATACAGAACGCATATAAGCTACACCTCACTACATTCAGGTTACAGAACTCCTGTAAGCTTTGTCTAACGACACAGTCATTGCGCACATTGTGTCATCCTATTCCCAGGCAACAGAACTCTGAAATAGCATTGCACTCCACTAGCATACAGCTCCCATGAACTAAATATCTCTACAGCCTGGAAGCATACCGACCATAAGCTGTGTTTCCTATAGACAGGCTACAGAAATCCCGCATATTGCGAATGCCAACTCCCAGGCTACAGAACCCTTCCAAACTGCTTCGTTCCACACCTCCAATACAGAACTCAAGTACGCTGCATCTGACTAAACTCAGGTTTCAGAACTCCTGTAAGCTCTGTCCCCTACACTCAATCTACAGACATTGCGCACATTGTGTATGCCTATTCCCAGGCTACAGACCGCTGAAAGAGCTTTATACTCCACTAGCATACAAAACTCCCCTGAACTGAATCTCTCTACAGGCAGGAAGCAGACCGACCATAAGCTGCGTTTCCTATAGACTGGGTACAGAAATCCCGCATATTGCGAATGCCTACTCCCAGGCTACAGAACTCTTCCAAACTGCTTTGATCCACACCTCCCATACGGAACTCACGTACACTGCATCTGACTACACTCAGGTTACAGAACTCCTGCAAGCTCTGTCTCCTACACTCAGGCTACCGAAATTGCGCACATCGTGAAAGCATATTCCCAGGCTACAGAACGCTGAAACAGCTTTGCATTCCACTAGCATACAGAACTCCCTTTAACTTAATCTCTCTAGAGCCTGTACCCAGAATTCCTATAAGCTGCGTTTCCTATAGACAGGTTACAGAAATCCAGCATATTGCGAATGCCTACTCCCAGCTTCAGAACTCTTACAAACTGCTTCGTTACACACTTCCAATACACAACGCATGTAACCTGTACCTCACTACACTCAGGTTACAGAACACCTGTTAGCTCTATCTAAGGATAAAGACATTCCACACATTGTGTCATCTGATTCCCAGGCAACAGCACTCTGAAATAGCATTGCACTCCACTAGCATACAAAACTTCCGTGAACTGCATTTCTCTACAAGCAGGATACAGACCTCCCATAAGCTGCGCATCCGAGAGTCAGGCTACAGAAATCCCGCATATTGCGAATGCCTACTCCCAGGCTACAGAACTCCTCCAGACTGCTTCGTTCCACACCTCAGACACAGAACTCTTGTATGCTGTAAATCACTACACTCAGGTTACAGAACTCCTGTATGCTCTCTCTCTTACACTCGGGCTACCTACATTGCTCACATTGTGTAAGCATATTCCCAGGCTACAGACCCCTGAAACAGCTTTGTACTCCACTAGCATACAGAACTCCCGTGAACAGAATCTCTCTACAGCCCAGAAGCAGACTGACCATAAGCTGCGTTTCCTATAGAGAGGCTACAGAAATCCCACATATTGTGAATGCCTACTCCCAGGCTACAGAACGTTTCCAAACTGCTAACATCCACACCTCCTATACAGAACTCATGTATGCTGTAAATCACTACACTCAGGTTGCAGAACGAAATTACGCTGTCTTCTACACTCAGGCTACCGAAACTGCCTACATTGTGTAAGCGTATTCCCAGGCTACAGAACGCTGAAACAGCTTTGCACTCCACAAGCATACAGAACTCCCATGAACTGAATCTCTCTGCAGCCTGTATCCAGAATTCCTATAAGCTGCACATCCCAGCGTCAGGCTACAGAAATCCCGCATATTGCGAATGCCTACTCCCAGGCTACAGAACTCTAACAAACTGCTTCGTTACACACCTCAGATACAGAACTCATGTAAGCTGCACCTCACTACACTCAGGTTACAGAACTCCTGTAAGCTCTGCCTAAGGATACAGACATTGCGCACATTGTGTCATCCTATTCCCAGGCAACAGAACTCTGAAACAGCATTGAACTAAACTAGCATACAGAACTCCCGTGAACTGCATCTCTCCACAGCCAGGATGCAGAACACCCATAAGCTGCGCATCCAAGAGTCAGTCTACAGAAATCCTGCATATTGCGAATCCCTACTCCCAGGCTACAGGAATCTTCAAAACTGCTTTGTTCCACACCTCCGATACAGAACTCATGTACGCTGCATCTGACTAAACTCAGGATACAGAACTCCTGTAAGCTCTGTCTCCTATACACAGGCTACAGACATTGCGCACATTGTGTATGCCTATTCCCAGGCTACACACTGATGAAACAGCTTTGTACTCCAAGAGCATACAGAACTCCCATGAACTGAATCCCTCTGCAGCCATTAAGCAGACCGAACATAAGCTGCGTTTCCTATAGCAGGCTACAGAAATCCCACATATTGCGAATCCCTACTCCCAGGCTACAGAACTCTTCCAAACTGCTTCATTCCACACCTCCGACACAGAACTCATGTACGCTGCATCTGACTACACTCACGTTACAGAACTCCTGTAATCTCTGTCTCCTACACTCAGGCTACGAATTATGTGCACATTGTGTATGCCTATTCACAGGCTACAGACCACAGAAACAGCTTTGTACTCCACTAGCATACAGAACTCCCATGAACTGAATCTCTCTACAGCCAGGAAGCAGACAGACCATAAGCTGCGCTTCCTACAACAGGCTACAGAAATCCCGCATATTGCGAATGTCTACTCCCAAGCATCAGAACCCTTCCTAAGTTCTTCGTTCCACACCTACGATACAGAACTCATGTATGCTTTAAATCACTACACTCTGGTTGCAGAACTCCTGTATGCTCTGATTCCTACTCACAGGCTACCAAATTCCTCACATTGTGTAAGCGTATTCCCAGGCTACAGAATGCTGAAACAGCTGTGCACTCCACTAGCATACAGAACGCCCATGAACTGAATCTCTCTACAGCCAGGAAACAGACCGACCATAAGCTGCGTTTCCTATACACAGGCTAAAAAATCCCGCATATTGCGAATGCCTAATCCCAGGCTACAGAACTCTTACAAACTGCTTCGTTACACACCTCTGATACAGAACTCATGTAAGCTACACCTCACTACACTCAGGTTACAGAACTCCTGTAAGCTTTGTCTAACGACACAGTCATTGTGCACATTGTGTCATCCTATTCCCAGGCAACAGAACTCTGAAATAGCATTGCACTCCACTAGCATACAGCTCCCATGAACTGAATATCTCTACAGCCTGGAAGCAGACCGACCATAAGCTGCATTTCCTATAGACAGGCTACAGAAATCCCACATATTGCGAATGCAAACTCCCAGGCTACAGAACACTTCCAAACTGCTTCGTTCCACACCTCCAATACAGGACTCATGTACGCTGCATCTTACTAAACTCAGGTTACAGAACTCCTGTAAGATCTGTCTCCTACACTCAGGCTACGGACATTGCACACATTGTGTATGCCTATTCCCAGGCTACAGACCGCTGAAAGAGCTTTATACTCCACTAGCATACAAAACTCCCCTGAACTGAATCTCTCTACAGGCAGGAAGCAGACCGACCATAAGCTGCGTTTCCTCTAGACAGTGTACAGAAACCCGCATATTGCGAATGCCTACTCCCAGGCTACAGAATTCTTCCAAACAGCTTTGATCCACACTTCCCATACGGAACTCACGTACACTGCATCTGACTACACTCAGGTTACAGAACTCCTGCAAGCTCTGTCTCCTACACTCAGGCTAGCGAAGTTGCGCACATAGTATAAGCGTATTCCCAGGCTACAGAAAGCTGAAACAGCTTGGCACTCCACTAGCATACAGAACTCCCTTTAACTTAATCTCTCTAGAGCCTGTACCCAGAATTCCTATAAACTACGTTTCCTATAGACAGGCTACAGAAATCCTGCATATTACAAATCCCTACTCCCAAGCTACAGAACTCTTCCAAACTGCTTCGTTACACACCTGTAATACTGAACGCATGTAAGTTGCATCTGACTATATTCAGGTTAAAGAACTCCTGTACGCTCTCTCTCCTACACTCAGGCTATCAAAATTGCGAACATTGTGTAAGCGTATTCCAAGGCTACAGAACGCTGAAACAGCTTTTTACTCCACTAGCATACAGAACTCCCGTGAGCTGAATCACTCTACAGCCAGGAAGCAGACCGACCATAAGCTGCGTTTCCTATAGACAGGCTACAGAAATCCCACATATTGCGAATGCCTACTCCCAGGGTACAGAACTCTTCCAAACTGCTTCGTTCCACACCTCCGATACAGAACTCATGTATGCTGTAAACCACTACACTCAGGTTGCAGCACTGATGTGTGCTGTGTCTCATACACTCAGGCTACCGAACTTGCACACATTGTGTAAGCGTATTCCCAGGCTACAGAACGCTGAAACAGCTGTGCACTCCACTAGCATACAGAATTCCCTTGAGCTGAATCTATCTACAGGCTATATCCAGAATTCCTATAAGCTGCACATCCCTTAGTCAGGCTACAGAAATCATGCATATTGCGAATGCCTACTCCCAGGCTACAGAACTCTAACAAACTGCTTCGTTACACACCTCCGATACAGAACTCATGTAAACTGCACCTCACTACACTCAGGTTACAGAACTCCTGTAAGCTCTGTCTAAGGATACAGACATTTTGCACATTGTGTCACCCTATTCCCAGCAAACAGAACTCTGAAATAGCATTGCCCTCCACTAGCATACTGTACTCCCGGGAACTCAATATCTCTACAACCTGTATCCAGAATTCCTATAAGCTGTGTTTCCTATAGACAGGCTACAGAAATCCCGCATATTGCGAATGCCTACTCCCAGGATACAGAACTCTTCTAATGCTTACATCCACACCACTGATACAGAACTCATGTAAGCTGCACCTCACTACACTCAGGTTAAAAAACTCCTGTAAGCTCTGTCCAAAGATACAGACATTGTTCACATTGTGTCATCCTATTCCCAGGCAACAGAACTCTGAAATAGCATTGCTCTCCATTAGCATACAGAACTCCCGTGAACTGCATCTCTCCACAGCCAGGACGAAGAACTCCCACAAGCTGCGCTTCCTAGAGTCAGGCGACAGAAATCCCGCATATTGCGAATGCCTACTCCCAGGCTACAGATCCCTTCCTAACTGCTTTGATCCACACCTGTAATACTGAACTCATCTAAACTGCATCTGACAATACTCAGGTACAGAACTGCTGTACGTTCTCTCTCCTACTCTCAGGCTACCGAAATTGCACATATTGCATAAGCGTATTACCAGGCTAGAGAACGCTGAATCAGCTTTGCACTTCACTAGCATACAGAACACCCATGATCTGAATCTCTCTACAGTAAGTATCCAGAATTCCGATAAGCTGCACATACCAGATTCAGGCTACAGAAATCCCGCATATTGCGAATGCCTACTCCTAGGCTACGGAACTCTTACAAACTACTTCGTTCCACACCTGTAATACAGAACTCATGTACGCTGCATCTCACTAAACTCAAGTTACAGAACTCCTGTAAGCTCTGTCTCCTACACTCAGGCTACAGACATTGCGCACAATGTGTTTACATATTCCCAGGCTACAGAACGCTGAAACAGCTTTGTACTCCACTAGCATACAGAATTCCCGTGAACTGAATCTCTAAACAGCCAGGAAGCAGACCGACCATAAGCTGCGTTCCGTATAGACAGGCTACAGAAATCCCACATATTGAGAATCCCTAATCCAAGCTACGGAACTCTTACAAACTGCTTCGTTCCACATCTGTAATATAGAACTCATGTACGCTGCATCTCACTAAACTCAGGTTACAGAACCCCTGTACTCTCTCTCTCCTACACTCAAGCTACCGAAATTGCGCACATTGTGTAAGCGTATTCCCAGGCTACAGAACGCTGAAACAGCTTGCACTCCACTAGTATACAAAACTCCCGTTAACTGAATCTCTCTACAGCCTGTATCCAGAATTCCTGTAAGCTGCACATCCCAGAGTTAGGCTACAGAAATCCCGCATATTGCGAATGCCTTCTCCCAGGCTACAGAACTCTTCCAAACTGCTTTTTTTACACACCTCAGATACAGAACTCACGTAAGCTCACCTCACTACACTCAGGTTACAGAACTCCTGTAAGCTCTGTCTAAGGATACAGACATTGCGCACATTGTGTCAACCAATTCCCAGGCAACAGAACTCTGCAATACCATTGACTCCACTAGCATACAGAACTCCCGCGAACTGCATCTCTCTAGAGTCAGGACGCAGAATGCCCATAAGCTGTGCATCCTAGAGTCAGGCGACAGAAATCCCGCATATTGCGAATCCCTACTCCCAGGCTACAGAACTCTTCCAAACTGCTTACATCCACACCTCCGATACAGAACTCATGTACGCTGAATCTGACTAAACTCAGGTTACAGAACTCCTCAAGATCTGTCTCCTACACACAGTCTACAGTTATTGCGCACATGGGGTAAGCGTATTCCCAGGCAACAGAACTCTGAAATAGTATTGCACTCCACTAGCATACAGAACTGTCATTAACTGAATGTCTCTAAAGCCTGTATCCAGAATTCCGATAAGCTGCGTTTCTCATAGACAGGCTACAGAAATCCCGCATATTGCGAATGCCTACTTCCAGGCTACAGAACTCTTCCAAACTGCTTACATCCACTCCTCCGATACAGAACTCATGTAAGCTGCACCTCACTACACTCAGCTTGCAGAACGCCTGTATGCTCTGTCTCCTACACTCAATCTACAGAAATTGCGGACACTGTGTATGCCTTTTCCAGGCTATAGACCGCTGAAACAGCTTTGTACTCCACTAGCACACAGAAATCCCGTGAACTGCATCTCTCTACAGCCAGGACACAGAACGCCCATAAGCTGCGCATCCTAGAGTCAGGGTGCAGAAATCCCTCATATTGCGAATCCCTACTCCCAAGCTACAGAACACTTCCAAACTGCTTAAATCCACACATCTGATACAGAACTCATGTACGCTGCATCAGATAAACTTAGGTTACAGAACTCCTGTAAGCTCTGTCTGCTACATTCAGACTACAGACATTGCGCATATTGTGTATGCCTATTCCCAGGCTACAGACTGCTGAAACATATTTGTACTCCACTAGCATACAGAACTCCCGTGAACTGAATCTCTCTACAACCAAGAAGCAGACCGACCATAAGCTGCTTTTCCTATAGACGGGCTACAGAAATCCCGCATATTGCGAATTCCTACTCCCGGGGAACAGAACTTTTCCAAACAGCTTCATTCCACACCTGTAATACAGAACTCATGTAAGCTGCATCTGACTAAACTCAAGTTACAGAACTCCTGTGAGCTCTGTCTAAGGATACAGACATTGCGCACATTGTGTCACCCTTTTCCCAGGCAACGGAACTCGGAAATAGCATTGCACTCCACTAGCATACAGAACTCCCGTGAACTGAATCTGTCTACAGCCAGGATGCAGAACACCCGTAAGCTGCGTTTCCTATAGACAAGCTACAGAAATCCCGCATATTGCAAATGCCTACTCCCAGGCTACAGAACTCTTCCAAAATGCTTCGTTCCACAGCTGTAATTCAGAATTCATGAACACTGCATCTGACTACACTCAGGTTACAGAACTCCTGTAAGCTCTAACGATACAGACATTGTGCATATTGTGTATGCCTATTCCCAGGCAAAAGAACTCTTAAATAGCATTGCACTCCACTAGAATACAGAACTCCCGTGAACTGCATCTCTCTATAGCCAGCACGCAGAATGCCTATAAGCTGCGTTTCCTCTAGACAGGCGACAGAAATCCAGCATATTTCTGGTTTAATCCAGCCCTATCTGGACAAACTGGTGTGGAATTGGTGTGCAATGCACCCAGAAAAGCAGAGTCAACCTGGTTTTGGAGAAAAGCCAAGTCTTTTCCTTGGGCAAGTGGATTCAATATCATGTTTACAAACCAAAATATGATTTTTAACCTGGTTTCTGCAGCTATTCACTCAGAAAACACGTTGTGTACTTGTTGTGTCTTCATGTGATACAATGATCATATGTTAATAAAAAAAAATGTTACATGCTACTATTCTTACACAACCATAAATTCCATAGACACTATCCAGAAAACACAAACAAACTCAGAGGCTGTAGCAAGAACTGGGATGTGTTAGCCATCACAGAACCAGATATTTCTGGACAAACTGGTGTGGAATTGGTGTGCAAAGCACCCAGAAAAGCAGAGTCAACCTGGTTTTGGAGAAAAGCAAAGTCTTTTCCTTGGGCAAGTGGATTCAATATCATGTTTACAAACCAAAATATGATTTTTAACCTGGTTTCTGCAGCTATTCACTCAGAAAACACGTATGTGTACTTGTTGTGTCTTCATGTGATACAATGAACATATGTTAACAAAAAAAACCAAAATGTTACATGCTACTATTCTTACATAACCATATATTCCATAGACACTATCCAGAAAACACAAACAAACTCAGAGACTGTAGCAAGAACTGGGATGTGTTACCCATCACAGAACCAGATATTTCTGGTTTCATCCAGCCCTATCTGGACAAACTGGTGTGGAATTGGTGTGCAAAGCACCCAGAAAAGCAGAGTCAACCTGGTTTTGGAGAAAAGCAAAGTCTTTTTCTTGGGCAAGTGGATTCAATGTCATGTTTACAAACCCAAATATCATTTTTAACCTCGTTTCTGCAGCTTTTCACTCAGAAAGAACGAATGTGTACCTCTTATGTCTCCAGGTGAAACCAATTAACGTTTGCCAACAAGAAAAAAAAATGTTACATGCTACAATTCATACACAAATCTAAAGTCTATAGATACTTTCCAGAAAACAGAAACAGACTCAGAGGCTGTAGCAAGGCTTGAATTGAGTTAGCCACCACAGAACCGGATATTTCTGGTTTCATCCAGCCCTATCTGGACAAACTGGTGTGGAATTTTTGTAAAAAGCACTCAGAAAAGCAGAGTCAACCTGGTTTTGGAGAAAAGCATAGGCTTATTCTCAGGCAAGTGGATTCAATGTCATGTTTACAAACACAAATATCATTTTTAACGTGGTTTCTGCAGCTTTTCACTCAGAAAACACGAAATTGTACCTGTTGTGTCTCCATGTGAAAGCAATTAGCGTTTTCCAACAAAAAATGAAAATGTTACAGGCTACAATTCATACACAACTCTAAAGTCCATAGATACTTACGAGAAAACCCAAGAATTCAGAAGCTGTAGCTAGAGCTGGTATTGAGTTAGCCACCAGAGAACAAGATATTTCTGCTTTCATCCAGCCCTTTCCAGAAAAACTGGTGTGGAATTGGTGTGCAAAGCACCCAGAAAAGCAGAGTCAACCTGGTTTTGGAGAAAAGCAAAGTCTTTTTCTTGGGCAAGTGGATTCAATGTCATCTTTACAAACACAAATCTCATTTTTAACCTGGTTTCTGCAGCTTGTTTACTCAGAAAACACGAATGTGTTCCTGTTGTGTGTCCATGTGAAAGCAATTAGCCTTTACCAACAAAAAACAAAAGAGTTACAGGCTACAATTCATACACAATACTAAAGTCCATAGATTCGTACGAGAAAACACAAGCAAACACAGAAGCTGTAGCCAGAGCTGGGATTGAGTTAGCCACCACAGAACCGGATATTTCTGGTTTCATCCAGGGCTATCTTGAAAAACTGGTGTGGAATGTTGTCCACAGCACCCAGAAAAGCATATTCAACATGGTTTTGGAGAAAAGCAAAGGCTTATTCTTGGGC
The DNA here is from genome assembly GCA_949820135.1 of Sylvilagus floridanus. Taxonomy (NCBI): domain Eukaryota; kingdom Metazoa; phylum Chordata; class Mammalia; order Lagomorpha; family Leporidae; genus Sylvilagus; species Sylvilagus floridanus. The sequence continues at coordinate 28,001,052 of OX463228.1, forward strand.
AAGTGGATTCAATGTCATGTTTACAAACACAAATGTCATTTTTAACCTGGTTTCTGCATCTTTACACTCAGAAAGCACGAATGTGTACCTGTTGTGTCTCCAGGTGAAACCAATTAGCGTTTTCCAAACAAACACCAAAATGTTACATGCTACAATTCATACACAACTCTGAAGTCCATAGATACTATGCAGAAAACACAAGCAAACACAGAAACTGTAGCAAGAGCTTGGATTGAGTTATCCAGCACAGAACCAGATATTTTTTGTTTGATCCAGACATGTTTACAAAAGCTGGTGTGGAATTGGTATTCAAAGCACTCAGAAAGCAGAGTCAAACTGGTGTTGTAGAAAAACAAATTCTTTTTCTTGGGCAAGTGGATTCAATGTCATGTTTACAAATGCAAATATCATTTGTAACCTGGTTTCTTCAGCTTTTACTCAGAAAACAGGAATGTGTACCTGTTGTGTTTCCATATAAAATCAATTAGCGTCTGCCAACAGAAAAACAAAATGTTACATGCTGCAATGCATTCACAACTCTAAAGTCCATAGATACTATGAAGAGAACACAAGCAAACACAGAAGCTGTAGCGAGAGATGGGACTGAGTTAGCCACCACAGAACCGGACATTTCTGGTTACATCCAGCCCTATCTGGCCAAACTGGTTTGGAATTGGTGTCCACAGCACCCAGAAAAGCATATTCAACATGGTTTTGGAGAAAAGCAAAGTCTTATTCTTGGGCAAGTGGATTCAATGTCATGTTTACAAACACAAATGTCATTTTTAACCTGGTTTCTGCATCTTTTCACTCAGAAAGCACGAATGTGTACCTGTTGTGTCTCCAGGTGAAACCAATTAGCGTTTTCCAAACAAAAACCAAAATGTTGCATGCTACAATTCATACACAACTCTAAAGTCCATAGCTACTATGCAGAAAACACAAGCAAACACAGTAACTGTAGCAAGAGCTTGGATTGAGTTATCCAACACAGAACCAGATATTTTTTGTTTGATCCAGACATGTTTACAAAAGCTGCTGTGGAATTGGTATTCAAAGCACTCAGAAAGCAGAGTCAAACTGGTTTTGGAGAAAAACAAATTCTTTTTCTTGGGCAAGTGGATTCAATGTCATGTTTACAAATGCAAATATCATTTGTAACCTGGTTTCTTCAGCTTTTCACTCAGAAAACACGAATGTGTACCTGTTGTGTTTCCATATAAAATCAATTAGCGTCTGCCAACATAAAAACAAAATGTTACATGCTACAATTCATTCACAACTCTAAAGTCCATAGATACTATCCAGAAAACAACACAAACACAAAACCTTAGCAAGAGTTGGGATTGAGTTAACCACCACTGAACCAGATATTTGTTGTTTGATCAAGACATATATGCAAAGGCTGGTGTGGAATTGGTGTGCAAAGCACCCAGAAAAGCTGAGTCACCCTGGTTTTGGAGAAAAGCAAAGTCTTTTTCTTGAGCAAGTGGATTCAATGTCATGTTTACAAACACCAATATTGTTTCTAACCTGGAGGCTGCAGCTTTTTACTCAGAAACATGAATGTGTACCTGTTGTGTCTCCATGTGAAACCAGTTAATGTGTGCCAACAGAGATAAAAAATGTTACATGCTACAATGCATTCACAACTCTAAAGTCCATAGGTGCTATCGGCAAAACACAAGCAAATCAAAAGCTGTAGCAAGAGCTGGGATTGACTTAGCCACAACAGGACCGGATATTTCTGGTTTCATCCAAAACTTTCTGGACAAGCTGATATGGAGTTGGTGTGCAAAGCACCCTGAAAAGTAGATTCAACCTGGTTTTGGAAAAAAGCAAAATATTTTTCTTGGGCAAGTGATTTCAATGTCATGTTTACAAACACAAATATCATTTGTAACCTGTTTCTGCAGATTTTACTCAGAAAACACGAATGTGTACCTGTTGTGTCTCCATGTGAAACCAATTAGCGTATGCCAACAGAAAAACAAACTGTTACATGCTGCAATGCATTCACAAATCTAAAGTTTATAGATATTATTGAGAAAACACAAACAAAAACAGAGGCTGTAGCAAGATCTTGGATTGAGTTAGCCACCAAAGAACTGGATATTTCTGCTTTCATCCAGCCCTATCTGAACAAACTGGTGTGGAATTGGTGTGCAAAGCACCCAGAAAAGCGGAATCAACCAGGTTTTGGAGAAAAGCAAAGTCTTTTTCTTGGGCAAGTGGATTCAATGTCATGTTTACAAACACAAATATCATTTTTAACCTGCTTTCTGCAGCTTTTTACTCAGAAAACACGAATGTGTTCCTGTTGTGTCTCCATGTGAAACCAATTAGCGTTTGCCAACAGAAAAACAAAATGTTATATGCTACAATGCATTTACAATTCTAAAGTCCATAAATAATATCGACAAAGCACAAGCAAACACAGAAGCTGAAGCAAGAGCTGGGATTGATTTAGCCACAACAGAACAGGATATTTCTGGTTTAATCCAGCCCTATCCGGACAAAGTGTTGGGGAGTTGGTGTGTAAAGCAGTTCGAAAAGAGAGTCAAGCTGATTTGGGAGAAAAGCAATGTCTTTTTGTAGGGCAAGTGGATTCAATGTCATGTTTACAAACAACAATATTATTTTTAACCTGGTTTCTGCAGCTTTTTACTCAGAAAACACGAATGTGTGCCTGTTGTGTCTCCATGTGAAACCAATTAGCATATGCCAACAGAAAAACAAACTGTTACATGCTGCAATGCATTCACAACTCTAAAGTTTATATATACTGTCAAGAAAACACAAGCAAACACAGAAGCTCTAGCAAGAGCTTGGATTGAGTTAGCCACCACAGAACCGAATATTTTTGGTTTCATCCAGCCCTTTCCGGAGAAGCTCTGTGGAATTGGTGTTCAAAGCACCCAGAAAAGCAGAGTCAACCTGGTTTTGGAGATACGCAAAGTCTTTTTCTTGGGCAAGTGGTTTCAATGTCATGTTTACAAACACCAACATCATTTTTAACATGGTTTCTGCAGCTTTTTACTCGGAAAACACGAATGTGTACCTGTTGTGTCTCCATGTGAAACCAATTGGCATTTGCCAACAGAAAAACAAACTGTTAGATGCTACAATGCATTCACAACTCTAAAGTCCATAGATAATATCGAGAAAACACAAACAAATTCTGAGGCTGTAGCATGAGCTTGGATTGAGTTAGCCAACACAGAACCGGATATTGCTGGATTCATCCAGCCCTTTCCAGAGGAACTGCTGTGGAATAGATGTGCAAAGCAACCAGAAAAGCTGAATCAACCAGGTGTTGGAGAAAAGCAAAGTCTTTTTCTTGGGCAAGTGGATTCAATGTCATATTACAAACACAACTATCATTTGTAAACTGCTTTCTACAGCTTTTTCTCACAAAACACGTATGTGTACCTGTTGTGTCTCCATGTGAAACACATTAGCATTTGCCAACAGAAAAACAAAATGTTACATGCTATAATGCATTCACAACTCTAAAATGCTCAAATACTCTTCAGAAAACTGAAAGAACTCAGAGGCTGTAGCAAGATTTAGTTAGCCACCACAGAACCGGATATTTCTTGTTTCATACAAACCTATCTGGATGACCTGGTGTGATTTGGTGTGCAAAGTATCCAGAAAGCAGAGTCAACCTGGTTTTGGAGATACGCAAAGTCTTTTTCTTGGACAAGTGGATTCAATGTCATTTTTATAAACACAAATATTATTTTTAACCTGGTTTCTGCAGCTTTTTACTCAGAAAACACGAATGTGTACCTGTTGTGTCTCCATGTGAAACCAATTAGCGTTTGCGAACAAAAAAACAAAATGATACATGCTACAATGCATTCACAACACTGAAGTCCATAGATACTATCGACAAAACACAATCAAACTCTGAGGCTGTAGCAAGAGCTGGGTTTGAGTTAGCCACCACAGAACCGGATATTTCAGGTTTCATCCAGCGCTATCCGGAGAAACTGGTGTGGAATTCGTGTGCAAAGCACCCAGAGAAGCAGAGTCAACCTGGTTTTGGAGAAAAGCAAAGTCTTTTTCTTGGGCAAGTGGATTCAATGTCATGTTTACAAACACAACTATCATTTGTAAACTGCTTTCTACTGCTATTTATTCAGAAAACACAAATATGTATCTGTTGTATCCTGTGAAACCAATTATCGTTTGCATCAGAAAAACAAAATGTTACATGCTATAATGCATTCACAATTCTAAAATGCACAGATACTATTGAGAAAACACAAGCAAGCTCAGAAGCTGTAGCAAGAGCTGGGATTGAGTTAGCCAAAACAGAACCGGATATTTCTGGTTTCATCCAGCCCTATCTGGACAAACTGGTGTGGAATTGCAGTGCAAAGCACCAAGAAAAGCACAGTCAGCCTTGTTTTGGAGAAAAGCAAAGTTTTTCTCTAGGGCAAGTCGGTTCAATGTCATGTTTAGAGACACAAATATCATTTGTAACCTGGTTTCTGCAGCTTTTTACTTAGAAAACACGAATGTGTTCCTGTTGTGTCTCCATGTGAAACCAATTAGCATTTGCCAACAGAAAAACAAAATGTTATATGCTACAATGCATTTACAATTCTAAAGTCCATAAATAATATCGACAAAGCACAAGCAAACACAGAAGCTGAAGCAAGAGCTGGGATTGAGTTAGACACCTCAGAACCAGATGTTTCTGGATTCATCCAGCCCTATCTGGACAAACTGGTGTGGAATTGGTGTGCAAAGCAGCCAGAAAAGCAGAGTCAACCTGGTTTTGGAGAAAAGCAAAGTCTTTTTTTGGGCAAGTGGATTCAATGTCATTGTTAAAAACACAAATATCATTTTTAACCTGGTTTCTGCAGCTCTTTACTCAGAAAAAAATGAAAGTATACCTGGTATGTCTTCATGTGAAACCACTCCGGTTCTGAGGTGTCTAACTCAATCCCAGCTCTTGCTACAGCTTCTGTGTTTGCTTGTGTTTTCTCGATAATATCTGTGGATTTTAGAGTTGTGAATGCATTGTAGCATGCAACATTTTGTTTTTCTCTTAGCAAACTCTGATTGGTTTCACATGAAGACACTACAGGTACACATTCGTGTTTTCTGAGTAAAAAGCTGCAGAAACCAGGTTAAAAACGATATTTGTGTTTGTAAACATGACATTGAATCCACTTGCCAAAGAAAAAGCCTTTGCTTTTCTCCAACACCTGGTTGATTCAGCTTTTCTTGTTGCTTTGCACATCTATTCCACAGCAGTTCCTCTGGAAAGGGCTGGATGAATCCAAAAATATCCAGTTCTGTGTTGGCTAACTCAATCCAAGTTCTTGCTACAGACTCTGTGTTTGTTTGAGTTTTCTCGATAGTATCTATAAACTTTAGAGTTGTGAATGCATTGTAGCATGCAACAGTTTGTTTTTCTGTTGGCAAACGCTAATTGGTTTCACATGGAGACACAACAGGGACACATTCGTGTTTTCTAAGTAAAAAGCTGCAGAATCCATGTTACAAATGATATTTGTGTCTGTAAACATGACATTGAATCGACTTGCCCTAGAGAAAGAATTTGCTTTTCTCCAAAACAAGGCTGATTGTGCTGCTCTGGGTGCTTTGCACACCAATTCCACACCGGTTTGTCCAGATAGGGCTGGATGAAACCAGAAACATCCGGTTCTGAGGTGTCTAACTCAATCCCAGCTCTTGCTACAGCTTCTGTGTTTGCTTGTGTTTTCTCGCTAATATCCTTGGATTTCAGAGTTGTGAATGCATTGTAGCATGCAACATTTTCTTTTTCTGTTGGCAAATGCTAATGGGTTTCACATGGAGACACAACAGGTACACATTCTTGTTTTCTGAGCAAAAAACTGCAGAAACTAGGTTAAAAATGATATTTGTGTTTGTAAACATGACATTGAATCCACTTGCCCAAGAAAAAGACTTTGCTTTTCTCCAAAACCTGTTTGATTCCACTTTTCTGGGTTCTTTGCTCACCAATTCCACACCAGTTCGTCCAGATAGGACAGGACGGAACCAGAAATATATGGTTCTGTGTTGGCTAACTCAATCCCAGCTCTTGCTAAGCTTCTGAGCTTGCTTGTGTGTTCTCAATAGTTTCTGTGCATTTTAGAGTTGTGAATGCATTATAGCATGTAACATGTTGTTTTTCTGTTGGCAAACGCTAATTGGTTTCACATGGAGACACAACAGGTACACATTCGTGTTTTTTAGTAAAATGCTGTAGAAAGCAGTTTACAAATGATATTTGTGTTTGTAAACATGATATTGAATCCACTTGCCCAAGAAAAAGACTTTGCTTTTCTCCAAAACCAGGTTGACTCTGATTTTTGGGTGCTTTGCACACCAATTCCACACAAGTTCATCCAGATAGGTTTGGATGAAACCAGAAATATCCGGTTCTGTGGTGGCTAACTCAATCCCAGCTCTTGCTACAGCTTCTGAGCTTGCTTGTGTTTTCTCAATAGTATCTGTGCATTTTAGAATAGTGAATGAATTATAGCATGTCACATTTTGTTTTTCTGATTGCAAACGCTAATTGGTTTCACATGGAGACACAACAGGTACTCATTCCTGTTTTCTGAGTAAAACCTGTATAAAGAAGTTTACAAATGATAGTTGTGTTTGTAAACATGACATTGAATCCACTTGCCCAATAAAAATACTTTGCTTTTCCCCAAAACGAGGTTGACTCTGCTTTTATGGGTGCTTTGCACACCAATTCCACACCAGTTACTCCGGATAGGGCTGGATGAAACCAGAAATATCCAGTTCTGTGGTTGCTTACTGAATCCCAGTTCTTGCTACAGTTTCTGTGTTTGCTTGTGTTTTGTCAATAGTATCTGTGGACTTTAGAGTTGTGAATGCATTGTAGCATGTAACATTTTGTTTATCTGTTGGCAAATGCTAGTTGGTTTCACATGGAGACAGAACAGGTACTCATTAGCGTTTTCTGAGTAAAAACCTGCAGAAACCAGGTTAAAAATGATATTGGTGTTTGTAAACATGACATTGAATCCACTTGCCCAAGAAAAAGACTTTGCTTTTCTCCAAAACGAGGTTGAGCATGCTTTTCTGGGTGCTTTGCACACCAATTCCACACAAGTTTGTCCAGATAGGTCTGGATGAAAACAAAAATATCCAATTCTGTGGGGGCTAACTCAATCCAAGGTCTTGCTACAACCTCAGAGTTTGTTTGTGTTTTCTCAATAGTATCTATGGACTTTCGTGTTGTGAATACATTATAAAATGTACCATTTTGTTTTTCTGTTGGCAAACGCTAATTGGTTTCACATGGAGACAGAACAGGTACACTTTCTTGTTTTCTGAGTAATAAGCTGCAGAAACCCAGTTAAAAATAATATTTGTGTTTGTAAACCTGACATTGAATCCACTTGCCCAAGAAAAAGACTTTGCTTTTCTCCAAAACGAGGTTTACTCCGCTTTTCTAGGTGCTTTGCACACCAATTCCACAGCAGTTTCTCCGGATAGGGCTGGAAGGAACCAGAAATATACGGTTCTCTGATGGCTAACTGAAACCCAGCTCTTGCTAGAAGCCTCAAAGTTTGATTCTCTTTTCTCGATAGTATCTATGGACTTCAGTGTTGTGAATGCATTGTAGCATGTAACATTTGGTTTTTTGTAGGCAAACACTAATTGGTTTGACATGGAGACACAACAGGTACACATTCGTGTTTTCTGAGTAAAAAGCTGCAGAAACCAGGTTAAAAATAATATTTGTGCTTATAAAAATGGCATTGAATCCACTTGACCAAGAAAAAGACTTTGCTTTTCACCAAAACCAGGTTGACTCTGCTTTCTGGGTGCTTTGCACACCAAATCCACACCAGCTCATCCAGATATGTTTGGATGAAACCAGAATTATCCCGTTCTGTGGTGGCTAACTAAATCCAAGGTCTTGCTACAGCCTCTGAGTTGTTTTAGTTTTCTCAATAGTATCTGTGCATTTTAGATTTGTGAATGCATTATAGCATGTAACATTTTGTTTTACTGTTGGCAAACGCTAATTGGTTTCACATGGAGACACAACAGGTACACATTCGTGGTTTGTGAGAAAAAGCTGTGGAAAGTAGTTTACAAATGATAGTTGTGTTTGTAAACATGACATTGAATCCACTTGACCAAGAAAAAGTTTTTGCTTTTCCCCAAAACGAGGTTAACTCTGCTTTTCTGGGTGCTTTGCACACCAATTCCACAGCAGTTTCTCCGGATAGGGCTGGATGGAACCAGAAATATCCGGTTCTGTGGTGGCTAAATTAATCCCAACTCTTGCTACAGCTTCTGAGCTTGCTTGTGTTTTCTCAATAGTATCTGTGCGTTTTAGAGTTGTGAATGCATTGTAGCATGCAACATTTTTTTTTCTCTTAGCAAACTCTGATTGGTTTCACATGAAGACACTACAGGTACACATTCGTGTTTTCTGAGTAAAAAGTTGCAGAAACCAGGTAAAAATGATATTCGTGTTTGTAAACATGACATTGAATCCACTTGACCAAGAAAAAGACTTTGCTTTTCGCCAACACCTGGTTGATTCCGCTTCTCTGGGTGCTTTGCTCACCAATTCCACACCAGTTTGTCCAGATAGGGCTGCATGAAACCAGAAATATGTGGTTCTGTGGTGGCTATCTCAATCCAAACTCGTGCTACTGCTTCTGAGCTTTCTTGTGTTTTCTCAATAGTATCTGTGACTTTTATAGTTGTGAATACATTGTAACATGAAACATTTTGATTCTTATTGGCAAACGATAGTTGGTTTCACATGGAGACACAACAGGTACACATGCGTGTTTTCTGAGTAAAAAGCTGCAGAAAGCAGTTTACAAATGATAGTTGTGTTTGTAAACATGACACTGAATCCACTTGCCCAAGTAAAAGACTTTGCTTTTCTCCAAAACCAGGTAGGATCTGCTTTTCTGGGTGCTTTGCACACCATTTCCACACCACTTCGTCCAGATAGGTCTGGATGAACCCAGAAATATCCGGTTCTGTGGTGGCTAACACAATCCAAGGTCTTGCTACAGCCTCTGAGTTGCATTTGTTTTATCGATAGTATCTATGGACTTTAGAGTTTTGAATGCATTGTAACATGTAACATTTTGATTCTTGTTGGCAAACGCTAATTGGTTTCACATGGAGACACAACAGGTACACATTCGTGTTTTCTGAGTAAAAAGTTGTAGAAAGCAGTTTACAAATGATAGTTGTGTTTGTAAACATGACATTGAATCCACTTGCCCAAGTAAAAGACTTTGCTTTTCTCCAAAACCAGGTTGGCTCTGCTTTTCTGGGTGCTTTGCACACCAATTCCACACCAGTTTCTCCGGATAGGGATGGATGAAACCAGAAATATCCGGTTCTGTGGTGGCTTACTCAATCCTAGCTCTTGCTACAGTTTCTGTGTTTGCTTGTGTTTTTTCGATAGTATCTGTGGACTTTAGAGTTGTGAATGCATTGTAGCATGTAACATTTTGTTTTTTTGTTGGCAAACGCTAGTTCGTTTCACATGGAGACACAAGAGGTACTCACTCGGGTTTTCTGAGTAAAAAGCTGCAGAAATCAGGTTACAAATGATATTTGTGTTTGTAAACATGACATTGAATCCACTTGCCCAATAAAAAGACTTTGCTTTTCTCCAACACCTGGTTGAATCTGCTTTTCTGGGTGCTTTGCACCCCAATTCCACAGCAGTTTCTCCGGAAAGGGCTGGATGTAACCAGAAATATGTGGTTCTGTGGTGGCTAACTCAATCCAAGATCTTGCTACTGCCTCTGTGTTTGTTTGTGTTTTCTCGATAGTATCTATAAACTTTAGAGTTGTGAATGCATTGTAGCATGAAACACTTTGTTTTTCTGTTGGCAAACGCTAATTGGTTTCACATGGAGACACAACAGGTACACATTCGAGTTTTCTGAGTAAAAAGCTGCAGAAACCAGGTTAAAAATGATATTTGTGTTTGTAAACATGACATTGATTCCAGTTTCCCAAGAAAAAGAGTTGCTTTTCTCCAATACCTGGTTGATTCCGCTTTTCTGGGTGCTTTGAACACCAATTCCACACCAGTTTATCAAGATAGGGTTGGATGAAACCAGAAATATTCGATTCTGTGGTGGCTATCTCAATCCCAGCTCTTGCTACAGCTTCTGAGCTTGCTTGTGTTTTCTCAAAAGTATCTGTGCATCTTAGAATTGTGAGTGCATTATAGCATGTAACATTTTGTTTTTCTGTTGGCAAATGCTAATTGGTTTCACATGGAGACACAACAGGTACACATTGGTTTTTTTCGGAGTAAAAAGCTGTAGGAAGCCGTCTACAAATGATAGTTGTGTTTGTAAACATGACATTGAATCCACTTGCCCAAGAAAAAGACTTTGCTTTTCCCCCAAACCAGGTTGACTCTGCTTTTCTGGGTGCTTTGCACACCAATTCCACAGCAGTTTCTCCGGATAGGGCTGGATGAAACCAGAAATATCCAGTTCTGTAGTGGCTTACTCAATCCCAGCTCTTGCTACAGTTTCTGTGTTTGCTTCTGTTTTTTCAATAGTATCTGTGGACTTTAGAGTTTTGAATGAATTGTAGCATGTAACATTTTGTTTTTCTGTTGGCAAACGCTAGTAGGTTTCACATGGAGACACAAGAGGTACACACTCGTGTTTTCTGAGTGAAAAGCTGCAGAAATAAGGTTAAAAATGATATTTGTGTTTGTAAACATGACATTTAATGCACTTGCCCAAGAAAAAGACTTTGCTTTTCTCCAAAACTAGGTTGACTCTGCTTTTCTGGGTGCTTTGCCCACCAATTCCACACGAGTTTGTCCAGATAGGGCTGGATGAAACCAGAAACATCCGATTCTGAGGTGTCTAACTCAATCCCAGCTCTTGCTACAGCTTCTGTGTTTGCTTTTGTTTTCTCGATAATATCTGTGGATTTTAGAGTTGTGAATGCATTGTAGCATGCAACATTTTGTTATTCTCTTGGCAAACCCTGATTGCTTTCACATGGAATCACAACAGGTACACATTCGTGTTTTCTGAGTAAAAAGCTGCAGAAACCAGGTTAAAAATAATATTGGTGTTTGTACACATGACATTGAATCCACTTGCCCAAGAAAAAGACTTTGCTTTTCTCCAACACCTGGTTGATTCCATTTTCTGGGTGCTTTGCACACCAATTCCACAGCAGTTTCTCCGGAAAGGGCTGGATGAAACCAGAAATATCCGGTTCTGTGGTGGCTAACTGAAACCCAGCTCTTGCTACAGCTTCTGAGCTTGCTTGTTTTTTCTCAATAGTATCTGTGCATTTTAGAATTGTGAATGCATTATAGCATGTAACATTTTGTTTTTCTGTTGGCAAACACTAGTTGGTTTGACATGGAGACACAAGTGTTACACATTCGTGTTTTCTGAGTAAAAAGCTGCGGAAACCAGGTAAAAATGATATTCGTGTTTGTAAACATGACATTGAATCCACTTGACTAAGAAAAAGACTTTGCTTTTCTCCAACACCTGGTTGATTCCGCTTCTCTGGGTGCTTTGCTCACCAATTCCACACCAGTTTGTCCAGATAGGGCTGCATGAAACCAGAAATATGTGGTTCTGTGGTGGCTATCTCAATCCCATTTCGTGCTACTGCTTCTGAGCTTTCTTGTGTTTTCTCAATAGTATCTGTGCATTTTAGAGTTGTGAATGCATTGTAACATGAAACATTTTGATTCTTGTTGGCAAACGCTAATTGGTTTCACATGGAGGCACAACATTTTAGAATTGTGAATGCATTATAGCATGTAACATTTTGTTTTTCTGTTGGTTTGACATGGAGACACAAGTGTTACACATTCGTGTTTTCTGAGTAAAAAGCTGCGGAAACCAGGTAAAAATGATATTTGTGTTTGTAAACATGACATTGAATCCACTTGCACAAGAAAAAGACTTTGCTTTTCTCCAAAACCAGGTTGACTCTGCTTTTCTGGGTGTTTTGCGCACCAATTCCACCCCAGTTTGTCCAGATATGTCTGGAAGAAACCAGAAACATCCGGTTCTGAGGTGTCTAACTCAATCCCAGCTCTTGCTACAGCTTCTGTGTTTGCTTGTGTTTTCTCGATAATTTCTGTGGATTTTAGAGTTGTGAATGCATTGTAGCATGTGACATTTTGTTTTTCTGTTGGCAAACGCTAATTGGTATCACATGGATACACAACAGGTGCACATGCGTGTTTTCTGTGTAAAGAGCTGCAGAAACCCGGTTGAAAATGACATTTGTGTTTGCAAACACGACATTGAATCCACTTGCCCAAGAAAAAGACTTTGCTTTTCTTCAACACCTGGTTGAATCTGCTTTTCTGGGTGCTTTGCACTCCAATTCCACAGCAGTTTCTCCGGAAAGGGCTGGATGAAACCAGAAATATCCGGTTCTGTGGAGGCTAACTCAATCCCAGCTCTTGCTACAGCCTCAAAGTTTGTTTGTGTTTTCTGGATAGTATCAATGGAATTCAGAGATGTGAATGAATTGTAGCATGTAACACTTTGTTTTTCTGTTGGCATACACTAATTGGTTTCACATGGAGACACAACAGGTACACATTCGTGTTTACTGAGTGAAAAGCTGCAGAAACCAGGTTAAAAATGATATTGGTGTTTGTAAACATGACATTGATTCCAGTTTCCCAAGAAAAAGAGTTGCTTTTCTCCAATACCTGGTTGATTCCGCTTTTCTGGGTGCTTTGAACACCAATTCCACACCAGTTTATCAAGATAGGGTTGGATGAAACCAGAAATATTCGATTCTGTGGTGGCTATCTCAATCCCAGCTCTTGCTACAGCTTCTGAGCTTGCTTGTGTTTTCTCAAAAGTATCTGTGCATCTTAGAATTGTGAGTGCATTATAGCATGTAACATTTTGTTTTTCTGTTGGCAAATGCTAATTGGTTTCACATGGAGACACAACAGGTACACATTGGTTTTTTTCGGAGTAAAAAGCTGTAGGAAGCCGTTTACAAATGATAGTTGTGTTTGTAAACATGACATTGAATCCACTTGCCCAAGAAAAAGACTTTGCTTTTCCCCCAAACCAGGTTGACTCTGCTTTTCTGGGTGCTTTGCACACCAATTCCACAGCAGTTTCTCCGGATAGGGCTGGATGAAACCAGAAATATCCAGTTCTGTAGTGGCTTACTCAATCCCAGCTCTTGCTACAGTTTCTGTGTTTGCTTCTGTTTTTTCAATAGTATCTGTGGACTTTAGAGTTTTGAATGAATTGTAGCATGTAACATTTTGTTTTTCTGTTGGCAAACGCTAGTAGGTTTCACATGGAGACACAAGAGGTACACACTCGTGTTTTCTGAGTGAAAAGCTGCAGAAATAAGGTTAAAAATGATATTTGTGTTTGTAAACATGACATTTAATGCACTTGCCCAAGAAAAAGACTTTGCTTTTCTCCAAAACTAGGTTGACTCTGCTTTTCTGGGTGCTTTGCCCACCAATTCCACACGAGTTTGTCCAGATAGGGCTGGATGAAACCAGAAACATCCGATTCTGAGGTGTCTAACTCAATCCCAGCTCTTGCTACAGCTTCTGTGTTTGCTTTTGTTTTCTCGATAATATCTGTGGATTTTAGAGTTGTGAATGCATTGTAGCATGCAACATTTTGTTATTCTCTTGGCAAACCCTGATTGCTTTCACATGGAATCACAACAGGTACACATTCGTGTTTTCTGAGTAAAAAGCTGCAGAAACCAGGTTAAAAATAATATTGGTGTTTGTACACATGACATTGAATCCACTTGCCCAAGAAAAAGACTTTGCTTTTCTCCAACACCTGGTTGATTCCATTTTCTGGGTGCTTTGCACACCAATTCCACAGCAGTTTCTCCGGAAAGGGCTGGATGAAACCAGAAATATCCGGTTCTGTGGTGGCTAACTGAAACCCAGCTCTTGCTACAGCTTCTGAGCTTGCTTGTTTTTTCTCAATAGTATCTGTGCATTTTAGAATTGTGAATGCATTATAGCATGTAACATTTTGTTTTTCTGTTGGCAAACACTAGTTGGTTTGACATGGAGACACAAGTGTTACACATTCGTGTTTTCTGAGTAAAAAGCTGCGGAAACCAGGTAAAAATGATATTCGTGTTTGTAAACATGACATTGAATCCACTTGACTAAGAAAAAGACTTTGCTTTTCTCCAACACCTGGTTGATTCCGCTTCTCTGGGTGCTTTGCTCACCAATTCCACACCAGTTTGTCCAGATAGGGCTGCATGAAACCAGAAATATGTGGTTCTGTGGTGGCTATCTCAATCCCATTTCGTGCTACTGCTTCTGAGCTTTCTTGTGTTTTCTCAATAGTATCTGTGCATTTTAGAGTTGTGAATGCATTGTAACATGAAACATTTTGATTCTTGTTGGCAAACGCTAATTGGTTTCACATGGAGGCACAACATTTTAGAATTGTGAATGCATTATAGCATGTAACATTTTGTTTTTCTGTTGGTTTGACATGGAGACACAAGTGTTACACATTCGTGTTTTCTGAGTAAAAAGCTGCGGAAACCAGGTAAAAATGATATTTGTGTTTGTAAACATGACATTGAATCCACTTGCACAAGAAAAAGACTTTGCTTTTCTCCAAAACCAGGTTGACTCTGCTTTTCTGGGTGTTTTGCGCACCAATTCCACCCCAGTTTGTCCAGATATGTCTGGAAGAAACCAGAAACATCCGGTTCTGAGGTGTCTAACTCAATCCCAGCTCTTGCTACAGCTTCTGTGTTTGCTTGTGTTTTCTCGATAATTTCTGTGGATTTTAGAGTTGTGAATGCATTGTAGCATGTGACATTTTGTTTTTCTGTTGGCAAACGCTAATTGGTATCACATGGATACACAACAGGTGCACATGCGTGTTTTCTGTGTAAAGAGCTGCAGAAACCCGGTTGAAAATGACATTTGTGTTTGCAAACACGACATTGAATCCACTTGCCCAAGAAAAAGACTTTGCTTTTCTTCAACACCTGGTTGAATCTGCTTTTCTGGGTGCTTTGCACTCCAATTCCACAGCAGTTTCTCCGGAAAGGGCTGGATGAAACCAGAAATATCCGGTTCTGTGGAGGCTAACTCAATCCCAGCTCTTGCTACAGCCTCAAAGTTTGTTTGTGTTTTCTGGATAGTATCAATGGAATTCAGAGATGTGAATGAATTGTAGCATGTAACACTTTGTTTTTCTGTTGGCATACACTAATTGGTTTCACATGGAGACACAACAGGTACACATTCGTGTTTACTGAGTGAAAAGCTGCAGAAACCAGGTTAAAAATGATATTGGTGTTTGTAAACATGACATTGAATCCACTTGCCCAAGAAAAAGACTTTGCTTTTCTCCAAAATCCGTTTGACTCTGCTTTTCTGGGTGCTTTGCACACCTATTCCTCATGGGTTTGTCCAGATGGGGCTGGATGGAACAATAAACATCCGTTTCTGTAGTGGCTAACTCAATCCAAGCTCTTGCTACAGACTCTTTGTTTGTTTTTGTTTTCTGGATAGTATCTATGGACTTTAGAGATGTGTATGAATTGTAGCATGTAACGTTTTACTTCTTTTTGGCGAACGCTAATTGGTTTCACATAGAGACACAACAGGTACACATTCGTGTTTCCTAATTGAAGAGCTGCAGAAAACAGGTTAAAAATGTTATTTGTGTTTGTAAACATGACATTGAATCCCCTTGCCCAAGAAAAAGACTTTGCTTTTCTCCAAAACCAGGTTGACTCTGCTTTTCTGGGTGCTTTGCACACCAATTCCAAACCAGTTGGTCCAGATAGGGCTGGATGAAACCAGAAATATCCGGTTCTGTGGTGGCTAACTCAATCCCAGCTCTTGCTACAGCCTCTGTGTTTGCTTGTGTTTTGTCGATCGTATCTATGGAGTTTAGAGTTGTGAATGCATTGTAGCATATAACATTTTGTTTTTCTCTTGGCAAACGCTGATTGGTTTCACATGGAGACACACCAGGTACACTTTCTTGTTTTCTGAGTAAAAAGCTGCAGAAACCAGGATAAAAATGATATTTGTGTTTGTAAACATGACATTGAATCCACTTGCCCAAGAAAAAGACTTTGCTTTTCTCCAACACCTGGTTGAATCCGCTTTTCTGTGTGGTTTGCACACCAATTCCACACCAGTTTGTCCAGTTAGGCCTGGATGATTCCAGAAATATCTGGTTCTGTGGTGGCAAAATCAATTCCAGCTCTTGCTACAGTTTCTGTGTTTCCTTCTGTTTTCTCAATAATATCTGTGGATTTTAGAGTTGTGAATGCATTGTAGCATGTAACATTTTGTTTTTCTGTTGGCAAACGCTGATTGGTTTCACATGGAGACACAACAGGTACACACTCGTGTTTAGTGTGTAAAAAGCTGTAGAAAGCAGATTACAAATGACATTTGTGTTTGTAAAAATGATATTGAATCCACTTGCCCAAAAAAAATACTTTGCTTTTCTCCAAAACCAGGTTGACGCTGCTTTTCTGGTGCTTTGCACACCAATTCCACAGCAGTTTCTCTGGAAATGGCTGGATGAAATCTGACACATACGGTTCTGTGGTGGCTAACTCAGTCCGAGCTCTTGCTACAGCGTCTGTGTTTGCTTGTGTTTTTTAGAGAGTATCTATAAACTTTAGAGTTGTGAATGCATTGTAGCATGTAACATTTTGTTTCTCTCTTGGCAAACGCTGATTGGTTTCACATGGAGACACAAGAGGTACACTTTCTTGTTTTCTGAGTAAAAAGCTGCAGAAACCAGGTTAAAAATGATATTTGTTTTTGTAAACATGACATTGAATCCACTTGCCCAAGAAAAAGTCTTTGCTTTTGTCCAACACCTGGTTGATTCCGCTTTTCTGTGTGCTTTGCACACCAATTCCACACCAGTTTGTTCAGTTAGGCCTGGATGAATCCAGAAATATCCGGTTCTGTGGTGGCGAACTCAATCCCAGCTCTTGCTACAGTTTCGGTGTTTGCTTGTGTTTTCTTGATAATACCTGTGGATTTTAGAGTTGTGAATGCATTGTAGCATGTAACATTTTGTTTTTCTGTTGGCAAACGCTCATTGGTTTCACATGGAGACACAACAGGTACACATTCGTGTTTAGTGCGTCAAAAGCTGTAGAAAGCAGATTACAAATGACATTTGTGTTTGCAAACATGATATTGAATACACTTGCCCAAAAAAAAGATTTTGCTTTTTTCCAAAGCCAGGTTGACTCTGCTTTTCTGGGTGCTTTGCACACCAACTCCACACCAGTTTGTACAGATAGGTCTGGATGAAACCAGAAATATCCGGTTTTGTGGTGGCTAACTCAAACCCAGCTCTTGCTACAGCATCAAAGTTTGTTTGTGTTTTCTGGATAATATCTATGGATTTAGAGATGTGAATGCGTTGTAGCATGTAACATTTTGTTTTTCGGTTGGCATACGCTAATTGGTTTCTCATGGAGACACAACAGGTACACATTCGGGTTTTCTGAGAAAAAGCTGCAGAAAGCAGTTTACAAATGATATTTGTGTTTGTAAACATGACATTGAAACCACTTGCCCAAGAAAAAGACATTGTTTTTCTCCCAAGCCAGGTTGACTCTGCTTTCTGTGTGCTTTGCACAACAATTCCACACAAGTTCATCCAGATAGGTCTGGATGAAACCAGAAATATCCGGTTCTGTATTGGCTAACTAAATCCAAGCTGCTGCTACAGCCTCTGATTTGTTTTTGTTTTCTTGATAGTATCTATGGACTTTGGATTTGTGCATGAATTGTAGCATGTAACATTTTGCTTCTTGTTAGCAAACGCTAGTTGGTTTCACAAGGAGACACAACTGGTACACATTCGTGTTTTCTGAGTAAAAAGCTGCAGAAACCAGGTTAGAAATGATATTGGTGTTTGTAAACATGACATTGAATCCACTTGCCCAAGAAAAAGACTTTGCTTTTCTACAAAACCAGGTTGCCTCTGCTTTTCTCGGTGCTTTGCACACCAATTCCACACCAGTTTTTACAGATAGGGATGGATGAAACCAGAAACATCCTGTCCTGATGTGTCCAACTCAATCCCAGCTCTTGCTACAGCTTCTGGGTTTGCTTGTGTTTTCTCCATAATATCTGTGGATTTTAGAGTTCTGAATGCATTGTAGCATGTAACATTTTGTTTTTCTGTTGGCAAACGATACTTCGTTTCACATGGAGACCCAACAGGTACACATTCGTGTTTTCTGAAAAAAAGCTGCAGAAACCAGGTTATAATGATATTGGTGTTTGTAAACATGACATTGAATGCATATGCCCAAGAAAAAGACTTTGCTTTTCTCCAAAACCAGGTTGACTCTGCTTTTCTGGGTGCTTTCCACACAAATTCCACACCAGTTTGTCCAGATAGGGCTAGATGAAACCAGAAATATCCGGTTAGTGGTGGCTAACTCAATCCCAGCTCTTGCTACAGCCTCTGTGTTTGCTTGTGTTTTCTCGAGAGTATCTATAAACTTTAGAGTTGTGAATACATTGTAGCATGTAACATTTAATTTATCTGTTGGCATACGCTAATTGGATTCACATGGAGACACAACAGGTACACATTCATGTTTTCTGAGAAAAAGCTGCAGAAACCAGGTTAAAAATGATATTGATGTTTTAAACATGACATTGATACCACTTTCCCAAGGAAAAGTCTTTGCTTTTCTCCCAAACCTGGTTGACTCTGCTTTTCTGGGTGCTTTGCACACCAACTCCACACCAGTTTGTCCAGATAGGTCTGGATGAAACTAGAAATATCCCGTTTTGTGGTGGCTAACTCAAACCCAGCTCTTGCTACAGCGTCTGTGTTTGCTTGTGTTTTCTCGATAATATCGATGGACTTTAGATTTGTGAATGCATTGTAGCATGTACCATTTTGTTTTTCTGTTGGCAAACGCTAATTGGTTTCACATGGAGACACAACAGGTACACATTCGTGTTTTCTCAGTAAAAAGCTGCAGAAACCAGGATAAAAATGATATTTGTGTTTATAAACATGACATTGAATCCACTTGCCCAAGAAAAAGACTTTGCTATTCCCCAAAACCAGGTTGACTCTGATTTCTGTGTGCTTTGCACACCAATTCCACACCAGTTTGTCCAGATAGGTTTGGATGACAACAGAAATATCCGGTTCTGTAGTGGCTAACTCAATCCCAGCTCTTGCTACAGCCTCTGTGTTTCTTTGTGTTTTCTGGATAGTATCTATGGGCTTTGGATTTGTGTATGAATTGTAGCATGTAACATTTTGCTTCTTGTTAGCAAACGCTAGTTGGTTTCACAAGGAGACACAACTGGTACACATTCGTGTTTTCTGAGTAAAAAGCTGCAGAAACCAGGTTAGAAATGATATTGGTGTTTGTAAACATGACATTGAATCCACTTGCCCAAGAAAAAGACTTTGCTTTTCTCCAAAACCAGGTTGCCTCTGCTTTTCTCGGTGCTTTGCACACCAATTCCACACCAGTTTTTACAGATAGGGATGGATTAAACCAGAAGCATCCTGTCCTAATGTGTCCAACTCAAACCCAGCTCTTGCTACAGCTTCTGGGTTTGCTTGTGTTTTCTCCATAATATCTGTGGATTTTAGAGTTGTGAATGCATTGTAGCATGCAACATTTTCTTTTTCAGTTAGCAAACGGTAATTGGTTTCACATGGAGACACAACAGGTACACATTCGAGTTTTCTGAGTAGAATGCTACAGAACTAGGTTAAAAATGATATTTGCGTTTGCTAACATGACTCTGAATCCACTTTCCCTTGAAAAAGCCTTTGCTTTTCTACAAAACCAGTTTGATTCTGCTTTTCTGTGTCCTATGCACAAGAATTCCACATGTGTTTTCCGTATAGCTCTAGATTCAACCAGAAATATCCAGTTCTGTTTTGGCTAAATGAATATCAGCTTTTAAAACAGCCTGTGTGTTTGTTAGTGTTTTCTGGATAGTAACTATGAACTTTAGAGTTCGGAATGGATTCTGACATATAACATTTTGTTTCTCTGTTGGCAAACGCTAATTGGATTCACATGGAGAAACAACAGGTACACATTCGAGTTTTCAGAGTAAAATGCTACAAAAACCAGGTTCAGAATGATATTTATTTGTGAACATGTCAATGAATCCACTTGCCCAAGAAAAAGACTTTGCTTTTCTGCAAAACCAGATTGATTCTGCTTCTCTGTGTCCTTTGCACAAGAATTCCACACGAGGTTGTCCAGATAGGTCTGGATCTAACCAGAAATATCGGTTCTGTTGTGGCTAAATGAATATCAGCCAGCATACATGAGTTCTGTATCGGAGGTGTGGAACAAAGCAGTTAGGAAGGGTTCCGTAGCCTGGGAGTAGGCATTCTCAATATACGGGATTTCTGTAGCCTCTCTATAGGAAAAACAGCTTATGGTCTGTCTGCATAATGGATGCAGAGAGATTCAGTTCACAGGAGATCTGTATGCTAGCGGAGTACAAAGCTGTTTCCGCGGTATGTAGCATGGGAAATGGCATGCACAATGTGTGCAATGTCTGTAGCCTGAGTGTAGGAGACAGAGATTACAGGAGTTCTGTAACCTGAGTGTAGTCAGATGCAGCTTACATGAGTTCTGTATCTGAGTTTAGGAACGAGGCATTATGGAAGAGTTCTGTAGACTGGCAGTAGGCATTCGCAATATGCGGGATTTCTGTAGCCTGACTCTAGGATGCGCAGCTGATGGGTGTTCAGCGACCTGGCTGTAGAGAGATTCAGTTCATGGGAGTTCTGTATGCTAGTGGAGTGCAATGCTCTTTCAGAGATCTGTTGCCGGGGAATAGGATCACACAACGTGCACAATATCTGTGTCCTTAGACAGAGCTTACAGGATTTCTGTAACCTGAGTGCAGTGAGGTGCATCTTACACGAGGTCTGTATCTAAGGTGTGAAAGGAAGCAGTTTGTAAGAGTTCTGTAGCCTGGGAGTAGGCATTCGCAATATGCAGGATTTCTGTAGCCTGACTCTGAGATGTGCAGCTTATAGCATTCTGGATACAGGCTGCAGAGAGATTCAGTTCATGGGAGTTCTTTATGCTAGTGGAGTAAAAAGCTGTTTCAGCGTTCTGTAGCCTGGGAATAAGCTTACACAATGTGTGCAATTTCGGTAGCGTCAGTTTAGGAGACAGAGCATACATGATTTCAGTTACGTGAGTGTAGTTATTTAGAGCATACTTGAGTTCTGTATCGTAGGTGTGGAAAGAAGCAGTTAGGAAGGGTTCTGTAGCCTGGGAGTAGGGATTCGCAACATGCGGGATTTCTGTAGCCTGTCTATAGGAAACGCAGCTTATGGTCGGTCTGCTTCCTGGCTGTAGAGAGATTCAGTTCACGTGAGTTCTGTATGCTAGTGGAATACAAAGCTGTTTCATCTGTCTGTAGCCTGGGAATAGGCATACACAATGTGCGCAATGTCTGTAGCCTGAGTGTAGGAGACAGACCTTACAGGAGTTCTGTAACCTGAGTGTAGTCAGATGCAGCATACATGAGTTCTGTATTGGAGGTGTGGATGTAAGCAGTTTGGAATAGTTTTGTAGCCTGGGATTAGGCATTCGCTATATGCGGGATTTCTGTAGCCTGACTCTAGGATGCGCAGCTGATGGGCGATCTGCATCAGGGCTGTAGAGAGATGCAGTTCACGGGAGTTCTGTATGCTAGTGGAGTGCAATGCTATTTCAGAGTTCTGTTGATGGGAATAGTATGACATAATGTGCGCAATGTTTGTATCCTTAAACCGAGCTTACAGGAGTTCTGTAACCTGAGTGTAGTGAGGAGCAGCTTACATTAGTTCTGTATCAGAGGTGTGTAACAAAGCAGTTTGTAAGAGTTCTGTGGCCTGTGAGTAGGCATTCGCAATATGCGGGATTTCTGTAGCCTGACTTGCGATGTGCAACTTATAGGAATTCTGGATACAGGATGCAGAGAGATTCAGTTCAGGGAGTTCTGTATGGTAGTGGAGTGCAAAGCTGTTTCAGCGTTCTGCAGCCATAGAATATGCTTACACAATGTGCGCAATTTCGGTAGCCTGAGTGTAGGGGACAGATATTAGAGCAGTTCTGTAACCTGAGTTTAGTGAGATGCAGCGTACATGAGTTCTGTATCGGAGGTGTGGGTGTAAGCAGTTTGCAAGTGTTCTGTAGCCTGGGAGTAGGCATTCGCAATATGCGGGATTTCTGTAGCCTGTCTATAGGAAACACAGTTATGGTCAGCTGGTTCCTGGCTGTAGAGAATCACTTCACGGGAGTACTTTAGGCTAGTGGAGTACAAAGCTGTTTCAGCAGTCTGTAGCCTGGGAATAGGCATACACAATGTGCGCAATGTCTGTAGCCTGAGTGTAGGAGACAGACCTTACAGGAGTTCTGTAACCTAAGTTTAGTCAGATGCAGCATACATGAGTTCTGTATTGGAGGTGTGGGTGTAAGCAGTTTGGAATAGTTCTGTAGCCTGGGATTAGGCATTCGCAATATGCGAGATTTCTGTAGCCTGACTCTAGCATGCGCAGCTGATGGGCGATCTGCATCAGTGCTATAGAGAAATGCAGTTCACGGGAGTTCTGTATGCTAGTGGAGTGCAATACTATTTCAGAGTTCTGTTGATGGGAATAGGATGACATAATGTGCGCAATGTTTGTATCCTTAGACAGAGCTTACAGGAGTTCTGTAACCTGAGTGTAGTGAGGTACAACTTACATTAGTTCTGTATCAGAGGTGTGTAACGAAGCAGTTTGTAAGAGTTCTGTGGCCTGTGAGTAGGCATTCGCAATATGCAGGATTTCTGTAGCCTGACTCTGCGATGTGCAACTTATAGGAATTCTGGATACAGGATGCAGAGAGATTCAGTTCAGGGAGTTCTGTATGGTAGTGGAGTGCAAAGCTGTTTCAGCGTTCTGCAGCCATAGAATATGCTTACACAATGTGCGCAATTTCGATAGCCTGAGTGTAGGGGACAGATATTAGAGGAGTTCTGTAACCTGAGTTTAGTGAGATGCAGCGTACATGAGTTCTGTATCGGAGGTGTGGATGTTAGCAGTTTGGAAGAATTTTGTAGCCTGGGAGTAGGGATTTGCAATATGCGGGATTTCTGTAGCCTGACTCTAGGATGCGCAGCTGATGGGCGATCTGCATCAGGGCTGTAGAGAGATGCAGTTCACGGGAGTTCTGTATGCTAGTGGAGTGCAATGCTATTTCAGAGTTCTGTTGATGGGAATAGTATGACATAATGTGCGCAATGTTTGTATCCTTAAACCGAGCTTACAGGAGTTCTGTAACCTGAGTGTAGTGAGGAGCAGCTTACATTAGTTCTGTATCAGAGGTGTGTAACAAAGCAGTTTGTAAGAGTTCTGTGGCCTGTGAGTAGGCATTCGCAATATGCGGGATTTCTGTAGCCTGACTTGCGATGTGCAACTTATAGGAATTCTGGATACAGGATGCAGAGAGATTCAGTTCAGGGAGTTCTGTATGGTAGTGGAGTGCAAAGCTGTTTCAGCGTTCTGCAGCCATAGAATATGCTTACACAATGTGCGCAATTTCGGTAGCCTGAGTGTAGGGGACAGATATTAGAGCAGTTCTGTAACCTGAGTTTAGTGAGATGCAGCGTACATGAGTTCTGTATCGGAGGTGTGGGTGTAAGCAGTTTGCAAGTGTTCTGTAGCCTGGGAGTAGGCATTCGCAATATGCGGGATTTCTGTAGCCTGTCTATAGGAAACACAGTTATGGTCAGCTGGTTCCTGGCTGTAGAGAATCACTTCACGGGAGTACTTTAGGCTAGTGGAGTACAAAGCTGTTTCAGCAGTCTGTAGCCTGGGAATAGGCATACACAATGTGCGCAATGTCTGTAGCCTGAGTGTAGGAGACAGACCTTACAGGAGTTCTGTAACCTAAGTTTAGTCAGATGCAGCATACATGAGTTCTGTATTGGAGGTGTGGGTGTAAGCAGTTTGGAATAGTTCTGTAGCCTGGGATTAGGCATTCGCAATATGCGAGATTTCTGTAGCCTGACTCTAGCATGCGCAGCTGATGGGCGATCTGCATCAGTGCTATAGAGAAATGCAGTTCACGGGAGTTCTGTATGCTAGTGGAGTGCAATACTATTTCAGAGTTCTGTTGATGGGAATAGGATGACATAATGTGCGCAATGTTTGTATCCTTAGACAGAGCTTACAGGAGTTCTGTAACCTGAGTGTAGTGAGGTACAACTTACATTAGTTCTGTATCAGAGGTGTGTAACGAAGCAGTTTGTAAGAGTTCTGTGGCCTGTGAGTAGGCATTCGCAATATGCAGGATTTCTGTAGCCTGACTCTGCGATGTGCAACTTATAGGAATTCTGGATACAGGATGCAGAGAGATTCAGTTCAGGGAGTTCTGTATGGTAGTGGAGTGCAAAGCTGTTTCAGCGTTCTGCAGCCATAGAATATGCTTACACAATGTGCGCAATTTCGATAGCCTGAGTGTAGGGGACAGATATTAGAGGAGTTCTGTAACCTGAGTTTAGTGAGATGCAGCGTACATGAGTTCTGTATCGGAGGTGTGGATGTTAGCAGTTTGGAAGAATTTTGTAGCCTGGGAGTAGGGATTTGCAATATGCGGGATTTCTGTAGCCTGACTCTGCGATGTGCAACTTATAGGAATTCTGGATACAGGCTGCAGAGAGATTCAGTTCATGGGAATTCATTATGCTAGTGGAGTACAAAGCTGGTTCAGCGGTCTGTAGCCTGGGAATAGGCATACACAATGTGCGCAATGTCTGTATCCTGAGTGTAGGAGACAGTGCTTACAGGAGTTCTGTAACCTGAGTTTAGTCAGATGCAGCATACATGAGTTCTGTATGGGAAGTGTGGAGTAAGCAGTTTGGAAACGTTCTGTAGCCTGACAGTAGGCATTCGCAATATGAGGGATTTTGGTAGAGTGGCTATAGGAAACGCAGCTTATGGTCTGTTGGTTCCTGGCTGTAGAGAGATTCACTTCACGGTAGTACTTTATGCTAGTTGAGTATAAAGCTGTTTAAGCGGTCTGAAGCCTGGGAATAGGCATACACAATCTGCACAATGTCTGCAGCCTGAGTGTAGGAGACAGAGCATACAGGAGTTCTGTAACCTGAGTTTAGTCAGATGCAGCGTACATGAGTTCTGTATCAGAGTGTGGATGTAAGCAGTTTGGAAGAGTTTTGTAGCCTGGGAGTAAGGATTCGCAATATGCAGGATTTCTGTAGCCTGACCCTGGGATATGCAGCTTATAGGAATTTTGGAAACAGGCTTTAGAGAGATTCAGTTCACAGGAGTTCTGTAAGCTAGTGGAGTGCAAAGCTGCTTCAGCGTTCTCTAGCCTGGGAATAGGCTTACACAATGTGCGCAATTTCCATAGCCTTAGTGTAGGACAGAGAGCGTACACTAGTTCTGTATCCTTTGCTTAGTGATTTACCGCATACTTGAGTTCTGTATCGGAGGTGTGGAACGAAGCATTTAGGAAGGGTTCTGTAGCCTGGCAGTAGGCATTCGCATTATGCGGTATTTCTGTAGCCTGACTCTGGGATGTGCAGCTTTTAGGAATTCTGGATACAGGCTGTAGAGACATTCAGTTCATGGGAGTTCTGTATGCTAGTGGAGTACAAAGCTGTTTCAGCGTTCTGTAGCCTGGGAATAGCCATACACAATGTGCGCAATGTATGTACCCTGAGTGTAGGAGACAGAGCTTACAGGAGTACTGTAACCTAGTTTTGTCAGATGCAGCATAAATGAGTTCTGTATCGGAGGTGTGGATGTAAGCTCTTTGGAAGAGTTCTGCAGCCTGGGACTAATCATTCCCAATCTGGGGGATTTCTGTAGCCTGACTCTAGGATGCACAGCTTATGGGTGTTCTGCGTCCTGGCTGTAGAGAGATGCAGTTCACGGGAGTTCTGTGTGCCAGTGGAGTGCAAAGCTGTTTCAGAGTTCTGTAGCCTGGGAATAGGATGACACCATGTGTGCAAAGTCTGTATCCTTAGACGGAGGTTACAGGAATTCTGTAACCTGAGTTTAGTCAAGTGCTGCGTACATGAGTTCTGTATCTGAAGTGTGGAATGAAGCAGTTTGTAAGAGTTCTGTAGCCTGGGAGTGGGCATTCGCAATATGCGGAATTTCTGTCGCCTGACTCTGCGATGTGCAGCTTGTAGGAATTCTGGATACAGGCTGTAGAGAGATTCGGTTCATGGGAATTCTGTATGTTAATGGAGTGAAAAGCTCTTTCAGCAGTCTGTGCCTGGGAATAGGTATACACAATGTGCCTGATTTTGGTAGCCTGAGTGTATGTAAGAGAGCGTACAGGAGTTCTGTAACCTGAGTGTAGGGATTTACAGCATACTTGAGTTCCGCATTGGAGGTGTGGATTGAACCAGTTAGGAAGGGTTCCGTAGCCTGGGTGTAGGCATTCGTAATATGTGGGATTTCTGTAGCCCGTCTATAGGAAACGCAGCTTATGGTCGATCTGTTTTCTGGTTGTAGAGAGATTCAGTTCATGGGAGTTCTGTATGCTAGTGGAGTACAAAGCTGTTTCAGCAGGCTGTACCCTGGGAATAGGCATACACAATGTGTGCAATGTCCGTAGCCTGAGTGTAGGAGACAGAGCTTACAAGAGTTCTGTAACTTGAGTGAAATCAGATGCAGCTTATATGAGATCTGTATTACAGGTGTTTAACGAAGCAGTTTGGAAGAGTTCTGTAGCCTAGGAGTAGGGATTCGCTATATGCGGGATTTCTGTAGCCTCTTTATAGCAAGCTAAGCTTATGGTCGGTCTGCTTCCTGGTTGTCGAGAGATTCAGTTCATGGGAGTTCTGTATGCTGGTGGAGTACAAAGCTTTTTCAGCGGTCTGTAGCCTGGGAATAGACATACACAATGTGCGCAATGTCGGTACCCTGAGTGTAGCAGACAGAGCTTACAGGAGTGCTGTAACCTGAGTTGCATCAGATGCAGCGTACATGAGTTCTTTATCTGAGATATGGATGTAAGCAGTTCAGAAGAGTTCTGTAGCCTGGGATTAGGCATTCGCAATATGCGGGATTTCTGTAGCCAAACTCTGGGATGTGAATCTTATAGGAATTGTGGATACATGCTGTAGAGAGGTTCAGTTCATGGGATTTCTGTATGCTAGTGGAGGACAAAGCTGTTTCTGGTCTGTAGCCTGGGAGTAGGCATACACAATGTGCGCAATGTCTGTATCCTTAGACAGAGCTTACAGAAGTTCTGTAAGCTGAGTGTAGTGAGGTACAACTTACATGAGTTCTGTATCTGAGGTGTGTTACGGAGCAGTTTGGAAGAGTTCTGTAGCCTGGGAGTAGCCATTCACAATATGCGGGATATCTGTAGCCTGACTCTGGGATGTGCAGCTTATAGGAATTCTGGATACAGGCTGTAGAGAGATTCGGTTCATGTGAGTTCTGTATGCTAGTGGAGTGCAAAGCTGTTTCAGCATTCTGTAGCCTGGGAATAGGCTTACACAATGTGCGCAATTTCGGTAGCCTGAGTGTAGGAGAGAGAGCGTACAGAAGTTCTGTAACCTGAGTGTAGTGATTTACAGCATACATGAGTTCCGTATCGGAGGTGTGGAACGAAGCAGTTCGGAATGGTTCCGTAGCCTGGGAGTAGGCATTCACAATATGCGGGATTTTTGCAGCCTGTCTATAGGAAACGGAGCTTATGGTCAGTCTGCTTCATGGCTGTAGAGAAATTCAGTTCACGGGTTTTCTGTTTGCTAGTGGAGTACAAAGCTGTTTCTGTGATCTGTAGCCTGGGAATAGGCATACACCATGTGCGCAATGTCTGTAGCCTGAGTGTAACAGTAGAGCTTACAGGAGTTCTGTAACCTGAGTTGCGTCAGATGCATCGTACATGAGTTCTGTATCGGAGGAGTGGATGTAAGCAATTTGGAAGAGTTCTGTAGCCTTGGCGTAGGGATTTGCAATATGCGGGATTGCTGTAGCCTTACTGTAACAATGCGCAGCTTACGGGTGTTTTGCATCCTGGCTGTAGAGAGATGCAGTTCATGGGAGTTCTATATGCTAGTGGAGTGCAAATCTGTTTCAGTGTTTTGTAGCCTGGGAATAGGATGACACCATGTGCGCAATGTCTGTATCCTTAGACAGAGCTTACAGGAGTTCTGTAACCTGAGTGTAGTGAACTGCAGCTTACATGTGTTCTGTGTCTGAACTGTGTAATGAAACAGTGTGTAAGAGTTCTGTAGCCTGGTAGTATGGATTCACAATATGCGGGATTTCTGTAGCCTCTCTATAGGAAACGCAGCTATAGCAATGCTGGATACAAGCTCTAGAGAGATTCAGTTCATGGGAGTTCTGTATGCTAGTAGAGTGCAAAGCTCTTTCAGTTTTCTTTAGCCTGGGAATATGCTTACACAATGTATGCAATTTCGGTAGCCTGAGTGTAAGAGAGAGAGCATACAGGAGTTCTGTAACCTGAGTGTAGTCATTTACAACATACATGAGTTCTGTATCAGAGGTATGGAACCAAGCAGTTAGGAAGGGTTCTGTAGCCTGGGTGTAGGCATTCGCAATATGCGGGATTTCTTTAGCCACTCTATAGGAAATGCAGCTTATGGTCGGTCTGCTTCCTGGCTGTAGACTGATTCATTTCACGGAGTTGTGTATGCTAGTGGAGTACAAAGCTGTTTCAGCTGTCTGTAGCCTGCGAGTAGGCATACACAATGTGCTCAATGTCTGTAGCCTGAGTGTAGGAGACAGAGCTTACAAGAGTTCTGTAACCTAAGTTTCTTCAGATGCAGCGCACATGAGTTCTGTATCTGAGGTGTAGATGTAAGCAGTTTGGAAGAGTTCTGTAGCCTGGGAGTAGGGATTTGCAATATGCGGGATTTCTGTAGCCTGACCGTGGGATGTGCAGCTTATAGGAATTCTGTAAACAGGCTGCATAGAGATTCAGTTCACGGGAGTTCTGTATGCTAGTGGAGTACAAAGCTGTTTCAGTGGTCTGAAGCCTGGGAATAGGCATACACAATGTGCGCAATGTCTGTATCCTGAGTGTAGGAGATAGTGCTTACGGGAGTTCTGTAACCTGAGTTTTTCAGATGCAGCGTACATGAGTTCTGTATGGGAGGTGTGGATGTAAGCAGTTTGGAAACGTTCTGTAGCCTGTCAGTAGGCATTCTCAATATGAGGGATTACTGTTGAGTGTCTATAGGAAACGATGCTTATGGTCGGTCTGATTTCTGGCTGTAGAGAGATTCAGTTCACGGAAGTTCTGTAAGCTAGTGGAGTACAAAGCTGTTTCAGCGGTCTGTACCCTGGGAATAGGCATACACAATGTGCGCAATGTCCATAGCCTGAGTGTAGGAGACAGTGTTTACAGGAGTTCTGTAACCTGAGTGTAGTCAAATGCAGCTTATATGAGTTCTGTATTACAGGTGTGGATGTAAGCAGTTTGGAAGAGTTCTGTATCCTGGGAGTAGGCATTAGCAATATGCGGGATTTCTCTAGCCTCTCTATAGGAAACGCAGCTTATGGTTGGTCTGCTTCCCTCCTGTAGAGAGATTCAGTTCACGGTAGTTCTGTATGCTAGTGGAGTACAAAGCTGTTTCAGCGGTCTGTAGCCTGGGAATAAGCATACACAATGTGCGAAATGTCTGTAGCCTGAGTGTAGGAGACAGAGGTTACAGGAGTTCTGTAACCTGAGTTGCATCAGATGCAGCGTACATGAGTTCTTTATCTGAAATATGGATGTAAGCAGTTTAGAAGAGTTCTGTAGCCTGGGAGTAGGCATTCGCAATATGCGGGATTTCTGTAGCCAAACTCTGGGATGTGAATCTTATAGGAATTGTGGATACATGCTGTAGAGTGGTTCAGTTCACGGGATTTCTGTATGCTAGTGGAGGACAAAGCTGTTTCTCTGGTCTGTAGCCTGGGAATAGGCATACACAATGTGCACAATATCTGTATCCTTAGACAGAGCTTATAGGAGTTCTGTAACCTGATTGTAGTGAGGTACAACTTACATGAGTTCTGTATTGGAAGTGTGGTACGAAGCAGTTTGGAAGAGTTCTGTAGCCTGGGAGTAGGCATTCGCAATATGCAGGATTTCTGTAGCCTGACTCTGGGATGTGCAGCTTATAGGAATTCTGGATACAGTCTGTAGAGAGATTCGGTTCATGTGAGTTCTGTATGCTAGTGGAGTGCAAAGCTGTTTCAGCATTCTGTAGCCTGGGAATAGGCATACAAAATGTGCACAATGTCTGTAGCCTGAGTGTGGCAGTAGAGCTTACAGGAGTTCTGTAACCTGAGTTGCGTCAGATGCAACATACATGAGTTCTGTATCGGAGGTGTGGATGTAAGCAATTTGGAAGAGTTCTGTAGCCTTGGCGTAGGGATTTGCAATATGCGGGATTGCTGTAGCCTGACTGTAGCAATGCGTAGCTTACGGGTGTTCTGCATCCTGGCTGTAGAGAGATGAAGTTCATGGGAGTTCTATATGCTAGTGGAGTACAAAGCTGTTTCAGCATTCTGTAGACTGGGAATAGCCATACGCAATGTGCGCAATGTCTGTAGCCTGAGTGTAGCAGACAGAGCTTACAGGAGTTCTATAACCTGAGTTTAGTAAGGGTAGCGTACATGAGTTCTGTATCTGAGTTGCGGAACACAGCAGTTTGTAAGAGTTCTGCAGCCTGGGAGTAGGCATTCGCAATATTCGGGATTTCTGTAGCCTGACTCTGTGATGTGCAGCTTATATGAATTCTGGATACAGGCTGTAGGGAGATTCAGTTCAGGGGAGTTCTGTATGCTAGTGGAGTGCAAAGCAGTTTCAGTGGTCTTTAGCCTGGGAATAGTCATACACAATGTGCACAATATATGTAGCCTGAGTGTAGGAGACAGAGCTTACAGGAGTTCTGTAACCTGAGTTTAGTGATTTAGAACATACACGAGTTCTCCATCGGAGGTGTGGATCGAAGCAGTTAGGAAGGGTTCTGTAGCCTCGATGTAGGCATTCGCAATATGTGGGATTCTTAGCCTGACTATAGGAAACGCAACTTATGATCCATCTGCTTCCTGGCTTTAGAGAGATTCAGTTCACATGAGTTCTGTATGCTAGTGCAGTACAAAGCTGTTTCACTGGTCTGTATCCTGGGAGTAAGCATACACAATGTATGCAATGTCCATAGCCTGAGTGTAGGAGACAGAGCTTACAGGAGTTGTGTAACCTGAGTGTAGTCAGATGCAGCTTATATGAGTTCTACATTACAGGTGTGGAACGAAGCAGTTTGGAAGAGTTCTGTAACCTGGTAGTAGTGATTCGCAACATGCGGGATTTCTGTAGCCTGTCTTAGTAAACGCAGCTTATGGTCGGTGTGATTCCTGGCTGTAGAATATTCAGTTTTCAGGAGTTCTTTATGCTAGTGGAGTACAAAGCTGTTTCAGCGGTCTGTAGCCTGGGAATAGGCATACACAATGTGCGCAATGTCTGTAGGCTGAGTGTAGGAGACAAAGCTTACAGGAGTTCTGTAACCTGAGTTTAGTCAGATCCAGTGTACATGAGTTCTGTATTGGAGGTGTGGATGTAAGCTCTTTGTAAGAGTTTTGTAGCCTGGGAGTAGGGATTCGCAATATGCGGGATTTCTGTAGCCTGACATAGAATGCGCAGCTTATGGACATTCTGCGTCCTGGATGTAGAGAGATTCAGTTTTCGGGAGTTCTGTATGCTAGTGGAGTTCAATGCTATTTTACAGTTCTGTTGCCTGGGAATAGGATGACAGCATGTGTGCAATGAATATATCCTTAGACAGAGCTTACAGGAGTTCTGTAACCTGAGTTTATTGAATGCAGCTTACATGATTTCTCTATCGAATGTGTAAAAAAGCAGTTTGGAAGAGTTCTGAAGCCTGGGATTTGGGATTCGCAATATGCGGGATTTCTGTAGCCTGACTCTTGGATGTGCAGCTTATAGGAATTCTGGATAAAGGCTGCAGAGAGATTAAGTTCATGGGAGTTTTGTATGCTAGTGGAGTGCAAAGCTGTTTCAGTGTTCTGTAGCCTTGGAATAGGCTTACACAATGTGCGCAATTTCTATAGCCTGAGTATAGCATTTCGACTGTACAGGAGTTGTGTAACCAGAGTGTAGTGATTTACAGCATACATGAGTACAGTATCAGAGGTGTGGAAAAAAGCAATTAGGAAGGGTTCTGTATCCTGTGTGTAGGCATTTGCAATATGCAGGATTTCCGTAGCCAGTCTGTCGGAAATGCAGCTTAAGGTTGGTCTGCTTCTGGCTGTAGAGAGATTCAGTTCTCGGGAGTTCTGTATGCTAGTGGAGTACAAAGCTGTTTCAGCGTTCTGTAGCCTGAGAATAGGCATACACAATGTGCGCAATGTCTGTAGCATGAGTGTAGTAGACAGGCTAACAGGAGTTCTGTACCCGGAGTTTAGTCAGATGCAGCGTACATGAGTTCTGTATCGGAGGTGTGGATGTAAGCTCTTTGTAAGAGTTCTGTAGCCTGGGAGTAGGGATTCGTAATATGCGTGATTTCTGTAGCCAGACTGTAGGATGTGCAGCTTATGGGCATTCTGCATCCTGGCTGTAGAGCTATGCAGCACAAGGGAGTTCTGTATGCTAGTGGAGTGCAATGCTATTTCAGAGTTCTGTTGCCTGGGAGTTATGACACCATGTGCGCAATGTCTATATCCTTAGACAGAGCTTACAGCAGTTCTGTAACCTGAGTGTAGTGAGGTGCAGCTTATATGAGTTTTGTATCTAAGGTGTGTAAAAAAAAGCAGTTTGTAAGAGTTCTGTAGCCTGGGAGTAGGCATTTGCAATATTCGGGATTTCTGTAGCCTGACTCAGGGATGTGCAGCTTATAGGAATTCTTGATACAGGCTGTAGAGAGATTCAGTTCACGGGAGTTCTGTATGCTAGTGGAGTACAAAGGTGTTTCAGCGGTCTGTAGCCTGGGAATAGGCATACACAATATGCACAATGTCTGTAGCCTGAGTGTAGGAGACAGAGCTTACAGGAGTTTTGTAACCTGAGTTTATTCAAGTGCAGCGTACATGAGTTCTGTATCCGAGGTGTTGATTGAAGCAGTTTGTAAGAGTTCCGTAGCCTAGGAGTAGGCATTCGCAATATGCGGGATTTCTGTAGCCTGTCTATAGGATATGCAGTTTATGGTCGGTCTGATTCCTGGTTATAGAGAGAGTCAGTTCACGGGAGTTCTGTATGCTAGTGGAGTACAAAGCTGTTTCAGCGGTCTGTAGCCTGGGAATAGGCATACACAATGTGCGCAATGTCTGTAGCCTGAGTGTAGGAGACAGAGCGTAAAGGAGTTCTGTAACCTGAGTGTAGTGATTTAGAGCATACATGAGTTCCCCATCGGAGGTGTGGATCGAAGCAGTTAGGAAGGGTTCTGTAGCTTCGAAGTAGGCATTCGAAATATGTGGGATTTCTGTAGCCTGTCTATAGGAAACGCAGCTTATGATCAGTTTGCTTCCAGGCTTTAGAGAGATTCAGTTCACATGAGTTCTGTATGATAGTGGAGTACAAACCTGTTTCAGCGGTCTGTATCCTGGGAGTAGGCATACACAATGTGCGCAATGTCCATAGCCTGAGTGTAGGAGACAGAGCTTACAGTAGTTGTGCAACCTGAGTGTAGTCAGATAGAACTTATATGAGTTCTGCATTACAGGTGTGGAACGAAGCAGTTTGGAAGAGTTCTGTAGCCTGGGAGTAGGGATTCGCAACATGCGTGATTTCTGTAGCCTGTCTATAGGAAACGCAGCTTATGGTCGGTCTGCTTCCTGGCTGTAGAGAGATTCAGTTCACGGGAGTTCTTTATGCTAGTGGAGTACAAAGCTGTTTCAGGGGTCTGTAGCCTGGGAAAAGGCATACACAATGTGCACAGTGTCTGTATCCTGAGTGTAGGAAACAGCCTTACAGGAGTTCTGTAACCTGAGTATAGTCAGATGCAGCATACATGAGTTCTGAATCAGAGGTGTGGATGTATGCTCTTTGTAAGAGTTCTGTAGCCTTGAGTAGGCATTCGCAATATGCGGGATTTCTGTATCCTGTCTACAGGATACGCAGCTTATGGTCGGTCTGCTTCTGGCTGTAGAGAGATTCAGTTCCGGGAGTTCTGTACGCTAGTGGAGTACAAAGCTGTTTCAGCGTTCTGTAGCCTGGGAATAGGCATACACAATGTGCGCAATGTCTGTAGCATGAGTGTAGGAGACAGCCTTACAGGAGTTCTGTAACCTGAGTTTAGTCAGATGCAGCGTGCATGAGTTCTGCATCGGAGGTGTGGATGTAAGCTCTTTGTAAGAGTTCTGTAGCCTGTCAGTAGGCATTCGCAATATGCGTGATTTCTGTAGCCTAACTCTAGGATGTGCAGCTTATTGGCGTTCTGCGTCCTGGCTGTAGAGCTATGCAGTTCAAGTGAGTTCTGTATGCTAGTGGAGTGCAATGCTATTTCAGAGTTCTGTTGTCTGGGAATAGGATGACACAATGTGCGCAATATCTATATCCTTAGACAGAGGTTACAGGAGTTCTGTAACCTGAGTGTAGTGAGGTGCAGCTTATATGAGTTCTGTATCTGAGGTGTATAAAAAAAGCAGTTTGTAAGAGTTCTGTAGCCTGGGAGTAGGCATTCGCAATATTCGGGATTTCTGTAGCCTGACTCTGTGATGTGCAGCTTATAGGAATTCTGGATACAGGCAGTAGAGAGATTCAGTTCACGGGAGTTTTGTATGCTAGTTGAGTACAAAGCTGTTTCAGCGGTCTGTAGCCTGGGAATAGGCAACACAATGTGCGCAATGTCTGTAGCCTGAGTGTAGTTGACAGAGCTTA
The DNA here is from genome assembly GCA_949820135.1 of Sylvilagus floridanus. Classification (NCBI taxonomy): domain Eukaryota; kingdom Metazoa; phylum Chordata; class Mammalia; order Lagomorpha; family Leporidae; genus Sylvilagus; species Sylvilagus floridanus. Next base: position 28,035,978 of record OX463228.1, read on the forward strand.
TAGGAGTTCTGTAACCTGAGTTTAGTTATTTAGAGCATACATGAGTTCCCCATTGGAGGTGTGGAATGAAGCAGTTAGGAAGGGTTCTGTAGCCTCGAAGTAGGCATTCGCAATATGTGGGATTTCTGTAGCCTGTCTATAGAAACGCAGCTTATGATCAGTCTGCTTCCTGGCTGTAGAGAGATTCAGTTCACGGGAGTTCTGTATGCCTTTGGAGTACAAAGCTGTTTCAGCGGTGTGTAGACTGGGAAAAGGCATACACAATATTCCAAAGGCCGTAGCCTGAGTGTAAGAGACAGAGCTTACAGGAGTTCTGTAACCTGATTTAGTCAGATGCAGCGTACATGACTTCTGTATAAGAGGTGTGGATGTAAGCAGTTTGGAAGAGTTCTGTAGCCTGGGAGTAGGGATTCACAATATGCGGCATTTCTGTAGCCTGACTCTAGGATGCGGTGCTTATTGTCATTCTGCGTCCTGACTGTAGAGAGATTCAGTTCAAGGGAGTTCTGTATGCTAGTGGAGCACAATGCAATTTCAGAGTCCTGTTGCCTAAAATAGGATGACACAATGTGTGCAATGTCTGTATCGTTAGACAGAGCTTACAGGAGTTCTGTAACCTGAGTGTAGTCAGATGCAGCATACGTGATTTCTGTATTACAGGTGTGGAACGAGCAGTTTGGAAGAGTTCTGTATCCTGGGAGTAGGGATTCGCAATATGCGGGATTTCTGTAGCCTGTCTATAGGAAACGCAGAATATGGTCGGTCTGCTTCCTGGCTGTAGAGAGATTCAGTTTACGGGAGTTCTGTATGCTAGTGGAGAGCAAAGCTGTTCTCTGTTTTGTAGCCTGGGAATAGGCTTACACAATGTGTGGAATTTCGGTAGCCTGAGTGTAGGAGAGAGAACGTACAGGAGTTCTGTAACCTGAGTGTAGTCATTTACAACATACATGAATTCTGTATCGGAGGTGTGAATCGAAGCACTTAGGAAGGGTTCTCTAGCCTGGGAGTAGGCATTCACAATATGCGGAATTTCTGTTGCCTGGGAATTGGTTGACACAACGTGCACAATGTCTGTATCCTTAGGCAGAGCTTACAGGAGTTCTGTAACCTGAGTGTAGTGAGGTGCAGCTTACATGAGTTCTGTATTGGAGGTGTGTAATGCAGCAATTTGTAAGAGTTCTGTGTCCTGGGAGTAGGGAATCGCAACATGCAGGATTTCTGTAGCCTGTCTATAGCAAAAGCAGCTTATGGTCCATCTGCTTCATGGCTGTAGAGAGATTCAGTTCACGGGAGTTCTGTATACTGGTGGAGTACAAAGCTGTTTCAGTGGTCTGTAGCCTCAGAATAGGCAGACACAATGTGCGCAATGTCTGTAGCCTGATTGTAGGCGACAGAGTTTACAGAAGTTCTGTATTCTGAGTTTAGTCAGATGCAGCTTATATCAGGTCTGTATTACAGGTATGGAACGAAGCAGTTTGTAAGAGTTCTGTAGCCTGGGAGTAGGCATTCGCAATTTGCGGGATTTTTGTAGCCTACACTAGGATGCGCAGCTTATGGGCGTTCTGCGTCCTGGCTGTAGAGAGATGTAGTTCCTGGGAGTTCTGTATGCTAGTGGAGTGCAATGCTATTTCAGAGTTCTGTTTCCTGGGAATAGGATGACACAATGTGCGCAATGTCTGTATCCTTAGACAGAGGTTACAGGAGTTCTGTAACCTGAGTGTATTTATTTACAACATACATGGATTCTGTATTGGAGGTGTGAATCTAAGCAGTTAGGAAGGGTTCTGTAGCCTGAGAGTAGGGATTCGCAATATGCGGGATTTCTGTAGCCTGAATCTAGGATGAGCAGCTTATGAGCATTCTGCATCGTGGCTGTAGTGAGATGCAGTTTCCGGGAGTTTTGTATGCTAGTGGAGTGCAATGCTATTTCAGAGTTCTGTTGCCTGGGAATAGGATGACAAAATATGCGCAAAGTCTACATCCTTAGACAGAGCTTACAGGAGTTCTGTAACCTGAGTGTAGTGAGGTGCAGCTTACATGAGTTCTGTATTGGAGGTGTGTAACGAAGCAGTTTGTAAGAGTTCTGTAGGCTGGGAGTAGGCATTCACAGTATGCGAGATTTCTGTAGCCTGACTCTGGGATGTGCAGGTTATAGGAATTCTGGATACAGGCTGTAGAGAAATTCAGTATATGGGAGTTCTGTATGCTAGTGGAGTGCAAAGCTGTTTCAGCGTTCTGTAGCCTGGGAATTCGCTTGCACAATGTGCGCAATTTCGATGGCTTGAGTTTAGGAGAGAGAGCGTACAAGAGTTCTGTATCCTGAATGTAGTGATTTACTGCATACATGAGTTTTGTATTGGAGGTGTGAATCGAAGCAGTTAGGAAGGGTTCTGTAGCCTAGGAGTAGGGATCCGCAATATGTGGGATTTCTATAGCCTGACTATATGAAACGCAGCTTATGTTCGGTCTGCTTCCTGGCTGTAGAGAGATTCAGTTCAAGGGGGTTCTGTATGCTAGTGGAGTACAGAGCTGTTTCATCGGTCTGTAGCCTGGGAATAGGCATTCACATTGTGCGCATGTCTGTAGCCTGAGTGTAGGAGACAGAGCTTACAGGAGTTCTGTAACCTCAGTTTAGTGAGATGCAGCTTAAATGAGTTCTGTATTACAGTTGTTGTACGAAGCAGTTTGGAAGAGTTCTGTAGCCTGGGAGTAGGGATTCGCAAAATGCGGGATTTCTGTAGCCTGACTCTGGGATTTGCAGCTTATGGAATTCTGGATACAGGCTGTAGAGAGATTCAGATCATGGGTTTTCTGTATCCTAGTGGAGTACAAAGCTGTTTCAGTGTTCTGTAGCCTGGGAATTCGCTTACACAATGTGCGTGATTTCGCTAGCCTGAGTGTAGGTGAGAGATCGTAGTGGAGTTCTGTTACCTAGGTGTAGTGATTTACAGAATACATGAGTTCTGCATCGGCGGTGTGGATCGAAGCAGTTAGGAAGGGTTCTGTAACCTGGGAGTAGGCATTCACAATATGCGGGATATCTGTAGCCTGTCTATAGGAAACACAGCTATGGTCGGTCTGCTTCCTGGCTTTAGAGAGATTCAGTTCACAGGAGTTCTGTATGCTAGTACAGTACAAAGCTGTTTCAGCGGTCTGTAGCCTGGGAATAGGCATACACAATGTGCTCCCTGTCCTTAGCCTGAGTGTAAGAGACAGAGGTTACAGGAATTCTGTAACCTGAGTGCAGTCTGATGCAGCGTACATGAGTTCTGTATCGGAGGTGTGGATGTAAGCAGTGTGGAAGTGTTCTGTAGCCTGGGAGTAGGGATTGGCAATATGCGGGATTGCTGTAGCCTGACTCCAGGATGCGCAGCTTATGGACGTTCTGCGTCCTGGCTGTAGAGAGATGCAGTTCACGGGAGTTCTGTATGCTAGTGGATTGCAAGGATATTTGAAAGTTCTGTTGCCTGGGAATAGAATGACACAATATGCGCAATGTCTATATCCTTAGACAGAGCTTATAGGAGTTGTGTGAATTGAGTTTAGTGAGGTGCAGCTTACATGAGTTCTGTGTTACAGGTGTGGAACGAAGTAGTTTGTAAGAGTTCTGTAGCCTGGGAGTAGGAATTCACAATATAAGGGATTTCTTTATCCTGACTCTGGGATGTGCATGTTATAGGAATTCTGGATACAGGCTGTAGAGAGTCAGTTCGTGGGAGTTCTGTATGCTAGTGGAGTGCAAACCTGTTTCAGCAGTCTGTAACCTGGGACTACGCTTACACAATGTGTGCAATTTGGGTAGCCTGAGTGTAGGAGAGAGAATGTACAGGAGTTTGGTAACCAGAGGGTAGTTATTTACAGCATACATGAGTTCCAAAATGGAGTTGTGGACTGAAGCAGTTTGGAAGAATTCTGTAGTCTGGGAGTAGGCATTCGTAATATGCGGGATTTCTGTAGTTGTCTATAGGAAAAGCAGCCTACGGTCGATCTGCTTCCTGGCTGTAGAGAGATTCAGTTCACGGGGGTTCTGTATGCAAGTGTAGCACAAAGCTGTTTCAGTTGTCTTTAGCCTGGGAATAGCATACACAATGTGTGCAATGTCTGTAGCCTGAGTGTAGGAGAGAGAGTTTACAGGAGGTCTGTAACCTGAGTGTAGTCAGATGTAGCGTGCATGAGTTCTGTATTTCAGGTGTGGAACGAAGCAGTTTGTAAGAGTTCTGTAGCCTGGGAGTAGGCATTCACAATATGCGGGATTACTGTAGACTGACTCTGGGATGTGCAGGTTTTAGGAATTCTGGATACATGCTGTAGAGAGATGCAGTTCACGGGGTTCTCTATGCTAGTGGAGTGCAAAGTTGTTTCAGCGGTCTGTCACCTGGGAATACGCTTACACAATGTGCACAATCTCGGTAGCCTGAGTGTAGGAAAGAGAGCACATAGGAGTTCTGTATTATGAGTGTAGTGATTTATAGCATACATGAGTTCTGTATCGGTGGTGTGGAACGAAGCAGTTAGGAAGGGTTCTGTAGCCTGGGAGTAGGCATTCGCAATATGCAGGATTTCTTTAGCCTATCTATAGGACACACAGCTTATGGTCGGACTGCTTCCTGGCTGTAGAGAGATTCAGTTCACGGGAGTTCTGTATGCTAGTGGAGTACAAAGCTGTTTCAGCGTTCTGTAGCCTCGGAATAGGCATACAAAATATGCGCAATGTCCATAGTCTGAGTGTAGGAGACAGAGCTTACAGGAGTTCTGTAACCTGAGTTGCGTCAGATGCAGCGTACATGAGTTCTGTATCGGAGGTGTGGATGTAAGCAGTTTGTAAGAGTTCTGTAGCCTGGGATTAGGGATTCGCCATAAGTGGGATAATTGTAACGTGACTCTAGGATGCGCAGTTATGGGCGTTCTGCATCCTGGCTGTAGAGTGATGCAATTTACGAGAGTACTGTATGCTAATGGAGTGCAATGCTATTTCAGAGTTCTGCTGCCTGAGAATAGGATGACACAACGTGCACAATGTCTGTTTCCTTAGAAAGAGCTCAAAGGAGGTTAAAAATGATATTTGCCACTGTAAACATGACATTGAATCCACATTCCCAAGAAAAACACTTTGCTTTTCTCCAAAACCAGTTTGAGTCTGCTTTTCTGGGTCCTTTGCACACGAATTCCACACGAGTTTGTCCAGATAGGTCTGGATCTAACCAGAAATATCCGGTTCTGTGTGGCTAAATGAATATCAGCTTTTAAAACAGCCTGTGTGATTTTAGTGTTTTCTGGATATTATCTATGAGCTTTAGAGTATTGAATGAATTTTAGCATGTTACATTTTGTTTTTTTTTTGTTGTTGTTGTTGGCAAACGCTAATTGGTTCCACATGGAGACATAACCAGTACACATAATTGTTTTCTGAGTAGAATGCTACAGAAACCAGGTTAAAAATTATATTTGTGTTGCTAACATGATATTGAATCCACTTGCCCATGAAAAAGACTTTGCTTTTCTCCAAAACCAGTTTGACTCTGTTTTTCTGGGTCCTTTGCACATGAATGCCTCCCGAGTTTGTCCAGATATGTCTGGATCTAACCAGAAATATCCTGTTCTGTGTGGCTAAATGAATATCTGATGTTAAAATAGCCTATATGTTTGTTAGTGAATTCTGGATATTGTCTATGAAGGTTAGAGTTTTGAATGAATTTTAGCAAGTAACATTTTGTGTTTATGTTGGCAAAGGCTAACTGGTTTCACATGGAGACACAACAGGTACACATTCGAGTTTTCTGAGTAGAATGCTACAGAAACCTGGTTAAAAATGTTATTTGTGTTTGTAAACATGACATTGTATCCACTTGCCCAAGAAAAAGACTTTGCTTTTCTCCAAAACCAGTTTCAATATTCTTTTCTGGGTCCTTTGTACAAGAATTCCACACGAGATTTTTCCAGATAGGTCTGGATCTAAGCAGGAATTTCCGGTTATAAACTGCCTAACTCAATCCCAGCTCTTGCTACAGCCTCTGTGTTTGTTTCTGTTTTCTGGATATTATCTAAGAACTTTAGATTTTGGAATGAATTCTGGCATGTAACACGTTATATTTTTTTGTTGGCGAAAACTAATTGGTTTCACATGGAGACACAACATGTACACATTCGAGTTTTCTGAGTAGAATTCTACAGAAACCTGATTAAAAATATTATTTGTGTTTGTAAACATGACATTGTATCCACTTGCCCAAGAAAAAGACTTTGCTTTTTTCCAAAACCAGTTTCAATATCTTTTCTGGGTCCTTTGCACAAGAATTCCACACGAGATTTTTCCAGATAGGTCTGGATCTAACCAGAAATATCCGGTTCTGTTCTGCCTAACACAATCCCAGCTCTTCCTACAGCCTCTGTGTTTGTTTCTGTTTTCTGGATATTATCTAAGAACTTTAGATTTTGGAATGAATTCTGAAATGTAACACGTTGTATTTTTTTTGGCGAAAACTAATTGGTTCCACTTGGAGACACAACATGTACACATTCGAGTTTTCTGAGAGGAAAGCTACAGAAACCAGATTAAAAAGGATATTTGTGTTTGTTAACATGACAATGAATCCACTTGCCCACGAAAAAGACTTTGCTTTTGTCCAAAACCACTTTGACTCTGCTTTTCTGCGTCCTTTGCACAAGAAATCCACACGAATTCATCCGGATAGGTCTGGATCAAACCAGAAATATCCGATTCTGTTGTGGCTAAATGAATACCAGCTTTTAAAACAGCCTTTGTGTTTGGTAGTGTTTTCTGGATATTAAGTTTGAACTTTAAAGTTTTGAATGAATTTTAGCATGTGACATTGTGTTTTTTTTTTGTTGTAAAGCTAATTCGTTCCATATGGAGACAGAACAGGTACACATTCTAGTTTTTTGAGTAGAATGCTACAGAAACCATGATAAAATGATATTTGCGACTGTAAACATGACATTGAATCCAATGGCCCACGAAAAAGACTTTGCTTTTCTCCAAAACCAGTTTGACTCTGCTTTTCTGGGTCCTTTGCACATGAAATCCTCATGAGTTTGTCCGGATAGGTCTGGATCGCACCAGAAATATCCGGTTCTTTTGGGGCTAAATGAATATCAGCTTTTAAAACACCTTGTGTGTTTGTTAGTGTTTTCTGGATATTAACTAGGAACTTAGGAGTTTGGAATGAATTCTGACATGTAACATTTTTTTTCCTGTTGGCAAACGGTAATTGGATTCACATGGAGACACAACAGGTACACATTCGAGTTTTCTGAGTAGAATGCTACAGAAACCAGGTTAAAAATGATATTTGTGTTTGCTAACATAACATTGAATCCACGTGCCAAGATAAAGTCTTTGTTTTTGTCCCAAAGCTGTTTGACTGTGCTTTTCTGGGTACTTTGCACACGAATTCCACACGAGTTTGTCCAGATAGGTCGGGATCTCACCAGAAATACCCGTTTCTCTTCTGCCTAACTCAATCCCAGCTCTTGCAACAGCCTCTGTGTTTGTTTCTGTTTTCTGGATATTTTCTATGAACTTTAGAGTTTTGCATGAATTTTACCATGTAACAATGTGTTTTTTTGTTTGAAACTCTATTTCCTTCCACATGGAGACACACAATGTACAAATAAGAGTTTTCTGAGTAGAATGCTACAGAAACCAGGATAAAAATGATATTTGTGTTTCTAAACATGACATTGAATGCACCTGCCCACGAAAACACACTTTGCTTTTCTCCATAACCTGTTTCAATATTCTTTTCTGGGTCCTTTGCACATGAATTCCACACGAGTTTCTCCAGATAGGTCTGGATCTAACCAGAAATATCCGGTTCTGTGTGGCTAAATGAATATCAGCTTTTAAAACAGCCTGTGTGTTTGTTCATCTTTTTGGATATTATCTATGAGATTTAGAGTATTGAATGAATTTTAGCATGTTACATTTTGTTTTTTCTTGTTGGCAAAAGCTAATTGGTTCCACATGGAGACATAACCAGTACACATAATTGTTTTCTGAGTAGAATGCTACAGAAACCAGGTTAAAAATGAGATTTGTGTTTGCTAACATGATATTGAATCCACTTGCCCATGAAAAAGACTTTGCTTTTCTCCAAAACCAGTTTGACTCTGTTTTTCTGGGTCCTTTGCACATGAATGCCTCCGGAGTTTGTCCAGATATGTCTGGATCTAACCAGAAATATCCGGTTTGTGTTGCTAAATGAATATCTGATGTTAAAACAGCCTATGTGTTTGTTAGTGAATTCTGGATATTGTCTATGAAGGTTAGAGTTTTGAATGAATTTTAGCAAGTAACATTTTGTGTTTATGTTGGCAAAGGCTAACTGGTTCCACATGGAGACACAACAGGTACACATTCGAGTTTTCTGAGTAGAATGCTACAGAAACCTGGTTACAAATGTTATTTGTGTTTGTAAACATGACATTGTATCCACTTGCCCAATAAAAAGACTTTGCTTTTCTCCAAAACCAGATTCAATATTCTTTTCTGGGTCCTTGTACAAGAACTCCACATTAGTTTGTCCAGTTAGGTCTGTATCCAACCATAAATTTCCGGTTATGTTCTGCCTAACTCAATACCAGCTCATGCTACAGCATCTGTGTTGGTTTCTGTGTTCTGGATATTATCTATGATCTTTAGAGTTTGGAATGAATTCTGGCATGTAACACTTTGTTTTTTTGTTGCCAAACTCTAATTGGTTCCACATTGAGACAAAACGGGCACAAATTCATGTTTTCTGAGTAGAATGCTACAGAAACCAGGTTATAAATGCAATTTGTGTTTGCTAACATGACATTGAATCCACTTGCCCAAGAAAAAGACTTTGCTTTTCTCCAAAACCTGTAGGAATGTGTTTTTCTGGGTCCTTTGCACACAGATTCCACACGAGTTTGTCCAGATGGGTCTGGATCTAAACAGAAATTTCAGGTTCTGTTGTCGCTAAATGAATAGTGTGTGTTTGTTAGTGTTTTCTGAATATTAACTATTAACTTGAGAGTTTGGAATGAATTCCAGCTTTAAACATTTTGTTTTTCTGTTGAAACGCTAATTGGATTCACATGGAAACACAACAGGTACACATTCGAGTTTTCTGAGTAGAATGCTACAGAAACCAGGTTAAAAATGACATTTGTGTTTGCTCACATGACAATGAATCCACTTGCCCACGAAAAAGACTTTGCTTTTCTCTAAAACCAGTTTCAATATTCTTTTCTGGGTCCTTTGCACAAGAATTCCACATGAGTTTGTCCAGATAGGTCTGGATCAAACCAGAAATATCCGGTTCTGTTCTGCCTAACTCAACCCCAGCTCTTGCTACAGCCTCTGTGTTTGTTTCTGTTTTCTGGATATTATCTAAGAACTTTAGAGTTTGGAATGAATTCTGGCATGTAACACGTTGTTTTTTGGGTGACTAACACTAATTGGTTCCACATGGAGACACAACATGTACACATTAGAGTTTTCTGAGTAGAATGCTACAGAAACCAGGTTTATTATTATATTTGTGTTTGTTAACATTGAATCCATTAGCTCAAGAAAAAGACTTTGCTTTTCTCCAAACTATTTTCAATATCCTTTTCTGGGTCTTTTGCACTCGAATTCTACACAAGTTTGTCCAGATAGTTCTGGATGTAACCAGAAATATCGGGTTCAGTTGTGGGTAAATGAATATCAGCTTTAAAATAGCATGTGTGTTTGTTAGTGTTTTCGGGATATTATGTATGAACTTTACTGCTTGGAATGAATTCTGGCATGTAAGATTTTGTTTTTCTCTTGGCAAATGGTAATTGAATTCACATGGAGACACAACACGCACACATAAGAGTTTTCTGAGTAGAATGTTACAGAAACCAGGTTAAAAATGACATTTGTATTTGCTTACATGACATTGAATCCACTTGCCCACGAACAAGACTTTGCTTTTCTCCAAAACCAGTTTGACTCTTCTCTTCTGGGTGCTTTGCACATGAATTCCACACGAGTTTTTCCAGATAGGTCTGGATCTAACCAGAAATATCGGTTCCGTTGTGGATAAATGAATATCATTTTTTAAACAGCCTGTGTGTTTGTTTGTGTGTTCTGGATATTATGTATGAACTTTACTGATTGGAATGAATTCTGGCATGTAACATTTTGTTTTTCTCTTGGCAAATGGTAATTGAATTCACATGGAGACACAACAGGTACACATAAGTGTTTTCTGAGTAGAATGCTACAGAAAGCAAGTTAAAAATGACATTTGTGTTTGCTTACATGACATTGAATTCACTTGCCCAAGAAAATGACTTTGCTTTTCTCCAAAACCACTTTGATTCTGCTTTTCTGAGTCCTTTGCACATGAATTCCACATGAGTTTGTCCAGATGGGTCTGGATCAAACCAGAAATATCCGCTTCTGTTGTGGCTAAATGAATATCAGCTTTGAAAACAGCCTGTGGGTTTGTGAGTGTTTTGTGGATATTAACTATGAACTTTAGAGTTTGGAATGAATTCTGGCATGTAACATTTTGTTTTTCTGTTGGCAAACGGTAATTGGATTCACATGAAGACAACAGGTACACATTCAATTTTTCTGAGTATAATGCTACAGAAACCCGGTTAAAAAGGATATTTGCGACTGTAAACATGACATTGAATCCACTAGCCCTCGAAAAAGACTTGGCTTTTCTCCAAAACCAGGTTGATTCTGCTTCTCTGGCTCCTTTGCACATGAATTCCACATGACTTTGTCCAGATATGTCTGGATCAAACCAGAAATATCGGGTTCTCTTGTGGCTAAACGAATATCAGCTTTTAAAATAGACTGAGTGCTTGTTAGTGATTTATGGATATTTTCTATGAACTTTAGAGTTTTGAATGAATTTTAGCATGTAACATTGTGTTTTTTTGTTGGAAAAGGTAATTCATTCCACATGGAGACACAACAGGTACACATATGTATTTCTGAGTAGAATGCCAAAAACCAGGTTCAAAATGATATTTGTGTTTGTAAACATGACATTGAATCCACTTGCAATGAAAAAGACGTTGCTTTGCAACAATACCACTTTGACTCTGCTTTTCTGGGTCCTTTGCACAGGAATTCCACACCAGTGTGTCCAGATAGCTCTGGAAGTAACCAGAAATATCCGGTTCTGTTGTGGGTAAATGAATATCAGCTTTAAATAGCTTGTGTGTTTGTTACTGTTTTCTGGATATTTTCTATGAACTTTAGATTTTTAAATGAATTTTAGCATGTTACATTTTGTTTTTTTGTTGGAAACGCTAATTGGATTCACATGGAGACACAACGAGTACACATAAGAGTTTTCTGAGTAGAATACTAGAGAAACCAGGTTAAAAATGACATTTGTGTTTGTAAACATGACATTGAATCCACTTGCCCACGAAAAAGACTTTGCTTTTCTCCAAAACCAGATTGACTCTGCTTTTCTGGGTGCTTTGCACACGAATTCCACACGAGTTTGTCCAGATAGGTCTGGATCTAACCAGAAATATCGGTTCCGTTGTGGATAAATGAATATCAGCTTTTAAAACATCCTGTGTGTTTGTTTGTGTTGTCTGGATATTATCTATGAATGTAACTGTTTGGAATGAATTCTGGCATGTAACATTTTGTTTTTCTCTTGGCTAATGGTAATTGAATTCACAGGAGACACAACAGGTACACATAACATTTTTCTGAGTAGAATACTACAGAAAGTAGGTTATAAAATGTTATTTGTGTTTGATAACATGACATTGAATCCACTTGCCCATGAAAAAGAGTTTGTTTGTCTCCAAAACCAGTTTGACTCTGCTTTTCTGGGTCCTTTGCACACGAATTCCACACGATGTTGTCCAGAGACGTCTGGATCAAACCAGAAATATCTGGTTCTGTTGTGGCTAAATGAATATCAGCTTTTAAAACAGCCTGTGTGTTCTGTAACCTGAGTGTAGTCAGATGCAGCGTACATGAGTTATGTATTACAGGTGTGGGATTTCTCTAACCTGTCTGTAGGAAACGCAGCTTATGGGCGTTTTGCTTCCTGGCTGTAGAGAGATTCAGTTCACGGGAGTTCTGTATGCTAGTGGAGTACAAAGCTGTTTCTGTGGTCTGTAGCCTGGGAATAGGCATACACAATGTGTGCAATGTCTGTATCCTGAGTGTAGGAGACAGAGCTTACAGGAGTTCTGTAACCTGAGTTTCTTCAGATGCAGCGTACATGAGTTCTGTATCGGAGGTGTGGATGTAAGCAGTTTGGAAGAGTTCTGTAGCCAGGGAGTAGGGATTCTCAATATGTGGGATTTCTGTAGCCTGACCGTGGGATGTGCAGCTTATAGGAATTCTGGATACAGGCTGTAGAGAGATTCGGTTCATCGGAGTTCTGTATGCTAGTGGAGTGCAATGCTATTTCAAAGTTCTGTTGCCTGGGAATAGGATGACACAATGTGCGCAATGTCTGTACCCTTAGACAGTACTTACAGGAGTTCTGTAACCTGAGTGTAGTGAGGTGCAGGTTACATGAGTTCTGTAACGGAGCTGTGTAACAAAGAATTTTGGAAGAGTTCTGTAGCCAGGATTAGGTATTCGCAATATGCGGTATTTCTGTAGACTGACTCTGGGATGCGCAGCTTATAGGAATTCTGGATACAGGCTGTAGAGAAATACAGTTCATGGGAGTTCTGTATGCTAGTGGAGTGCAAAACTGTTTCAGCGTTCTGTAGCCAGGGAATATGCTTACACAATGTGAGAAATATCGGTAGCTTGAGTGTAGGAGAGAGCATACTGGAGTTCTGCAACCTGAGTGTAGTGATTTATAGCATACATGAGTTCTGTATCGGAGGTTGGAACGAAGCATTTAGGAAGGGTTCCGTAGCCTGGGAGTAGGAATTCGCAATATCCATGATTTCTGTAACCTGTCTGCAGGAAACGGAGCTTATGGTGGGTCTGGTTTTTGGCTGTAGAGAGATTCAGTTCACGGGAGTTCTGTATGCAAGTGGAGTACAAAGCTGTTTCAGTGTTCTGTAGCCTGGGAATAGGCATACACAATGTGCGCAATGTCTGTAGCCTGCGTGTAGGAGACAGAGCTTACAGGAGTTCTGTAACTTGATTAAGTCAGATGCAGCGTACATGAGTTCTGTATCAGAGGTGTGGATGTAAGCAGTTTGGAAGAGTTCTGTAGCCTGGGAGTTGGGATTCTCAATAAGCGGGATTTCTGTAGCCTGACTCTGGGATGTGCAGCTTATAGGAATTCTGGATACAGGCTGCAGAGAGATTCAGTTCATGGGAGTTCTTTACGCTAGTGGAGGGCAAAGCTCTTTCAGCATTATGAAGCCTGGGAATACACTTACACAATGTTCGCAATTTTGGTAGCCTCAGTATAAGAGACAGAGTGTACATGATTTCTGTTACCTGAGTGAAGTTATATACAGCATACTTGAGTTCTGTATCGGAGGTGTGGAACGAAGTGGTTAGGAAGGGTTCTAAAACCTCTGATTAGGTATTCGCAATATGCGGGATTTCTGTAGTCTGTCTATAGGAAATGCAGCTTATGCTCGGTCTGCTTCCTGGCTGTAGAGAGATTCAGTTCAAGGGAGTTCTGTATGCTAGTGTAGTACATAGCTGTTTCAGTGTTCTGTATCCTGGGACTAGGCATACACAATGTGCACAATGTTCATAGCCTGAGTGTAGGAGACAGAGCTTACAGGAGTTCTGTAACCTGAGTGTAGTCAGAATGCAGCTTACATGAGTTCTGTATTACAGGTGTAGAACGAAGCAGTTTGGAAGAGTTCTGTAGAATGGGAGTAGGCATTCACGATATGCGGCATTTCTTTAGCCTGTCTATAGGAAACGCCGCTTATAGGCATTCTGGGTACAAGCTGTAGTGAGATTCAGTTCATGGGAGTTCTGTATGGTAGTGGCGTGCAAAGCTGTTTCAGCGTTCTGTAGCATGGGAATACGCCTACACAATCTATGCAATTTTTGAAGCCTGAGTGTAGGAGAGAGAGCAACAGGAGTTCTGTCACCTTAGTGTATTGATTTACAGCATACATGAGTTCTGTATCGGAGGTGTGGAATGAAGCACTTAGGAAGGGTTCTTTAGCCTGAAGGGTAGGCATTCGCAATATTTGGGATTTCTGTAGCGTGTCTATAGTAAATGCAGCTTATGGTCCATCTGCTTCCTGGCTGTAGAGAGATTCAGTTCATGAGAGTTCTGTATGCTAACGGAGTACAAAGCTGTTTCAGCGGTCTGTAACCTGGGAAGAGGTATACACAATGTGCGCAATCTGTAGCCTGAGTGTACGAGACAGAGCTTACAGGCGTTCTGTAACCTGAGTGTAGTCAGATGAAGTGCACGTGAGCTCTGTATCGGAGGTGTGGATATAAGCAGTTTGGAACAGTTCTGTAGCCTGGGAGCAGGCATTCGCAATATGCGGGATTTCTGCAGCCTGACTCTAGTATGTGCAGCTTATGTGCGTTCTGTGTCCTGCCTGTAGAGAGATTCAGTTCACGGGAGTTCTGTGTGCTAATGGAGTGCAAAGCTGTTTCAGAGTTCTGTAGCCTGAGAATAGGATGACACCATGTGCGTGATGTCTATATCCTTAGACAGAGCTTACAGGAGTTCTGTAATCTGAGTGTAGCAGATGCAGCGTACATGACTTATGTATTACAGGTGTGGAAGGAAGCAGTTAGGAAGAGTTCTGTAGCCTGAGAGTAGGCATTCACAATATGCGGGATTCTGTAGCCTCTCTATAGGAAACAGAGCTTATGGTCGGACTGCTTCCTGGATTTAGAGAGATTCAGTTCACAGGAGTTCTGTATGCTAGTGGAGTACAAAGCTGTTTCAGCGGTCTGTAGCCTGGGAATAGGCATACACAATGTGCGCAATGTCCATAGCCTGAGTTTAGGAGACAGAGCTTACAGGAGTTCTGTAACCTGAATTTAGTCAGATGCAGCGTACATGACTTCTGTATCGGAGGTGTGGATGTAAGCAGTTTGGAAGAGTTCTGTAGCCTGGGAGTAGGCATTCGCAATATGCGGGATTTCTGTAGCCTGACTCAGGGATGTGCAGCTTATAGGAATTCTTGATACAGGCTGTAGTGAGATTCAGTTCACGGGAGTTCTGTATGCTAGTGGAGTACAAAGATGATTCAGCGCTCTTTAGACTGGGAATAGGACTTCACAATGCGAAAATGTCTGTAGCCTGAGTGTAGGAGACAGAGCTTACAGGAGTTCTGCAACCTGAGTGTATTGAGGTGCAGCGTACATGACTTCTGTATCGGAGGTGTGGATGTAAGCTGTTTGGAAGAGTTCTGTAGACTGGGAGTAGTCATTCACAACATGCGGTATTTCTGTAGCCTGTCTATAGGAAACGCAGCTTATGGTCTGTTTGTGTCCTAGTTGTAGAGAGATTCAGTTCACGGGAGTTCTGTATGCTAGTGGAGTGCTAAGCTGTTTCAGCGTTTTGTAGCTTGGGAACAGGCTTACACAATGTGCGCAATTTCGCTAGCTTGAGTGTAGGAGAGAGAACGTACAGGAGTTCTATAACCTGATTGTAGTGATTTACAGCATACATGAATTCTGTATCGGAGGTGTGAATCGAAGCAGTTAGGAAGGGTTCTGTAGCCTGGGAGTAGGCATTCGCAATATGCGGGATTTCTGTAGCCTGTCTATACAATACGCAGCTTATGGTCGGTCTGCTTCTTGGCTGTGGACAGATTCAGTTCACGGGAGTTCTGTATGCTAGTGGAGTACAAAGCTGTTTCATTTGTCTGTAGCCTGGGAATAGGCATACACAATGTGTGCAATGTCTGTAGATTGAGTGTAGGAGACAGAGCTTACAGGAGTTCTGTAACCTGAGTTTCTTTAGATGCAGCGTACATGAGTTCTGTATCGGAGGTGTGGATGTAAGCAGTTTGGAAGAGTTCTGTAGCCAGGGAGTAGGGATTCTCAATATGTGGGATTTCTGTAGCCTGACCGTGGGATGTGCAGCTTATAGGAATTCTGGATACAGGCTGTAGAGAGGTTCGGTTCATCGGAGTTCTGTATGCTAGTGGAGTGCAATGCTATTTCAAAGTTCTGTTGCCTGGGAATAGGATGACACAATGTGCGCAATGTCTGTACCCTTAGACAGTACTTACAGGAGTTCTGTAACCTGAGTGTAGTGAGGTGCAGGTTACATGAGTTCTGTAACGGAGCTGTGTAACAAAGAATTTTGGAAGAGTTCTGTAGCCAGGATTAGGTATTCGCAATATGCGGTATTTCTGTAGACTGACTCTGGGATGCGCAGCTTATAGGAATTCTGGATACAGGCTGTAGAGAAATACAGTTCATGGGAGTTCTGTATGCTAGTGGAGTGCAAAGCTGTTTCAGCGTTCTGTAGCCAGGGAATATGCTTACACAATGTGAGAAATATCGGTAGCTTGAGTGTAGGAGAGAGCATACTGGAGTTCTGCAACCTGAGTGTAGTGATTTATAGCATACATGAGTTCTGTATCGGAGGTTGGAACGAAGCATTTAGGAAGGGTTCCGTAGCCTGGGAGTAGGAATTCGCAATATGCATGATTTCTGTAACCTGTCTGCAGGAAACGGAGCTTATGGTGGGTCTGGTTTTTGGCTGTAGAGAGATTCAGTTCACGGGAGTTCTGTATGCAAGTGGAGTACAAAGCTGTTTCAGTGTTCTGTAGCCTGGGAATAGGCATACACAATGTGCGCAATGTCTGTAGCCTGCGTGTAGGAGACAGAGCTTACAGGAGTTCTGTAACTTGATTAAGTCAGATGCAGCGTACATGAGTTCTGTATCAGAGGTGTGGATGTAAGCAGTTTGGAAGAGTTCTGTAGCCTGGGAGTTGGGATTCTCAATAAGCGGGATTTCTGTAGCCTGACTCTGGGATGTGCAGCTTATAGGAATTCTGGATACAGGCTGCAGAGAGATTCAGTTCATGGGAGTTCTTTACGCTAGTGGAGGGCAAAGCTCTTTCAGCATTATGAAGCCTGGGAATACACTTACACAATGTTCGCAATTTTGGTAGCCTCAGTATAAGAGACAGAGTGTACATGATTTCTGTTACCTGAGTGAAGTTATATACAGCATACTTGAGTTCTGTATCGGAGGTGTGGAACGAAGTGGTTAGGAAGGGTTCTAAAACCTCTGATTAGGTATTCGCAATATGCGGGATTTCTGTAGTCTGTCTATAGGAAATGCAGCTTATGCTCGGTCTGCTTCCTGGCTGTAGAGAGATTCAGTTCACGGGAGTTCTGTATGCTAGTGTAGTACATAGCTGTTTCAGTGTTCTGTATCCTGGGACTAGGCATACACAATGTGCGCAATGTTCATAGCCTGAGTGTAGGAGACAGAGCTTACAGGAGTTCTGTAACCTGAGTGTAGTCAGAATGCAGCTTACATGAGTTCTGTATTACAGGTGTAGAACGAAGCAGTTTGGAAGAGTTCTGTAGAATGGGAGTAGGCATTCACGATATGCGGCATTTCTTTAGCCTGTCTATAGGAAACGCCGCTTATAGGCATTCTGGGTACAAGCTGTAGTGAGATTCAGTTCATGGGAGTTCTGTATGGTAGTGGCGTGCAAAGCTGTTTCAGCGTTCTGTAGCATGGGAATACGCCTACACAATCTATGCAATTTTTGAAGCCTGAGTGTAGGAGAGAGAGCAACAGGAGTTCTGTCACCTTAGTGTATTGATTTACAGCATACATGAGTTCTGTATCGGAGGTGTGGAATGAAGCACTTAGGAAGGGTTCTTTAGCCTGAAGGGTAGGCATTCGCAATATTTGGGATTTCTGTAGCGTGTCTATAGTAAATGCAGCTTATGGTCCATCTGCTTCCTGGCTGTAGAGAGATTCAGTTCATGAGAGTTCTGTATGCTAACGGAGTACAAAGCTGTTTCAGCGGTCTGTAACCTGGGAAGAGGTATACACAATGTGCGCAATCTGTAGCCTGAGTGTACGAGACAGAGCTTACAGGCGTTCTGTAACCTGAGTGTAGTCAGATGAAGTGCACGTGAGCTCTGTATCGGAGGTGTGGATATAAGCAGTTTGGAACAGTTCTGTAGCCTGGGAGCAGGCATTCGCAATATGCGGGATTTCTGCAGCCTGACTCTAGTATGTGCAGCTTATGTGCGTTCTGTGTCCTGCCTGTAGAGAGATTCAGTTCACGGGAGTTCTGTGTGCTAATGGAGTGCAAAGCTGTTTCAGAGTTCTGTAGCCTGAGAATAGGATGACACCATGTGCGTGATGTCTATATCCTTAGACAGAGCTTACAGGAGTTCTGTAATCTGAGTGTAGCAGATGCAGCGTACATGACTTATGTATTACAGGTGTGGAAGGAAGCAGTTAGGAAGAGTTCTGTAGCCTGAGAGTAGGCATTCACAATATGCGGGATTCTGTAGCCTCTCTATAGGAAACAGAGCTTATGGTCGGACTGCTTCCTGGATTTAGAGAGATTCAGTTCACAGGAGTTCTGTATGCTAGTGGAGTACAAAGCTGTTTCAGCGGTCTGTAGCCTGGGAATAGGCATACACAATGTGCGCAATGTCCATAGCCTGAGTTTAGGAGACAGAGCTTACAGGAGTTCTGTAACCTGAATTTAGTCAGATGCAGCATACATGACTTCTGTATCGGAGGTGTGGATGTAAGCAGTTTGGAAGAGTTCTGTAGCCTGGGAGTAGGCATTCGCAATATGCGGGATTTCTGTAGCCTGACTCAGGGATGTGCAGCTTATAGGAATTCTTGATACAGGCTGTAGTGAGATTCAGTTCACGGGAGTTCTGTATGCTAGTGGAGTACAAAGATGATTCAGCGCTCTTTAGACTGGGAATAGGACTTCACAATGCGAAAATGTCTGTAGCCTGAGTGTAGGAGACAGAGCTTACAGGAGTTCTGCAACCTGAGTGTATTGAGGTGCAGCGTACATGACTTCTGTATCGGAGGTGTGGATGTAAGCTGTTTGGAAGAGTTCTGTAGACTGGGAGTAGTCATTCACAACATGCGGTATTTCTGTAGCCTGTCTATAGGAAACGCAGCTTATGGTCTGTTTGTGTCCTAGTTGTAGAGAGATTCAGTTCACGGGAGTTCTGTATGCTAGTGGAGTGCTAAGCTGTTTCAGCGTTTTGTAGCTTGGGAACAGGCTTACACAATGTGCGCAATTTCGCTAGCTTGAGTGTAGGAGAGAGAACGTACAGGAGTTCTATAACCTGATTGTAGTGATTTACAGCATACATGAATTCTGTATCGGAGGTGTGAATCGAAGCAGTTAGGAAGGGTTCTGTAGCCTGGGAGTAGGCATTCGCAATATGCGGGATTTCTGTAGCCTGTCTATACAATACGCAGCTTATGGTCGGTCTGCTTCTTGGCTGTGGACAGATTCAGTTCACGGGAGTTCTGTATGCTAGTGGAGTACAAAGCTGTTTCATTTGTCTGTAGCCTGGGAATAGGCATACACAATGTGTGCAATGTCTGTAGATTGAGTGTAGGAGACAGAGCTTACAGGAGTTCTGTAACCTGAGTTTCTTCAGATGCAGCGTACATGAGTTCTGTATCGGAGGTGTGGATGTAAGCAGTTTGGAAGAGTTCTGTAGCCAGGGAGTAGGGATTCTCAATATGTGGGATTTCTGTAGCCTGACCGTGGGATGTGCAGCTTATAGGAATTCTGGATACAGGCTGTAGAGAGATTCGGTTCATCGGAGTTCTGTATGCTAGTGGAGTGCAATGCTATTTCAAAGTTCTGTTGCCTGGGAATAGGATGACACAATGTGCGCAATGTCTGTACCCTTAGACAGTACTTACAGGAGTTCTGTAACCTGAGTGTAGTGAGGTGCAGGTTACATGAGTTCTGTAACGGAGCTGTGTAACAAAGAATTTTGGAAGAGTTCTGTAGCCAGGATTAGGTATTCGCAATATGCGGTATTTCTGTAGACTGACTCTGGGATGCGCAGCTTATAGGAATTCTGGATACAGGCTGTAGAGAAATACAGTTCATGGGAGTTCTGTATGCTAGTGGAGTGCAAAGCTGTTTCAGCGTTCTGTAGCCAGGGAATATGCTTACACAATGTGAGAAATATCGGTAGCTTGAGTGTAGGAGAGAGCATACTGGAGTTCTGCAACCTGAGTGTAGTGATTTATAGCATACATGAGTTCTGTATCGGAGGTTGGAACGAAGCATTTAGGAAGGGTTCCGTAGCCTGGGAGTAGGAATTCGCAATATGCATGATTTCTGTAACCTGTCTGCAGGAAACGGAGCTTATGGTGGGTCTGGTTTTTGGCTGTAGAGAGATTCAGTTCACGGGAGTTCTGTATGCAAGTGGAGTACAAAGCTGTTTCAGTGTTCTGTAGCCTGGGAATAGGCATACACAATGTGCGCAATGTCTGTAGCCTGCGTGTAGGAGACAGAGCTTACAGGAGTTCTGTAACTTGATTAAGTCAGATGCAGCGTACATGAGTTCTGTATCAGAGGTGTGGATGTAAGCAGTTTGGAAGAGTTCTGTAGCCTGGGAGTTGGGATTCTCAATAAGCGGGATTTCTGTAGCCTGACTCTGGGATGTGCAGCTTATAGGAATTCTGGATACAGGCTGCAGAGAGATTCAGTTCATGGGAGTTCTTTACGCTAGTGGAGGGCAAAGCTCTTTCAGCATTATGAAGCCTGGGAATACACTTACACAATGTTCGCAATTTTGGTAGCCTCAGTATAAGAGACAGAGTGTACATGATTTCTGTTACCTGAGTGAAGTTATATACAGCATACTTGAGTTCTGTATCGGAGGTGTGGAACGAAGTGGTTAGGAAGGGTTCTAAAACCTCTGATTAGGTATTCGCAATATGCGGGATTTCTGTAGTCTGTCTATAGGAAATGCAGCTTATGCTCGGTCTGCTTCCTGGCTGTAGAGAGATTCAGTTCACGGGAGTTCTGTATGCTAGTGTAGTACATAGCTGTTTCAGTGTTCTGTATCCTGGGACTAGGCATACACAATGTGCGCAATGTTCATAGCCTGAGTGTAGGAGACAGAGCTTACAGGAGTTCTGTAACCTGAGTGTAGTCAGAATGCAGCTTACATGAGTTCTGTATTACAGGTGTAGAACGAAGCAGTTTGGAAGAGTTCTGTAGAATGGGAGTAGGCATTCACGATATGCGGCATTTCTTTAGCCTGTCTATAGGAAACGCCGCTTATAGGCATTCTGGGTACAAGCTGTAGTGAGATTCAGTTCATGGGAGTTCTGTATGGTAGTGGCGTGCAAAGCTGTTTCAGCGTTCTGTAGCATGGGAATACGCCTACACAATCTATGCAATTTTTGAAGCCTGAGTGTAGGAGAGAGAGCAACAGGAGTTCTGTCACCTTAGTGTATTGATTTACAGCATACATGAGTTCTGTATCGGAGGTGTGGAATGAAGCACTTAGGAAGGGTTCTTTAGCCTGAAGGGTAGGCATTCGCAATATTTGGGATTTCTGTAGCGTGTCTATAGTAAATGCAGCTTATGGTCCATCTGCTTCCTGGCTGTAGAGAGATTCAGTTCATGAGAGTTCTGTATGCTAACGGAGTACAAAGCTGTTTCAGCGGTCTGTAACCTGGGAAGAGGTATACACAATGTGCGCAATCTGTAGCCTGAGTGTACGAGACAGAGCTTACAGGCGTTCTGTAACCTGAGTGTAGTCAGATGAAGTGCACGTGAGCTCTGTATCGGAGGTGTGGATATAAGCAGTTTGGAACAGTTCTGTAGCCTGGGAGCAGGCATTCGCAATATGCGGGATTTCTGCAGCCTGACTCTAGTATGTGCAGCTTATGTGCGTTCTGTGTCCTGCCTGTAGAGAGATTCAGTTCACGGGAGTTCTGTGTGCTAATGGAGTGCAAAGCTGTTTCAGAGTTCTGTAGCCTGAGAATAGGATGACACCATGTGCGTGATGTCTATATCCTTAGACAGAGCTTACAGGAGTTCTGTAATCTGAGTGTAGCAGATGCAGCGTACATGACTTATGTATTACAGGTGTGGAAGGAAGCAGTTAGGAAGAGTTCTGTAGCCTGAGAGTAGGCATTCACAATATGCGGGATTCTGTAGCCTCTCTATAGGAAACAGAGCTTATGGTCGGACTGCTTCCTGGATTTAGAGAGATTCAGTTCACAGGAGTTCTGTATGCTAGTGGAGTACAAAGCTGTTTCAGCGGTCTGTAGCCTGGGAATAGGCATACACAATGTGCGCAATGTCCATAGCCTGAGTTTAGGAGACAGAGCTTACAGGAGTTCTGTAACCTGAATTTAGTCAGATGCAGCGTACATGACTTCTGTATCGGAGGTGTGGATGTAAGCAGTTTGGAAGAGTTCTGTAGCCTGGGAGTAGGCATTCGCAATATGCGGGATTTCTGTAGCCTGACTCAGGGATGTGCAGCTTATAGGAATTCTTGATACAGGCTGTAGTGAGATTCAGTTCACGGGAGTTCTGTATGCTAGTGGAGTACAAAGATGATTCAGCGCTCTTTAGACTGGGAATAGGACTTCACAATGCGAAAATGTCTGTAGCCTGAGTGTAGGAGACAGAGCTTACAGGAGTTCTGCAACCTGAGTGTATTGAGGTGCAGCGTACATGACTTCTGTATCGGAGGTGTGGATGTAAGCTGTTTGGAAGAGTTCTGTAGACTGGGAGTAGTCATTCACAACATGCGGTATTTCTGTAGCCTGTCTATAGGAAACGCAGCTTATGGTCTGTTTGTGTCCTAGTTGTAGAGAGATTCAGTTCACGGGAGTTCTGTATGCTAGTGGAGTGCTAAGCTGTTTCAGCGTTTTGTAGCTTGGGAACAGGCTTACACAATGTGCGCAATTTCGCTAGCTTGAGTGTAGGAGAGAGAACGTACAGGAGTTCTATAACCTGATTGTAGTGATTTACAGCATACATGAATTCTGTATCGGAGGTGTGAATCGAAGCAGTTAGGAAGGGTTCTGTAGCCTGGGAGTAGGCATTCGCAATATGCGGGATTTCTGTAGCCTGTCTATACAATACGCAGCTTATGGTCGGTCTGCTTCTTGGCTGTGGACAGATTCAGTTCACGGGAGTTCTGTATGCTAGTGGAGTACAAAGCTGTTTCATTTGTCTGTAGCCTGGGAATAGGCATACACAATGTGTGCAATGTCTGTAGATTGAGTGTAGGAGACAGAGCTTACAGGAGTTCTGTAACCTGAGTTTCTTCAGATGCAGCGTACATGAGTTCTGTATCGGAGGTGTGGATGTAAGCAGTTTGGAAGAGTTCTGTAGCCAGGGAGTAGGGATTCTCAATATGTGGGATTTCTGTAGCCTGACCGTGGGATGTGCAGCTTATAGGAATTCTGGATACAGGCTGTAGAGAGATTCGGTTCATCGGAGTTCTGTATGCTAGTGGAGTGCAATGCTATTTCAAAGTTCTGTTGCCTGGGAATAGGATGACACAATGTGCGCAATGTCTGTACCCTTAGACAGTACTTACAGGAGTTCTGTAACCTGAGTGTAGTGAGGTGCAGGTTACATGAGTTCTGTAACGGAGCTGTGTAACAAAGAATTTTGGAAGAGTTCTGTAGCCAGGATTAGGTATTCGCAATATGCGGTATTTCTGTAGACTGACTCTGGGATGCGCAGCTTATAGGAATTCTGGATACAGGCTGTAGAGAAATACAGTTCATGGGAGTTCTGTATGCTAGTGGAGTGCAAAGCTGTTTCAGCGTTCTGTAGCCAGGGAATATGCTTACACAATGTGAGAAATATCGGTAGCTTGAGTGTAGGAGAGAGCATACTGGAGTTCTGCAACCTGAGTGTAGTGATTTATAGCATACATGAGTTCTGTATCGGAGGTTGGAACGAAGCATTTAGGAAGGGTTCCGTAGCCTGGGAGTAGGAATTCGCAATATGCATGATTTCTGTAACCTGTCTGCAGGAAACGGAGCTTATGGTGGGTCTGGTTTTTGGCTGTAGAGAGATTCAGTTCACGGGAGTTCTGTATGCAAGTGGAGTACAAAGCTGTTTCAGTGTTCTGTAGCCTGGGAATAGGCATACACAATGTGCGCAATGTCTGTAGCCTGCGTGTAGGAGACAGAGCTTACAGGAGTTCTGTAACTTGATTAAGTCAGATGCAGCGTACATGAGTTCTGTATCAGAGGTGTGGATGTAAGCAGTTTGGAAGAGTTCTGTAGCCTGGGAGTTGGGATTCTCAATAAGCGGGATTTCTGTAGCCTGACTCTGGGATGTGCAGCTTATAGGAATTCTGGATACAGGCTGCAGAGAGATTCAGTTCATGGGAGTTCTTTACGCTAGTGGAGGGCAAAGCTCTTTCAGCATTATGAAGCCTGGGAATACACTTACACAATGTTCGCAATTTTGGTAGCCTCAGTATAAGAGACAGAGTGTACATGATTTCTGTTACCTGAGTGAAGTTATATACAGCATACTTGAGTTCTGTATCGGAGGTGTGGAACGAAGTGGTTAGGAAGGGTTCTAAAACCTCTGATTAGGTATTCGCAATATGCGGGATTTCTGTAGTCTGTCTATAGGAAATGCAGCTTATGCTCGGTCTGCTTCCTGGCTGTAGAGAGATTCAGTTCACGGGAGTTCTGTATGCTAGTGTAGTACATAGCTGTTTCAGTGTTCTGTATCCTGGGACTAGGCATACACAATGTGCGCAATGTTCATAGCCTGAGTGTAGGAGACAGAGCTTACAGGAGTTCTGTAACCTGAGTGTAGTCAGAATGCAGCTTACATGAGTTCTGTATTACAGGTGTAGAACGAAGCAGTTTGGAAGAGTTCTGTAGAATGGGAGTAGGCATTCACGATATGCGGCATTTCTTTAGCCTGTCTATAGGAAACGCCGCTTATAGGCATTCTGGGTACAAGCTGTAGTGAGATTCAGTTCATGGGAGTTCTGTATGGTAGTGGCGTGCAAAGCTGTTTCAGCGTTCTGTAGCATGGGAATACGCCTACACAATCTATGCAATTTTTGAAGCCTGAGTGTAGGAGAGAGAGCAACAGGAGTTCTGTCACCTTAGTGTATTGATTTACAGCATACATGAGCTCTGTATCGGAGGTGTGGAATGAAGCACTTAGGAAGGGTTCTTTAGCCTGAAGGGTAGGCATTCGCAATATTTGGGATTTCTGTAGCGTGTCTATAGTAAATGCAGCTTATGGTCCATCTGCTTCCTGGCTGTAGAGAGATTCAGTTCATGAGAGTTCTGTATGCTAACGGAGTACAAAGCTGTTTCAGCGGTCTGTAACCTGGGAAGAGGTATACACAATGTGCGCAATCTGTAGCCTGAGTGTACGAGACAGAGCTTACAGGCGTTCTGTAACCTGAGTGTAGTCAGATGAAGTGCACGTGAGCTCTGTATCGGAGGTGTGGATATAAGCAGTTTGGAACAGTTCTGTAGCCTGGGAGCAGGCATTCGCAATATGCGGGATTTCTGCAGCCTGACTCTAGTATGTGCAGCTTATGTGCGTTCTGTGTCCTGCCTGTAGAGAGATTCAGTTCACGGGAGTTCTGTGTGCTAATGGAGTGCAAAGCTGTTTCAGAGTTCTGTAGCCTGAGAATAGGATGACACCATGTGCGTTATGTCTATATCCTTAGACAGAGCTTACAGGAGTTCTGTAATCTGAGTGTAGCAGATGCAGCGTACATGACTTATGTATTACAGGTGTGGAAGGAAGCAGTTAGGAAGAGTTCTGTAGCCTGAGAGTAGGCATTCACAATATGCGGGATTCTGTAGCCTCTCTATAGGAAACAGAGCTTATGGTCGGACTGCTTCCTGGATTTAGAGAGATTCAGTTCACAGGAGTTCTGTATGCTAGTGGAGTACAAAGCTGTTTCAGCGGTCTGTAGCCTGGGAATAGGCATACACAATGTGCGCAATGTCCATAGCCTGAGTTTAGGAGACAGAGCTTACAGGAGTTCTGTAACCTGAATTTAGTCAGATGCAGCGTACATGACTTCTGTATCGGAGGTGTGGATGTAAGCAGTTTGGAAGAGTTCTGTAGCCTGGGAGTAGGCATTCGCAATATGCGGGATTTCTGTAGCCTGACTCAGGGATGTGCAGCTTATAGGAATTCTTGATACAGGCTGTAGTGAGATTCAGTTCACGGGAGTTCTGTATGCTAGTGGAGTACAAAGATGATTCAGCGCTCTTTAGACTGGGAATAGGACTTCACAATGCGAAAATGTCTGTAGCCTGAGTGTAGGAGACAGAGCTTACAGGAGTTCTGCAACCTGAGTGTATTGAGGTGCAGCGTACATGACTTCTGTATCGGAGGTGTGGATGTAAGCTGTTTGGAAGAGTTCTGTAGACTGGGAGTAGTCATTCACAACATGCGGTATTTCTGTAGCCTGTCTATAGGAAACGCAGCTTATGGTCTGTTTGTGTCCTAGTTGTAGAGAGATTCAGTTCACGGGAGTTCTGTATGCTAGTGGAGTGCTAAGCTGTTTCAGCGTTTTGTAGCTTGGGAACAGGCTTACACAATGTGCGCAATTTCGCTAGCTTGAGTGTAGGAGAGAGAACGTACAGGAGTTCTATAACCTGATTGTAGTGATTTACAGCATACATGAATTCTGTATCGGAGGTGTGAATCGAAGCAGTTAGGAAGGGTTCTGTAGCCTGGGAGTAGGCATTCGCAATATGCGGGATTTCTGTAGCCTGTCTATACAATACGCAGCTTATGGTCGGTCTGCTTCTTGGCTGTGGACAGATTCAGTTCACGGGAGTTCTGTATGCTAGTGGAGTACAAAGCTGTTTCATTTGTCTGTAGCCTGGGAATAGGCATACACAATGTGTGCAATGTCTGTAGATTGAGTGTAGGAGACAGAGCTTACAGGAGTTCTGTAACCTGAGTTTCTTCAGATGCAGCGTACATGTTTTCCGAATTACAGGTGTGGTATGAAGCAGTTTGGAAGAGTTCTGTAGCCTGGGAGTAGGGATTCATAACTTGCGGGATTTGTGTATCCTCACTCTGGTATGTGCAGCTTATTGGAATTCTGGATACAGGCTGTAGAGAAATGCAGTTCACAGGAGTTCTGTAAGCTAGTGGAGTGCAAAGCTGTTTCAGCATTCTGTAGCCTGGGAATACGCATACACAATGTGCGCAATGTCCGTAGCCTGAGTGTGGGAAAAAGAGCTTATGGGAGTTCTGTAAGCTGAGTGTAGTGAGGTGCAGCTTACATGATTTCTGTATTGGAGGTGTGTAACAAAACAGTATGTAAGAATTCTGTAGCCTGGAGGAGGCATTCCAATATGCAGGATTTTTGTAGCCTGAATCTCGGATGCGCAGCTTATGGGCGTACTGCGCCCTGGCTGTAGAGAGATGCAGTTCAAGGGAGTTCTTTATGCTAGTGGAGTGCAATGCTACTTCAGAGTACTATTGCCTTGCAATAGGATGACACAATGTCTGTATCCTTAGACAGAGCTTCAGGAGTTCTGTAACCTGAGTGTAGTGAGGTGCATCTTACAAGAGTTGTGTATCAGAGGTGTGGAACGAAGCAGTTTGTAAGAGTTCTGTAGCCTGGGAGTAGGCATTCACACTATGAGGGATTTCTGTATCCTGACTCTGGGATGTGAAGCTAATAGGAATTCTGGATACAAGATGTAGAGAGATTCAGTTCACAGGAGTTCTGTATGCTAGTGGAGCACAGAGCTGTTTCAATGCTCTGTAAACTGGGAATACTCTTACACAATGTGCGCAATGTCTGTAGCCTGAGTGTAGGAGAGAGAGCGTGGAGGAGTTCGGTAACCTGCGTGTAATGATTTACAGCATCATGAGTTCCGTATGAGAGGTGTGGAACGAAGCAGTTTTTAAAGGTTCTGTAGCCTGGGAGTAGGCATTCGCAATATGCGGGATTTCTGTAGCCTGACTCTGGGATGTGCAGTTATAGGAATTCTATACAGGATGTAGGGAGATTCAGTTCATGGGAATTCTGTATGCTAGTGGAGTGCAAAGATGATTCAGCACTCTGTAGCCTGGGAATACGCTTACACAATGTGCACGATTTCGGTAGCTTGAGTGTAGGAGAGAGAGCCTAGAGGAGTTTGGTAACCTGAGTGTAGTGATTTACATCATACATGAGTTCTGTATCGGAGGTGTGAATCTAAGCAGTTAGGGAGGGTTCTGTAGCCTGGGAGTAGGGATTCGCAATATGTGGGATTTCTGTAGCCTGTCTATAGGAAATGCAGCTTATGGTCGGTCTGCTTCCTGGCTGTTGAGAGATTCATTTCATGGGAGTTCTGTATGCTAGTGGAGTACAAAGCTGTTTCAGCGGTCTGTAGCCTTGGAATAGGCATTCACATTGTGCGCAATGTCTGTAGCCTGAGTGTAGGAGACAGAGCTTACAGGAGTTCTGTAACCTGAGTTTAGTGAGATGCAGCGTACATGAGTTCTGTATTACAGGTGTGGAACGAAGCAGTTTGTAAGAGTTCCGTAGCCTGGGAGTAGGCATTCGCAATATGCGGGATTTCTGTAGCCTGACTCTGGGATGTGTAGCTTATTGGAATTCTGGATACAGGCTGTAGAGTAATTCAGATCAGTGGTGTTCTATATGCTAGTGGAGTACAGAGCTGTTTCAGCGTTCTGTAGCCAGTGAATACGCTTACACAATGTGCACGATTTCGCTAAACTGAGTGTAGATGGGAGATCGTACAGGAGTTCTTTTACCTGAGTGCAGTGATTTATAGCATACATGAGTTCTGCATCGGAGGTGTGGATCAAAGCAGTTAGGAAGGGATCTGTAGCCTGGGAGTAGGCATTCACAATACGCGGGATATCTATAGCCTGTCTATAAGAAATGCAGCTAATGGTCGGTCTGCTTCCTGGCTTTAGAAAACTCAGTTCACCGAAGTTCTGTATGCTACTGGAGTACAAAGCTGTTTCAGCGGTCTGTAGCCTGGGAAAGGCATACACAATGTGCGCAATGTCCGTAGCCTGAGTGTAAGAGACAGAGCTTACAAGAGTACTGTAACCTGATTTATTCAGATGCAGCGTATATGAATCTGTATCGGAGGTGTGAATGTAAGCAGTTTGGAAGAGTTCTGTAGCCTGGGAGTAGGGATTCGCAATATGCGGGATTTCTATAGCCTGACTCTAGGATGTGCAGCTTATGTTCGGTCTGCCTCCTGGCTGTAGAGAGATTCATTTCACGGGAGTACTGTATGCTAGTGGAGTACAAAGGTGTTTCAGTGGTCTGTAGCCTGGGAATAGGCCTTCACAATGTGCGCAATGTCTGTAGCCTGAGTGTAGGTGACAGAGCTTACAGGAGTTCTGTTACCTGATTAAGTCAGATGAAGCGTACATGACTTCTGTATGAGAGGTGTGGATGTAAGCAGTTTGGAAGAGTTCTGTAGCCTGGGAGTAGGGATTCGCAATATGCGGCATTTCTGTAGCCTGTCTATAGGAAACGCAGCTTGTGATCGGTCTGCTTCCTGGCTGTAGAGAGATTCAATTCACGGGAGTTCTGTATGCTAGTGGAGTGCAATGCTCCTTCAGCGTTCTATAGCCGGGGAATATGCTTACACAATATGCGCAAATTCGGTAGCCTGAGTGTAGGAATGAGAACGTACAGGAGTTCTGTAACCCTCTGTAGTGATTTACAGCATACATAAATTCTGTATCGGAGGTGTGAATCGAAGCACTTAGGAAGGGTTCTTAGCCTGGGAGTAGGCATTCGCAATATGCGGGAGTTGTATCTTGTCTATAGGAAACGCAGTTTATGGTCGCTCTGATTCCTGGCTGAAGAGAGATTGAGTTCACGGGAGTACTATATGCTAGTGGAGTACAAAGCTGTCTCAGCGGTCTGTAGCCTGGGAATAGGCATACACAATGTGTGCAATGTCCGTTGCCTGAATGTAGGAGACAGTGCCTACAGGAGATCTGTAACCTGAGTGTAGTCAGGTGCAGTGTACATGAGTTCTGTATCGGAGGTGTGGATGTAAGCAGTTTGTAAGAGTTCTGTAGCCTGGGAGTATGGATTCGCAATATGCGGCATTTCTGTAACCTGACTCTAGGATGCGCAGCTGATGGGCGTTCTGCATCAGGGCTGTAGAGAGATTCAGTTCTCAGAAGCTCTGTATGCTAGTGGAGTACAAAGATCATTCAGCGTTAGGGAGCATTGGAATAGGCATACACATTGTGCACAATGTCTGTATCCTTAGGCAGAGCTTACAGGAGTTCTGTAACCTTAGTGTAGTCAGATGCAGCTTACATGAGTTTTGTATTGGAGGTGTGTAATGAAGCAGTTTGTAAGAGTTCTGTAGCCTGGGAGTAGGGATTCGCAATATTCGGGATTTCAGTAGCCTGTCTATAGGAAACGCAGCTTATGGTCGGTCTGCTTCCTGGCTGTAGAGTGATTCAGTTCACGGGAGTTCTGTATGCTAGTGCAGTGCAAAGCTGTTTCAGCATTTTGTAGCCTGGGCTTACACAATGTGCGCAATTTCAGTAGCCTGAGTGTAGGAAAGAGAGCATACAGGAGTTCTGTATTCTCAGTGTAGTGATTTACAGCATACATGAGTTCTGTATCGGAGGTGTGGATCGAAGCACTTAGGAAGGGTTCTGAGGCCTGGGAGTAGGGATTCGCAATATGCGGGATTTCTTTACCCTGTCTATAGGAAACGCAGCTTAAGGTCGCTCTGCTTCCTGGCTGTAGAGAGATTCAGTTCATGGGAGTTCTGTATGCTAGTGGAGTGCAATGCTTTTTCAGAGTTCTTTTGCCTGGGAATAGGCATACACAATGTGCGCAATGTCTGTATTGTTAGACAGAGCTTACAGGAGTTCCATAACCTGAGTGGAGTCAGATGTAGTGTATATGAATTCTGTATTACAGGTGTGAAACGAAGCATTTTGGAAGAGTTCTGTAGCCTGGGAGTAGGCATTCGCAATATCGGGATTTCTGTAGCTTGTCTATAGGAAACACATCTTATGGTCGGTCTACTTCTTGGCTCTATACAAATTCAGTTCATGGGAGTTCTGTATGCTAGTGGAGTACAAAGCTGTTTCAGCGGTCTGTAGCCTGGGAATAGGCATACACAATGTTCACAATGTCTGTAGCCTGAGTGTAGGAGACAGAGTTTACAGGAGTTCTGTAACTTGAGTGTAGTCAGATGCAGCGTACATGAGTTCTGTATTACAGGTGTGGATGTAAGCAGTTTGTAAGAGTTCTGTAGCCTGGGAGTAGACATTCACAATATGCGGGATTTCTGTATCCTGAATCTGGGATGTGCAGTTTATAGGAATCTGGATACATTCTGTAGAAAGATGCAGTTCACGGGGTTCTGATTCCTAGTGGAGTGCAAACTGTTTCAGCTGTCTGTAACCTGGGAATACCCTTATACAATGTGCAATTTCGGTAGCCTGAGTGTAGCAAAGAGAGCATACAGGAGTTCTGTATTCTCAGTGTAGTGATTTACACATACATGAGTTCTGTATTTGACGTGAGGAACGAAGCAGTTAGGAAGGGTTCTGTAGCCTGGGAGTAGGCATTCGCAATATGCGGGATTTCTGTCGCCTGTCTATAGGAAACGCAGCTTATGGGCATTCTGCGTCCTGGCTGTAGACAGATTCAGTTCATGGGAGTTCTGTATGCTAGTGGAGTGCAATGATATTTCAGAGTTCTGTTGCCTGGGAATAGGATGACACAATGTGCGCAATGTCTGTGTCCTGAGTCAGATCTCACAGGTGTTTTGAAACCTGAGTTTAGTCAGATGCAGCTTACATGAGTTCTGTATTAGAGGTGTGGAATGAAGCTGTTTGGAAGATTCTGTAGCCCAGGAGTAGGAATTTGCAATATGCGGGATTTCTGTAGCCTGTCTATAGGAAACGCAGATCATGGTCGGTCTGGTTCCTGCTAGTAGAGAGATTCAGTTCAGGGGAATTCTGTATGCTAGTGGAGTACAAATCTGTTTCCGCAGTCTGTAGCAAGGGAATAGGCATACACAATATGTGCAATGTCTGTAGCCTGAGTGTAGGAGACAGAGCTTACAGGAGTTCTGTAACCTGAGTTTCGTCAGATGCAGCGCACCTTAGTTCTGTATCGGATGTGTGGATGTAAGCAGTTTGGAAGTGTTCTGTAGCTTGGGAGTAGGGATTCGCAATATGGGGGATTTCTGCACCCTGACTCTAGGATGCGCAGCTTATGGGCGTTCTGCGTCCTGGCTGTAGAGAGAAGCAGTTCAGGGGAGTTCAGTATTCTAGTGGAGTACAAAGCTGTTTCAGTGGTCTATAGCCTGGAAAAGGCATACACAATGTGCACAATTTCTGTATCCTGAGTGTAGGAGACTAGTTTACAGGCGTTCTGTAACCTGAGTGTAGTGAGGTGCAGCTTACATGAGTTCTGTATCAGAGGTGTGGATGTAAGCAGTTTGGAAGAGCTCTGTAGCCTGGGAGTAGGGATTCGCAATATGCGGGATTTCTGTAGCCTGTCTATAAGAAACGCAGCTTTTAGGAATTCTGGATACAGGCTTTAGAGACATTCAGTTAACGGCAGTTCTGTATTCTAGTGGAGAGTAATGCTATTTCAGAGTTATGTTGCCTGGGAATACGCTTACACAGTGTGAGCAATTTTGGTAGCCTGAGTGTAGGAGACAAAGCATACAGGAGTTTTGCAACCTGATTGTAGTGTTTTACAGCATACATGAGTTCAATATCGGAAGTGTGGAACGAAGCACTTAGAAAGGGTTCTGACGCCTGGGAGTAGGCATTCGCAATATGCGGGATTTCTGTAGCCTGTCTATAAAATCACAGCTTATGGTCGGTCTGCCTCCTGGTTATAGAGAGATTCATTTCACTGTATTACTATATGCTAGTGGATTACAAAGCTGTTTCAGCGGTCTGTAGCCTGGAAATAGGCCTACACAATGTGCGCAATGTCTGCAGCCTGAGTGTAGGAGAGAGAGCGTACAGGAGTTCTGTAACCTGAGTGTTGTCAGATGCAGCTTATATGACATCTGTTTTACAGGTGTGGAACGAAGCAGTTTGGAAGGGTTCTGTACCATGGGAGTAGGCATTCGCAATTTTTCGGGATTTCTGTAGCCTGTCAATAGGAAATGCAGCTTAGGGTCGTTCTGCTTCCTGGCTGTAGAGAGAATCAGTTTACCGGAGTTCTGTATGCTAGTGGAGTACAAAGCAGTTTCAGTGGTCTGTAGCCTGGATATATGTTCTGTATCGGATGTGTGGATGTAAGCAGTTTGGAAGTGTTCTGTAGCTTGGGAGTAGAGATTCACCATATGCGGGATTACTGTACCCTTACTCTAAGATGGGCAGCTTATGGGCGTTCTGCGTCCTGGCTGCAGAGAGATGCAGTTCACGGGAGTTCTGTATGCTAGTGGAGTGCAATGCTATTTCAAAGTTCTGTTGAGTGGGAATAGGATGACACAATGTGCACAATGTCTGTATTCTTAGACAGAGCTTACAGGAATTTTGTAACCTGAGTGTTATGAGTGCAGCTTACATGAGTTCTGGATCAGAGGTGTGGAACGAAGCAGTTTGGAAGAGTTCTGTAGCCTGGGTGTAGGCATTTGCAATATGCAGGATTTCTGTAGTCTGTCTATAGGAAAAGCAGCTTACAGGAATTCTTGATAAAGCTGTAGAGAGATTCAGTTCACGGGAGTTCTGTATGCTAGTGGAGGTCAATGCTATTTCAGAGTTCTGTTGCTTGGGAATAGGCTTACCCCATGTGTGCAATGTTTGTAGCCTGCGTGTAGGAGACAGTTCTTACAGGAATTCTGTAACCTGATTTTAGTCAGATGCAGTGTACATGAGTTCTGTATCGGAGGTGTGGATGTAAGCAGTTTGGAAGAGTTCTCTAGCCTGGGAGTAGGCATTCGCGATATGCGGCATTTCTATAGCCTGTCTATAGGAAACTCAGCTTATGGTCGGTCTCCTTCCTGGCTGTAGAGAGATTCAGTTCACGGGAGTTCTGTATGCTAGTGGAGTCAATGGTATATCAGAGTTCTATTGCCTGGGAATAGGATGGCACAATGTGCACAATGTCTGTATCCTTAGATAGAGCTTACAGGAGTTTTGTAACCTGAGTGTAGTGAGTGCAGCTCACTTGAGTTCTGTATCGGAGGTGTGGATGTAAGCAGTTTGTAAGAGTTCTGTAGCCTGGGAGTAGGCATTCACAATATGCGGGATTTCTGTAGCCTGACTCTAGGATGCTCAGCTGATGGGCGTTCTGCGTCCTGGCTGTAGAGTGATGCAGTTCAAGGGAGTTCTCTATGCTAGTGGAGTCAATGGTATTTCAGAGAGTATTGCCTGGGAATAGGTTGACACAATGTGTGCAATGTCTCTATCCTTAGACAGAGCTTACAGGAGTTCTGTAACCTGAGTGTAGTGAGGTGCAGCTTACATGAGTTCTGTGTCGGAGGAGTATATCGATGCAGTTTGTAAGAGTTCTATAACCTGGGAGAAGGCATTCGCAATATGCGGAATTTCTGTAGCCTAACTCTGAGATGTGCAGCTTATGGGATTTCTGGATACAGGATGTAGAGAGATGCAGTTCATGGGAGTTCTGTATGGTAGTGGAGTGCAGATCTGTTTCAGCGGTCTGTAGCCTGGGAATACGCTTACACAATGTGAGTAATTTTGTTAGCCTGAGTGTAGGAGACAGAACATACAGGAGTATTGCAACCTGATTGTAGTGTTTTACAGCATACATGAGTTCTGTATCGGATATGTGGAACGAAGTACTTAGGAAGGGTTCTGAAGCCTGGCAGTAGGCATTCACAATATGCGGGTTTTCGGTAGCCTATCTATAGGAAACGTAGCTTATGGTCTGTCTGCTTCCTGGCTGTAGAGAGATTCAGTACACGGGAATTCTGTATGCTAGTGCAGTACAAAGCTGTTTCAGTGGTCTGTATCCTGGGTATAGGCATACACAATGTGCGCAACGTCCTTAGCCTGATTTTGGGAGACAGAGCATACAGGAGTTCTGTAACCTGAGCATAGTCAGATGCAGCGTACATGAGTTCTGTATTACAGGTGTGGAACGAAGCAGTTTGTAAGAGTTCTGTAGCCTGGGAGTAGGCATTACCCTTATGCAGGATTTCTGTAGCCTGTCTATAGGAAACGCAGCTTATGGTCAGTCTGCGTCCTGGCTGTAGAGAGATTCAGTTCACGGGAATTCTGTATGGTAGTGGAGGACAAAGCTCTTTCAGCGGTCTGTAGCCTGGAAATAGGCATACACAAGGTGCGCAATGTCTGCAGCCTGAGTGTAGGAGACAGAGCTTACAGGAGTTCTGTAACCTGAGTGTTGTCAGATGCAGCTTTCATGAGATCTGTATTACAGGTGTGGAACGATGCTGTTGGAAGAGTTCTGTAGCCTGGGACTAGGGATTCGCAATATGCGGGATTTCTGTAGCCTGACTCTAGGATGCGCAGCTTAAGGGCGTTCTTCGTCCTGCCTGTAGAGAGATGCAGATCACGGGAGTTATATATGCTAGTAGAGTGCAATGCTATTTCAGAGTTCTGTTGCCTGGGACTAGGATGACACAATGTGCACAATGCCTGTATCCTTATACATACCTTACAGGAGTTCTGTATCCTGAGTGCAGTGAGGTGCAGCTTACATGAGTTCTGTATCTGAGGTGTGGATGTAAGCAGTTTGTAAGAGTTCTGTAGCCTGGGAGTAGGGATTCGCAATATGCGGGATTTCTGTAGCCCGACTCTGGGATGTGCAGCTTATAGGAATTCTGGATACAGGCTGCAGAGAGATTCAGTTCATGGGAGTTCTGTACGCTAGTGGAGTGCAAAGCTGTTTCAGCGTTCTGTAGCTTGGGAATACGCTTACACATTGTGTGCAATTTTGGTAGCCTGAGTGTTCGAGAGAGAGCGTAGATGAGTTCTGTAACCTGAGTGTAGTCAGATGCAGCTTTCATGAGTTCTGTATCTGAGGTTTGGAACGAAGCAGTTTTGAAGGGTTCTGTAGCCTGAGAGTAGGCATTCGCAATATGTAGGATTTCTGTAGCCTGTCTATAGGAAACACAGCTTATGGTCGGTCTGCTCTCTGGCTTTAGACAGATTTCCTTCATGGGAGTTCTGTGTGCTAATGGAATACAAAGCTGTTTCAGCGGGCAGTACCCTGGGAATACGCTTACACAATGTGCGCAATGTCTGTAGCCTTAGTGTAGGAGACAGAGCTTACAGGAGTTCTGAAACTTGAGTTTAGAGA
Source organism: Sylvilagus floridanus (assembly GCA_949820135.1). Classification (NCBI taxonomy): domain Eukaryota; kingdom Metazoa; phylum Chordata; class Mammalia; order Lagomorpha; family Leporidae; genus Sylvilagus; species Sylvilagus floridanus. Next base: position 28,072,138 of record OX463228.1, read on the forward strand.
GATGCAGCGTACACGAGTTCTGTATTACAAGTGTGGAACGAAGCAGTTTGGAAGAGTTCTGTAGCTTGGGTGTAGGCATTCGCAATATGCGGGATTTCTGTAGTTTGTCTATAGGAAACTCAGCTTATGGTCGGTCTGCTTCCTGGGTGTAGGGAGATTCAGTTTGGGAGTTCCATATGCTAATGGAGTACAAAGCTGTTCCAGCGGTCTGTAGCCTGAGAATAGGCATACACAATGTGAGGAATGTCTGCAGCCTGAGTGTAGCAGACAGAGGTGTGGATGTAAGCTTTTTGGAAGAGTTCTGTAGCCTGGGAGTAGGCACTCAAAATATGCTGATTCCTGTAGCTTGTCTATAGGAAACGGCGCTTATAGGAATTCTGGATACAGGCTGTAGAGAGATTCAGTTCACGGGAGTTCTGTATGCTAGTGGAGTGCAATGCTATTTCACAGTTATGTTGCGTGGGAATAGGCTTACCCCATGTGCCCAATATATGTAACCTGTGTGTAGGAGACAGAGCTTTCAGGAGTTCTGTAACCTGAGTTTGGTCAGATGCAGCGTACCTGAAATCTGTATCAGAGTTGTGGAAGGAAGCATTTTGGAAAAGTTCTGTAGCCTGGGAGTTGGCATTCACAATATGCGGGATTTGTGTAACCTGTCTATAGGAAACACGGCTTATGGTCGGTCTGCTTCCTGCCTGTAGAGAGATGCAGTTCATGGGAGTTCTGTATGCTAGTGGAGTGAAAAAGCTGTTTCAGCGGTCTGTAGCCTGGGAATAGGCATACACAATGTGTGCAATGTCTGTAGCCTGAGTTTAGGAGATAGGGCTACAGGATACTCTAACATGAGTGTTGTCAGATGCAGATTACATTAGAAATGTATCGGGGTTGTGGATGTAAGCATGAGTTCTGTATCGGAGGTGTGGATGTAAGCAGCTTGGAATAGTTCTGTAGCCTGGGAGTGGGCATTCGCAATATGCGTGATTTCTGTAGCCTGACTCTAGGATGCGCAGCTTATGGGCATTCTGCGTCCTGGGTGTAGAGAGATGCAGTTCATGGGAGTTCTGTATGCAAGTGGGGTGTAATGCTATTTCAGAGTTCTGTTGCCTGGGAATAGGATGACACAATGTGCGCAATGTCTGTGTCCTTAGACAGAGCTTACAGGAGTTCTGTAACCTGAGTGTTTTGAGTGCAGCTTACATGAGTTCTGGATCGGAGGTGTGTAACGAAGCAGATTGTAAGAGTTCTGTACCCTGGGAGTAGGCATTCGCAATATGCGGGTTTCTATAGCCTGTCTATAGGAAATGCAGCTTATGGTCGGTTTCCTTCCTGGCTGAAAATGTGATGCAGTTCACGGGAGTTCTGTATGCTAGTGGCTGCAATGCTATTTAAGAGTTCTGTTGCCTGGGAATAGGATGACACAATGTGAGAAATGTCTGTATCCTTAGACAAAGCTTACAGTAGTTTTGCAACCTGAGTGTAGTGTGGTGCAGCTTACATGAGTTCTCTATCTGAGGTGTGTAATGAAGCAGTTTGTAAGAGTTCTGTAGCCTGGGAGCCGGCCTTCGCAATAACTCGGATTTCTGTAGCCTGAATCTGGCATGTTAGGGTTATAGGAATTCTGGATACAGGCTGTGATTTCTGTATCAAGGTGTGGAATCCTGAGTGTAGGAGGAGAGCGTACAGGATTTCTGTAACCTGAGTGTAGTGATTTACAGCATACATGAATTCTGTATCGGAGGTTTTGATCGAAGCTGTTAGGAAGGGTTCCGTGGCGTGGGAGTACAGATTCGCAATATGCGGGATTTCTGTAGCCTGTCTATTGGAAACAGAGCTTATGGTCGGTGTGCTTCCTGGTTGTAGAGAGATTCAGTTCACGGAGTTCTGTATGCTATTGGAGTACAAATCTGTTTCCTCGGTCTGTAGCCTGGGAATAGGCATACACAATGTGCCCAATGTCAGTAGCCTGAGTGTAGGAGACAGAGCTTACAGGAGTTTTGTAACCCGATTTTAGTCAGATACTGGGTGCATGAATTCTGTATTACAGGTGTGTAATGAAGCAGTTAGGAAGGGTTCTGTAGATTGGGAGTAGGTATTTGCAATATGCGGGATTTCTGTAGCCTGTCTATGGGAAACACAGCTTATGGTCATTCTGTTTCCTGGCTGTAGAGAGATTCAGTTCACGGGGCTTCTTTATGCTAGTGGAGTGCAATGCTATTTCAGTGATTTGTTGCCTGGGAATAGGATGACACAATATTTGCAATGTTTTTATCCTTAGACAGTGCTTACAGGAGTTCTGTAAGCTGAGTGCAGTCAGATGCAGCTTACATCATTTCCTTATCAGAGGTGTGGATGTTAGCAGTTTGGAAGAGTTCTCTAACCTTGGACAGGGATTCGCAATATGCCGGATTTCTGTAGCCTGTCTATATGAAACGCAGCTTATGGTCGGTCTGCTTCCTGGTTGTAGAGAGATTCAGTTCACAGGAGTTCTGTATGCTAGTGGAGTAAAATCCTGTTTCAGCGGTCTGTAGCCTGGGAATAGGCATACACAATGTGCGCAATATCTGTAGCCTGAGTGTAGGAGACAGAGTTTACAGGAGTTCTGTAACCTGAGTTTAGTCAGATGCAGCGTACATGAGTTCTGCATCTGAGATATGGATGTAAGCAGTTTAGAAGAGTTCTGTATCCTGGGAACAGGGATTCACAATATGCGGGATTTCTGTAGCCTAACTCTGGGATGTGAATCTATAGGAATTCTGGATACATGCTGTAGAGTGATTCAGTTCATGTGAGTTCTGTATGCTAGTGGCGTGCAAAGATGTTTCAGCGTTCTGTAGCCTGGGAATACGCTTACACAATGTGGGCAATTTCGGTAGCCTGGGTATAGGAGAGAGAGTGTACAGGAGTTCTGTACCCTGAGTGTAGTAATTTACAGCATACATGTGTTCTGTATTGGAGGTGTGGAACGAAGCAGTTAGGAAGCGTTCTGTAGCCTTGGAGTAGGCATTGGCAATATGCGACATTTCTGTAGCCTGACCTTAGGAAATGCAGATTATGGGTGTTCTGATTCTTGGCTGTAGAGAGATTCAGTTCATGGGAATTCTGTATGCTAGTGGAATGCAATGCTATTTCAGAATTCTGTTGCCTGGGAATAGGATGACACAATGTGCGCAATCTCTGTATCCTTAGACAGAGCTTACAGATGTTCTGTAACCTGAGTGTAGTCAGATGCAACTTACATGAGTTCTGTATTGCAGGTGTGGAACGAAGCAGTTTGGAAGAGTTCTGTTTCCTGGGAGTAGGCATTCAGAATATGCAGGATTTCTGTAGCCTCTCTATAAGAAATGCAGCTTATAGGAATTCTGGATACAGCCTTTAGAGACATTCAGTTCACAGGAGTTCTGTATGCTATTGGAGGGTAATGCTATTTCAGAGTTATGTTGCCTGGGAATACACTTACGCCATGTGCGCAATATCTGTAGATTTTGTGTAGGAGACAGAGATTACAGGAGTTCTGTAACCTGAGTGTAGTCAGATGCAGCGTACATGAGTTGTGTACTACAGGTGTAGAACGAAGCAGTTTGGAAGAGTTCTGTAGCCTGGGAGTAGGGATTCGCAATATGTGGGATTTCTGTAGCCAGTTATAGGTCTGCTTCCTGGCTTTAGAGAGATTCAGTTCATGGGAGTTCTGAATGCTAGTGGAGTACAAAGCTGTTTCATCAGTGTGTAGCCTGGGAATAGGCATACACAATGTGCCCAATGTCTGTAGCCTGCGTGTAGGAGACAGAGCTTACAGGAGTGCTGTACCCTGAATTTGGTCAGATGCAGCGTACATGAGTTTTGTATCGGAGGTGTGGATGTAAGCAGTTTTGAGGATTTCTGTAACTTGGGAGTAGGGATTCGCAATATGCAGGATTTCTGTAGCCTGACTCTTGGATGCGCAGCTTATGGGCGTTCTGTGTGCTGGCTGTAGAGTGATGCAGTTCAGGGGAGTTCTGTATGCTAGTGGAGTGCAAAGCTGTTTCAGAGTTCTGTAGCCTGGGAATACGCTTACACAATGTAGGCACTTTCGGTAGCCTGAGTGTAGAAGACAGCGTACAGGGGTTCTGCAACTTGAGTGTAGTGATTTACAGCATACATGAGTTCTGTATATGAGGTGTGGAACGTAGCAGTTAGGAAATGTTTTGTAGCCTCGGAGTAGGCATTCGCAATATGTGCGATTTCTGTAGCCTGTCTAGAGGAAATGCAGCTTATGGTCAGTCTGCTTCTTGGTTGTAGAGAGATTCTGTTCATGGGAGTTCTGTATTCTAGTGGAGTACAAAGCTGTTTCAGTGGTCTGTAGCCTGGGAATACACTTACACAATGTGAGCAATGTCTGTAGCCTAGTTAAGGAGACAGAGCTTACAGGAGTTCTGTAACCTGAGTTTAGTCAGATGCAGCGTACATGAGTTCTGCATTGGAGGTGTGGATGTAAGCAGTTTGGAAGAGTTCTTTAGCCTGGGAGTAGGCATTCGCAAAATGCATGATTTCTGTAGCCTGTCTATAGGAAAGGTATCTTATAGGAATTCTGGATACAGCTTCTAGAGAGGTTCACTTAATGGAAGCTCTGTATGCTAGTGAGTACAAAGCTGTTTCAGCATTCTGTACCCTGGGAATACGCTTACACATTGTGCGCAATGTCTGTATCCTTAGTGTAGGAGACAGAGCTTACAGGAGTTCTGCAACCTGAGTGTAGTCAGATGAAGCATACATGAGTTCTGTATCGGAGGTGTGGAAATAAGCAGTTTGGAAGAATTCTGTAGTCTGGGAAAAGGCATTTGCAATATGCTGGATTTCTGTAGCCTGTCTATAGGAAACACAGCTAATGGTCAGTCTGCTGCATGGCTGTAGAGAGATGCAGTTCACGGCAATTCTGTATGCTAGTGGAGTGCAATATTATTTCAGAGTTCTGTTGCCTGGGAATCGGATGACACAATGTGCACAATGTCTGTATCCTTAGACAGAGCTTACAGGAGTTCTGTATCCTGAGTGTAGTGAGGTGCAGCTTACATGAGTTCTGTATCGGAGGTGTGTAACGAAGCAGTTTGTAAGAGTTCTGTAGCCTGGTAGCAGGCAATCGCAATATGCGGGATTTCTGTAGCCTGACTCTGGGATGTACAGGGTATAGGAATTCTGGATACAGGCTGTAGAGAGATTCAGTTCACGAGAGTTCTGTATGCAAGTGGAGTGCAGAGCAGTTTCAGCGTTCTGTAGCCTGGGAATAACATGACACAATGTGCGCAACTTTGGTAGCCTGAGTGTAAGAGTGAGAGCGTACAGGAGTTCTGTAACCTGAGTGTAGTGATCTACTGCATACATGAGTTCTGTATCTGAGGTGTGGAACGAAGCAGTTAGGAAGGGTTCTGTAGCCTGGGAGTACCTATTCGCAATATGTGGGATTTGTATAGCCTAACTCTGGGATGTGTAGCTTATAGGATTTCTGGATACAGGCTGTAGAGAGATTCAGTTAACGGGAGTTCTGTATGCTAGTGGAGTGCATAGCTGTTTCAGCGTTCTATATCCTGGGAATAGGCTTACACAATGTGCACAATTTTGGTAGCCTGAGTGTAAGAGTGAGAGCGTACAGGAGTTCTGTAACCTGAGTGTAGAGATTTACAGCATACGTGAGTTCTGTATCTGAGGTGGGGATGATGCAGTTTGGAAGAGTTCTGTAGCCTGTGAGTTGGCATTCGCAATGTGCGGGATTTCTGTTGCCAGTCTATAGAAAACGCAGGTTATGGTCAGTCTGCTTCCTGGCTGTAGAGAGATTCAGTTCACGGGATTTCTGTATGCTAGTGGAGTAGAAAGCCGTTTCAGTGGTCTGTAGGTGGGATTAGACATACACAATATGCGCAATGTATGTAGCCCGCGTGTAGGTGCCAGAGGTTATAGGAGTTCTGTAACCTGAGTTTAGTCAGATGCAGCTTACATGAGTTCTGTGTTACAGGTGTGTAACAAAGCCATTTGGAAGAGTTCTATAGCCTGTGAGTAGCCATTCACAATATGCGCGATTTCTGTAGTCTGTCTATAGGAAATGCAGCTTATGGTAGGTCTCCTTCCTGGCTGTAGAGAGATTCAGTTCACGGGAGTTCTGAAAGCCAGTGGAGTACAAAGCTGTTTCAGCGGTCTGGACAAACTGGTGTGGAATTGGTGTGCAAAGCACCCAGAAAAGCAGAGTCAACCAGGTGTTGGAGAAAAGCAAAGTCTTTCTCTTGGTCAAGTGGATTCAATGTCATGTTCACAAACACCAATATCATTTTTAACCTGGTTTCTGCAGCTTTTTACTCAGAAAACACAAATGTGTACCTGCTCTGTCTCCATGTGAAACCAATTAGCGTTTGCCAACAGAAAAACAAAATGTTACATTCTACAATGCATTCACAACTCTAAAGTCCATAGATACTATCGAGAAAACACAAGCAAACTCTGAGGCTGTAGCAAAAGCTGGGATTGAGTTAGCCACCACAGAACAGGATATTTCTGGTTTTACCAGCCCTATCTGGACAAACTGGTGTGGAATTGGTGTGCAAAGCACCCAGAAAAGCAGTGTCAACCTGGTTTTGGAGAAAAGCAAAGTCTTTTTCTTGGGACAGTGGATTCAATGTCATGTTTACAAACCCAAATATCATTTGTAACCTGGTTTCTGCAGCTTTTCACTCAGAAAACACGAATGTGTACCTGTTGTATCTCCATGTGAAACCAATTAGCGTTTGCCAACAGAAAAACAAACTGTTACATGTACAATGCATTCACAACTCTAAAATCCACAGATACTATCGAGAAAACGAAGGAAACACAGAAAATGTAGCAAGTTCTTGGATTGAGTTAGCAACCTCTGAACCGGATATTTCTGGTTTCAGCCAGCCCTATATGTACAAACTGGTGTGGAATTGGTGTGCAAAGCACCCAGAATAGCAGAGTCAACCTGGTTTTGGAGAAAAGCAAAGTCTTTTTCGTGGGCAAGTGGATTCAATGTAAAGTTTACAAACACAAATATCATTTTTAACTTGGTTTCTGTAGCTTTTTACTCAGCAAACTTGAATGTGTTCCTGTTGTGTCTCCATGTGAAACCAATTAGCGTTTGCCAACAGAAAACAGAAATGTTACCTGCTTCAATGCATTCAGAACTCTAAAATGCAGAGATACTATCGACAAAACACAAGCAACCACAGAAGCTGAAGCAAGAGCTGATATTGAGTTCGCCACCAAGAACCGGATATTTCTGGTTTCATCCAGACCTATATGGACAAACTTGTGTGTAATTGGTGTGCAAAGACCCAGAAACGCAGAGTCAACCTGGTTTTGGAGAAAAGCAAAGTCTTTTTCTTGCGTAAGTGGATTCAGTGTCATGTTTACAAACACAAATATCATTTTTAACCTGGTTATGCAGCTTTTCACTCAGAAAACACGAATGTGTAACTGTTGTGTCTCCATGTGACACAATAAGCGTATGCCAACAGAAATACAAAATGTTACATGCTACAATGCCTTCACAACTCTAAAGTCCATAGATAGCATCGTGAAAACACTAACAAACTAAGAGGATGTAGCAAGTGCTTGGATTGAGCTAGCCGCCACAGAACCGGATATTTCTGGTTCCATCCAGCCCTACGATAGAGACCGCTGAAACTGCTTTGTACTCCACTAGCATACAGATATCCCATGAACTGAATCTCTCTACAGCCAGGAAGCAGGCCGACCATACGCTGCATTTCCTATAGACAGGGTACAGAAATCCCGCATAATGCGAATGCCTACTCCCAGGCTACAGAACCCTTCCTAACTGCTTCGTTCCACACTTCTGATACAACACTCATGTAAGCTGCACCTCACTACACTCAGGGTGCAGAACTCCTGTAAGCTCTGTCTAAGGCTACAGACATTGCGCACATTGTGTCATCCTATTCACAGGCAACAGAACTCTGAAATAGCATTGCACTCCACTAGCATACAGAACTCCCGTGAACTGAATCTCTCTACAGCCAGGATGCAGAACGCCCATAAGCTGCACATCCTAGAGCCAGGCTACAGTAATCCTGCATATTGCAAATGCCTACTCCCAGGCTACAGGACCTTTCCTAACTGCTACATTTCACACTTCTGATACAGAACTTATGTATGCTCTAAATCACTACACTCAGGTTACAGAACTCCTGTACGCTCTCTCACATAAACTCAGGCTACCGAAATCACGCACATTGTGTAAGCATATTCCCAGGCTACAAAAAGATGAAACAGCTTTGAACTCCACTAGCATACAGAACTCCCATGAACTGAATCTCTCTACAGCATGTATCCAGAATTCCCATAAGCTGCACATCCCAGAGTCAGGCTACAGAAATCCCACATATTGCGAATGCCTACTCCCAGGCTACAGAACTCTTCCAAACTGCTTCATTCCACACCTGTAATACAGAACTCATGTAAGCTGCATCTGACTAAAATCAGGTCACAGAACTCCTATAAGCTCTGTCTCCTACACTCAGTCTACAGACATTGCGCACATTGTGTATGCCTATTCCCAGGCTACAGACCGCTGAAAGAGCATTGTACTCCACTAGCATACAGAACTCCCATGAACTGAATCTCTCTACAGCCAGGAAGGAGACCAACCATAAGCTGCATTTCCTATAGACAGAAAACAGAAATCCCGCATATTGCGAATTCCTACGCCCAGGATACAGAACCCTTCCTAACTACTTCTTTCCACACCTCCGATACAAAACTCATGTATGCTGTAAATCTCTACACTAGGTTACAGAACTCCTGTACGCTCTCTCTCCTACACTCAGGCTACTAAAATTGCGCACATTATGTCAACCTATTCCCAGGCTACAGAACCCTGAAACTGCTCTGCACTCCACTAGCATACAGAACTCCCGTGAACTGAATCTCTCTGCAGCCTGTATCCAGAATTCCTGTAAGCTGCACATCCCAGAGTCAGGCTACAGAAATCCTACATATTGCGAATGCCTACTCGCAGGCTACAGAACTCTTACAAACTGCTTCATTACACACCTCCGATACAGAACTCATGTAAGCTGCACCTCACTGCACTCAGGTTACAGAACTCCTGTAAGCTCTGTCTAAGGATAAGATTGCGCATATTGTGTCATCCTATTCCCAGGCAACAGAATTCTGAAAGAGCATTGCACTCCACTACATACAGAACTCCCGTGAACTGCATCTCTCTACAGCCAGGATGCAGAACGCCCATAAGCTGCACATCCTAGAGCCAGGCTACAGAAATCCCGCATATTGCGAATGCCTACTCCCAGGCTACAGAAATCTTCCAAACTGCTTACATCCACCCCTCCGATACAGAACTCATGTAAACAGCATCTGACTACACTCAGGTTACAGGACTCCTGTAAGCTCTATCTCCTACACTCAGGCTACAGACATTGTGCACATTGTGTATGCCTATTCCCAGGCTACAGACCGTTGAAACTGCTTCGTACTCCACTAGCATACAGAACTCCCGTGAACTGAATCTCTCCACAGCCAGGAAGCAGACCGACCATAAGCAGTGTTTCTTATAGACAGGCTCAAAATGAAGCATATTGCGAATGCCTACTCCCAGGCTACAGATCCTTTCCTAACTGCTTCTTTCCACACTACTGATACAGAACTCATGTATGCTCTAAATCACTACACTCAGATTACAGAACTCCTGTACGATCTCTCACCTAATCTCAGGTTACCGAAATCACGCACATTGTGTAAGCATATTCCCAGGCTACAAAAAGATGAAACAGCTTTGAACTCCACTAGCATACAGAACTCCCATGAACTGAATCTCTCTACAGCATGTATCCAGAATTCCCATAAGCTGCACATCCCAGAGTCAGGGTACAGAAATCCCACATATTGCGAATGCCTACTCCCAGGCTACAGAACTCTTCCTAACTGCTTCGTTCCACAGCTGTAATACAGAACTCATGTAAGCTGCATCTGACTAAAATCAGGTTACAGAACTCCTGTAATCTCTGTCTCCTACACTCAGTCTACAGACATTGCGCACATTGTGTATGCCTATTCCCAGGCTACGGACCACTGAAAGAGCTTTGTATTCCACTAGCATATAGAAATCCCATGAACTGAATCTCTCTACAGCCAGGAAGGAGACCGACCATAACTTGCATTTCCTATAGACAGACTACAGAATTCGCGCATATTGCGAATGCCTACTCCCAGGCTACAGAACTCTTCCAAACTACTTCGTTCCACACCTCCAATACAGAACTCATGTATGCTGTAATCACTACACTCAGGTTACAGAAATCATGTACGCTATGTCTCCTACACTCAGGATACAAAAGTTGTGCACATTTTGTCAACCTATTCCAAGGGTACAGAACGCTGAAACTGCTCTGCACTCCACTAGCATACAGAACTCTCGTGAACTGAATCTCTCTGCAGGCTGTATCCAGAATTCCTGTAAGCTGCACATCCCAGAGTCAGGCTACAGAAATCCTGCATATTGCGAATGCATACTCCCAGGCTACAGAACTCTTAAAAAATGCTTCGTTACACACCTCCAATACATGACTCATGTAAGCTGCACCACATTGTACCTAGGTTTCAGAACTACTGGAAGCTCTGTCTAAGGATACAGACATTGCGCACATTGTGTGACCCTATTCCCAGGCAACAGAACTCTGAAATAGCATTGCACTCCACTAGCATACAGAACTCCCGTGAACTGCATCTCTCTACAGCCAGGACGCAGAACACCCATAAGCTGCACATCCTAGAGTCAGGCTACAGAAATCCCGCATGTTGTGAATCCCTACTCCCAGGCTACAGAACTCTTCCAAACTGCTTCGTTCCACACCTGTAATACAAACTCATGTAAGCTGCATCTGACTAAACTCAGGTTCACAACTCCTGTAAGCTCTGTCTCCTACACTTAGGCTATAACATTGCGCACATTGTTTATGCCTATTCCCAGGCTACAGATGAATGAAAAAACTTTGTACACCACTAGCATACAGAACATCCATGAACTGAACCTCTCTAGAACCTGTAGCCAGAATTCCTATAAGCTGCCTTTCCTATAGACAGGCTACAGAAATCCCGCATATTGCGAATGCCTACTCCCAAGCTAAAAACTCTTCCAAAGTGCTTACATCCACACCTCCGATACAGAACTCATGTACGCTGCATGTGACTAAACTCAGGTTATAGAACTCCTGTAAGCTCTGTCTCCTTCACTCAGGCTACAGACATTGCGCACATTGTGTAAACGTATTCGCAGGCAATAGACCGCTGAAACAGCTTTATACTCCACTATCATACAGAACTCCCATGAACAGAATCTCTCTATAGCCAAGAAGCAGATTGAGCATAAGCTGCGTTTCCTATAGACAGGCTACAGAAATCCCACATATTGTGAACGCCTAATCCCAGGCTACAGAACTCTTCCTAACTGCTACGTTCCACACCTCTGATACAGAATTGATGTATGCTATAAATCACTACACTCAGGTTGCAGAACCCCTGTATGCTGTCTTCTACACTCAGGCTACCGACAGTGCCTACATTGGGTAAGCGTATTCCCAGGCTACAGAACTCTTAAACAGCTTTGCTCTCCACTAGCATACAGAACTCCCATGAACTGAATCTCTCTACAAACAGGAAACAGACAGATCATAAGCTGCGTTTTCTATAGACAGGCTACAGAAATCCAACATATTGAGAATGCCTACTCCAAGGCTACAGAACTCTTCAAAACTGCTTCGTTCCACACCTGTAATACAAAACTCATGTACGCTGCATCTGACTACACTCAGGTTACAGGACTCCTATAAGCTCTGTCTCCTACACTCAGGCTAAAGACATTGCGCACATTGTGTATACCTATTTGCAGGCTACAGAACACTGAAACAGCTTTGTACTCCACTAGCATAGAGATCTCCCTTGAACTGCATCTCTCTACAGCCAAGAAGCAGACAGACCATAAGCTGCGTTTCCTGCAGACAGGCTACAGAAATCTCGAATATTTCAAATGCCTACTCCCAGGCCTCAGAACCCTTCCTAAGTGCTTCGTTCCTCACCTACGATACAGAACTCCTGTATGCTGTAAAACACTACACTCAGGTTGCAGAACTGTTGTATGCTCTGTCTCATACACTCAGGCTACCGAACTTGCTCACATTGTGTAAGCGTATTCCCAGGATACAGAATGCTAAAACAGCTGTGCACTCCACTAGCATACAGACTCCCATGAACTGAATCTCTCTACAGCCTATATCCATAATTCCTATAAACTGCAATCCCAGAGTGAGGCTACAGAAATCCCGCATATTGCGATTGCCTACTCCCAGGCTACAGAACTCTTACACACTGCTTCGTTACACACCTCCGATCAGAAATCATATAAGCTGCACCTCACTACACTCAGGTTACAGAACACCTGTAATCTCTGTCTAAGGACACAGACATTGTGCACATTTTGTCATCCTATTCCCAGGCAACAGAACTCTGAAATAGCATTGCCTCCACTAGCATACAGAACTCCCGTGAACCTCATCTCTCTACAGCCAGGACGCAGAAGGCCCACAAGCTGCGCATCCTAGAGACAGGTTACAGAAATCAAGCACATTGAAAGAGATTTGTACTCCACTAGCATACAGAATTCCCATGAACTGAATCTCTCTACAGGCAGGAAGCAGACCGACCATAAGCTGTGTTTCCTATAGACAGGGTACAGAAATCCCGTATATTGTGAATGCCTACTCCCAGGCTACAGAACTCTTCCAAACTGCTTTGATCCACACCTCCCATAAGGAACTCACATACGCTGTATCTGACTACACTCAGGTTACCGAACTCCTGCAAGCTCTGTCTCCTACACTTAGGCTACCGAAATTGCGCACATTGTGAAAGCGTATTCCAAGGCAACAGAACTCTGAAATAGCATTACGCTCCACTAGGATACAGACCTCCTGTGAACTGAATCTATCTACAGCCAGGACGTAGAGCGCCCATAAGCTGCGCATCCTAGTGTCAGGCTACAGAAATACCGCATATTGCAAATCCCTACTCCCAATCTACAGACCTCTTCCAAACTGCTTTGTTACACACCTGTAATACTGAACGCATGGAAGCTGCATCAAAATACACTCAGGTTACAGAACTCCTGTAAGCTCTGTCTCCTACACTCAGGCTACAGACATTGTGCACAGTGTGTATGCCTATTCCCAGGATACAGACAGCTGAAAGAGATTTGTGCTCCACTAGCATACAAATCTCCCGTGAACTGCATCTCTCTACAGCCAAGAAGCAGACAGACCATAAGCTGCGTTTCCTATAGACAGGCTACAGAAATCCAGCATATTGCAAATGCCTTTTCCCAGACTACAGAATTCTTCCAAACAGCTGAAAGAGATTTGTACTCCTCTAGCATACAGAACACACATGAACTGAATCTCTCTACAGCCTGTATCCTGAATTCCTATAAGCTGCACATCCCAAAGTCAGGCTACAGAAATTCCGCATATTGTGAATCCCTCTCCCAGGCTACAGAACTCTTCCAAACTGCTTGTATCCACACCTACGATACAAAACTCATGTACACTGCATCTGAAAAAACTCAGGTTACAGAACTCCTGCAAGTTCTGTCTCCTACACTCAATCTACAGACATTGCGCACATTGTGTATGCCTATTCCCAGGCTACAGAACTCTTCCAACTGCATCGTTCCACACCTGTAATACAGTATTTATGTATGCTACATCTGACTACACTCAGGTTACAGAACTCCTGTAAGCTCTGTCTCCTACACTCAGGTTAGAGACATTGCGCACATTGTGTATGCCTTTTCCCAGTCTACAGACAGCTGAAAGAGCTTTGTACTGCACTAGCATACAGAACTATCATGAACTGAATTTCTCTACAGCCAGCACGCAGAACGTCCATAAGCTGCATTTCCTGCAGACAGGCTACAGAAATCCTGCATATTGCGAATGCCTACCCCCAGGCTACAAAACCCTTCCAAACTCCATCGTTCCACAACTGTAATACTGAACTCATCTAAGCTGCATCTGACTATACTCAGGTTACAGAAATCCTGTACGCTCTGTCTCCTACACTTTTTCTGTTGGCATACTCTAATTGGTTTCACATGGTGACACAACAGGTACAGATTCGTGTTTTCTGAGTAAAAAGCTACAGAAACCAGGTTAAAAATGATATTGGTGTTTATAAACATGACATTGAATCCACTTGCCCAAGAAAAAGACTTTGCTTTTCTCCAAAACCAGGTTGACTCTGCTATTGTGTGTGCTTTGCACACCAACTCACACCAGTTTGTCCGGATAGGGCTGGATGAAATCAGAAATATCCGGTTCTCTGGTAGCTAACTCAATCCCAGCTCTTGCTACAGCTTCTGTGTTTGCTTGTGATTTCTCAACAGTATCAATGGACTTTAGAATTGTGAATGCATTGTAGCATCTAACAGCTTGTTTTTCTGTTGGCATACGCTAATTGGTTTCACATGGAGACACAACAGCTACACATTCGTGTTTTCTGAGTAAAAATCTGCAGAAACCAGGTTAAAAATGATATTTGTGTTTGTAAACATGACATTGAATCCACTGTCCCAAGAAAAAGACTTTGCTTTTCTCCAAAACCAGGTCGACACTGCATTTCTGCATGTCTTGCACACCGATTCCACACCAGTTTGTCCAGCTATGTCTGGAAGAAACCAGAAATATCCAGTTCTCTGTTGGCGAACTCAATACCAGCTCTTGCTAAGCTTCTGTGTTTGCTTGTGTATTCTCGATAGTATCTATGGACTTTAGAGTTGTGAATGCATTGTAGCATGTAACTTTTTGTTTTTCTATTGGCAATCACTAATTGGTTTCACATCGAGAAACAACAGGTACACATTCGTGTTTTCTAAGTGAAAACCTGCAGAAACCAGGCCAAAAATGATATTGGTGTTTGTAAACATGACATTGAATCAACTTGCCCAAGAAAAAGACTGTGCTTTTCTCCAAAACCAGGTTGACTCTGCTTTTCTGGGTGCTTTTCACAGCAACCCGCCAACACTTTGTCAGGATAGGGCTGGATGAAACCAGAAATATCCGGTTCTGTGGTGGCTAAATTAATCCCAACTCTTGCTACAGCTTCTGTGTTTGCTTGTACTTTGTCAATAGTACCTATGGACTTTAGATGTGAATGCATTGAAGCATTTAACATTTTGTTTTTCTGTTGGCAAATGCTAATTGTTTTCACATGGAGACACAACAGGTACACATTCGTGTTTTCTGAGTAAAAATCTGCAGAAACCAGATTATAAATGATATTTGTGTTTGTAAACATGACATTGAATCCACTTGCCCAAGAAAAAGACTTTGCTTTTCTCCAAAATCAGGTTGACTCTGCTTTTCTGGGTGCTTTGCACACCAACTCCACAACAGTTTGTCCGGATAGGGCTGGATGAAACCAGAAATATCCATTTCAATGATGGCGAAGTCATTCCCAGCTCTTGCTACAGCTTCTGTGTTTGCTTGTGTTTTGTCGATAGTATCTATGGACTTTAGAGTTGTGAATGCATTGTAGCATGTAACATTTTGGTTTTCTATTAGCAAATGCTAATTGGTTTCACATGGAGACACAACAGGTACACATTAGTGTTTTCGGAGTAAAAATCTGCAGAAACCAGGTTAAAAATGATATTTGTGATTGTACACAACATTGAATCCACTTGCCCAAGAAAATGACTTTGCTTTTCTTCAAAACCAGGTTGGCTCTGCTTTTCTGGGTGCTTTGCACACCAATTCCACACCAGTTTCTCCAGATAGGTCTGGATGAAACCAGAAATATCCTATTGTGTGGTGGCTAACTCAATCCCAGCTCTTGCTACAGCTTCTGTGATTGTTTGTGTTTTCTCGATAGTATCTATGGACTCTAGAGTCGTGAATGCATTGTAGCATGTAACATTGTGTTTTTCTGTTGGGAAACGCTAATTTTTTTCACATGGAGACACAACAGGTACACATTCGTGTTTTCTGAGTAAAAATCTGCAGAAACCCGGTTAAAAATGATATTTGTGTTTATACACAACATTGAATCCACTTGCCCAAGAAAAAGACTTTGCTTTTCTCCAAAACCAGGTTGACTCTGCTTTTCTGGGTGCTTTGCACACGAACTCCACACCAGTTTGGCCTAATGGGATTGGATGAAACCAGAAATATCCATTTCTGTGGTGGCGAAGTCAATCACAGCTCTTGCTAATGCTTCTGTGTTTGCTTGTGTTTTCTCGATAGTATCTATGGACTCTAGAGTCGTGAATGCATTGTAGCATGTAACATTTTGTTTTTCTGTTGGGAAACGCTAATTTGTTTCACATGGAGACACAACAGGTACACATTCGTGTTTTCTGAGTAAAAATCTGCAGAAACCTGGTTAAAAATGATATTTGTGTTTGTACACAACATTGAATCCACTTGCCCAAGAAAAAGACTTTGCTTTTCTCCAAAACCAGGTTGACTCTGCTTTTCTGGGTGCTTTGCACACGAACTCCACACCAGTTTGGCCAGATGGGATTGGATGAAACCAGAAATATCCATTTCTGTGGTGGCGAAGTCAATCCCAGCTCTTGCTAAAGCTTCTGTGTTTGCTTCTGTTTTCTCGATAGTATCTATGCACTCTAGAGTCGTGAATGCATTGTAGCATGTAACATTTTGTTTTTCTGTTGGCAAACGCTAATTGGTTTCACATGGAGACACAACAGGTACACATTCATGTTTTCTGATTAAAAATCTGCAGAAACCCGGTTAAAAATGATATTTGTGTTTGTACACAACATTGAATCCACTTGCCCAAGAAAAAGACTTTGCTTTTCTTCAAAACCAGGTTGACTCTGCTTTTCTGGGTGCTTTTCACAGCAACCCGCCAACACTTTGTCAGGATAGGGCTGGATGAAACCAGAAATATCCGGTTCTCTGGTAGCTAACTCAATCCCAGCTCTTGCTACAGCTTCTGTGTTTGCTTGTGATTTCTCAATAGTATCAATGGACTTTAGAGTTGTGACTGCATTGTAGCATTATCAGCTTGTTTTTCTGTTGGCATACGCTAATTGGTTTCACATGGAGACACAACAGGTACACATTCGTGTTTTCTGAGTAAAAATCTGCAGAAACCAGGTTAAAAATGATATTTGTGTTTGTAAACATGACATTGAATCCACTGTCCCAAGAAAAAGACTTTGCTTTTCTCCAAAACCAGGTCGACACTGCATTTCTGCATGTCTTGCACTCAATTCCACACCAGTTTGTCCAGCTATGTCTGGAAGAAACCAGAAATATCCAGTTCTCTGTTGGCGAACTCAATACCAGCTCTTGCTAAGCTTCTGTGTTTGCTTGTGTATTCTCGATAGTATCTATGGACTTTAGAGTTGTGAATGCATTGTAGCATGTAACTTTTTGTTTTTCTATTGGCAATCACTAATTGGTTTCACATGGAGAAACAAGAGGTACACATTCGTGTTTTCTAAGTGAAAACCTGCAGAAACCAGGCCAGAAATGATATTGTTGTTTGTAAACATGACATTGAATCAACTTGCCCAAGAAAAAGACTGTGCTTTTCTCCAAAACCAGGTTGACTCTGCTTTTCTGGGTGCTTTTCACAGCAACCCGTCAACACTTTGTCAGGATAGGGCTGGATGAAACCAGAAATATCCGGTTCTGTGGTGGCTAAATTAATCCCAACTCTTGCTACAGCTTCTGTGTTTGCTTGTACTTTGTCAATAGTACCTATGGACTTTAGATGTGAATGCATTGAAGCATTTAACATTTTGTTTTTCTGTTGGCAAATGCTAATTGTTTTCACATGGAGACACAACAGGTACACATTCGTGTTTTCTGAGTAAAAATCTGCAGAAACCAGATTATAAATGATATTTGTGTTTGTAAACATGACATTGAATCCACTTGCCCAAGAAAAAGACTTTGCTTTTCTCCAAAATCAGGTTGACTCTGCTTTTCTGGGTGCTTTGCACACCAATTCCACACCAGTTTGTCCAAATAGGGCTGGATGAAACCAGAAATATCTGGTTCTGTGTTGGCTAACTCAATCCCAGCTCTTGCTAAGCTTCAGGGTTTGCTTGTGTTTTGTTGATTGTATCTATGCACTTTAGAGTTGTGATTGCATTGTAGCATGTAACATTTTGTTTTTCAGTTGGCAAACGATAATTAGTTTCACATGGAGACACAACAGGTACACATTTGTATTTTCTGAGTAAAAATCTGCAGAAACCAGGTTAAAAATGATATTTGTGTTTGTACACAACATTGAATCCACTTGCCCAAGAAAAAGTCTTTGCTTTTCTCCAAAAGCAGGTTGACTCTGCTTTTCTGGGTGCTTTGCACACCAACTCCACACCAGTTTGTCCGGATAGGGCTGGATGAAACCAGAAATATCCATTTCAATGATGGCGAAGTCATTCCCAGCTCTTGCTACAGCTTCTGTGTTTGCTTGTGTTTTGTCGATAGTATCTATGGACTTTAGAGTTGTGAATGCATTGTAGCATGTAACATTTTGGTTTTCTATTAGCAAATGCTAATTGGTTTCACATGGAGACACAACAGGTACACATTAGTGTTTTCGGAGTAAAAATCTGCAGAAACCAGGTTAAAAATGATATTTGTGATTGTACACAACATTGAATCCACTTGCCCAAGAAAATGACTTTGCTTTTCTTCAAAACCAGGTTGGCTCTGCTATTGTGTGTGCTTTGCACACCAACTCACACCAGTTTGTCCGGATAGGGCTGGATGAAATCAGAAATATCCGGTTCTCTGGTAGCTAACTCAATCCCAGCTCTTGCTACAGCTTCTGTGTTTGCTTGTGATTTCTCAATAGTATCAATGGACTTTAGAATTGTGAATGCATTGTAGCATCTAACAGCTTGTTTTTCTGTTGGCATACGCTAATTGGTTTCACATGGAGACACAACAGCTACACATTCGTGTTTTCTGAGTAAAAATCTGCAGAAACCAGGTTAAAAATGATATTTGTGTTTGTAAACATGACATTGAATCCACTGTCCCAAGAAAAAGACTTTGCTTTTCTCCAAAACCAGGTCGACACTGCATTTCTGCATGTCTTGCACACCGATTCCACACCAGTTTGTCCAGCTATGTCTGGAAGAAACCAGAAATATCCAGTTCTCTGTTGGCGAACTCAATACCAGCTCTTGCTAAGCTTCTGTGTTTGCTTGTGTATTCTCGATAGTATCTATGGACTTTAGAGTTGTGAATGCATTGTAGGATGTAACTTTTTGTTTTTCCATTGGCAATCACTAATTGGTTTCACATCGAGAAACAACAGGTACACATTCGTGTTTTCTAAGTGAAAACCTGCAGAAACCAGGCCAAAAATGATATTGGTGTTTGTAAACATGACATTGAATCAACTTGCCCAAGAAAAAGACTGTGCTTTTCTCCAAAACCAGGTTGACTCTGCTTTTCTGGGTGCTTTTCACAGCAACCCGCCAACACTTTGTCAGGATAGGGCTGGATGAAACCAGAAATATCCGGTTCTGTGGTGGCTAAATTAATCCCAACTCTTGCTACAGCTTCTGTGTTTGCTTGTACTTTGTCAATAGTACCTATGGACTTTAGATGTGAATGCATTGAAGCATTTAACATTTTGTTTTTCTGTTTGCAAATGCTAATTGTTTTCACATGGAGACACAACAGGTACACATTCGTGTTTTCTGAGTAAAAATCTGCAGAAACCAGATTATAAATGATATTTGTGTTTGTAAACATGACATTGAATCCACTTGCCCAAGAAAAAGACTTTGCTTTTCTCCAAAATCAGGTTGACTCTGCTTTTCTGGGTGCTTTGCACACCAACTCCACACCAGTTTGTCCGGATAGGGCTGGATGAAACCAGAAATATCCATTTCAATGATGGCGAAGTCATTCCCAGCTCTTGCTACAGCTTCTGTGTTTGCTTGTGTTTTGTCGATAGTATCTATGGACTTTAGAGTTGTGAATGCATTGTAGCATGTAACATTTTGGTTTTCTATTAGCAAATGCTAATTGGTTTCACATGGAGACACAACAGGTACACATTAGTGTTTTCGGAGTAAAAATCTGCAGAAACCAGGTTAAAAATGATATTTGTGATTGTACACAACATTGAATCCACTTGCCCAAGAAAATGACTTTGCTTTTCTTCAAAACCAGGTTGGCTCTGCTTTTCTGGGTGCTTTGCACACCAATTCCACACCAGTTTCTCCAGATAGGTCTGGATGAAACCAGAAATATCCTATTGTGTGGTGGCTAACTCAATCCCAGCTCTTGCTACAGCTTCTGTGATTGTTTGTGTTTTCTCCATAGTATCTATGGACTCTAGAGTCGTGAATGCATTGTAGCATGTAACATTGTGTTTTTCTGTTGGGAAACGCTAATTTTTTTCACATGGAGACCCAACAGGTACACATTCGTGTTTTCTGAGTAAAAATCTGCAGAAACCCGGTTAAAAATGATATTTGTGTTTATACACAACATTGAATCCACTTGCCCAAGAAAAAGACTTTGCTTTTCTCCAAAACCAGGTTGACTCTGCTTTTCTGGGTGCTTTGCACACGAACTCCACACCAGTTTGGCCAGATGGGATTGGATGAAACCAGAAATATCCATTTCTGTGGTGGCGAAGTCAATCCCAGCTCTTGCTAATGCTTCTGTGTTTGCTTGTGTTTTCTCGATAGTATCTATGGACTCTAGAGTCGTGAATGCATTGTAGCATGTAACATTTTGTTTTTCTGTTGGGAAACGCTAATTTGTTTCACATGGAGACACAACAGGTACACATTCGTGTTTTCTGAGTAAAAATCTGCAGAAACCCGGTTAAAAATGATATTTGTGTTTGTACACAACATTGAATCCACTTGCCCAAGAAAAAGACTTTGCTTTTCTCCAAAACCAGGTTGACTCTGCTTTTCTGGGTGCTTTGCACACGAACTCCACACCAGTTTGGCCAGATGGGATTGGATGAAACCAGAAATATCCATTTCTGTGGTGGCGAAGTCAATCCCAGCTCTTGCTAAAGCTTCTGTGTTTGCTTCTGTTTTCTCGATAGTATCTATGCACTCTAGAGTCGTGAATGCATTGTAGCATGTAACATTTTGTTTTTCTGTTGGCAAACGCTAATTGGTTTCACATGGAGACACAACAGGTACACATTCGTGTTTTCTGATTAAAAATCTGCAGAAACCCGGTTAAAAATGATATTTGTGTTTGTACACAACATTGAATCCACTTGCCCAAGAAAAAGACTTTGCTTTTCTTCAAAACCAGGTTGACTCTGCTTTTCTGGGTGCTTTTCACAGCAACCCGCCAACACTTTGTCAGGATAGGGCTGGATGAAACCAGAAATATCCGGTTCTCTGGTAGCTAACTCAATCCCAGCTCTTGCTACAGCTTCTGTGTTTGCTTGTGATTTCTCAATAGTATCAATGGACTTTAGAGTTGTGACTGCATTGTAGCATTATCAGCTTGTTTTTCTGTTGGCATACGCTAATTGGTTTCACATGGAGACACAACAGGTACACATTCGTGTTTTCTGAGTAAAAATCTGCAGAAACCAGGTTAAAAATGATATTTGTGTTTGTAAACATGACATTGAATCCACTGTCCCAAGAAAAAGACTTTGCTTTTCTCCAAAACCAGGTCGACACTGCATTTCTGCATGTCTTGCACACCAATTCCACACCAGTTTGTCCAGCTATGTCTGGAAGAAACCAGAAATATCCAGTTCTCTGTTGCCGAACTCAATACCAGCTCTTGCTAAGCTTCTGTGTTTGCTTGTGTATTCTCGATAGTATCTATGGACTTTAGAGTTGTGAATGCATTGTAGCATGTAACTTTTTGTTTTTCTATTGGCAATCACTAATTGGTTTCACATGGAGAAACAAGAGGTACACATTCGTGTTTTCTAAGTGAAAACCTGCAGAAACCAGGCCAGAAATGATATTGTTGTTTGTAAACATGACATTGAATCAACTTGCCCAAGAAAAAGACTGTGCTTTTCTCCAAAACCAGGTTGACTCTGCTTTTCTGGGTGCTTTTCACAGCAACCCGTCAACACTTTGTCAGGATAGGGCTGGATGAAACCAGAAATATCCGGTTCTGTGGTGGCTAAATTAATCCCAACTCTTGCTACAGCTTCTGTGTTTGCTTGTACTTTGTCAATAGTACCTATGGACTTTAGATGTGAATGCATTGAAGCATTTAACATTTTGTTTTTCTGTTGGCAAATGCTAATTGTTTTCACATGGAGACACAACAGGTACACATTCGTGTTTTCTGAGTAAAAATCTGCAGAAACCAGATTATAAATGATATTTGTGTTTGTAAACATGACATTGAATCCACTTGCCCAAGAAAAAGACTTTGCTTTTCTCCAAAATCAGGTTGACTCTGCTTTTCTGGGTGCTTTGCACACCAATTCCACACCAGTTTGTCCAAACAGGGCTGGATGAAACCAGAAATATCTGGTTCTGTGTTGGCTAACTCAATCCCAGCTCTTGCTAAGCTTCAGGGTTTGCTTGTGTTTTGTTGATTGTATCTATGCACTTTAGAGTTGTGATTGCATTGTAGCATGTAACATTTTGTTTTTCAGTTGGCAAACGATAATTAGTTTCACATGGAGACACAACAGGTACACATTTGTATTTTCTGAGTAAAAATCTGCAGAAACCAGGTTAAAAATGATATTTGTGTTTGTACACAACATTGAATCCACTTGCCCAAGAAAAAGTCTTTGCTTTTCTCCAAAAGCAGGTTGACTCTGCTTTTCTGGGTGCTTTGCACACCAACTCCACACCAGTTTGTCCGGATAGGGCTGGATGAAACCAGAAATATCCATTTCAATGATGGCGAAGTCATTCCCAGCTCTTGCTACAGCTTCTGTGTTTGCTTGTGTTTTGTCGATAGTATCTATGGACTTTAGAGTTGTGAATGCATTGTAGCATGTAACATTTTGGTTTTCTATTAGCAAATGCTAATTGGTTTCACATGGAGACACAACAGGTACACATTCGTGTTTTCTGAGTAAAAATCTGCAGAAACCCGGTTAAAAATGATATTTGTGTTTATACACAACATTGAATCCACTTGCCCAAGAAAAAGACTTTGCTTTTCTCCAAAACCAGGTTGACTCTGCTTTTCTGGGTGCTTTGCACACGAACTCCACACCAGTTTGGCCAGATGGGATTGGATGAAACCAGAAATATCCATTTCTGTGGTGGCGAAGTCAATCCCAGCTCTTGCTAAAGCTTCTGTGTTTGCTTCTGTTTTCTCGATAGTATCTATGGACTCTAGAGTCGTGAATGCATTGTAGCATGTAACATTTTGTTTTTCTGTTGGCAAACGCTAATTGGTTTCACATGGAGACACAACAGGTACACATTCGTGTTTTCTGAGTAAAAATCTGCAGAAACCCGGTTAAAAATGATATTTGTGTTTGTACACAACATTGAATCCACTTGCCCAAGAAAAAGACTGTGCTTTTCTTCAAAACCAGGTTGACTCTGCTTTTCTGGTTGCTTTGCACACCAATTCCACACCATTTTGGCCAGATAGGTCTGGATGTAACCAGAAATATCCGGTTCTTTGTTGGCTAACTCAACCCCAGCTCTTGCTACAGCTTCTGTGTTTGCTTGTGTTTTCTCGATAGTATCTATGTACTTCAGAGATTTGAATGCATTGTAGCATGCAACATTGTGTTTTTCTGTTGGCAAACGCTAATTGGTTACACATGGAACACAACAAGTACACATTCGTGGTTTCTAAGTGAAAATCTCTATAAAACCAGGTCATGAATGATATTTGTGTTTGTAAACATGGCATTGAATCCACTTGCCCAAGAAAAATACTTTGCTTTTCTCCAAAATCAGGTTGAGTCTGCTTTTCTGGGTGCTTTGCACACGAACTCCACACCAGTTTGGCCAGATGGGTTTGGATGAAACCAGAAATATCCATTTCTGTTGTGGCAAACTCAACCCCAGCTCTTGCTGCAGCTTCTGTGTTTGCTTTTGTTTTCTCGATAGTATCTATGGACTCTAGAGTCGTGAATGCACTGTAGCATGTAACATTTTGTTTTTCTGGTGGCAAACGCTAATTGGTTTCACATGGAGACCCAACAGGTACACATTCGTGTTTTCTGAGTAAAAATCTGCAGAAACCCGGTTAAAAATGATATTTGTGTTTATACACAACATTGAATCCACTTGCCCAAGAAAAAGACTTTGCTTTTCTCCAAAACCAGGTTGACTCTGCTTTTCTGGGTGCTTTGCACACGAACTCCACACCAGTTTGGCCAGATGGGATTGGATGAAACCAGAAATATCCATTTCTGTGGTGGCGAAGTCAATCCCAGCTCTTGCTAATGCTTCTGTGTTTGCTTGTGTTTTCTCGATAGTATCTATGGACTCTAGAGTCGTGAATGCATTGTAGCATGTAACATTTTGTTTTTCTGTTGGGAAACGCTAATTTGTTTCACATGGAGACACAACAGGTACACATTCGTGTTTTCTGAGTAAAAATCTGCAGAAACCCGGTTAAAAATGATATTTGTGTTTGTACACAACATTGAATCCACTTGCCCAAGAAAAAGACTTTGCTTTTCTCCAAAACCAGGTTGACTCTGCTTTTCTGGGTGCTTTGCACACGAACTCCACACCAGTTTGGCCAGATGGGATTGGATGAAACCAGAAATATCCATTTCTGTGGTGGCGAAGTCAATCCCAGCTCTTGCTAAAGCTTCTGTGTTTGCTTCTGTTTTCTCGATAGTACCTATGGACTCTAGAGTCGTGAATGCACTGTAGCATGTAACATTTTGTTTTTCTGTTGGCAAACGCTAATTGGTTTCACATGGAGACACAACAGGTACACATTCGTGTTTTCTGAGTAAAAATCTGCAGAAACCCGGTTAAAAATGATATTTGTGTTTGTACACAACATTGAATCCACTTGCCCAAGAAAAAGACTGTGCTTTTCTTCAAAACCAGGTTGACTCTGCTTTTCTGGTTGCTTTGCACACCAATTCCACACCATTTTGGCCAGATAGGTCTGGATGTAACCAGAAATATCCGGTTCTTTGTTGGCTAACTCAACCCCAGCTCTTGCTACAGCTTCTGTGTTTGCTTGTGTTTTCTCGATAGTATCTATGTACTTCAGAGATTTGAATGCATTGTAGCATGCAACATTATGTTTTTCTGTTGGCAAACGCTAATTGGTTACACATGGAACACAACAAGTACACATTCGTGGTTTCTAAGTGAAAATCTCTATAAAACCAGGTCATGAATGATATTTGTGTTTGTAAACATGGCATTGAATCCACTTGCCCAAGAAAAATACTTTGCTTTTCTCCAAAATCAGGTTGAGTCTGCTTTTCTGGGTGCTTTGCACACGAACTCCACACCAGTTTGGCCAGATGGGTTTGGATGAAACCAGAAATATCCATTTCTGTTGTGGCAAACTCAACCCCAGCTCTTGCTGCAGCTTCTGTGTTTGCTTTTGTTTTCTCGATAGTATCTATGGACTCTAGAGTCGTGAATGCACTGTAGCATGTAACATTTTGTTTTTCTGGTGGCAAACGCTAATTGGTTTCACATGGAGACCCAACAGGTACACATTCGTGTTTTCTGAGTAAAAATCTGCAGAAACCCGGTTAAAAATGATATTTGTGTTTGTACACAACATTGAATCCACTTGCCCAAGAAAAAGACTTTGCTTTTCTACAAAACCAGGTTGATCAGCTTTTCTGGGTGCTTTGCACACCAACCCCCCACCAGTTTGTCCAGTTAGGGCTGAATGAAACCAGATATATCCGGTTCTGTGTTGGCGAACTCAATCCCAGCTCTTGCTACAGCTTCTGTGTTTGCTTGTGTTTTTTCGATAGTATCTGTAGACTTTATAGTTATGAATGCATTGTAGCATGTAACATTTTGCTTTTCTGGTGGCTAACGCTAATTGGTTTCACATGGAGACAGAACAGGTACGCATTCGTGTTTTCTGAGTTAAAAGCTACAGAAACCAGATTAAAAATGATATTTGTGTTTGTAAACATGACACTGAATCCACTTGCCCAAGAAAATGACTTTGCTTTTCTCCAAAACCAGGTTGACTCTGCTTTTCTGCGTGCCTTGCACACCAATTCCACACCAGGTTGTCAAGATAGGGCTGGATGTAAATAGAAATATCCGGATTTGTGGTTGCGAACTCAATCCGGCTCGTGCTATGCCTTTGTGTTTGCTTGTGTTTTGTCGATATTATTTTTGGACCTAGAATTGTGAATGCATTGTAGCATGTAACATTCTGTTATTCTGTTGGCAAACGCTACTTGGTTTCACATGGAGACACAACAGGTACGCATTCGTGTTTTCTGAGTAAAAAGCTGCAGAAACCAGGTTAGAAATGATATTTGTGTTTGTAAACATGACATTGAATCCACTTGCCCAAGAAAAAGACTTTGCTTTTCTCCAAAACCTGGTTGACTCTGCTTATCTGGATGCTTTGCACATGAACTCCACACCAGTTTGGCCAGATGGTTGGGGATGAAACCAGAAATATCCCGTTCTATGGTGGCTAACTCAATCCCAACTCTTGCTACAGCTTCTGAGTTTGTTTGCGTTTTCTGGATAGTATCTGTGGACTTTAGAGTTGTGGATGCATTGTAGCATGTAACATTTTGTTTTTCTGTTGGCAAACGCTAATTGGTTTCACATGGAGACACAACAGGTACACATACGTGTTTTCTGAATAAAAACCTGCAGAAACAGGTTACAAATGATATTTGTGTTGGTAAACATGACATTGAATCCACTTGCCCAAGAAAAGACTTTGCTTTTGTCCAAAACCAGGTTGACTCTGCTTTTCTGGGTGCTTTGCACACGAACTCCACAACAGTTTGGCCAGATAGGTTTGGATGAAACCAGAAATATCCGGTTCTGTGGTGGCTAACTCAATCCCAGCTTTTGCTACAGCTTCTGTGTTTGTGTTTTCTGGAGAGTATCTATGACTTTAGAGTTGTGAATGCATTGTATTATGTAACATTTTGTATTTCTGTTGGTAAATGCTACTTTGTTTCACATGGAGACACAACAGGTACACATTCATGTTTTCTGAGTAAAAATCTGCAGAAACCAGGTTAGAAAAGATATTTGTGTTTGTAAACATGACATTGAATCCACTTGCCCAAGAAAAAGACTTTGCTTTTCTCCAAAACCTGGTTGACTCTGCTTATCTGGATGCTTTGCACACGAACTCCACACCAGTTTGGCCAGATGGTTGTGGATGAAACCAAAAATATCCCGTTCTATGGTGGCTAACTCAATCCCAACTCTTGCTACAGCTTCTGAGTTTGTTTGCGTTTTCTGGATAGTATCTGTGGACTTTAGAGTTGTGAATGCATTGTAGCATGTAACATTTTGTTTTTCTGTTGGCAAAGGCTAATTGGCTTCACATGGAGACACAACAGGTACACATACGTGTTTTCTGAATAAAACCCTGCAAAAACAGGTTACAAATGATATTTGTGTTTGTAAACATGACATTGAATACACTTGCCCAAGAAAAAGACTTTGCTTTTGTCCAAAACCAGGTTGACTCTGCTTTTCTGGGTGCTTTGCACACGAACTCCACACCAGTTTGGCCAGATGGGTTTGGATGAAACCAGAAATATCCATTTCTGTGGTGGCGAAGTCAATCCCAGCTCTTGTTAAAGCTTCTGTGTTTGCTTGTGTTTTCTCGATAGTATCTATGGACTCTAGAGTCGTGAATGCACTGTAGCATGTAACATTTTGTTTTTCTGGTTGCAAACGCTAATTGGTTTCACATGGAGACCCAACAGGTACACATTCGTGTTTTCTGAGTAAAAATCTGCAGAAACCCGGTTAAAAATGATATTTGTGTTTGTACACAACATTGAATCCACTTGCCCAAGAAAAAGACTTTGCTTTTCTACAAAACCAGGTTGATCAGCTTTTCTGGGTGCTTTGCACACCAACCCCCCACCAGTTTGTCCAGATAGGGCTGAATGAAACCAGATATATCCGGTTCTGTGTTGGCGAACTCAATCCCAGCTCTTGCTACAGCTTCTGTGTTTGCTTTTGTTTTCTCGATAGTATCTGTAGACTTTATAGTTATGAATGCATTGTAGCATGTAACATTTTGCTTTTCTGGTGGCTAACGCTAATTGGTTTCACATGGTGACACAACAGGTACGCATTCGTGTTTTCTGAGTTAAAAGCTACAGAAACCAGATTAAAAATGATATTTGTGTTTGTAAACATGACATTGAATCCACTTGCCCAAGAAAAAGTCTTTGCTTTTCTCCAAAACCAGGTTGACTCTGCTTTTCTGCGTGCCTTGCACACCAATTCCACACCAGGTTGTCAAGATAGGGCTGGATATAAATAGAAATATCCGGATTTGTGGTTGCGAACTCAATCCGAGCTCGTGCTATGCCTTTGTGTTTGCTTGTGTTTTGTCGATATTATTTTTGGACCTAGAATTGTGAATGCATTGTAGCATGTAACATTCTGTTATTCTGTTGGCAAACGCTACTTGGTTTCACATGGAGACACAACAGGTACGCATTCGTGTTTTCTGAGTAAAAAGCTGCAGAAACCAGGTTAGAAATGATATTTGTGTTTGTAAACATGGCATTGAATCCACTTGCCCAAGAAAAAGACTTTGCTTTTCTCCAAAACCTGGTTGACTCTGCTTATCTGGATGCTTTGCACATGAACTCCACACCAGTTTGGCCAGATGGTTGTGGATGAAACCAGAAATATCCGGTCCTGTGGTGGCTAACTCAATCCCAACTCTTGCTACAGCTTCTGTGTTTGCTTCTGTTTTCTCGATAGTATCTATGGACTCTAGAGTCATGAATGCATTGTAGCATGTAACATTTTGTTTTTCTGTTGGCAAACGCTAATTGGTTTCACATGGAGAGCAACAGGTACACATTTGTGTTTTCTGAGAAAAAGCTGCAGAAACCAGGTTAAAAATGATATTTGTGTTTGTAAACATGACATTGAATCCACTTGCCCAAGAAAAAGACTTTGCTTTTCTCCAAAACCAGGTTGATCAGCTTTTCTGGGTGCTTTGCACACCAATTCCACACCAGTTTTTCCAGATAGGGCTAGATGAAACCAGAAATATCCGGTTCTGTGGTGCTTAACTCAATCCCAGCTCTTGCTACATTTTCTGTGTTTGCTTGTTTTTTCTCGATAGTATCTTTAAACTTTAGAGTTGTGAATGAATTGTAGCATGTAACACTTTGTTTTTCTGTTGGCATACAGTAATTGGTTTCACATGGAGACGCAACAGGTACAAATTCGTGTTTTCTGACAAAAAGCTGCAGAAACCAGGTTACAAATGATATTTGTGTTTGTAAACATGACATTGAATCCACTTGCCCAAGAAAAAGCCTTTGCTTTTCTCCAAAATCAGGTTGGCTCTGCTTTTCTGGGTGCTTTGCACACCAATTCCATACCAGTTTCTCCAGATAGGGCTGGATGAAACCAGAAATATCCGGTTCTGTGGGGGCTAACTCAATCCAAGCTCTTGCTACAGCCTCAGAGCTTGTTTGTGTTTTCTTGATAGTATCTATGGACTTTAGAGGTGTGAATGCATTGTAGCATGTAACAGTTTGTTTTGCTGTTGGAAAACCCTAGTTGGTTTCACAGGGAGACGCAACAGGTACACATTCGTGTTTTCTGAGAAAAAGCTGCAGAAACCAGCTTAAAAATGATATTTGTGTTTGTAAACATGACATTGAATCCACTTGCCCAAGAAAAAAAAAGGCTTTGCTTTTCTCCAAAACCATGTTGACTCTGCTTTTATGGGTGCTTTCCACACCAATTCCATACCAGTTTCTCCAGATAGGGCTGGATGAAACCAGTAATATCCGGTTCTGTGGCGGCTAACTCAATCCCAGCTCTTGCTACAGCCTCAGAATTTGCTTGTGTTTTCTCGATAATATCTGTGGATTTTAGAGTTGTGAATGCATTGTAGCATGTAACAGTTTGTTTTTCTGTTGGCAAACGCTAATTGATTTCACATGGAGACACAACAGGTACACATTCGTGTTTTCTGAGTAAAAAGCTGCAGAAACCAGTATAAAATTGATTTGATGTTTGTAAGCATGACATTGAATCCGCTTGCCCAAGAAGAAGACATTGCTTTTCTCCAAAACCAGGATGACTCTGCTTTTCTGGGTGCTTTGCACATCAATTCCGCAGTAGTTTGTCCAGACAGGGCTGGATGAAACCAGAAATATATAGTTCTTTGGTGGCTAACTCAATCCAAGCTCTTGCTACAGCCTCTGTGTTTGTTTGTGTTTTCTCGATAGTATCTATAAAGTTTAGAGTTGTGAATGCATTGTTGCATGTAACAGTTGGTTTTTCTGTTTGTATACTCTAATTTGTTTCACATGGAGACACAACAGGTACACATTCGTGTTTTCTTAGAAAAAGCTGCAGAATCCAGGTTACAAATGATATTTGTGTTTGTAAACCTGACATTGAATCCACTTGCCCAAGAAAAAGACTTCGCTTTTCTCCAAAACAAGGTTGACTCTGCTTTTCTGGGTTCTTTGCACACCAACTCCTCACCAGTTTTCCAGATAGGGCTGGATGAAACCAGAAATATCCAGTTCTGTGGCGGCTAACTCAATCCCAGCTCTTGCTACAGCCTCAGAATTTGCTTCTGTTTTTTCGATAATATCTGTGAATTTTAGAGTTGTGAATGCATTGTAGCATCTAACATTTTGCGTTTCTGTTGGCAAAGGCTAATTGGTTTCACATGGAGACACAACAGGTACACATTCGTGTTTTCCAAGTAAAATGCTGCAGAAGCCAGGTTAAAAATGATATTTGCCTTTGTAAATATGACAATGAATCCACTTGCCCAAGAAAAAGACTTTGCTTTTCTCCAAAACCAGGTTGACTCTGCTTTTCTGGGTGCTTTGCATACCAATTCCACACCAGTTTGTCCAGAATGGGCTGGATGAAACGAGAAATATCCGGTTCTGTGGTGGCGAACTCAATCCCAGCTCTTGCTACAGCCTCAGAGTTTGTTTGTGTTTTCTCGATAGTATCTCTTGACTTTAGAGGTGTGAATGCATTGTAGCATGTAACAGTTTGTTTTTCTGTTGGCATACGCTAATTGGTTTCACTTGGAAAGGCAACAGGTACACATTCGTGTTTTCTGAGAAAAAGCTGTAGAAACCAGGTTAAAAATGATATTTGTGTTTGTAAAGATGACATTGAATCCACTTGCCCAAGAAAAAGACTTTCCTTTTCTCCAAAACCAGGTTGACTCTGCTTTTCTCGGTGCTTTGCACACCAATTCCACACCAGTTTTTCCAGATAGGTTTAGATGTAACCAGAAATATGCGGTTCTCTGGTGGCTAACTCAATCCAGTTTTGCTACAGCTTCTGTGTTTGCTTGTTTTTTCTCAATAGTATCTACAAACTTTAGAGTTGTGAATGAATTGTAGCATGTAACATTTTGTTTTTCTGTTGGCATACACTAATTGGTTTCACAGGAAGACGCAACAGGTACAGATTCGTGTTTTCTGACAAAAAGCTGCTGAAACCAGCTTAAAAATGATATTTGTGTTTGTAAACATGACATTGAATCCATTTGCCCAAGAAAAAAGCCTTTGCTTTTCTCCAAAAACAGGTTGATCAGCTTTTCTGGGTGCTTTGCACACCAATTCCACACCAGCTTCTCCAGATAGGGCTGGATGAAACCAGAAATATCCCATTCTGTGGGGGCTAACTCAATCCAAGCTCTTGCTACAGCCTCAGAGCTTGTTTGTATTTTCTCGATAGTATCTATGGACTTTAGAGGTGTGAATGCATTGTAGCATGTAACAGTTTGCTTTTCTGTTGGCAAACCCTAGTTCGTTTCACAGGGAGATGCAACAGGTACACATTCGTGTTTTCTGAGAAAAACTGCAGAAACCGGGTTAAAAATGATATTTGTGTTTGTAAACATGACATTGAATCCATTTGCCCAAGAAAAAGTCTTTCCTTTTCTCCAAAACCAGGTTGAGTCTGCTTTTCTGGGTGCTTTGCACACCAACTCCACACCAGTTTTTCCAGATAGGGCTGGATGAAACCAGAAATATCCAGTTCTGTGGCGGCTAACTCAATCCCAGCTCTTGCTACAGCCTCAGAATTTGCTTCTGTTTTCTCGATAGTATCTATGGACTTTAGAGTTGTGAATGCATTGCAGCATCTAACATTTTGCGTTTCTGTTAGCAAACGCTATTTGGTTTCACATGGAGACACAACAGGTACACATTCATGTTTTCTGAGTAAAATGCTGCAGAAGCCAGGTTAACAATGTTATTTGCCTTTGTAAATATGACAATGAATCCACTTGCCCAAGAAAAAGGCTTTGCTTTTCTTCAAAACCAGGTTGACTCTGCTTTTCTGGGTGCTTTGCATACCAATTCCACACCAGTTTGTCCAGATAGGGCTGGATGAAACGAGAAATATCCGGTTCTGTGGTGGCGAACTCAATCCCAGCTCTTTCTACAGCTTCTGTGGTTGCTTGTGTTTTCTCGATAGTATCTATGGACTTTAGAGTTGTGAATCCATTGTAGCATGTAACATTTTGTTTTTTTTCGTTGGCATAGGCTAATTGGTTTCACATGGAGACGCAACAGGTACACATTCGTGTTTTCTGAGAAAAAGCTGCAGAAACCAGGTTACAAATGATAGTTGTGTTTGTAAACATGACATTGAATCCACTTGCCCAAGAAAAAGACTTTGCTTTTCTCCAAAACCAGGTTGACTCTGCTTTTCTGGGTGCTTTGCATACCAATTCCACACCAGTTTGTCCAGATAGGGCTGGATGAAACCAGAAACATCCGGTTCTCTGGTGGCTAATTCAATCCAAGCTCTTCCTACAGCCTCTGAGCTGTTTTATTTTCTCGATATTATCTATGGACTTTAGAGTTGTGAATGCATTGTAGCATGTAACATTTTGTTTTTCTGTTGGCATATGCTAATTGGTTTCACATGGAGACAGTACTGTTATACATTCGTGTTTTGTGAGAAAAAGCTGTAGAAAGCAGTTTGCAAACGATATTTGTGTTTGTAAACATGACATTGAATCCACTTGCGCAAGGAAAAGATTTTGCTTTTCTCAAAAACCAGGTTGACTCTGCTTGTCTGGGTGCTTTGCACACCAATTCCACACAAGTTTCTTCGGATAGGGCTGGATGAAAGCAGAATATCCTATTCTGTGGTGGCTTACTCAATCACAGCTCTTGCCACAGTTTCTGTGTTGGCGTGTGTTTTGTCGATAGTATCTGTGTACTTTAGAGTTGTGAATGCATTGTAGCATGTAACATTTTGTTTTTCTGTTGGCAAACGCTAGTTGGTTTCACATGGAGGCACAACAGGTACACATTCGTGTTTTCTGAGTAAAAAGCTGCAGAAACGAGGTTAAAAATGACATTTGTGTTTGTAAACATGACATTGAATCCAATTGCCCAAAGAAAAGACTTTGCTTTTCTCCAAAACCAGGTTGACTGTGCTTTTATGGGTGTTTTGCACACCAATTCCACAACAGTTTGTCCAGATAGGTCTGGATGAAACCAGAAACATCCGGGTCTGAGGTGGCTAACTCAATCCCAGCTCTTGCTACAGCTTCTGTGTTTGCTTGTGTTTTCTCGATAATATCTGTGGATTTCAGAGTTGTGAATGCATTGTACCAGGCAACATTTTGTTTTTCTCTTGGCAAACGCTAATTGGTTTCACATGGAGACACAACAGACACACATTCGTGTTTTCTGAGTAAAAAGCTGCAGAAAGCAGGTTAAAAATGATATTTGTGTTTGTAAACATGACATTGAATCCACTTGCCCTAGAAAAAGAGTTTGCTTTTCTCCAAAACCAGGCTGACTAGGCTCTTCTGGGTGTTTTGCACTCCAGCTCCACACCAGTTTGTCCAGATAAAGCTGGATGAAACCAGAAACATCCGGATCGGAAGTGTCTAAATCAATCCCAGCTTTTGCTACAGCTTCTGTGTTTGCTTGTGTTTTCTTGATAATATATGTTGATTTTAGGGTTGTTTATGCATTGTAGCATGCAATATTTTATTTTTCTGTTGGCAAACGCTAATTGTTTTCACATGGAGACACAACAGGTACACATTCGTGTTTTCTGAGTGAAAAGCTGCAGAAACCAGGTTAAAAATGATATTTGTGTTTGTAAACATGACATTAAATCCACTTGCCCAAGAAAAAGACTTTGCTTTTCTCCAAAACCAGGTTGACTCTGCTTTTCTGGGTGCTTTGCACACCAATTCCAAACCAGTTTCTCTGGATAGGGCTGGATGAAACAAGAAATATCCGGTTCTGGGGTGGCTAACTGAAACCCAGCTCTTGCTACAGCCTCAGAGTTTGTTTGTGTTTTGTCGATAGCATCTATGGACTTTTGGGTTGTGATTGCATTGTAGCATGTAACATTTTGGTTTTTTGTTGGAAAATGCTAATTGGTTTCACATGGAGACACAACAGGTACACATTCGTGTTTTCTGAGTAAAAAGCTGCAGAAACCAGGTTAAAAAAAATATTTGTGTTTGTAAAAATGACATTGAATCCACTTGCCCAAGAAAAAGACTTTGCTTTTCCCCAAAACCAGGTTGATTCTGCTTACTGGGTTCTTTGCACACCAAATCCACACTAGTTCATCCAGATAGGTTTGGATGAAACCAGTAATATCCGGTTCTGTGGTTGCTATCTAAATCCAAGCTCTTGCTATAGCTTCTGAGTTGTTTTAGTTTTCTCAATATTATCTATGACTTTAGAGTTGTGAATGCATTGTAGCATGTAACATTTTGTGTTTCTGTTGGCATACGCTAATTTGTTTCAGATGGAGACAATACAGTTATACATTCTTGTTTTGTGAGAAAAAGCTGTAGATAGCAATTTACAAATGATCGTTGTGTTTGTAAACATGACAGTGAATCCACTTGCACAAGAAAAAGCCTTTGCTTTTCTCCAAAACCAGGTTGACTCTGCTTTACTGGGTGCTTTGCACACCAATTCCACACCTGTTTCTCCAGATAGTGCTGGATGAAAGCAGAATATCTGGTTCTGTGGTGGCTTAAACAATCCCAGCTCTTCCTACAGTTTCTGTGTTTGCTTGAATTTTGTCGATAGTATCTTTAAACTTTAGAGTTGTGAATGCATTGTAGCATGTAACAGTTTGTTTTTCTGTTGGCATACGCTAATTGGTTTCACATGGAGACAATACAGTTATACATTCGTGTATTGTGAGAAAAAGCTGTAGAAAGCAGTTTACAAATGATAGTTGTGTTTGTAAACATGACATTGAATCCACTTGCACAAGAAAACGACTTTGATTTTCTCCAACACCTGGTTGATTCCGCTTTTCTGGCAACTGGACATTTCTGGTTCCATCCAAAAATATCTGCACAAACTGGTGTGGAATTGGTGTGCAAAGCACCCAGAGAAGCAGAGTCAACCTGGTTTTTGAGAAAACCAAAGTCTTTTTCTTGGGCAAGTGGATTCAATGTCATGTTCACAAACACAAATATGATTTTGAACCTGGTTTCTGCAGCTTTTTACTCAGAAACACGAATGTGTATCAGTTGTGCCTCCATGTGAAACCAATTAGCGTTTGCCAACAGAAAATCAAAATATTACATGCTAAAATGAATTCACAACTCTCATTCCATAGATACTATCGACAAAACACAAGCAAACACAGAAGCTGTAGCAACAGCTGGGATTGAGTTAGCCACCACAGAACTGGATATTTCTAGTTTCATCCAAACCTATCTGGACAAACTGGTGTGGAATTGGTGTGCAAAGCACCCAGAGAATCAGAGTAAACCTTGTTTTGGAGAAAAGCAAAGTCTTTTTCTATGGCAAGTTGGTTCAATGTCATGTTTACAAACACCAATATCGTTTATTAAGTGGTTTCAGCAGCTTTTTACTCAGAAAACACGAATGTGAACCTGTTGTGTCTCCATGTGAAACCAATTAGCATTTGCCAAAGAAAAACCAAAATGTTACATGCTACAATGCATTCACAATCTAAATTGCATAGATACTATCAATAAAACACAAACAAACTCTGAGGCTGTAGCAAGAGCTCGGATTGACTTAGCCACCAAGGAACCAGATATTTCTGGTTTCATCCAGCCCTATCTGGACAAACTCGTGTGGACTTTGTCTGCAAAGCACCAAAAAAGCAGAGTCAACCTGTTTTTGGAGAAAGCAATGTCTTTTTCTTGGGCAAGTGGATTCAATGTCATGTTTACAAACAAAAATATCATTTTTAACCTGGTTTTTCCAGCTTTCCACTTAGGAAACACGAATGTGTACCTGTTTTCTTCATGTGAATCCAATTAGCATTTGCCAACAAGTAGCAAAATGCTACATGCTACAATGCATACGCAACTCTAAAGTCCATAGATACTATCGTGAAAACACAACCAAACACAGAAGCTGTAGCAAGAGCTTGCATTGAGTTAGCCACCAAAGAACCGGATATTTCTGGTTTCATCCAGGCCTATCTGGAAAAACTCATGTGCAATTGGTGTGTAAAGCACCCAGAAAAGCAGAGTCAACCTGGTTTTGGAGAAAAGCAAAGTCTTTTTCTTGGGCAAGTGGATTCAATGTCATGTTTACAAACACAAATATCAATTTTTTTTAATTTTCATTTTTTTTAAATAAAGCTCTCTAATACCATTTTTAACCTGGTTTCTGCAGCTTTTCTCTTAGGAATGGCGAATGTGTACCTGTTGTCTTCATGTGAAACCAATTAGCATTTGTCAAACAAAAACGTAAATGTTCCATGCTACAATACATACACAACTCTAAAGTGCATAGATACTTCGAGAAAACACGATTGTTACCTGTTGTCTTCAGGTGAAACCAATTAGCATTTGCCAACAATAAGCAAAATGTTAAATCCTACAATTCATACATAACTCTAAAATCCATAGATACTATCGGGAAAACAAACAAATTCAGAGGCTGTAGCAAGAGCTTGGATTGAGTTAGCCTCCACAGAACCGGATATTTCTGGTTTCATCCAGCCCTATCTGGACAAACTGGTGTGGAGTTGGTGTGCAAAGCACCCAGAAAAGCTGATCAACCTGGTTTTGGAGAAAAGTAGAGTCTTTTCCTTGGGCAAGTGGATTCAATGTCATGTTTACAAACACAAATATCATTTTAACATGTTTTCTGAAGATTTTCACTCAGAAAACACGAATGTGTACCTGTTGTGACTCCATGTGAAACCAATTAGCGTTTACCAACAGAAAAACAAAATGGTACATGCTACAATGCATTCACAAATCTAAAGTCCATAGATATTATCGACAAAACACAAGCACACACAGAAGCTGTAGCAAGAGCTGGGATTGAGTTAGCCAC
Source organism: Sylvilagus floridanus (assembly GCA_949820135.1). Lineage (NCBI taxonomy): Eukaryota > Metazoa > Chordata > Mammalia > Lagomorpha > Leporidae > Sylvilagus > Sylvilagus floridanus. The sequence continues at coordinate 28,109,641 of OX463228.1, forward strand.
CACAGAACCAGATATTTCTGGTTTGATCCATACCTATCTTGACAAACTGGTGTGGAACTGGTGTGCAAAGCACCCAGAAATGCAGAGTCATCCTGGTTTTGGAGAATAGCAAAGTCATTTTCTTGGGCATGTGGATTCAATGTCATGTTTACAAACAAAAATATCATTTTTAACCTGGTTTCTGCAGCTTTTCACTCAGAAAACATGAATGTGTAACTGTTGTTTCTCCATGTGAAACCAATTAGCGTTTGCCAACAGAAAAACAAAATGTTACATGCTACTATGCATTCACAACTCTAAAGTCCATAGATACTATCGAGAAAACAAAAACTACCAAGAGGTTGTAGCAAGAGTTTGGATTTAGTTATCCACCACAGAACCGGATATTTCTGGTTTAATCCAGCCCTCTCCGGACACACTGCTGTGGAATTGGTATGCAAAACACCCAGAAGAGCAGAGTCAACCTGGTTTTGGAGAAAAACAATGTCTTTTTCTTGGGAAAGCAGATTCAATGTCATGTTTACAAACACAAATATCATTTTTAACCTGGTTTCTGCAGCCTTTCACTTAGAAAACACGAATGTGTACCAGTTGTGTCTCCATGTGAAACAAATTAGCATTTGCCAACAAGAAGCAAAATGTTACATGCTACAATGCATACACAAATCCAAAGTCCATAGATACTATCGAGAAAACACAAACAACTCAGAACTGTACCAAGAGCTGGGATTGAGTTAGGAACCACAAAACCGGATATTTCTTGTTTCATCCAGCCTTATCTGGACAAACTGGTGTGGATGGAATGCAAAGCACCCAGAAAAGCAGAGCCTACCTGGTTTTGGAGAAAAGCAAAGTCTTTTTCTTGGGCAAGTCGGTTCAATGTCATGTTTACAAACACAAATATCATTTTTGACCTGGTTTCTGCAGCTTTTCAGTTAGAAAACACGAATGTGTACCAGTTGTGTCTCCATGTGATACAAATTAGCATTTGCCAACAAGAAGCAAAATGTAACATGCTACAATACATACACAAAGACAAAGTCCATAGATACTATACAGAAAACACAAACAAACACAGAGGCTGTAGCAAGAGCTTGGGTTGAGATAGCTATCACGGAACCGGATATTTATTATTTCATCCAGCCCTATCTGGACAAACTAGTGTGGAATTTGTGTGCCTAGCACCCAGAAAAGCTGAGCAACCTGGTTTTGGAGCAAAGCAAAATCTTTTTCTTGGGCAAGTGGATTCAATGTCATGTTTACAAACACCAATATCATTTTTAACCTGGTTTCTGCAGCTTTTCACTCAGAAAACACGAATGTGAAACTTTTGTTTCTCCATGTGAAACCAATTATCGTTTTGCAACAGAAAAACATAATTTTATGTGCTGCAATGCATTCACAACACTAAAGCCCATAGATACTATCGATAAAACACAAACAATTCAGAGGCTGTAGCAAGAGCTGGGATTGAGTTATCCACCACGGAACCGGATGTTTCTGCTTTCATCCAGACCTATCTGGACAAACTGGTGTGGAATTGATGTGCAAAGCACCCAGAAAAGCAGAGTCAACCTGGTTTTGGAGAAAAGCAAAGTCTTTTTCTTGGGCAAGTGGGTTCAATTGCATGTTTACAAACACCAATATCATTTTTAACCTGGTTTCTGCAGCTTTTCACTTAGTAAACATGAATGTGTACCAGTTGTCTTCATGTGAATCCAATTAGAATTTGCCAACAAGAAGCAAACTGTTACATGCTACAATGCATACACAAATCGAAAGTCCATAGATACTATCCAGAAAACACAAAGAAACACAGAAGCTGTAGCAAGAGCTTGGATTGAGTTAGCCACCACAGAACCGGATATTTTTGGTTTCATCCAGCACTATCTGGACAAACTCGTGTGGAATTGGTGTGTAAAGCAACCAGAAAAGGAGAGTCAACCTGGTTTTGGAGAAAAGCAATGTCTTTTTCTTGGGCACGTGGATTCAATGTCATGTTTATAAACACAAATATCATTTTTAACCTGGTTTCTGCAGCTTTTTACTCAGAAAACACGAATGTCACCCGTTGTGTCTCCATGTGAAACCATTTAGCATTTTCCAACAGAAAAACAAACTGTTACATGCTACAATGCATTCACAACTCTAAAGTCCATAGATACTATCGACAAAACACAAGCAAACACAGAAGCTGTAGCAATAGGTGGGATTGAGTTAGCCACTACACAACCGAATGTTTCTGCTTTCATCCAGCCCTATCTGGACAAACTGGTGTGGAATTGGTGTGCAAAGCACACAGAAATGTACAGTCTTCCTGGTTTTGGAGAAAAGCAAAGTCTTTTTCTTGGGCAAGTGGATTCAATGTCATGTTTACAAACACAAACATCATTTTAACCTGGTTTCTGCAGCTTTTTACTCAGAAAACATGAATGTGTACTTTTTGTGTTTCCATGTGAAACCAACTAGAGTTTTCCAACAGAAAAACATAATGTTACATGCTGCAATGCATTCACAACACTAAAGTCCATAGATACTATCGATAAAACACAAACAACTCAGAGGCTGTAGCAAGAGCTGGGATTGAGTTATCCACCACGGAACCGGAGATTTCTCGTTTCATCCAGCCCGATCTGGACAAACTGGTGTGGAATTGGTGCGCAAAGCACCCAAAATAGGATCGTCAAAATGGTGTTGGTGAAAAGCAAAGTCTTTTTCTTGGGCAAGTGGGTCAAATTGCATGTTTACAAACACCAATATCTTTTTTAACCTGGTTTCTGCAGCTTTTCACTTAGTAAACATGAATGTGTACCAGTTGTCTTCATGTGAATCCAATTAGAATTTCCAACAAGAAGCAAAATGTTACATGCTACAATGCATGCACAAATCCAATGATCATAGATACTATCCAGAAAACACAAAGAAACACAGAAGCTGTAGCAAGAGCTTGGATTGAGTTAGCCACCACGGAACCGGATATTTCTGGTTTCTTCCAGCCCTCTCCGGACACACTGGTGTGGAATTGGTATGCAAAACACCCAGAAGAGCAGAGTCAACCTGGTTTTGGAGAAAAGCAATGTCTTTTTCTTGGGAAAGCGGATTCAATGTCATGTTTACAAACACCAATATCATTTTTAACCTGGTATCTGCAGCCTTTCACTTAGAAAACACGAATGTGTACCAGTTGTGTCTCCATGTGAAACAAATTAGCATTTGCCAACAAGAAGCAAAATGTTACATGCTACAATGCATACACAAATCCAAAGTCTATAGATACTATCGAGAAAACACAAACAACTCAGAACTGTACCAAGAGCTGGGATTGAGTTAGGAACCACAGAACCGGATATTTCTTGTTTCATCCAGCCTTATCTGGACAAACTGGTGTGGATGGTATGCAAAGCACCCAGAAAAGCAGAGCCTACCTGGTTTTGGAGAAAAGCAAAGTCTTTTTCTTGGGCAAGTTGGTTCAATGTCATGTTTACAAACACAAATATCATTTTTGACCTGGTTTCTGCAGCTTTTCAGTTAGAAAACACGAATGTGTACCAGTTGTGTCTCCATGTGATACAAATTAGCATTTGCCAACAAGAAGAAAAATGTAACATGCTACAATACATACACAAAGACAAAGTCCATAGATACTATACAGAAAACACAAACAAACACAGAAGCTGTAGCAAGAGCTTGGGTTGAGATAGCTATCACGGAACCGGATATTTATTATTTCATCCAGCCCTATCCGGACAAACTGGTGTGGAATTTGTGTGCCTAGCACCCAGAAAAGCTGAGCAACCTGGTTTTGGAGCAAAGCAAAATCTTTTTCTTGGGCAAGTGGATTCAATGTCATGTTTACAAACACCAATATTATTTTTAACCTGGTTTCTGCAGCTTTTCACTCAGAAAACACGAATGTGAAACTTTTGTTTCTCCATGTGAAACCAATTATCGTTTTGCAACAGAAAAACATAATTTTATGTGCTGCAATGCATTCACAACACTAAAGCCCATAGATACTATCGATAAAACACAAACAACTCAGAGGCTGTAGCAAGAGCTGGGATTGAGTTATCCACCACGGAACCGGATGTTTCTGCTTTCATCCAGACCTATCTGGACAAACTGGTGTGGAATTGATGTGCAAAGCACCCAGAAAAGCAGAGTCAACCTGGTTTTGGAGAAAAGCAAAGTATTTTTCTTGGGCAAGTGGGTTCAATTGCATGTTTACAAACACCAATATCATTTTTAACCTGGTTTCTGCAGCTTTTCACTTAGTAAACATGAATGTGTACCAGTTGTCTTCATGTGAATCCAATTAGAATTTGCCAACAAGAAGCAAACTGTTACATGCTACAATGCATACACAAATCAAAAGTACATAGATACTATCCAGAAAACACAAAGAAACACAGAAGCTGTAGCAAGAGCTTGGATTGAGTTAGCCACCACAGAACCGGATATTTTTGGTTTCATCCAGCACTATCTGGACAAACTCGTGTGGAATTGGTGTGTAAAGCAACCAGAAAAGGAGAGTCAACCTGGTTTTGGAGAAAAGCAATGTCTTTTTCTTGGGCACGTGGATTCAATGTCATGTTTCTAAACACAAATATCATTTTTAACCTGGTTTCTGCAGCTTTTTACTCAGAAAACACGAATGTCACCCGTTGTGTCTCCATGTGAACCATTTAGCATTTTCCAACAGAAAAACAAACTGTTACATGCTACAATGCATTCACAACTCTAAAGTCCATAGATACTATCGACAAAACACAAGCAAACACAGAAGCTGTAGCAATAGGTGGGATTGAGTTAGCCACTACACAACCGAATGTTTCTGCTTTCATCCAGCCCTATCTGGACAAACTGGTGTGGAATTGGTGTGCAAAGCACACAGAAATGTAGAGTCTTCCTGGTTTTGGAGAAAAGCAAAGACTTTTTCTTGGGCAAGTGGATTCAATGTCATGTTTACAAACACAAATATCATTTTAACCTGGTTTCTGCAGCTTTTTACTCAGAAAACACGAATGTGTACTTGTTGTGTTTCCATGTGAAACCAACTAGAGTTTTCCAAAAGAAAAACATAATGTTACATGCTGCAATGCATTCACAACACTAAAGTCCATAGATACTATCGATAAAACACAAACAACTCAGAGGCTGTAGCAAGAGCTGGGATTGAGTTATCCACCACGGAACCGGAGATTTCTCGTTTCATCCAGCCCAATCTGGACAAACTGGTGTGGAATTGGTGCGCAAAGCACCCAAAATAGGATCGTCAAAATGGTGTTGGTGAAAAGCAAAGTCATTTTCTTGGTCAAGTGGGTCAAATTGCATGTCTACAAACACCAATATCATTTTTAACCTGATTTCTGCAGCTTTTCACTTAGTAAACATGAATGTGTACCAGTTGTCTTCATGTGAATCCAATTAGAATTTCCAACAGGAAGCAAACTGTTACATGCTACAATGCATGCACAAATCCAATGTCCATAGATACTATCCAGAAAACACAAAGAAACACAGAAGCTGTAGCAAGAGCTTGGATTGAGTTAGCCACCACAGAACCGGATATTTTTGGTTTCATCCAGCCCTATCTGGACAAACTCGTGTGGAATTGGTGTGCAAAGCAACCAGAAAAGGAGAGTCAACCTGGTTTTGGAGAAAAGCAATGTCTTTTTCTTGGGCACGTGGATTCAATGTCATGTTTATAAACACAAATATCATTTTTAACCTGGTTTCTGCAGCTTTTTACTCAGAAAACACGAATGTCACCCGTTGTGTCTCCATGTGAAACCACTTAGCAATTTTCCAACAGAAAAACAAACTGTTACATGCTACAATGCATTCACAACTCTAAAGTCTATAAACACAAGTTAACACAGAAGCTGTAGAAATAGCTGGGATTGAGTTAGCCACTACACAACTGAATGTTTCTGCTTTCATCGAGACCTATCTGGACAAACTGGTGTGGAATTGGTGTGCAAAAAACACAGAAATGTAGAGTCATCCTGGTTTTGGAGAAAAGCAAAGTCTTTTTCTTGGGCAAGTGGATTCAATGTCATGTTTACAAACACAAATATCATTTTAACCTGATTTCTGCAGCTTTTAACTCAGAAAACACGAATGTGTACATGTTGTGTCTCCATGTGAAACCAATTAGCTTTTTCCAACAGAAAAACCAAATGTTACATGCTGCAATGCATTCACAACTCTAAAGTCCATAGATACTATCGAGAAAACACAAACGTCTCAGAGGCTGTAGCAAGAGCTGGGATTGAATTAGCCAACACAGAACCGGATATTTCTCATTTCATCCAGCCCTATCTGGACAAACTGGTGTGGAATTGGTGTGCAAAGCACCCAGAATAGCATAGTCAACCTGGTTTTGGAGAAAACCAATGACTTTTTCTTAGGCAAGTGGGTTCAATGTCATGTTTACAAAAACAAATATCGTTTTTAACCTGTTTTCTCAAGATTTTAACTCGGAAAACACGAAAGTATACCTGTTGTGAGTATATGTTAAACCAATTAGCGTATGCCAACAGAACAACAAAATGTTACATGCTAGAATGCTTTCACAACTCTAAATTCCATAGATACTATCCAGAAAACACAAACAAACACAGAGGCTGCACCAAGAGCTTGGATTGAGTTAGCCACCACAGAACCGGATATTTCTGGTTTCATCCAACCTAACTGGAAAAACTGGTGTATAATTGGTCTGCAAAGCACCCAGCAAAGCAGAGTCAACCTGGATTTGGAGAAAAACAAAGTCTCTTTCTTAGGCAAGTGGATTCAATATCATGTTTATAAACACAAATATCGTTTTTAACCTGGTTTCTGCAGCTTTTTACTCAGAAAACACGAATGTGTACGTGTTGTGTGTACAAGAGCAAGAAATTCCGTATGCCAACCGAAAAACAAAATGTTACATGCTACAATGCATTCACAAATCTACAGTGCATAGATACTATCGAGAAAACACAAACAAACACAGAGGCTGTAGCAAGAGCTTGCATTGAGTTGGCCACAACAGAACCTGATATTTCTGGTTTATTCCAGAGCTAACTGGACAAACTTGTATGGCATTGGTGTGCAAAGCACCAGAAGAGCAGAATTAACCTGGTTTTGGAGAAAAGCAAAGTCTTTTTCTTGGGCAAGTGGATTCAATGTCATTTTTACAAACACAAATATCATTTATAACCTGGTTATTTCAGGTTTTTACTCAGAAAACTAAAAAGTGTACCTGTTGTTTGTACACGTGAAACCAATTCGCGTATGCCAACAGAAAAACAAAATGTTACATGCTACAATGCATTCACAACTCTAAAGTCCATAGATACTATCGACAAAACACAAGCAAACACAGAAGCTGTAACAATAGGTGGGATTGACTTAGCCACTACACAACCGAATGTTTCTGCTTTCATCCAGACCTATCTGGACAATCTGGTTTGGAATTGGTGTGCAAAGCACACAGAAATGTAGAGTCTTACTGGTTTTGGAGAAAAGCAAAGTCTTTTTCTTGGGCAAGTGGATTCAATGTCATGTTTACAAACACAAATATCATTTTAACCTGGTTTCTGCAGCTTTTAACTCAGAAAACACGAATGTGTACTTGTTGTGTTTCCATGTGAAACCAACTAGAGTTTTCCAACAGAGAAACATAATGTTACATGCTGCAATGCATTCACAACACTAAAGTCCATAGATACTATCGATAAAACACAAACAACTCAGAGGCTGTAGCAAGAGCTGGGATTGAGTTATCCACCACGGAACCGGAGATTTCTCGTTTCATCCAGCCCAATCTGGACAAACTGGTGTGGAATTGGTGCGCAAAGCACCCAAAATAGGATCGTCAAAATGGTGTTGGTGAAAAGCAAAGTCTTTTTCTTGGGCAAGTGGGTCAAATTGCATGTTTACAAACACCAATATCATTTTTAACCTGTTTTCTGCAGCTTTTCACTTAGTAAACATGAATGTGTACAGGTTGTCTTCATGTGAATCCAATTAGAATTTCCAACAAGAAGCAAAATGTTACATGCTACAATGCATACACAAATCCAATGTCCATAGATACTATCCAGAAAACACAAAGAAACACAGAAGCTGTAGCAAGAGCTTGGATTGAGTTAGCCACCACGGAACCGGATATTTCTGGTTTCATCCAGCCCTATCTGGACAAACTCGTGTGGAATTGATGTGCAAAGCACCCAGAAAAGCAGAGTCAACCTGGTTTTGGAGAAAAGCAAAGTCTTTTTCTTGGGCAAGTGGGTTCAATTGCATGTTTACAAACACCAATATCATTTTTAACCTGGTTTCTGCAGCTTTTCACTTAGTAAACATGAATGTGTACCAGTTGTCTTCATGTGAATCCAATTAGAATTTGCCAACAAGAAGCAAAATGTTACATGCTACAATGCATACACAAATCGAAAGTCCAGAGATACTATCCAGAAAACACAAAGAAACACAGAAGCTGTAGCAAGAGCTTGGATTGAGTTAGCCACCACGGAACCGGATATTTTTGGTTTCATCCAGCCCTATCTGGACAAACTCGTGTGGAATTGGTGTGTAAAGCAACCAGAAAAGGAGAGTCAACCTGGTTTTGGAGAAAAGCAATGTCTTTTTCTTGGGCACGTGGATTCAATGTCATGTTTCTAAACACAAATATCATTTTTAACCTGGTTTCTGCAGCTTTTTACTCAGAAAACACGAATGTCACCCGTTGTGTCTCCATGTGAAACCATTTAGCATTTTCCAACAGAAAAACAAACTGTTACATGCTACAATGCATTCACAACTCTAAAGTCCATAGATACTATCGACAAAACACAAGCAAACACAGAAGCTGTAACAATAGGTGGGATTGACTTAGCCACTACACAACCGAATGTTTCTGCTTTCATCCAGACCTATCTGGACAAACTGGTTTGGAATTGGTGTGCAAAGCACACAGAAATGTAGAGTCTTCCTGGTTTTGGAGAAAAGCAAAGTCTTTTTCTTGGGCAAGTGGATTCAATGTCATGTTTACAAACACAAATATCATTTGGGGCCGTTCCGATTGAGCATGTCCCAAGTTTTACATCTCCTCCCTCTCTTATTCCCACTCTTATATTTCACAGAGATCACTTTTCATTTAGAATTTAAACACCTAAGAATAATTGTGTGTTAATTACAGAGTTCAACCACTAGTACTAGGATAAAGAAAAAAAAATACTACCATTGATAAAGTATTACATTGTACAACAACAGTCTGCACAAGAGCTGATCGAGTCACTGTTTCTCATAGTGTCCATTTCACTTCAACAGGTTTCCCCTTTGGTGCTCAGTTAGTCATCGCCAATCAAGGGAAACAAATGATATTTGTCTCTTTGGGACTGACTTAATTCACTCAGCATGATGTTTCCCAGATTCCTCCATTTTGTTGCAAGTGACCGGATTTCATTGTTTTTGACTGCTGTATAGTATTCTTTAGAGTACATGTCCCATAATTTCCTAATCCAGTCTACTGTTGATGGGCATTTGGGTTGGTTCCAAGTCTTAGCTATTGTGAATTGAGCCGCAATAAACATTGCTGTGCAGACGGCTTTTTTGTTTGCCAATTTAATTTCCTTTGGGTAAATTCCAAGGAGTGGGATGGCTGGGTTGAATGGTAGGGTTATATTCATGTTTCTGAGGAATCTCCAGACTGACTTCCATAGTGGCTTCACCAGTTTGCATTCCCACCAACAGTGGATTAGTGTCCCTTTTTCCCCACATCCTCTCCAGCATCTATTGTTGGTGGATTTCTGAATGTGAGCCATTCTCACCGGGGTGAGGTGAAACCTCATTGTGGTTTTGATTTGCATTTCCCTGATTGCTAGGGATCTTGAACATTTTTTCATGTGTCTGTTGGCCATTTGGATTTCCTCTTTTGAAAAATGTCTATTGAGGTCCTTGGCCCATCTCTTAAGTGGGTTGTTTGTTTTGATGTTGTGGCGTTTCTTAATTTCTTTGTAGATTCTGGTTATCAACCCTTTATCTGTTGCATAGTTTGCAAATATATTTTCCCATTCTGTCGGTTTCCTATTCACTTTCCTGACTGTTTCTTTTGCAGTACAGAAACTTTTCAATTTGATGCAATCCCAGTAGTTAATTTTGGTTTTCAGTGCCTGTGCTTCTGGGGTCTTTTCCAAGAAGTCTTTGCCAGTACCTATGTCTTGCAGGGTTTCTCCTATGCTCTCTAGTAATTTGATGGTGTCGGGTCGTAGGTTTAAATTTTTAATCCATGTTGATTGGATTTTTGTGTAAGGTGAAAGGTAGGGGTCTTGCTTCATGGTTCTGCACGTGGAAATCCAGTTTTCCCAGCACCATTTATTAAACAGACTGACCTTACTCCAGGGACTGGTTTTGGATCGTTGATCAAATATAAGTTGGCTGTAGGTGTTTGGATTGATTTCTGGAGTTTCTATTCTGTTCCATTGGTCTATCCATCTGTTTCTGTACCAGTACCATGCTGTTTTGATAACAACTGCCCTGTAGTATGTCCTGAAATCTGGTATTGTGATGCCTCCGGCTTTGTTTTTGTTGTACAAGATTGCTTTAGCTATTCGAGGTCTCCTGTGTCTCCATATGAATTTCAGCATCATTTTTTCCAGATCTGAGAAGAATGTCCTCGGTATCTTGATTGGTATTGCGTTGAATCTGTAAATTGCTTTTGGGAGAATGGACATTTTGATGATATTGATTCTTCCAATCCATGAGCATGGGAGATTTCTCCATTTTTTGGTATCCTCTTCTATTTCTTTCTTTAAGGTTTTGTAATTTTCATTGTAGAGATCTTTAATGTCCTTAGTTAAATTTATTCCAAGGTATTTGATTGTTTTTGTAGCTATTGTGAATGGGATTGATCTTAGCAGTTCTTCCTCAGCCGTGGCATTGTCTGTGTATACAAAGGCTGTTGATTTTTGTGCATTGATTTTATATCCTGCTACTTTGCCAAACTCTTCTATGAGTTCCAATAGTCTCTTAGTAGAGTTCTTTGGGTCCCCTAAATAAAGAATCATGTCATCTGCAAAGAGGGATAGTTTGAGTTATTCCTTCCCAACTTGTATCCCTTTAATTTCTTTTTCTTGCCTAATAGCTCTGGCTAAGACTTCCAGCACTATATTGAATAGCAGTAGTGAGAGTGGGCATCCCTGTCTGGTACCAGATCTCAGTGGAAATGCTTCCAACTTTTCCCCATTCAATAGGATATTGGCCGTGGGTTTTTCATAAATTGCTTTGATTGTATTGAGGAATGTGCCTTCTATACCCAGTTTGCTTAGGGTTTTCATCATGAAAGGGTGTTGAATTTTATCGAATGCTTTCTCTGCGTCTAGTGAGATAATCATATGGTTTTTCTTCTGCAGTCTGTTAATGTGGTGTATCACGTTGATTGTTTTGCGAATATTGAACCATCCCTGCATACCAGGGATGAATCCCACTTGGTCTGGGTGGATGATCTTTCTGATGTGTTGTTGCAGTCTATTGGCCAGAATTTTGTTGAGGATTTTTGCATCTATGTTCATGAGGGATATTGGTCTGTAATTCTCTTTCAATGCTGCATCTTTTTCTGGCTTAGGAATTAAGGTGATGCTGGCTTCATAGAAGGAATTTGGGAGAATTCCCTCTTTTTCGATTGTTCTGAATAGTTTGAGAAGAATTGGGGTTAGTTCTTCTTTAAATGTCTGGTAGAATTCAGCAGTGAATCCATCTGGTCCTGGACTTTTCTTTGTTGGGAGGGCCTTTATTACTGATTCAATTTCTGACTCACTTATGGGTCTGTTTAGGTTTTCTATGTCTTCCTGGTTCAATTTAGGTAGGTTGCATGTGTCCAGGAATCTATCCATTTCTGATAGGTTTCCCTGTTTGCTGGCATACAAGTCCTTGTAGTAATTTCTGATGATTCTTTTGATTTCTGTGGTGTCTGTTGTTATATTTCCTTTTTCATCTCTGATTTTACTGATTTGGGTCTTTTCTCTTCTTTTTTTAGTTAGTTGGGCCAATGGGGTGTCAATCTTGTTTATTTTTTCAAAAAACCAGCTCCTCGTTTGGCTGATTTTTTGTAATGTTTTTTTGGATTCAATCCTGTTGATTTCTTCTCTGATTTTGATTATTTCTCTTTTTCTACTAGATTTGGGTCTAGTTTGCTGCAAATTTTCTAGATCCTTGAGATGCATTGAAAGCTCATCTATTTGGTGCCTTTCCAGTTTCTTGATGTAGGCACCTATTGATATAAACTTTCCTCTTAACACTGCTTTTGCTGTATCCCATAAGTTTTGGTATGTTGTGCTGTTATCCTCATTTACTTCCAGAAAATTTTTGATTTCTCTTTTGATTTCTTCAGTGACCCATTGTTCATTCAGGAGCATGTTGTTCAATCTCCATGTGTTTGCATATGCTTTCGGGATTCCTGAGTTGCTAATTTCCAACTTCAATCCCTTATGGTCTGAGAAGTTGCATCGTATGATTCTAATTCTTTTGAATTTGCTGAGACTTGCTTTATGGCCTAATATGTGATCAATCCTAGAGTAGGTTCCATGTACTGCTGAGAAGAATGTGAATGCTTTACGTGTAGGATGAAAAGTTCTGTAGATATCTGTTAGATCCATTTGGGCTATAGTGTTGTTTAAATCTACTGTCTCCTTGTTGATCTTCTGTTCTGTCGATCTGTCAATATCTGTGAGTGGAGTATTGAAGTCCCCCAGTACTATTGTGTTGGGGTCTAAGTCTCCCTTTAAGTTTCTTAACAAATTTTTTAAATAAACCTGTGGCCTGTAATTAGGTGCATATACATTGAGAATTGTTATATCTTCCTGTAGTATTGATCCCTTAATCATTATATAGTGCCCCTCTTTGTCTCTCTTAACAGTTTTTGTGTTAAAGTTTATGTAGTCCGATATTAAGATGGTTACACCCGCTCTTTTTTCATTTCTGTTGGCATGGTATATCTTGTTCCATCCTTTTATTTTCAGTCTATATGGATCTTCGTTGGAAAGATGTGTTTCTTGTAGGCAGCAAATAGATGGTTTTTGTTCCTTAACCCAGTCAGCCAATCTCTGTCTTTTAACAGGACAGTTTAGACCTTTAACGTTCAATGTGACTATTGATAAGTGGTAAGTTTGCCCTGCCATTTGCCAGATATTTTCTAATGTATGCTTTGAATTCCCTGTGATCCTTTGCCGTGAGGTTCCCTTCATTTACCTTCTTTCATGTTGATGGTCGTGTTTCTGTGTTTCTGTGTGTAACACGTCTTTAAGTATCTTTTGCAGGGCTGGACGAGTGGCAACGAATTCTTTCAATTTTTGTTTGTTATGAAAGGTCTTTATTTCGCCTTCATTCACAAATGAGAGCTTTGCAGGGTATAATATTCTGGGCTGGCAGTTTTTCCCTCTAAGTACCTGGGCTATGTCTCGCCATTCCCTTCTAGCTTGTAGGGTTTCTGTTGAGAAGTCAGCTGTGAGTCTAATTGGAGATCCTCTGAGAGTAATCTGACGTTTCTCTCTTGCACATTTTAGGATCTTTTCTTTTTGCTTCACTGTGGTGAGTTTAATTACAATATGTCGTGCAGAGGATCTCTTTTGGTCATGTTTATTAGGGGTTCTATGAGCTTCCTGGATTAGGATTTCTCTTTCTTTCTCCAAGCCTGGAAAATTTTCTGCTTGTATCTCCCTAAAAAGGCCTTCTAATCCTTTCTCCCTCTCCATACCTTCAGGAACACCTAGAACCCGAATGTTGGGTTTTTTAATAGTATCCTGTAAATTCCCGACGATATCTTTTTAGTTTTCTAATTTCCTCTTCTTGTCTTTGGTTTGACTGTTTCCTCTCCTGTTCACTGTCTTCTAGGTCCGATATTCTCTCCTCTGCTTCACCCATTCTGGTTTTAAGGCCCTCAAGATTGCTTGTCACTTGATCTATTGAGTTCTTCAATTCATTAAGATTTTTTGTCACTCTCGTAGCTTCTTGTTCTACTAGTTGTTTCATTTCGTTTTGATTTCTCCGTAGTGCTTCATTCTCGCGAGAGAGATTTTCTATCTTATCCATTAAAGATTTCTGTAGTTCAAGAATTTTTTTTTGAGAACTTCTTAATGTTCTTATCAATTCTTTGAGATCTGCTTCTTGCATTTCTTCTATCTCATTATCTTCACAATCCTGACTTGGGATGTCTTTTCCGTTTGGGGTCATCATAGCGTCTTCCTTGATCTTGCTCCCTCGGAATCTGTTTTTGTTTGGCATTTTTTTTTCCCCCACACTCTTTCTCTGGGTTGTCAAGGTAACGGAGTTTGTGTGCACGGTGTGTTCCCAGTTTTTGGATCCCCTTCAGGTGTCTACAGCCTCGGGTTTTTGGTTCCGTCTGCCTCAGTGATGGGCAGGCGCACCTTGTCCCACTGCGTTTAATCAAATTCGACTTCGTAAGGTGGGCGGCGAGAGGGGCTAGTGTTCATGCGGGCTCGCCTCAACTGTGCTGTTTCCCCCGTGGGGGTCTGCTTCCCCCCGCCAGTGTCTCGGGATCCCTGTATCGGCTCCCGTTCACGCGCGCAGATCCTGTGGCGATTGTGTTCCGCCCGGCTCCCGTCTCAGCCGGTGGGCGCGCGCCGTGCCACTGCATTTATTCTAGCACGACTTAGCAGGATGGGTGACGAGAGAGGCTAGTGTCTGTGTGGGCTCGCCTCAATTGTGCTGTTTCCCTGGGGTCTGCTTCCCCCCACCAGTGTCTCGGGATCCCTGTATCGGCTCCCGTTTAAGCGCTCAATTCCAATGGCGACTGTGTTCCGTCCAGTTCCCGTCCCTCCCGGCAGCTCCCGTGCTACTATGGCACGATTTGCCGTTCGCAAACTTACTTTTCCCTAGGTCCTCTGCGTCTCATTCACTGGGTCCGGAAGAATTTCCACTGCATTTTTTTCCCTTAGATTTTTCCTGAGGCTACAGTAACTCTGTTTTTATTAAACTATCTCTTTGCGGAATGCTAGTGCGCATCTTCACTATTCCGCCATCTTGGCTCCGCACCATTCTCAACTCTAAAGTCCATAGATACTATCAGGAAATGCAAGCAAACCCAAAAGCTGTAGCAACAGCTTTGATTGAGTTAGCCACTACAGAATCAGATATTTCTGGATTCATCCAGTCCAATCTGGACAAACTGGTGTGGAATTGGTGTGGAAAGCACCCAGAAAAGCAGAGTCAACCTGGTTTTGGAGAAAAGCAAAGTCTTTTTCTAGGGGAAGTGGATTCAATGACATGTTTACAAACACCAATATCATTTTTAACCTTGTTTCTGCAGCTTTTCACTTAAAAACACGAATGTGTACCTGTTGTCTCTCCAGGTGAAACCAATTATCATTTGGCAACAAGAAGCAAAATGTTACATGCTACAATGCATACACAACTCTAAAGTCCATAGATACTATCCAGAAAACAGAAACAAACACAGAGGCTGTACCAAGAGCTTGGATTGAGTTAGCCACCACAACACCGGATATTTCAGGTTTCATCCAGACTCAACTGGAAAACCGGAGTGGAATTGGTGTGCAAAGCACCCAGAAAAGCAGAGTCAACCTGGTTTTGGAGAAAAACAAAGTCTTTTTCTTGGGCATGTGAATTCAATGTCATGTTTACAAACACTAATATCATTTTTAACCTGCTTTCCGCAGGTTTTTCCTCAGAAAAGAGGAATGTGTACCTGTTTTCTTGCCATGTGAAACAAATTAGCATTTGCCAACAGAAAAACAAAATGTTACATGCTACAATGCATTCACAACTCTAAAGTCCATAGATACTATCGACAAAGCACAAGCAAACACAGAAGCTGTAGCAAGACCTGGGATTGTGTTCGCCACCAAGAACTGGATATTTCTGGTTTCAACCAGAGCTATCTGGACAAACTGGTGTGGAATTGGTGTGCAAATCACTCAGAAAAGCAGAGTCAACCTGGTTTTGGAGAAAAGCAAAGTCTTTTTCTTGGGCAAGTGGATTCAATGTCATGTTTACACACACCAATATCATTTTTAACCTCGTTCTGCAGCGTTTTTCCTCAGAAACACGAAAATGTACCTGTTGTGTCCCCATTAGACACAATGAGCTTATGCCAACAGAAATACAAAATGATACATTTACAATGCATTCACAACTCTAAAGTATATAGGTGCCATCGAGAAAACACCAATAAACAAAGAAGCTGTAGCAAGAGCTTGGATTGAGTTAGCCAACACAGAACCGGATATTTCTGGTTCCATCCGCCCTAGGACACAGACCGCTGAAACTGTTTGTACTCCACCAGCATAGAGAACTCCTGCGAACTGAATCTTTCTACAGCCAGGAAGCAGACCAACCATAAGCTGTGTTTCCTATAGACAGGGTACAGAAATTCCAAAGATTGCAAATGCCTACTCCCAGGCTACAGAACACTTCCTAACTGATTGTTCCACACCTCCGATACAGAACTCATGTAAGCATGCACCTCACTACACTCATGTTATAGAACTCCTGTAAGCTCTGTCTAAGGATACAGACAGGCGCACATTGTGTCATCCTATTCCCAGGAACGGAACTCTGAAACAGCATCGCACTCCACTAGCAAACAGAACTCCCGTGAACTGCATCTCTCTACAGCCAGGACGCAGAACGCCCATAAGCTGCACATCCTAGAGCCAGGCTACAGAAATCACGCATATTGCGAATGCCTACTCCCTGGCTACAGAATTCTTCCAAACTTCTTCATTCCAACCTATAATACAGAACTCATGTAAGCTGCATCTGACTACACTTAGGTTACAGAACTCCTGTAAGCTCTGCCTAAGGATACAGACATTGCATACATTGTGTCATCCTATTCCCAGGCAACAGAACTCTGAAACAGCATTGCACTAAACTAGCATACAGAACTCCTGTACACTGCATCTCTCTACAGCCAGGACGCAGAACGCCCATAAGCTGCGCATCCAAGAGTCAGGCTACAGAAATCCTGCATATTGCGAATTCATACTCCCAGGCTACAGAAATCTTCAAAACTGCTTTGTTCCACACCTCTGATACAGAACTCATGTACGCTGCTTCTGACTAAACTCAGGATACAGAACTCCTGTAAGCTCTGTCTCCAATACACAGGCTACAGACATTGCGCACATTGTGTATGCCTATTCCCAGGCTACACACTGATGAAACAGCTTTGTACTCCAAGAGCATACAGAACTCCCATGAACTGAATCCCTCTGCAGCCATTAAACAGACCGACCATTTCTAAGTTTCCTATAGCAGGCTACAGAAATCCCACATATTGCGAATCCCTACTCCCAGGCTACAGAACTCTTCCAAACTGCTTCATTCCACACCTCCGACACAGAACTCATGTACGCTGCATCTGACTACACTCACGTTACAGAACTCCTGTAATCTCTGTCTCCTACACTCAGGCTACGAATTTTGCGCACATTGTGTATGCCTATTCACAGGCTACAGACCACAGAAACAGCTTTGTACTCCACTAGCATACAGAACTCCCATGAACTGAATCTCTCTACAGCCAGGAAGCAGACAGACCGTAAGCTGCGCTTCCTACAACAGGCTACAGAAATCCCGCATATTGCGAATGTCTGCACCCAGGCCTCAGAACCCTTCCTAAGTTCTTCGTTCCACACCTACGATACAGAACTCATGTATGCTTTAAATCACTACACTCTGGTTGCAGAACTCCTGTATGCTCTGATTCCTACTCACAGGCTACCAATTCCTCACATTGTGTAAGCGTATTCCCAGGCTACAGAATGCTGAAACAGCTGTGCATTCCACTAGCACACAGAACGCCCATGAACTGAATCTCTCTACAGCCAGGAAACAGACCGACCATAAGCTGCGTTTCCTATACACAGGCTAAAAAATCCCGCATATTGCGAATGCCTACTCCAAGGCTACAGAACTCTTACAAACTGCTTCGTTACACACCTCCGATACAGAACGCATGTAAGCTACACCTCACTACATTCAGGTTACAGAACTCCTGTAAGCTTTGTCTAACGACACAGTCATTGCGCACATTGTGTCATCCTATTCCCAGGCAACAGAACTCTGAAATAGCATTGCACTCCACTAGCATACAGCTCCCATGAACTAAATATCTCTACAGCCTGGAAGCATACCGACCATAAGCTGTGTTTCCTATAGACTGGGTACAGAAATCCCGCATATTGCGAATGCCTACTCCCAGGCTACAGAACCCTTCCAAACTGCTTCGTTCCACACCTCCAATACAGAACTCAAGTACGCTGCATCTGACTAAACTCAGGTTTCAGAACTCCTGTAAGCTCTGTCCCCTACACTCAATCTACAGATATTGCGCACATTGTGTATGCCTATTCCCAGGCTACAGACCGCTGAAAGAGCTTTATACTCCACTAGCATACAAAACTCCCCTGAACTGAATCTCTCTACAGGCAGGAAGCAGACCGACCATAAGCTGCGTTTCCTATAGACTGGGTACAGAAATCCCGCATATTGCGAATGCCTACTCCCAGGCTACAGAACTCTTCCAAACTGCTTTGATCCACACCTCCCATACGGAACTCACGTACACTGCATCTGACTACACTCAGGTTACAGAACTCCTGCAAGCTCTGTCTCCTACACTCAGGCTACCGAAATTGCGCGCATCGTGAAAGCATATTCCCAGGCTACAGAACGCTGAAACAGCTTTGCACTCCACTAGCATACAGAACTCCCTTTAACTTAATCTCTCTAGAGCCTGTACCCAGAATTCCTATAAGCTGCGTTTCCTATAGACAGGTTACAGAAATCCAGCATATTGCGAATGCCTACTCCCAGCTTCAGAACTCTTACAAACTGCTTCGTTACACACTTCCAATACACAACGCATGTAACCTGTACCTCACTACACTCAGGTTACAGAACACCTGTTAGCTCTATCTAAGGATAAAGACATTCCACACATTGTGTCATCTGATTCCCAGGCAATAGCACTCTGAAATAGCATTGCACTCCACTAGCATACAAAACTTCCGTGAACTGCATTTCTCTACAAGCAGGATACAGACCTCCCATAAGCTGCGCATCCGAGAGTCAGGCTACAGAAATCCCGCATATT
Organism: Sylvilagus floridanus; assembly: GCA_949820135.1. Lineage (NCBI taxonomy): Eukaryota > Metazoa > Chordata > Mammalia > Lagomorpha > Leporidae > Sylvilagus > Sylvilagus floridanus. The sequence continues at coordinate 28,128,761 of OX463228.1, forward strand.
GCGAATGCCTACTCCCAGGCTACAGAACTCCTCCAGACTGCTTCGTTCCACACCTCAGACACAGAACTCTTGTATGCTGTAAATCACTACACTCAGGTTACAGAACTCCTGTATGCTCTCTCTCTTACACTCGGGCTACCTACATTGCTCACATTGTGTAAGCATATTCCCAGGCTACAGACCCCTGAAACAGCTTTGTACTCCACTAGCATACAGAACTCCCGTGAACAGAATCTCTCTACAGCCCAGAAGCAGACTGACCATAAGCTGCGTTTCCTATAGAGAGGCTACAGAAATCCCACATATTGTGAATGCCTACTCCCAGGCTACAGAACGTTTCCAAACTGCTAACATCCACACCTCCTATACAGAACTCATATATGCTGTAAATCACTACACTCAGGTTGCAGAACGAAATTACGCTGTCTTCTACACTCAGGCTACCGAAACTGCCTACATTGTGTAAGCGTATTCCCAGGCTACAGAACGCTGAAATAGCTTTGCACTCCACAAGCATACAGAACTCCCATGAACTGAATCTCTCTGCAGCCTGTATCCAGAATTCCTATAAGCTGCACATCCCAGTGTCAGGCTACAGAAATCCCGCATATTGCGAATGCCTACTCCCAGGCTACAGAACTCTAACAAACTGCTTCGTTACACACCTCAGATACAGAACTCACGTAAGCTGCACCTCACTACACTCAGGTTACAGAACTCCTGTAAGCTCTGCCTAAGGATACAGACATTGCGCACATTGTGTCATCCTATTCCCAGGCAACAGAACTCTGAAACAGCATTGAACTAAACTAGCATACAGAACTCCCGTGAACTGCATCTCTCCACAGCCAGGATGCAGAACACCCATAAGCTGCGCATCCAAGAGTCAGGCTACAGAAATCCTGCATATTGCGAATCCCTACTCCCAGGCTACAGGAATCTTCAAAACTGCTTTCTTCCACACCTCCGATACAGAACTCATGTACGCTGCATCTGACTAAACTCAGGTTACAGAACTCCTGTAAGCTCTGTCTCCTATACACAGGCTACAGACATTGCGCACATTGTGTATGCCTATTCCCAGGCTACACACTGATGAAACAGCTTTGTACTCCAAGAGCATACAGAACTCCCATGAACTGAATCCCTCTGCAGCCATTAAGCAGACCGAACATAAGCTGCGTTTCCTATAGCAGGCTACAGAAATCCCACATATTGCGAATCCCTACTCCCAGGCTACAGAACTCTTCCAAACTGCTTCATTCCACACCTCCGACACAGAACTCATGTACGCTGCATCTGAGTACACTCACGTTACAGAACTCCTGTAATCTCTGTCTCCTACACTCAGGCTACGAATTTTGCGCACATTGTGTATGCCTATTCACAGGCTACAGACCACAGAAACAGCTTTGTACTCCACTAGCATACAGAACTCCCATGAACTGAATCTCTCTACAGCCAGGAAGCAGACAGACCGTAAGCTGCGCTTCCTACAACAGGCTACAGAAATCCCGCATATTGCGAATGTCTACTCCCAAGCCTCAGAACCCTTCCTAAGTTCTTCGTTCCACACCTACGATACAGAACTCATGTATGCTTTAAATCACTACACTCTGGTTGCAGAAATCCTGTATGCTCTGATTCCTACTCACAGGCTACCAAAATTCCTCACATTGTGTAAGCGTATTCCCAGGCAACAGAATGCTGAAACAGCTGTGCACTCCAAAGCATACAGAACGCCCATGAACTGAATCTCTCTACAGCCAGGAAACAGACCAACCATAAGCTGCGTTTCCTATACACAGGCTAAAAAATCCCGCATATTGCGAATGCCTAATCCCAGGCTACAGAACTCTTACAAACTGCTTCGTTACACACCTCTGATACAGAACTCATGTAAGCTACACCTCACTACACTCAGGTTACAGAACTCCTGTAAGCTTTGTCTAAAAACAGACATTGCGCACATTGTGTCATCCTATTCCCAGGCAACAGAACTCTGAAATAGCATTGCACTCCACTAGCATACAGCTCCCATGAACTGAATATCTCTACAGCCTGGAAGCAGACCGACCATAAGCTGCATTTCCTATAGACAGGCTACAGAAATCCAGCATATTGCGAATGCCTACTCCCAGGCTACAGAACACTTCCAAACTGCTTCGTTCCACACCTCCAATACAGGACTCATGTACGCTGCATCTTACTGAACTCAGGTTACAGAACTCCTGTAAGATCTGTCCCCTACACTCAATCTACAGATATTGCGCACATTGTGTATGCCTATTCCCAGGCTACAGACCGCTGAAAGAGCTTTATACTCCACTAGCATACAAAACTCCCCTGAACTGAATCTCTCTACAGGCAGGAAGCAGACCGACCATAAGCTGTGTTTCCTATTGACAGTGTACAGAAAACCCGCATATTGCGAATGCCTACTCCCAGGCTACAGAACTCTTCCAAACTGCTTTGATCCACACCTCCCATACGGAACTCACGTACACTGCATCTGACTACACTCAGGTTACAGAACTCCTGCAAGCTCTGTCTCCTACACTCAGGCTAGCGAAGTTGCACACATAGTGTAAGCGTATTCCCAGGCTACAGAAAGCTGAAACAGCTTTGCACTCCACTAGCATACAGAACTCCCTTTAACTTAATTTCTCTAGAGCCTGTACCCAGAATTCCTATCAGCTATGTTTCCTATAGACAGGCTACAGAAATCCTGCATATTGCAAATCCCTACTCCCAAGCTGCGGAACTCTTCCAAACTGCTTCGTTACCACCTGTAATACTGAACGCATGTAAGTTGCATCTGACTATATTCAGGTTAAAGAACTCCTGTACGCTCTCTCTCCTACACTCAGGCTATCAAAATTGCGAACATTGTGTAAGCGTATTCCAAGGATACAGAACGCTAAAACAGCTTTTTACTCCACTAGCATACAGAACTCCCGTGAGCTGAATCACTCTACAGCCAGGAAGCAGACCGACCATAAGCTGCGTTTCCTATAGACAGGCTACAGAAATCCCACATATTGCGAATGCCTACTCCCAGGGTACAGAACTCTTCCAAACTGCTTCGTTCCACACCTCCGATACAGAACTCATGTATGCTGTAAAACACTACACTCAGGTTGCAGCACTGATGTGTGCTGTGTCTCATACACTCAGGCTACCGAACTTGCACACATTGTGTAAGCGTATTCCCAGGCTACAGAACGCTGAAACAGCTGTGCACTCCACTAGCGTACAGAATTCCCTTGAGCTGAATCTATCTACAGGCTATATCCAGAATTCCTATAAGCTGCACATCCCTTAGTCAGGCTACAGAAATCATGCATATTGCGAATGCCTACTCCCAGGCTACAGAACTCTAACAAACTGCTTCGTTACACACCTCCGATACAGAACTCATGTAAACTGCACCTCACTACACTCAGGTTACAGAACTCCTGTAAGCTCTGTCTAAGGATACAGACATTTTGCACATTGTGTCACCCTATTCCCAGCAAACAGAACTCTGAAATAGCATTGCCCTCCACTAGCATACTGTACTCCCGGGAACTCAATATCTCTACAGCCTGTATCCAGAATTCCTATAAGCTGTGTTTCCTATAGACAGGCTACAGAAATCCCGCATATTGCGAATGCCTACTCCCAGGCTACAGAACTCTTCTAATGCTTACATCCACACCACTGATACAGAACTCATGTAAGCTGCACCTCACTACACTCAGGTTAAAAAACTCCTGTAAGCTCTGTCCAAAGATACAGACATCGTTCACATTGTGTCATCCTATTCCCAGGCAACAGAACTCTGAAATAGCATTGCACTGCATTAGCATACAGAACTCCCGTGAACTGCATCTCTCCACAGCCAGGACGAAGAACTCCCACAAGCTGCGCTTCCTAGAGTCAGGCGACAGAAATCCCACATATTGCGAATGCCTACTCCCAGGCTACAGAACTCTTCCAAACTGCTTCGTTCCACACCTCCAATACAGAACTCAAGTACGCTGCATCTGACAATACTCAGGTACAGAACTGCTGTACGTTCTCTCTCCTACTCTCAGGCTACCGAAATTGCACATATTGCATAAGCGTATTACCAGGCTAGAGAACGCTGAATCAGCTTTGCACTCCACTAGCATACAGAACACCCATGATCTGAATCTCTCTACAGTAAGTATCCAGAATTCCGATAAGCTGCACATACCAGAGTCAGGCTACAGAAATCCCGCATATTGCGAATGCCTACTCCCAGGCTACGGAACTCTTACAAACTGCTTCGTTCCACACCTGTAATACAGAACTCATGTACGCTGCATCTCACTAAACTCAAGTTACAGAACTCCTGTAAGCTCTGTCTCCTACACTCAGGCTACAGACATTGCGCACAATGTGTTTACATATTCCCAGGCTACAGAACGCTGAAACAGCTTTGTACTCCACTAGCATACAGAATTCCCGTGAACTGAATCTCTAAACAGCCAGGAAGCAGAACGACCATAAGCTGCGTTCCGTATAGACAGGCTACAGAAATCCCACATATTGAGAATCCCTAATCCAAGCTACGGAACTCTTACAAACTGCTTCGTTCCACATCTGTAATATAGAACTCATGTACGCTGCATCTCACTAAACTCAGGTTACAGAACCCCTGTACTCTCTCTCTCCTACACTCAAGCTACCGAAAATGCCCACATTGTGTAAGTGTATTCCCAGGCTACAGAACGCTGAAACAGCTTTGCACTCCACTAGCATACAGAACTCCCGTTAACTGAATCTCTCTACAGCCTGTATCCAGAATTCCTGTAAGCTGCACATCCCAGAGTTAGTCTACAGAAATCCCGCATATTGCGAATGCCTTCTCCCAGGCTACAGAACTCTTCCAAACTGCTTTTTTTACACACCTCAGATACAGAACTCACGTAAGCTCACCTCACTACACTCAGGTTACAGAACTCCTGTAAGCTCTGTCTAAGGATACAGACATTGCGCACATTGTGTCAAAAAATTCCCAGGCAACAGAACTCTGCAATACCATTGACTCCACTAGCATACAGAACTCCCGCGAACTGCATCTCTCTACAGTCAGGACGCAGAATGCCCATAAGCAGTGCATCCTAGAGTCAGGCGACAGAAATCACGCATATTGCGAATCCCTACTCCCAGGCTACAGAACTCTTCCAAACTGCTTACATCCACACCTCCGATACAGAACTCATGTACGCTGAATCTGACTAAACTCAGGTTACAGAACTCCTGTAAGCTCTGTCTCCTACACACAGTCTAAGTTATTGCGCACATGGGGTAAGCGTATTCCCAGGCAACAGAACTCTGAAATAGTATTGCACTCCACTAGCATACAGAACTGTCATTAACTGAATGTCTCTAAAGCCTGTATCCAGAATTCCGATCAGCTGCGTTTCTCATAGACAGGCTACAGAAATCCCGCATATTGCGAATGCCTACTCCCAGGCTACAGAACTCTTCCAAACTGCTTACAACCACTCCTCCGATACAGAACTCATGTAAGCTGCACCTCACTACACTCAGCTTGCAGAACGCCTGTATGCTCTGTCTCCTACACTCAATCTACAGAAATTGCGGACACTGTGTATGCCTTTTCCACGCTATAGACCGCTGAAACAGCTTTGTACTCCACTAGCACACAGAAATCCCGTGAACTGCATCTCTCTACAGCCAGGACACAGAACGCCCATAAGCTGCGCATCCTAGAGTCAGGGTGCAGAAATCCCTCATATTGCGAATCCCTACTCCCAAGCTACAGAACACTTCCAAACTGCTTAAATGCACACATCTGATACAGAACTCATGTACGCTGCATCAGATAAACTTAGGTTACAGAACTCCTGTAAGCTCTGTCTGCTACACTCAGACTACAGACATTGCGCATATTGTGTATGCCTATTCCCAGGCTACAGACTGCTGAAACATATTTGTACTTCACTAGCATACAGAACTCCCGTGAACTGAATCTCTCTACAACCAAGAAGCAGACCGACCATAAGCTGCTTTTCCTATAGACGGGCTACAGAAATCCCGCATATTGCGAATTCCTACTCCCGGGGAACAGAACTTTTCCAAAGAGCTTCATTCCACACCTGTAATACAGAACTCATGTAAGCTGCATCTGACTAAACTCAAGTTACAGAACTCCTGTGAGCTCTGTCTAAGGATACAGACATTGTGCACATTGTGTCACCCTTTTCCCAGGCAACAGAACTCGGAAATAGCATTGCACTCCACTAGCATACAGAACTCCCGTGAACTGAATCTGTCTACAGCCAGGAGCAGAACGCCCGTAAGCTGCGTTTCCTATAGACAAGCTTAAGAAATCCCGCATATTGCAAATGCCTACTCCCAGGCTACAGAACTCTTCCAAAATGCTTCGTTCCACAGCTGTAATTCAGAATTCATGAACACTGCATCTGACTACACTCAGGTTACAGAACTCCTGTAAGCTCTAACGATACAGACATTGTGCATATTGTGTATGCCTATTCCCAGGCAAAAGAACTCTTAAATAGCATTGCACTCCACTAGAATACAGAACTCCCGTGAACTGCATCTCTCTATAGCCAGCACGCAGAATGCCTATAAGCTGCGTTTCCTCTAGACAGGCGACAGAAATCCAGCATATTGCGAATGCCTACTCCCGGGCTGCAGAACTCTTCCAAACTGCTTCGTTACACACCTGTAATACAGAGTTCATGTAAGCTGCATCTGACTACACTCAGATTACAGAACTCCTGTAAGCTCTGTCACCTAAACTCAGGCTACGGACATTACGCACATTGTGTATGCCTATCCCCAGGCTACAGACCGCTGAAACAGCTTTCTATTCCAATAGCATACAGAAGTCCCGTGAACTGAATCCCTCTACAGCCAGGAAGCAGACCGACCATAAGCTGGGTTTCCTATAGACAGGCTACAGAAATCCCGCATATTGCGAATCCCTACTCCCAGGCCACAGAACCCTTCCTAACTGCTTCGATCCACACCTCCGATACAGAATTCATGTATGCTGTAAATCACTACATTCAGGGTAAAGAACTCCTGTACACTCTCTCTCCTACACTCAGGCTACCGAAATTGCAGACATTATGTAAGCGTATTCCCAGCCTACAGAACGCTGAAACAGCTTTGCACTCCACTAGCATACAGAACTCCCATGAACTGAATCTCTCTACAGCCTGTATCTAGATTTCCTATAACCCTCACATCCCAGAGTCAGGCTACAAAATCCCGCATATTGCGAATGCCTACTCCCAGGCTACAGAACCCTTACAAACTGCTTCGTTCCACACCTGTAATACAGAGCTCATGTATGCTGCATCTGACTTAATCAGGTTACAGAACTCCTGTAAGCTCTGTCTCCTACACGCAGGCTACGGACATTGCACACATTGTGTATGCCTATTTCCAGGCTATAGACGGCTGAAACAGCTTTGTACTCCACTAGCATACAGAACTCCTGTGAACTGAATCTCTCTACAGCCAGCAAGCAGAATGCCCATAAGCTGCGCATCCTAGATTCAGGCTACAGAAATCCCACATATTGTGAAATCCTACTCCCAGGCTACACAACCCTTCCTAACTGCTTCGTTCCACACCTCCGATACAGAACTCATGTATGCTGTAAATCACTACATTCAGGGTACAGAACTCCTGTACATTCTCTCTCCTATAATCAGGCTACCGAAATTGCGCACATCGTGTAGCGTATTCCCAGGCTACAGAACGCTGAAACAGCTGTGCACTCCACTAGCATACAGAATTCCCTTGAGCTGAATCTATCTACAGGCTATATCCAGAATTCCTATAAGCTGCACATCCCTTAGTCAGGCTACAGAAATCATGCATATTGCGAATGCCTACTCCCAGGCTACAGAACTCTAACAAACTGCTTCGTTACACACCTCCGATACAGAACTCATGTAAACTGCACCTCACTACACTCAGGTTACAGAACTCCTGTAAGCTCTGTCTAAGGATACAGACATTTTGCACATTGTGTCACCCTATTCCCAGCAAACAGAACTCTGAAATAGCATTGCCCTCCACTAGCATACTGTACTCCCGGGAACTCAATATCTCTACAGCCTGTATCCAGAATTCCTATAAGCTGTGTTTCCTATAGACAGGCTACAGAAATCCCGCATATTGCAAATGCCTACTCCCAGGCTACAGAACTCTTCTAATGCTTACATCCACACCACTGATACAGAACTCATGTAAGCTGCACCTCACTACACTCAGGTTAAAAAACTCCTGTAAGCTCTGTCCAAAGATACAGACATCGTTCACATTGTGTCATCCTATTCCCAGGCAACAGAAATCTGAAATAGCATTGCACTCCATTAGCATACAGAACTCCCGTGAACTGCATCTCTCCACAGCCAGGACGAAGAACTCCCACAAGCTGCGCTTCCTAGAGTCAGGCGACAGAAATCCCGCATATTGCGAATGCCTACTCCCAGGCTACGGAACTCTTACAAACTGCTTCATTCCACACCTGTAATACAGAACTCATGTACGCTGCATCTCACTAAACTCAAGTTACAGAACTCCTGTAAGCTCTGTCTCCTACACTCAGGCTACAGACATTGCGCACAATGTGTTTACATATTCCCAGGCTACAGAACGCTGAAACAGCTTTTTACTCCACTTGCATACAGAATTCCCGTGAACTGAATCTCTAAACAGCCAGGAAGCAGACCGACCATAAGCTGCGTTCCGTATAGACAGGCTACAGAAATCCCACATATTGAGAATCCCTAATCCAAGCTACGGAACTCTTACAAACTGCTTCGTTCCACATCTGTAATATAGAACTCATGTACGCGGCATCTCACTAAACTCAGCTTATAGAACCCCTGTACTCTCTCTCTCCTACACTCAAGCTACCGAAATTGCGCACATTGTGTAAGCGTATTCCCAGGCTACAGAACGCTGAAACAGCTTTACACTCCACTAGCATACAGAACTCCCGTTAACTGAATCTCTCTACAGCCTGTATCCAGAATTCCTGTAAGCTGCACATCCCAGAGTTAGTCTACAGAAATCCCGCATATTGCGAATGCCTTCTCCCAGGCTACAGAACTCTTCCAAACTGCTTTTTTTACACACCTCAGATACAGAACTCACGTAAGCTCACCTCACTACACTCAGGTTACAGAACTCCTGTAAGCTCTGTCTAAGGATACAGACATTGCGCACATTGTGTCAAAAAATTCCCAGGCAACAGAACTCTGCAATACCATTGACTCCACTAGCATACAGAACTCCCGCGAACCGCATCTCTCTACAGTCAGGACGCAGAATGCCCATAAGCTGTGCATCCTAGAGTCAGGCGACAGAAATCCCGCATATTGCGAATCCCTCCTCCCAGGCTACAGAACTCTTCCAAACTGCTTACATCCACACCTCCGATACAGAACTCATGTACGCTGAATCTGACTAAACTCAGGTTACAGAACTCCTGTAAGCTCTGTCTCCTACACACAGTCTACAGTTATTGCGCACATGGGGTAAGCGTATTCCCAGGCAACAGAACTCTGAAATAGTATTGCACTCCACTAGCATACAGAACTGTCATTAACTGAATGTCTCTAAAGCCTGTATCCAGAATTCCGATCAGCTGCGTTTCTCATAGACAGGCTACAGAAATCCCGCATATTGCGAATGCCTACTCCCAGGCTACAGAACTCTTCCAAACTGCTTACATCCACTCCTCCGATACAGAACTCATGTAAGCTGCACCTCACTACACTCAGCTTGCAGAACGCCTGTATGCTCTGTCTCCTACACTCAATCTACAGAAATTGCGGACACTGTGTATGCCTTTTCCAGGCTATAGACCGCTGAAACAGCTTTGTACTCCACTAGCACACAGAAATCCCGTGAACTGCATCTCTCTACAGCCAGGACACAGAACGCCCATAAGCTGCGCATCCTAGAGTCAGGGTGCAGAAATCCCTCATATTGCGAATCCCTACTCCCAAGCTACAGAACACTTCCAAACTGCTTAAATGCACACATCTGATACAGAACTCATGTACGCTGCATCAGATAAACTTAGGTTACAGAACTCCTGTAAGCTCTGTCTGCTACACTCAGACTACAGACATTGCGCATATTGTGTATGCCTATTCCCAGGCTACAGACTGCTGAAACATATTTGTACTTCACTAGCATACAGAACTCCCATGAACTGAATCTCTCTACAACCAAGAAGCAGACCGACCATAAGCTGCTTTTCCTATAGACGGGCTACAGAAATCCCGCATATTGCGAATTCCTACTCCCGGGGAACAGAACTTTTCCAAAGAGCTTCATTCCACACCTGTAATACAGAACTCATGTAAGCTGCATCTGACTAAACTCAAGTTACAGAACTCCTGTGAGCTCTGTCTAAGGATACAGACATTGTGCACATTGTGTCACCCTTTTCCCAGGCAACAGAACTCGGAAATAGCATTGCACTCCACTAGCATACAGAACTCCCGTGAACTGAATCTGTCTACAGCCAGGAGCAGAACGCCCGTAAGCTGCGTTTCCTATAGACAAGCTTAAGAAATCCCGCATATTGCAAATGCCTACTCCCAGGCTACAGAACTCTTCCAAAATGCTTCGTTCCACAGCTGTAATTCAGAATTCATGAACACTGCATCTGACTACACTCAGGTTACAGAACTCCTGTAAGCTCTAACGATACAGACATTGTGCATATTGTGTATGCCTATTCCCAGGCAAAAGAACTCTTAAATAGCATTGCACTCCACTAGAATACAGAACTCCCGTGAACTGCATCTCTCTATAGCCAGCACGCAGAATGCCTATAAGCTGCGTTTCCTCTAGACAGGCGACAGAAATCCAGCATATTGCGAATGCCTACTCCCGGGCTGCAGAACTCTTCCAAACTGCTTCGTTACACACCTGTAATACAGAGTTCATGTAAGCTGCATCTGACTACACTCAGATTACAGAACTCCTGTAAGCTCTGTCACCTAAACTCAGGCTACGGACATTACGCACATTGTGTATGCCTATCCCCAGGCTACAGACCGCTGAAACAGCTTTCTATTCCAATAGCATACAGAAGTCCCGTGAACTGAATCCCTCTACAGCCAGGAAGCAGACCGACCATAAGCTGGGTTTCCTATAGACAGGCTACAGAAATCCCGCATATTGCGAATCCCTACTCCCAGGCCACAGAACCCTTCCTAACTGCTTCGATCCACACCTCCGATACAGAATTCATGTATGCTGTAAATCACTACATTCAGGGTAAAGAACTCCTGTACACTCTCTCTCCTACACTCAGGCTACCGAAATTGCAGACATTATGTAAGCGTATTCCCAGCCTACAGAACGCTGAAACAGCTTTGCACTCCACTAGCATACAGAACTCCCATGAACTGAATCTCTCTACAGCCTGTATCCAGATTTCCTATAACCCTCACATCCCAGAGTCAGGCTACAAAATCCCGCATATTGCGAATGCCTACTCCCAGGCTACAGAACCCTTACAAACTGCTTCGTTCCACACCTGTAATACAGAGCTCATGTATGCTGCATCTGACTTAATCAGGTTACAGAACTCCTGTAAGCTCTGTCTCCTACACGCAGGCTACGGACATTGCACACATTGTGTATGCCTATTCCCAGGCTATAGACGGCTGAAACAGCTTTGTACTCCACTAGCATACAGAACTCCTGTGAACTGAATCTCTCTACAGCCAGCAAGCAGAATGCCCATAAGCTGCGCATCCTAGATTCAGGCTACAGAAATCCCACATATTGTGAAATCCTACTCCCAGGCTACACAACCCTTCCTAACTGCTTCGTTCCACACCTCCGATACAGAACTCATGTATGCTGTAAATCACTACATTCAGGGTACAGAACTCCTGTACATTCTCTCTCCTATAATCAGGCTACCGAAATTGCGCACATCGTGTAGCGTATTCCCAGGCTACAGAACGCTGAAACAGCTGTGCACTCCACTAGCATACAGAATTCCCTTGAGCTGAATCTATCTACAGGCTATATCCAGAATTCCTATAAGCTGCACATCCCTTAGTCAGGCTACAGAAATCATGCATATTGCGAATGCCTACTCCCAGGCTACAGAACTCTAACAAACTGCTTCGTTACACACCTCCGATACAGAACTCATGTAAACTGCACCTCACTACACTCAGGTTACAGAACTCCTGTAAGCTCTGTCTAAGGATACAGACATTTTGCACATTGTGTCACCCTATTCCCAGCAAACAGAACTCTGAAATAGCATTGCCCTCCACTAGCATACTGTACTCCCGGGAACTCAATATCTCTACAGCCTGTATCCAGAATTCCTATAAGCTGTGTTTCCTATAGACAGGCTACAGAAATCCCGCATATTGCAAATGCCTACTCCCAGGCTACAGAACTCTTCTAATGCTTACATCCACACCACTGATACAGAACTCATGTAAGCTGCACCTCACTACACTCAGGTTAAAAAACTCCTGTAAGCTCTGTCCAAAGATACAGACATCGTTCACATTGTGTCATCCTATTCCCAGGCAACAGAAATCTGAAATAGCATTGCACTCCATTAGCATACAGAACTCCCGTGAACTGCATCTCTCCACAGCCAGGACGAAGAACTCCCACAAGCTGCGCTTCCTAGAGTCAGGCGACAGAAATCCCGCATATTGCGAATGCCTACTCCCAGGCTACGGAACTCTTACAAACTGCTTCATTCCACACCTGTAATACAGAACTCATGTACGCTGCATCTCACTAAACTCAAGTTACAGAACTCCTGTAAGCTCTGTCTCCTACACTCAGGCTACAGACATTGCGCACAATGTGTTTACATATTCCCAGGCTACAGAACGCTGAAACAGCTTTGTACTCCACTTGCATACAGAATTCCCGTGAACTGAATCTCTAAACAGCCAGGAAGCAGACCGACCATAAGCTGCGTTCCGTATAGACAGGCTACAGAAATCCCACATATTGAGAATCCCTAATCCAAGCTACGGAACTCTTACAAACTGCTTCGTTCCACATCTGTAATATAGAACTCATGTACGCGGCATCTCACTAAACTCAGCTTATAGAACCCCTGTACTCTCTCTCTCCTACACTCAAGCTACCGAAATTGCGCACATTGTGTAAGTGTATTCCCAGGCTACAGAACGCTGAAACAGCTTTACACTCCACTAGCATACAGAACTCCCGTTAACTGAATCTCTCTACAGCCTGTATCCAGAATTCCTGTAAGCTGCACATCCCAGAGTTAGTCTACAGAAATCCCGCATATTGCGAATGCCTTCTCCCAGGCTACAGAACTCTTCCAAACTGCTTTTTTTACACACCTCAGATACAGAACTCACGTAAGCTCACCTCACTACACTCAGGTTACAGAACTCCTGTAAGCTCTGTCTAAGGATACAGACATTGCGCACATTGTGTCAAAAAATTCCCAGGCAACAGAACTCTGCAATACCATTGACTCCACTAGCATACAGAACTCCCGCGAACCGCATCTCTCTACAGTCAGGACGCAGAATGCCCATAAGCTGTGCATCCTAGAGTCAGGCGACAGAAATCCCGCATATTGCGAATCCCTCCTCCCAGGCTACAGAACTCTTCCAAACTGCTTACATCCACACCTCCGATACAGAACTCATGTACGCTGAATCTGACTAAACTCAGGTTACAGAACTCCTGTAAGCTCTGTCTCCTACACACAGTCTACAGTTATTGCGCACATGGGGTAAGCGTATTCCCAGGCAACAGAACTCTGAAATAGTATTGCACTCCACTAGCATACAGAACTGTCATTAACTGAATGTCTCTAAAGCCTGTATCCAGAATTCCGATCAGCTGCGTTTCTCATAGACAGGCTACAGAAATCCCGCATATTGCGAATGCCTACTCCCAGGCTACAGAACTCTTCCAAACTGCTTACATCCACTCCTCCGATACAGAACTCATGTAAGCTGCACCTCACTACACTCAGCTTGCAGAACGCCTGTATGCTCTGTCTCCTACACTCAATCTACAGAAATTGCGGACACTGTGTATGCCTTTTCCAGGCTATAGACCGCTGAAACAGCTTTGTACTCCACTAGCACACAGAAATCCCGTGAACTGCATCTCTCTACAGCCAGGACACAGAACGCCCATAAGCTGCGCATCCTAGAGTCAGGGTGCAGAAATCCCTCATATTGCGAATCCCTACTCCCAAGCTACAGAACACTTCCAAACTGCTTAAATGCACACATCTGATACAGAACTCATGTACGCTGCATCAGATAAACTTAGGTTACAGAACTCCTGTAAGCTCTGTCTGCTACACTCAGACTACAGACATTGCGCATATTGTGTATGCCTATTCCCAGGCTACAGACTGCTGAAACATATTTGTACTTCACTAGCATACAGAACTCCCGTGAACTGAATCTCTCTACAACCAAGAAGCAGACCGACCATAAGCTGCTTTTCCTATAGACGGGCTACAGAAATCCCACATATTGCGAATTCCTACTCCCGGGGAACAGAACTTTTCCAAAGAGCTTCATTCCACACCTGTAATACAGAACTCATGTAAGCTGCATCTGACTAAACTCAAGTTACAGAACTCCTGTGAGCTCTGTCTAAGGATACAGACATTGTGCACATTGTGTCACCCTTTTCCCAGGCAACAGAACTCGGAAATAGCATTGCACTCCACTAGCATACAGAACTCCCGTGAACTGAATCTGTCTACAGCCAGGAGCAGAACGCCCGTAAGCTGCGTTTCCTATAGACAAGCTTAAGAAATCCCGCATATTGCAAATGCCTACTCCCAGGCTACAGAACTCTTCCAAAATGCTTCGTTCCACAGCTGTAATTCAGAATTCATGAACACTGCATCTGACTACACTCAGGTTACAGAACTCCTGTAAGCTCTAACGATACAGACATTGTGCATATTGTGTATGCCTATTCCCAGGCAAAAGAACTCTTAAATAGCATTGCACTCCACTAGAATACAGAACTCCCGTGAACTGCATCTCTCTATAGCCAGCACGCAGAATGCCTATAAGCTGCGTTTCCTCTAGACAGGCGACAGAAATCCAGCATATTGCGAATGCCTACTCCCGGGCTACAGAACTCTTCCAAACTGCTTCGTTACACACCTGTAATACAGAGTTCATGTAAGCTGCATCTGACTACACTCAGATTACAGAACTCCTGTAAGCTCTGATACCTAAACTCAGGCTACGGACATTACGCACATTGTGTATGCCTATCCCCAGGCTACAGACCGCTGAAACAGCTTTCTATTCCAATAGCATACAGAAGTCCCGTGAACTGAATCTCTCTACAGCCAGGAAGCAGACCGACCATAAGCTGGGTTTCCTATAGACAGGCTACAGAAATCCCGCATATTGCGAATCCCTACTCCCAGGCCACAGAACCCTTCCTAACTGCTTCGATCCACACCTCCGATACAGAATTCATGTATGCTATAAATCACTACATTCAGGGTAAAGAACTCCTGTACACTCTCTCTCCTACACTCAGGCTACCGAAATTGCAGACATTATGTAAGCGTATTCCCAGCCTACAGAACGCTGAAACAGCTTTGCACTCCACTAGCATACAGAACTCCCATGAACTGAATCTCTCTACAGCCTTTATCCAGATTTCCTATAACCCTCACATCCCAGAGTCAGGCTACAAAATCCCGCATATTGCGAATGCCTACTCCCAGGCTACAGAACCCTTACAAACTGCTTCGTTCCACACCTGTAATACAGAGCTCATGTATGCTGCATCTGACTTAATCAGGTTACAGAACTCCTGTAAGCTCTGTCTCCTACACGCAGGCTACGGACATTGCACACATTGTGTATGCCTATTCCCAGGCTATAGACGGCTGAAACAGCTTTGTACTCCACTAGCATACAGAACTCCTGTGAACTGAATCTCTCTACAGCCAGCAAGCAGAATGCCCATAAGCTGCGCATCCTAGATTCAGGCTACAGAAATCCCACATATTGTGAAATCCTACTCCCAGGCTTCACAACCCTTCCTAACTGCTTCGTTCCACACCTCCGATACAGAACTCATGTATGCTGTAAATCACTACATTCAGGGTACAGAACTCCTGTACATTCTCTCTCCTATAATCAGGCTACCGAAATTGCGCACATCGTGTAGCGTATTCCCAGGCTACAGAACGCTGAAACAGCTGTGCACTCCACTAGCATACAGAATTCCCTTGAGCTGAATCTATCTACAGGCTATATCCAGAATTCCTATAAGCTGCACATCCCTTAGTCAGGCTACAGAAATCATGCATATTGCGAATGCCTACTCCCAGGCTACAGAACTCTAACAAACTGCTTCGTTACACACCTCCGATACAGAACTCATGTAAACTGCACCTCACTACACTCAGGTTACAGAACTCCTGTAAGCTCTGTCTAAGGATACAGACATTTTGCACATTGTGTCACCCTATTCCCAGCAAACAGAACTCTGAAATAGCATTGCCCTCCACTAGCATACTGTACTCCCGGGAACTCAATATCTCTACAGCCTGTATCCAGAATTCCTATAAGCTGTGTTTCCTATAGACAGGCTACAGAAATCCCGCATATTGCGAATGCCTACTCCCAGGCTACAGAACTCTTCCAAAATGCTTCGTTCCACAGCTGTAATTCAGAATTCATGAACACTGCATCTGACTACACTCAGGTTACAGAACTCCTGTAAGCTCTAACGATACAGACATCGTGCATATTGTGTATGCCTATTCCCAGGCAAAAGAACTCTTAAATAGCATTGCACTCCACTAGAATACAGAACTCCCGTGAACTGCATCTCTCTATAGCCAGCACGCAGAATGCCTATAAGCTGCGTTTCCTCTAGACAGGCGACAGAAATCCAGCATATTGCGAATGCCTACTCCCGGGCTACAGAACTCTTCCAAACTGCTTCGTTACACACCTGTAATACAGAGTTCATGTAAGCCGCATCTGACTACACTCAGATTACAGAACTCCTGTAAGCTCTGTCACCTAAACTCAGGCTACGGACATTACGCACATTGTGTATGCCTATCCCCAGGCTACAGACCGCTGAAACAGCTTTCTATTCCAATAGCATACAGAAGTCCCGTGAACTGAATCCCTCTACAGCCAGGAAGCAGACCGACCATAAGCTGGGTTTCCTATAGACAGGCTACAGAAATCCCGCATATTGCGAATCCCTACTCCCAGGCCACAGAACCCTTCCTAACTGCTTCGATCCACACCTCCGATACAGAATTCATGTATGCTGTAAATCACTACATTCAGGGTAAAGAACTCCTGTACACTCTCTCTCCTACACTCAGGCTACCGAAATTGCAGACATTATGTAAGCGTATTCCCAGCCTACAGAACGCTGAAACAGCTTTGCACTCCACTAGCATACAGAACTCCCATGAACTGAATCTCTCTACAGCCTGTATCCAGATTTCCTATAACCCTCACATCCCAGAGTTAGGCTACAAAATACCGCATATTGCGAATGCCTACTCCCAGGCTACAGAACCCTTACAAACTGCTTCGTTCCACACCTGTAATACAGAACTCATGTATGCTGCATCTGAATACACTCAGGTTACAGAACTCCCGTAAGCTCTGTCTCCTACACGCAGGCTACGGACATTGCACACATTGTGTATGCCTATTCCCAGGCTATAGACGGCTGAAACAGCTTTGTACTCCACTAGCATACAGAACTCCTGTGAACTGAATCTCTCTACAGCCAGCAAGCAGAATGCCCATAAGCTGCGCATCCTAGATTCAGGCTACAGAAATCCCACATATTGTGAAATCCTACTCCCAGGCTTCACAACCCTTCCTAACTGCTTCGTTCCACACCTCCGATACAGAACTCATGTATGCTGTAAATCACTACATTCAGGGTACAGAACTCCTGTACATTCTCTCTCCTATAATCAGGCTACCGAAATTGCGCACATCGTGTAGCGTATTCCCAGGCTACAGAACGCTGAAACAGCTGTGCACTCCACTAGCATACAGAATTCCCTTGAGCTGAATCTATCTACAGGCTATATCCAGAATTCCTATAAGCTGCACATCCCTTAGTCAGGCTACAGAAATCATGCATATTGCGAATGCCTACTCCCAGGCTACAGAACTCTAACAAACTGCTTCGTTACACACCTCCGATACAGAACTCATGTAAACTGCACCTCACTACACTCAGGTTACAGAACTCCTGTAAGCTCTGTCTAAGGATACAGACATTTTGCACATTGTGTCACCCTATTCCCAGCAAACAGAACTCTGAAATAGCATTGCCCTCCACTAGCATACTGTACTCCCGGGAACTCAATATCTCTACAGCCTGTATCCAGAATTCCTATAAGCTGTGTTTCCTATAGACAGGCTACAGAAATCCCGCATATTGCGAATGCCTACTCCCAGGCTACAGAACTCTTCCAAAATGCTTCGTTCCACAGCTGTAATTCAGAATTCATGAACACTGCATCTGACTACACTCAGGTTACAGAACTCCTGTAAGCTCTAACGATACAGACATCGTGCATATTGTGTATGCCTATTCCCAGGCAAAAGAACTCTTAAATAGCATTGCACTCCACTAGAATACAGAACTCCCGTGAACTGCATCTCTCTATAGCCAGCACGCAGAATGCCTATAAGCTGCGTTTCCTCTAGACAGGCGACAGAAATCCAGCATATTGCGAATGCCTACTCCCGGGCTACAGAACTCTTCCAAACTGCTTCGTTACACACCTGTAATACAGAGTTCATGTAAGCCGCATCTGACTACACTCAGATTACAGAACTCCTGTAAGCTCTGTCACCTAAACTCAGGCTACGGACATTACGCACATTGTGTATGCCTATCCCCAGGCTACAGACCGCTGAAACAGCTTTCTATTCCAATAGCATACAGAAGTCCCGTGAACTGAATCCCTCTACAGCCAGGAAGCAGACCGACCATAAGCTGGGTTTCCTATAGACAGGCTACAGAAAACCCGCATATTGCGAATCCCTACTCCCAGGCCACAGAACCCTTCCTAACTGCTTCGATCCACACCTCCGATACAGAATTCATGTATGCTGTAAATCACTACATTCAGGGTAAAGAATTCCTGTACACTCTCTCTCCTACACTCAGGCTACCGAAATTGCAGACATTATGTAAGCGTATTCCCAGCCTACAGAACGCTGAAACAGCTTTGCACTCCACTAGCATACAGAACTCCCATGAACTGAATCTCTCTACAGCCTGTATCCAGATTTCCTATAACCCTCACATCCCAGAGTCAGGCTACAAAATCCCGCATATTGCGAATGCCTACTCCCAGGCTACAGAACCCTTACAAACTGCTTCGTTCCACACCTGTAATACAGAGCTCATGTATGCTGCATCTGACTTAATCAGGTTACAGAACTCCTGTAAGCTCTGTCTCCTACACGCAGGCTACGGACATTGCACACATTGTGTATGCCTATTCCCAGGCTATAGACGGCTGAAACAGCTTTGTACTCCACTAGCATACAGAACTCCTGTGAACTGAATCTCTCTACAGCCAGCAAGCAGAATGCCCATAAGCTGCGCATCCTAGATTCAGGCTACAGAAATCCCACATATTGTGAAATCCTACTCCCAGGCTTCACAACCCTTCCTAACTGCTTCGTTCCACACCTCCGATACAGAACTCATGTATGCTGTAAATCACTACATTCAGGGTACAGAACTCCTGTACATTCTCTCTCCTATAATCAGGCTACCGAAATTGCGCACATCGTGTAGCGTATTCCCAGGCTACAGAACGCTGAAACAGCTGTGCACTCCACTAGCATACAGAATTCCCTTGAGCTGAATCTATCTACAGGCTATATCCAGAATTCCTATAAGCTGCACATCCCTTAGTCAGGCTACAGAAATCATGCATATTGCGAATGCCTACTCCCAGGCTACAGAACTCTAACAAACTGCTTCGTTACACACCTCCGATACAGAACTCATGTAAACTGCACCTCACTACACTCAGGTTACAGAACTCCTGTAAGCTCTGTCTAAGGATACAGACATTTTGCACATTGTGTCACCCTATTCCCAGCAAACAGAACTCTGAAATAGCATTGCCCTCCACTAGCATACTGTACTCCCGGGAACTCAATATCTCTACAGCCTGTATCCAGAATTCCTATAAGCTGTGTTTCCTATAGACAGGCTACAGAAATCCCGCATATTGCAAATGCCTACTCCCAGGCTACAGAACTCTTCTAATGCTTACATCCACACCACTGATACAGAACTCATGTAAGCTGCACCTCACTACACTCAGGTTAAAAAACTCCTGTAAGCTCTGTCCAAAGATACAGACATCGTTCACATTGTGTCATCCTATTCCCAGGCAACAGAACTCTGAAATAGCATTGCACTGCATTAGCATACAGAACTCCCGTGAACTGCATCTCTCCACAGCCAGGACGAAAAACTCCCACAAGCTGCGCTTCCTAGAGTCAGGCGACAGAAATCCCGCATATTGCGAATGCCTACTCCCAGGCTACGGAACTCTTACAAACTGCTTCATTCCACACCTGTAATACAGAACTCATGTACGCTGCATCTCACTAAACTCAGGTTACAGAACTCCTGTAAGCTCTGTCTCCTACACTCAGGCTACAGACATTGCGCACAATGTGTTTACATATTCCCAGGCTACAGAACGCTGAAACAGCTTTGTACTCCACTAGCATACAGAATTCCCGTGAACTGAATCTCTAAACAGTCAGGAAGCAGACCGACCATATGCTGCGTTCCGTATAGACAGGCTACAGAAATCCCACATATTGAGAATCCCTAATCCAAGCTACGGAACTCTTACAAACTGCTTCGTTCCACATCTGTAATATAGAACTCATGTACGCTGCATCTCACTAAACTCAGCTTATAGAACCCCTGTACTCTCTCTCTCCTACACTCAAGCTACCGAAATTGCGCACATTGTGTAAGCGTATTCCCAGGCTACAGAACGCTGAAACAGCTTTACACTCCACTAGCATACAGAACTCCCGTTAACTGAATCTCTCTACAGCCTGTATCCAGAATTCCTGTAAGCTGCACATCCCAGAGTTAGTCTACAGAAATCCCGCATATTGCGAATGCCTTCTCCCAGGCTACAGAACTCTTCCAAACTGCTTTTTTTACACACCTCAGATACAGAACTCACGTAAGCTCACCTCACTACACTCAGGTTACAGAACTCCTGTAAGCTCTGTCTAAGGATACAGACATTGCGCACATTGTGTCAAAAAATTCCCAGGCAACAGAACTCTGCAATACCATTGACTCCACTAGCATACAGAACTCCCGCGAACTGCATCTCTCTACAGTCAGGACGCAGAATGCCCATAAGCTGTGCATCCTAGAGTCAGGCGACAGAAATCCCGCATATTGCGAATCCCTCCTCCCAGGCTACAGAACTCTTCCAAACTGCTTACATCCACAACTCCGATACAGAACTCATGTACGCTGAATCTGACTAAACTCAGGTTACAGAACTCCTGTAAGCTCTGTCTCCTACACACAGTCTACAGTTATTGCGCACATGGGGTAAGCGTATTCCCAGGCAACAGAACTCTGAAATAGTATTGCACTCCACTAGCATACAGAACTGTCATTAACTGAATGTCTCTAAAGCCTGTATCCAGAATTCCGATCAGCTGCGTTTCTCATAGACAGGCTACAGAAATCCCGCATATTGCGAATGCCTACTCCCAGGCTACAGAACTCTTCCAAACTGCTTACATCCACTCCTCCGATACAGAACTCATGTAAGCTGCACCTCACTACACTCAGCTTGCAGAACGCCTGTATGCTCTGTCTCCTACACTCAATCTACAGAAATTGCGGACACTGTGTATGCCTTTTCCAGGCTATAGACCGCTGAAACAGCTTTGTACTCCACTAGCACACAGAAATCCCGTGAACTGCATCTCTCTACAGCCAGGACACAGAACGCCCATAAGCTGCGCATCCTAGAGTCAGGGTGCAGAAATCCCTCATATTGCGAATCCCTACTCCCAAGCTACAGAACACTTCCAAACTGCTTAAATGCACACATCTGATACAGAACTCATGTACGCTGCATCAGATAAACTTAGGTTACAGAACTCCTGTAAGCTCTGTCTGCTACACTCAGACTACAGACATTGCGCATATTGTGTATGCCTATTCCCAGGCTACAGACTGCTGAAACATATTTGTACTTCACTAGCATACAGAACTCCCGTGAACTGAATCTCTCTACAACCAAGAAGCAGACCGACCATAAGCTGCTTTTCCTATAGACGGGCTACAGAAATCCCGCATATTGCGAATTCCTACTCCCGGGGAACAGAACTTTTCCAAACAGCTTCATTCCACACCTGTAATACAGAACTCATGTAAGCTGCATCTGACTAAACTCAAGTTACAGAACTCCTGTGAGCTCTGTCTAAGGATACAGACATTGTGCACATGTGTCACCCTTTTCCCAGGCAACAGAACTCGGAAATAGCATTGCACTCCACTAGCATACAGAACTCCCGTGAACTGAATCTGTCTACAGCCAGGATGCAGAACGCCCGTAAGCTGCGTTTCCTATAGACAAGCTTAAGAAATCCCGCATATTGCAAATGCCTACTCCCAGGCTACAGAACTCTTCCAAAATGCTTCGTTCCACAGCTGTAATTCAGAATTCATGAACACTGCATCTGACTACACTCAGGTTACAGAACTCCTGTAAGCTCTAACGATACAGACATTGTGCATATTGTGTATGACTATTCCCAGGCAAAAGAACTCTTAAATAGCATTGCACTCCACTAGAATACAGAACTCCCGTGAACTGCATCTCTCTATAGCCAGCACGCAGAATGCCTATAAGCTGCGTTTCCTCTAGACAGGCGACAGAAATCCAGCATATTGCGAATGCCTACTCCCGGGCTACAGAACTCTTCCAAACTGCTTCGTTACACACCTGTAATACAGAGTTCATGTAAGCTGCATCTGACTACACTCAGATTACAGAACTCCTGTAAGCTCTGATACCTAAACTCAGGCTACGGACATTACGCACATTGTGTATGCCTATCCCCAGGCTACAGACCGCTGAAACAGCTTTCTATTCCAATAGCATACAGAAGTCCCGTGAACTGAATCTCTCTACAGCCAGGAAGCAGACCGACCATAAGCTGGGTTTCCTATAGACAGGCTACAGAAATCCCGCATATTGCGAATCCCTACTCCCAGGCCACAGAACCCTTCCTAACTGCTTCGATCCACACCTCCGATACAGAATTCATGTATGCTGTAAATCACTACATTCAGGGTAAAGAACTCCTGTACACTCTCTCTCCTACACTCAGGCTACCGAAATTGCAGACATTATGTAAGCGTATTCCCAGCCTACAGAACGCTGAAACAGCTTTGCACTCCACTAGCATACAGAACTCCCATGAACTGAATCTCTCTACAGCCTTTATCCAGATTTCCTATAACCCTCACATCCCAGAGTCAGGCTACAAAATCCCGCATATTGCGAATGCCTACTCCCAGGCTACAGAACCCTTACAAACTGCTTCGTTCCACACCTGTAATACAGAGCTCATGTATGCTGCATCTGACTTAATCAGGTTACAGAACTCCTGTAAGCTCTGTCTCCTACACGCAGGCTACGGACATTGCACACATTGTGTATGCCTATTCCCAGGCTATAGACGGCTGAAACAGCTTTGTACTCCACTAGCATACAGAACTCCTGTGAACTGAATCTCTCTACAGCCAGCAAGCAGAATGCCCATAAGCTGCGCATCCTAGATTCAGGCTACAGAAATCCCACATATTGTGAAATCCTACTCCCAGGCTACACAACCCTTCCTAACTGCTTCGTTCCACACCTCCGATACAGAACTCATGTATGCTGTAAATCACTACATTCAGGGTACAGAACTCCTGTACATTCTCTCTCCTATAATCAGGCTACCGAAATTGCGCACATCGTGTAGCGTATTCCCAGGCTACAGAACGCTGAAACAGCTGTGCACTCCACTAGCATACAGAATTCCCTTGAGCTGAATCTATCTACAGGCTATATCCAGAATTCCTATAAGCTGCACATCCCTTAGTCAGGCTACAGAAATCATGCATATTGCGAATGCCTACTCCCAGGCTACAGAACTCTAACAAACTGCTTCGTTACACACCTCCGATACAGAACTCATGTAAACTGCACCTCACTACACTCAGGTTACAGAACTCCTGTAAGCTCTGTCTAAGGATACAGACATTTTGCACATTGTGTCACCCTATTCCCAGCAAACAGAACTCTGAAATAGCATTGCCCTCCACTAGCATACTGTACTCCCGGGAACTCAATATCTCTACAGCCTGTATCCAGAATTCCTATAAGCTGTGTTTCCTATAAACAGGCTACAGAAATCCCACATATTGCAAATGCCTACTCCCAGGCTACAGAACTCTTCTAATGCTTACATCCACACCACTGATACAGAACTCATGTAAGCTGCACCTCACTACACACAGGTTAAAAAACTCCTGTAAGCTCTGTCCAAAGATACAGACATCGTTCACATTGTGTCACCCTATTCCCAGGCAACAGAACTCTGAAATAACATTGCACTCCATTAGCATACAGAACTCCCGTGAACTGCATCTCTCCACAGCCAGGACGAAAAACTCCCACAAGCTGCGCTTCCTAGAGTCAGGCGACAGAAATCCCGCATATTGCGAATGCCTACTCCCAGGCTACAGAACTCTTCCAAACTGCTTCGTTCCACACCTCCAATACAGAACTCAAGTATGCTGCATCTGACAATACTCAGGTACAGAACTGCTGTACGTTCTCTCTCCTACTCTCAGGCTACCGAAATTGCACATATTGCACAAGCGTATTACCAGGCTAGAGAACGCTGAATCAGCTTTGCACTCCACTAGCATACAGAACACCCATGATCTGAATCTCTCTACAGTAAGTATCCAGAATTCCAATAAGCTGCACATACAAGAGTCAGGCTACAGAAATCCCACATATTGCGAATGCCTACTCCCAGGCTACGGAACTCTTACAAACTGCTTCGTTCCACACCTGTAATACAGAACTCATGTACGCTGCATCTCACTAAACTCAGGTTACAGAACTCCTGTAAGCTCTGTCTCCTACACTCAGGCTACAGACATTGCGCACAATGTGTTTACATATTCCCAGGCTACAGAACGCTGAAACAGCTTTGTACTCCACTAGCATACAGAATTCCCGTGAACTGAATCTCTAAACAGCCAGGAAGCAGACCGACCATAAGCTGCGTTCCGTATAGACAGGCTACAGAAATCCCACATATTGAGAATCCCTAATCCAAGCTACGGAACTCTTACAAACTGCTTCGTTCCACATCTGTAATATAGAACTCATGTACGCTGCGTCTCACTAAACTCAGTTTACAGAACCCCTGTACTCTCTCTCTCCTACACTCAAGCTACCGAAATTGCGCACATTGTGTATGCGTATTCCCAGGCTACAGAACGCTGAAACAGCTTTGTACTCCACTAGCATACAGAACTCCCGTTAACTGAATCTCTCTACAGCCTGTATCCAGAATTCCTGTAAGCTGCACATCCCAGAGTTAGTCTACAGAAATCCCACATATTGCGAATGCCTTCTCCCAGGCTACAGAACTCTTCCAAACTGCTTTTTTTACACACCTCAGATACAGAACTCACGTAAGCTCACCTCACTACACTCAGGTTACAGAACTCCTGTAAGCTCTGTCTAAGGATACAGACATTGCGCACATTGTGTCAAAAAATTCCCAGGCAACAGAACTCTGCAATACCATTGACTCCACTAGCATACAGAACTCCCGCGAACTGCATCTCTCTACAGTCAGGACGCAGAATGCCCATAATCTGTGCATCCTAGAGTCAGGTGACAGAAATCCCACATATTGCGAATGCCTACTCCCAGGCTACAGAACTCTTCCAAACTGCTTCGTTCCACACCTGTAATACTGAACTCATCTAAGCTGCATCTGACAATACTCAGGTACAGAACTGCTGTACGTTCTCTCTCCTACTCTCAGGCTACCGAAATTGTGCAATTGCGTAAGCGTATTACCAGGCTAGGCAACGCTGAATCAGCTTTGCACTCCACTAGCATACAGAACACCCATGATCTGAATCTCTCTACAGTAAGTATCCAGAATTCCAATAAGCTGCACATACCAGAGTCAGGCTACAGAAATTCCGCATATTGCGAATGCCTACTCCCAGGCTACGGAACTCTTACAAACTGCTTCGTTCCACATCTGTAATACAGAACTCATGTACGCTGCATCTCACTAAACTCAGGTTATAGAACCCCTGTACTCTCTCTCTCCTACACTCAAGCTACCGAAATTGCGCACATTGTGTAAGCGTATTCCCAGGCTACAGAACGCTGAAACAGCTTTGCACTCCACTAGCATACAGAACTCCCGTGAACTGAATCTCTCTACAACCAAGAAGCAGACCGACCATAAGCTGCTTTTCCTATAGACGGGCTACAGAAATCCCGCATATTGCGAATTCCTACTCCCAGGGAACAGAACTTTTCCAAACAGCTTCATTCCACACCTGTAATACAGAACTCATGTAAGCTGCATCTGACTAAGCTCAATTTACAGAACACTGTGAGCTCTGTCTAAGGATACAGACATTGCACACATTGTGTCACCCTTTTCCCAGGCAACAGAACTCGGAAATAGCATTGCACTCCACTAGCATACAGAACTCCCGTGAACTGAATCTGTCTACAGCCAGGATGCAGAACGCCCGTAAGCTGTGTTTCCTATAGACAAGCTACAGAAATCCCGCATATTGCAAATGCCTACTCCCAGGCTACAGAACTCTTCCAAAATGCTTCGTTCCACAGCTGTAATTCAGAATTCATGAACACTGCATCTGACTACACTCAGATTACAGAACTCCTGTAAGCTCTGTCTCCTACACTCAGGCTACTGACATTACGCACATTGTGTATGCCTATCCCCAGGCTACAGACCGCTGAAACAGCTTTCTATTCCAATAGCATACAGAAGTCCCGTGAACTGAATCCCTTTACAACCAGGAAGCAGACCGACCATAAGCTGTACATTCTCTCTCCTATAATCAGGCTATCGAAATTGCGCACATCGTGTAGCGTATTCCCAGGCTACAGAACGCTGAAACAGCTTTGTACTCCACTAGCATACAGAACTCCCGTGAACTGAATCTCTCTACAGCCAGGAAGCAGATCGACCATAAGCTGTGCATCCTAGACTCAGGCTACAGAAATCCCGCATAAGGCGAAAACCTACTCCAAGTCTACAGAACCCTTCCTAACTGCTTCGTTCCACACCTCCGATGCAGATCTCATGTATGCTGTACATCACTACACTCAGGGTACAGAATTCCTGTATACTCTGTCTCCTATACTTAGGCTACCAAAATTGCGCACATACTGTATGCGTATCCCAGCCTACAGAACGTTGAAACAGCTTTGCACTCCACTAGCATACAGACATCCCAATAACTGAATCTCTCTACAGCATGTATCCAGAATTCCTGTAAGATTCAAATACCAGATTTAGGCTACAGAAATCCCGCATATTTCAAATCCCTGCTCCCAGTCTACAGAACTCTTACAAACTGCTTCATTCCACACCTCCGAGACAGAACTCATGTATGCTGCATCTGGCTAAGCTCAGGTTATAGAACTCCTGTAAGCTCTGTCTCCTACACTCAGGCTACAGACATTGCGCACATTGTGTATGCCTATTCCCCGATAAAGACCGCTGAAACTGCTTTGTACTCCACTAGCATACAGAAATCACGTGAACTGAATCTCTCTACAGCCAGGAAGCAGACCGACCATAAGCTGCGCATCCTAGAGTTTGGCTACAGAAATCCCGCATATTGCAAATCCCTACTCACAGGCTACAGAAATCTTCCAAACTGCTTACAACCACACCTCTGATACAGAACTCATGTAAGCTGCCTCTTACTACACTCAGGTTACAGAACTCCTGTAAGCTCTGTCTAAGGATACAAACATTGCGCACATTGTTCATCCATATTCCCAGGCTACAGACCGCTGAAACAGCTTTGTACTCCACTAGCATAAAGAACTCCCGTGAACTGCATCTCAACAGCCAGGACGCAGAACGTCAATAAGCTGCGTTTCCTCTAGACAGGCGACAGAGATCCCGCATATTGCGAATCCCCACTCCCAGTCTACAGAACTCTTCCAAACTGCTTCATTCCACATGTCCGATACAGAACTCATGTATGCTGCAATTGACTACACTCAGGTTACAGAACTCCTGTAAGCTCTGTCTCCGACACTCAGGCTACCTACACTGCACACATTGTGTATGCCTATACCCAGGCTACAGACCACTGAACAGCATTGTCCTCCACTAGCATACAGAACTCCCGCGAACTGAATCTCTCTACAGCCAGGAAACAGACAGAGCATAAGATGTGTTTCCTATAGACAGGCTACAGAAATCCCGCATATTGCGAAATTCTACTCCCAATCTACAGAACCCTTCCTAACTGCTTGTTTCCACATCTATGATACAGAACTCATGTACACTTCATCTGACTAAACTCAAGTTACAGAACTCCTGTGTGTCTGTCTCCTACACTCAGGCTACAGATTGTGCACATTGTGTATGCCTATTGCCAGGCTACAGACCGCTGAAACATCTTTGTACTCCACTAGCATACAGAACTCCCGTGAACTGAATCTGTATAGAGCCAGGAAGTAGAACGACCTTAAGGTGCGTTTCCTATAGACAGGCTACAGAAATCCCGCATATTGCAAATGCCTACTCCCAGGCTACAGATCTCTTCCAAAATGCTTCATTCCACAGCTGTAATTCAGAATTCATGTACACTGCATCTGACTACACTCAGGTTACAGTACTCCGTAAGCTCTGTCTAACGATACAGACATTGCGCATATTGTGTATGCCTATTCCCAGGCAAAAGAACTCTTAAATAGCATTGCACACCACTAGCATATAGAACTCCCGTGAACTGCATCTCTCTATAGCCAGCACGCAGAATGCCTATAAGCTGCGTTTCCTCTAGACAGGCGACAGAAATCCAGCATATTGCGAATGCCTACTCCCGGGCTACAGAACTCTTCCAAACTGCTTCATTCCAAACCTGTAATACAGAGTTCATGTAAGCTGCATCTGACTACACTCAGATTACAGAACTCCTGTAAGCTCTGTCTCCTACACTCAGGCTACGGAGATTACGCACATTGTGTATGCCTATCCCCAGGCAGATTCGATCCACACCTCCGATACAGAATTCATGTATGCTGTAAATCACTACATTCAGGGTAAAGCACTCCTGTACACTCTCTCTCCTACACTCAGGCTACCGAAATTGCAGACATTATGTAAGCGTATTCCCAGGCTACAGAACGCTGAAACAGCTTTGCACTCCACTAGCATACAGAACTCCCATGAACTGAATCTCTCTACAGCCTGTATCCATATTTTCTATAACCCTCACATCCCAGAGTCAGGCTACAGAAATCCCACATATTGCGAATGCCTACTGCCAGGCTACAGAACCCTTACAAACTGCTTCGTTCCACACCTGTAATACAGAACTCATGTATGCTGCATCTGACTACACTTGGTTACAGAACTCCTTTAAGCTCTGATTCCTACACGCAGGCTACGGACATTGTGCACATTGTGTATGCCTATTCCCAGGCTACAGACCACTGAAACAGCTTTGTACTCCACTAGCATACAGAACTCCTGTGAACTGAATCTCTCTACAGCCAGCAAGCAGATCAACCATAAGCTGCGCATCCTAGATTCAGGCTACAGAAATCCCGCATATTGCGAAATCCAACTCCCAGGCTACACAACTCTTCCTGACTGCTTCGTTCCACACCTCCGATACAGAACTCATGTATGCTGTAAATCACTACATTCAGGGTACAGAACTCCTGTACACTCTCTCTCCTATAATCAGGCTACCCAAATTGTGCACATAGTGTAAGCGTATTCCCAGGCTACAGAACGCTGAAACAGCTTTGTATTCCACTAGCAGACAGAACTCCCGTGAACTGAATCTCTCTACAGCCAGGAAGCAGATCGACCATAAGCTGCGAATCCTAGAGTGTGACTACAGAAATCCCGCATATTGTGAATCCCTACTCCTAGGCTACAGAACTCTTCCAAATTGATTACATCCACACCTCTAACACAGAACTCATGTAAGCTGCGTCTGACTACACTCTGGGTACAGAACTCCTGTAAGCTCTGTCTAAGGATACAAACATGGCGCACATTTTGTCATCCTATTTCAGGGGGCAGATCACTGAAATAGCTTTGCACTCCACTAGCATACAGAACTCCCGTGAACTGCATCTCTCTACAGCCAGGACACAGATTGACCATAAGCTGCGTTTCCTATAGACAGGCTACAGAAATCCCGCATATTGCGAATCCCTACTCCCAGGCCACAGAACCCTTCCTAACTGCTTCGATCCACACCTCCGATACAGAATTCATGTATGCTGTAAATCACTACACTCGGGTTACAGAAATCCTGTACGCTCTCTCTCCTACACTCAGGCTACCGAAATTACACACATTGTGTAAGCGTATTCCCAGGCTACAGAACACTGAAACAGCTTTGCACTCCACTAGCATACAGAACTCCCATGAACTGAATCTCTCTACATCTGTATCCAGATTTCCTATAAACCTCACATCCCAGAGTCTGGCTACAAAAATACCGTATATTGCGAATTCCTATTCCCAGGCTACAAGCTCTTCCAAAATGCCTCGTTCCTCATGTCCGATTCAGAAATCATGTATGCTGCATCTGACTTAATCAGGTTACAGAACTCCTGTAAGCTCTGTCACCTACACTCAGGCTACAGACATTGCGCACATTATGCATGCCTATTCCCAGGCTACAGGCCACTGAAACATCTTTGTACTCCACTAGCATACAGAACTCACGTGAACTGAATCTCTCTACAGCCAGGATGCAGAACGTCCATAAGCTGCGTTTCCTCTAGCCAGGCAACAGAAATCCCGCATATTGCGAATCACTACTCCCAGGCTACAGAACTCTTCCAAACTTCTTACATCCATACCTCTGATACAGAACTCATATAAGCTGAATCTGACTACACCAAGATTACAGAACTCCTGTACTCTCTGAATCCTATACTCAGGCTACCGAAATCGCTCACATTGTGTATGCCTATTCTCAGGGTACAGACTGCTGAAACAGCTTTGTACTCCACTAGCATACAGAACTCCCATGAACTGAATCTCTCTACAACCAGAAAGAAGACCGACCATAAGCTGCGTTTCCTTAGACAGGCTACAGAAATCCGCATATTAAGAATTCTTACTCCCATGCTACAGAACCCTTCCTAACTGGTTCGATCCACACCTCCGATGCGGAACTCATGTATGCTGTAAATTACTACACTCAGGTTACAGAACTCCTGTACACTCTCTCACATACACTCAGGCTACCGAAATCGCACACATAGTGTATACCTACTCCAAAACTACAGACCGCTGAAACAGCTTTGCACTCCACTAGCACACAGAACTCTCATGAACTGAATCTCTCTACATTCTGTATCCAGAATTCCTACAAGCTGCACATCCCAGAGTCAGGCTACAGAAATTCCGCATATTGAGAATACCCATTCCAAGGCTACAGAACTCTTACAAACTGCTTCTTTCCACACCTCAGATACAGAACTCATGTAGGCTGCATCTGACTAAACTCAGGTTATAGAACTCCTGTAAGCTCTGTCTGCTACACTCAGGCTACCGAAATCACGCACATTGTGTAAGCATATTCCCAGGCTATAGAACGCTGATGCGAATGCCTACTGCCAGGCTACAGAACCCTTCCTAAATGCTTCGTTCCACACCTCTGATACAGAAATCAAGTATGCTGTAAATCACTAAACTCAGGTTACAGAACTCCTGTACGCTTTCTCTCCTACACTAAGGCTACCGAAATTGCACACATTGTGCAAGCCTGTTCCCAGGCTGGAGAACACTGAAACAGCTTTGTTCTCCAATAGCATACAGAACTCCCGTGAACTGAATCTCTCTGCAGCCTGTTTCCAGAATTCCTATAAGCTGCACATCCCAGGGTCAGGCTACAGAAATCCCGAATATTGTGAATGCCTACTCCCAGGCTACTGAACTCTTCCAAACAGCTTCGTTCCACACCTCCGATACAGAACTCATGTAAGCTGCATCTGACTACACTCAGATTACAGACCCACTGTAAGCTCTGTCTCCTACACTCAGGCTAGACATTGTGTACATTGTGAATGCCTATTCCCAGGCTACAGAACGCTGAAATAGCATTCCACTCCACTAGCATACAGAACTCCCGTGAACTGAATCTCTCTACAGCCAGGAAGCAGACCGACCATAAGCTACGTTACGTATAGACAGGTTACAGAAATCCCGCATATTGCGAATGCCTACTCCCAGGCTACAGAATGCTTCCTAACTGCTTCGTTCCACACCTACGATACAGAACTCATGTATGCTGTAAATCACTACACTCATGTTACAGAACTCCTGTACGCTATGAATCCTATACTCAGGCTACTGCAATTGCGCACATTGTGTAAGCCTATTCCCAGGCTACAGAACGCTGAAACAGCTTTGCACTCCACTAGCATACAGAACTCCAAAGAACTGAATCTCTCTGCAGCCTCTATCCAGAATTCCTGTAAGCTGCACATCCCAGAATCAGGCTACATAAATCCCACATATTGCGAATTACTACTCCCAGTCTACAGACTCTTCCAAACTGCTTTGTTACACACATCCGATAGAGAAATCATGTAAGCTGCATTCAATACACTCAGGTTAGAAAACTCTGTAAGCTCTGTCTAAGGATTCAGACATTGCGACGTGGTGTCATCTTATTCCCAGGCAACAGAACTCTGAAATAGCATTGCTCTCCACTAGCATACAGAACTCCTGTGAACTGCATCTCTCTACAGCCAGGACACAGAACGCCAATAAGCTGCACATCCTAGAGACAGGCTACAGAAATCCCACATATTGGGAATCCCTATTCCCAGGCTACAGAACTCTTCCAAACTGCTTACATCCACAGCTCCAATACAGAACTCATGTACGCTGCACCTCAGTACACTCAACTTACAGTACTCCTGTAAGCTCTGTCTGCTACACTCAGCTACAGACATTGTGCACATTGTGTATGCCTATTCCGAGGCTACAGACCGCTGAAACAGCTTTGTACTCCACTAGAATCCTGAACTCCCGTGAACTGAATCTCTCTACAGCCAGGAAGCAGATCGACCATAAGCTGCGTTTGCAATAGACAGGCTACAGTAATCCCACATATTGCGAATGCCTACTCCCAGGCTACAGAACTCTTCCAAACTGCTTCGTTCCACACCTGTAATGCAGATCTCATATAAGCTGCATCTGACTATACTCAGGTGACAGAACTCCTGTAAGCTCTGTCACCTACACTCAGGCTACAGACATTGTGCACATTGTGTATGCCTATTCCCAGGCTACAGACCGCTGATACAACTTTGTACTCCACTAGCATACAGAACTCCCATGAACTGAATCTTTCTACAGCCAGGAAGCAGACCGACAATAGCTGCGTTTTCTATAGACAGGCTACAGAAATCCCTCATAATGCGAATGCCTACTGCCAGGCTACAGAGCCCTTCCTAACTGCTTCGTTCCACACCTCTGATACAGAACTCATGTATGCTGTAAATCGCTAAACTCAGGTTACAGAACTCCTGTACGCTCTGAATCCTATACTCAGGCTACCGAAATTGCGCACATTGTGAAAGCGTATTCCCAGGCTAGAGAACGCTGAAGCAGCTTTGCACCCCACTAGCATACAGATCTCCCGTGAACTGAATCACTCTGCTGCCTGTTTCCTGAATTCCTATAATCTTCACATCCCAGGGTCAGGCTACAGAAATCCCGCATGTTGCAAATGCCTAATCCCAGGCTACAGAACTCTTCCAAACTGCTTACATCCACACCTCTGACACAAACTCATGTACGCTGCATCTGACTACACTCAGGTTACAGAACTCCTGTAAGCTCTGTCTCCTACACTCAGGCTGTGGACATTGCGCACATTGTGTATGCCTACTCCCAGGATATAGACAGATGAAACAGCTTTGTACTCCCCTAGCATTCAGAACTCCCATGAACTGCATCTCTCTACAGCCAGGAAGCAGACCGACCATTAGCTGCATTTCCTATAGACAGGCTACAGAAATCCCGGATATTGCGAATCCCTACTCCCTGGCTACAGAACATTTCCTAACTGCTTCATTCCACACCTCTGATACAGACCTTATGTATGCTGTAAATCACTACACTCAGATGGCAGAACTCCTGTACGCTCTGACTCCTACATTCAGGCTAACGACATTGCTAACATTGTGTAAGAGTATTCCCAGGCTACAGACTGCTGAAACAGGTTTGTATTCCACTAGCATACAGAACTCAAGTGAACTAAATCTCTCTTCAGCCAGGAAGCAGACTGCCCATAAGCTGTGTTTCCTATAGACTGGCTACAGAAATCCCGCATATTGCGAATGCCTATTCCTAGGCTACATGACCCTTCCTAACTGCTTTTTTCCACAGCTCCCATACAGAACTCATGTATGTTGTAAATCACTACACTCAGGTTACATAACTCCTGTACACACTCTCTATTACACTCAGGCTACTGAAATTGCGTACATTGTGTAAGCGTATTCCCAGGCTAAAAACACTGAAAGATCTTTGCACTGTACTAGCATACAGAACTCCCATGAACTGAATCTCTTTACAGCTTGTATCCAGAATACCTATATGCTGCGTTTCCGATGGACAGGCTACAGAAATCCCGCATATTGCGAATGCCTTCACCCAGGCTACAGAGCCCTTCCTAACAGCTTCGTTCCACACCTCCAATACGGAACTCATGTATGCTCTAAATCACTACACTCAGGTTACAGAACTCCTGTATGCTCTGTCTCCTATGCTGAGGCTACCAAAATTGCGCACATTGTGTAAGCCTATTCCCAGGCTACAGAACACTGAAACAGCTTTGCACTCCACTAGCATACAGAACTCCTGTGAACTGAATCTCTCTACAGCCTGTATCCAGAATTCCTATAAGCTGCACATCCCAGAGTCAGGCTACAGAAATCCCGCATATTTCAAATGCCTACCCCCCAGGCTACAGAACCATTCCTACCTGCTTCATTCCACACCTCCGATACAGAACTCATGTATGCTGTAAATCAATACACTCAGGTTACAGAACTCCTGTACGCTCTCTCTCCTACACTCAGGCTTCGGAAATTGCATACATTGTGTAAGCGTATTCCCAGGCTACAGAACGCTGAAACAGCGTTGCACTCTGCTGGCATACAGAACTCCCATGAACTGAATCTCTCTACAGCTTGTATCCAGAATGCCTATAAACAGCGTTTCCTATAGACAGGCTACAGAAATCCTGCATATTGCGAATCATTACTCCCATGCTACAGAACTCTTCCAAACTGCTTCATTGCACACCTGTAATACAGAACTCATGTAAGCAGCATCTGACTGAACTCAGGTTACAGAACTCCTGTAAGTTCTGTCTCCTACACGCAGGCTAGGGACATTGCACACATTGTGTATGCCTATTCCCAGGCTATAGACAGCTGAAACAGCTTTGTACTCCACTAGCATTCAGAACTCCCGTGAACTGAATTTCTCTACAGCCAGGAAGGAGACCTACCATAAGCTGCCTTTCCTATAGACAGGCTACTGAAATCCCGCATATCGCGAATGAATACTACCAGGCTACAGAACTCTTCCAAACTGCTTCGTTCCACACCTGTAATACAGAACTCATGTAAGCTGCATCTGACTACACTCAGGTTACAGAACTCCTATAAGCTCTGTCTCCTACACTCAGGCTACGGACATTGCGCATATTGTGTATGCCTAGTCCCAGGATACAGACCACTGAAACAGCTTTGTACTCCACTAGTTTACCGAACTCCCATGAACTGAATCTCTCTACAGCCAGGAAGCAGACTGACTATAAGCTGCGTTTCCTATAGACAGGCTACCGAAATCGCACACATTGTGAATACCTACTCCCAGGTTTCAGAAGCCTACCTAACTGCTTCGTTCCATTCCTACGATACGGAACTCAAGTATGCTGTAAATAACTACACTCCCATAACAGAAATCATGTGTGATCTGTCTCCTACACTGACACTACCGAAATTGTGCACATTGTGTAAGCCTATTCCCAGGCTACAGAATGCTGAAACAGCTTTGTACTCCACTAGCATAAAGAACTCCCAAGAACTGAATCTCTCTGAAGCCTCTATCCAGAATTCCTATAAGCTGCACATCCCAGAGTCAGGCTTCAGAAATTCTGCATATTGCGTATGCCTACTCCCAGGCTACAGAACTCTTCCAAACTGCTTCCTTACACACCTACGATACAGAACTCATGTAAGCTGCACCTCACTACACTCAGGTTACAGAACTCCTGTAAGCTCTGTCTAAGGATACAGACATTGTGCACGTTGTGTCATCCTATTCCCAGGCAACAGAACTCTTAAATAGAATTGCACTCCACTAACAAACAGAACTCGCGGGAACTGCATCTCTCTACAGCCAGGCCTCAGAACGCTCATAAGCTGCGCATCCTAGAGTCAGGGTACAGAAATCCTACATATTTCAAATCCCTACTCCCAGGCTACAAAACTCTGCCAAACTGCTTACATCCACACCTCCGATACAGAACTCATGTATGCTGGCTGATATTCATTTAGCCACAACAGAACCGATATTTCTGGTTAGATCCAGACCTATCTGGACAAATTCGTGTGGAATTCTTGTGCAAAGGACACAGAGTAGCAGAATCAATCTGGTTTTTGAGAAAAGCAAAGTCTTTTTCTTGTGCAAGTGGATTCATTGTCATGTTCACAAACACAAATATCATTCTGAACCTGGTTTTTGTAGCATTTTACTCTGAAAACTCGAATGTGTACCTCTTGTTTCTCCATGTGAATCCAATTAGCGTTTGCCAACAGAAAAACAAAATGATAGATGCCAGAATTCATTCCAAAATCTAAATTTAATAGAAATATCCAGAAAGCACTAACATACACACAACTGTTTTAAAAGCTGATTTTCATTCAGCCAAAACAGAACTGATATTTCTGGTTGTATCTAGTGCTATCTGGAAAAACTCATGTGGAATTCTTGTGCAAAGGACCAAGAAAAGCAGAATCAAACTGGTTTTGGAGAAAAGCAAAGGCTTTTTAATGGGAAAGTGGATTCAAAGTCATGTTAGCAAACACAAATATCATTTTTAACCTGGTTCTGTAGCATTCTACTCAGAAAACTCGAATGTGTACCTGTTGTGTCTCCATGTGGAACCAATTAGTGTTTGCCAACGAAAAAACAAAGTGTTACATGCCAGAATTCATTCCAAAATCTAAATTTAATAGAAAGTATCCAGAAAACACTAACAAACACACAGGCTGTTTTAAAAGCTGATATTCATTATGCCACAACCAAACGGGATATTTCTGGTTTGATCCAGACCTATCTGGACAAACTCGTGTGGAATCCGTCTGCAATGGACTCAGAAAAGCACAGTCGAACCGGTTTTGGAAAAAAGCAAAGGCTCTTTCTTGGGCAAGTGTATTAAATGTCATGTTAGCAAACACAAGTATAATTTTTCACCTAGTTTCTATAGCATTCTACGCAGAAAACTCGAATGGGTACCTGTTGTGTCTCCATGCGGAACCAATTAGTGTTTGCCAACAAAAAAATGAAGTGTTACATGCCAGAATGCATTCTAAACTCTATAGTTCATAGATAATATCCAGAAAACAGAAAAAAACACAGAGGCTGTAGCAAGAGTTGGGATTGAATTAGGCAGAACACACCCGGATCCTTCTGGTTAGATCCAGACCTATCTGGACAAACTCATGTGGAAT
The DNA here is from genome assembly GCA_949820135.1 of Sylvilagus floridanus. Taxonomy (NCBI): domain Eukaryota; kingdom Metazoa; phylum Chordata; class Mammalia; order Lagomorpha; family Leporidae; genus Sylvilagus; species Sylvilagus floridanus. The sequence continues at coordinate 28,166,961 of OX463228.1, forward strand.
TCATGTGCAAAGGATCCAGAAAAGTATATTCAAACTGGTATTGAAGAAAAGCAAGGTCTTTTTCTTGGGCTACTTGGTTCAATGTCATGTTTACAGTGGCAAATATCATGTTGAAACTGGTTTCCGTAGCATTCTACTCAGAAAACTTGAATGTGTACCTTTAGTGTCTCCATGTGAATCCAATTAGCATTGGCAACAGAAAAACAACGAGTTACATGACAGAATTCAATAGAATCTCTATAGTACATTGTTAATACCCAGAATACACAAACAAACACACAGGATGTTTCAAAAGCTTATATTCATTTAGCAACAACAGAACCAGATATTTCTGGTTTGATCCAGAACTATCTGGACAAAATCATGTGGAATTCTTGTGCAAAGGACTCAGAAAAGCGGAGTCCAACTGGTTTTGGAGAAAAACAAAGTCTTTTTCATGGGCAAGTGGATTCAAAGTCATGTTATCAAACAAAAATATCATTTTTAACCTGCTTTCTGTAGTATTCTACTCAGAAACCACTTATGTGTACCTGTTGTGTATCCTAGTGGAACCAATTAGTGTGTGGCAACAAAAAAACAAAGTGTTACATGCCAGAATTCATTCCAAACTCTAAAGTTCATAGTTAATATCCAGAAAACACTAACAAGCACACAGGCTGTTTTAAAAGCTGATGTTCATTTAGCCAAATAGAACCGGATATTTCTGCTTTGATCCAGACCTATCTGGGCAAACTCATGTGGAATTCTTGTGCAAAGGACTCAGAGAAGCAGAGGCAAAGTGGTTTTGGATAAAATCAAAGACTTTTTCATGGGCAATTGGATTCAATGTGATGTTAGCAAACACAAGTATAATTTTGAACCTGGTTTCTGTAGCATTTACCCAGAAAACACTTATGTGTACCTGTTGTGTCTCCATGTGGAACCAATTAGTGTTTTCAACAAAAAAACACAAAGTTACATGCTAAAATTCATTCAAAACTCTAAAGTTCATAGAAAATATCCAGAAAACACTAACAAACACTCAGGTTATTTTAAAAGCTTATATTCATTTAGCACTCATAACTGGATTTTTCTGGTTCGATCCAGACCAATCTGGACAAACTCATGTGGAATTCTAGTGCAAAGGACCCAGAGAAGCAGAGGCAAAGTGGTTTTGGATAAAACTAAAGACTTTTTCATGGGCAAGTGGATTCAATGTCATGTTAGCAAACACAAATATCATTTTTAACCTGGTTTCTGTAGCATTCTACTCAGAAAACTCGAATGTGTACCTATTGTTTCTCCATGTGGAACCAAATAGCATTTGCCAATATAAAAACAAAATGTAACATGCTAAAATTCATTCAAACCTCTAACGTTCATATATAATATCCAGAAAATACTAACAAATGCACAGGCTGTTTTAAAAGCTGACATTCATTTAGCCACACAAAAAAGGTTATTTCTGGTTAGATCCAGAAAAATCTGGACAAACTCATGTAGAATTTGTGTGCAATGTACCCAGAAAAGCAGAGTCAAATTGGTTTTGGATAAAAGCAGTCTTTTTCGTGGGCAAGTGGATTCAATGTCATGTTTACAAACACAAATGTCATTTTGAACCTGGTTTCTGTAGCATTCTACTCAGAAAACACTTATGTGAGCCCGATGTTTCTCCATGTGAAACGATTTAGCGTTTCCAACAAAAAACCACAATGTTATATGCTAAAATTTATTCAAAACTTTAAAGTTCATAGAAAATATCCAGAAAACACTAACAAACACACAGGCTGTATTAAAAGCTGATATTCATTTACCCACAACAGATCCAGATATTTCTGGTTTCATCCAGCCATATCTGGACAAACTCATGTAGAATGTGTGTGCAAAGGACCCAGAAAAGCACAAACTGCTTTTGGAGAAAAGCAAAGTCTTTTTCGTGGGCAAGTGGATTCAATTTCATGTTAGCAAACACAAATATCATTTTTAACCTGGTTTCTCTATCATTCTACTCAGAAACCTCTTATGTGTACTTGTTGTGTCTCCATGTGAATTCAATTACCGTTTGCCAAGAGAAAAACAAAATGTTACATGTCAGAATTCATTCCAAACAGTAAAGTTCATAGATAATATCCAGAAAACACAAACAAACACACAGGCTCTTTTCAAAGCTGATATTCATTTAGCCACAACGGAACTGATATTTCTGGTTAGATCCAGACCTATCTGGACAAACTCATGTGGAATTCGTGTGCAAAGGACACAGAAAAACAGAGTCAAATTGGTTTTCGAGAAAAGCAAAGTCTTTTTCGTGGGCAAGTGCATTCAATGTCATGTTTACAAACACAAATGTCATTTTTAACCTGGTTTCTGTAGCATTCTACTCAGAAATCACTTATGTGTACCTGTTGTGTCTCCACGTGGAATGAATTAGCTTTTCCAACAGGAAAACACAATGTTACATGCTAAAATTCATTCAAAACTCTAAAGTTCATAGAAAATATCCAGAAAAAAACAAACACAGAGGCTGAAGCAAGAGCTGGGATTGAGTTAGGCAGAACTGAAACGGGTATTCCTGGTAAGATCCACACCTATCTGGACAAATTCGTGTGGAATTCGTGTGCAAAGGACCCAGAAAATCAGAGTCAAACTGGTTTTGTAGAAAAGTATAGTCTATTTTGAGGGCAAGTGGATTCAATGTCATGTTTACAGTAGGAAATATCATTTTGAACCTGGTTTCTGTAGCATTTACCCAGAAAACACTTATGTGTACCTGTTGTGTCTCCATGTGGAACCAATTAGGGTTTTCAACAAAAAAAACACAATGTTACATGCTAAAATTCATTCAAAACTCTAATGTTCATAGAATATATCCAGAAAACACTAACAAACACACAGCCTGTATTAAAAGCTGATATTCATTTACCCACAACAGAATCGGATATATTTGGTTTGATCCAGACCTATCTGGACAAACCCATGTGGAATCTGTGTGCAGAGGACCCAGAAAAGCACAGTCAATTTGCTTTTGGAGAAAAGCAAAGTCTTTTTCATGGGCAAGTGGTTTCCACGTCATGTTAGCAAACTCAAATATCATCTTTAACCTGGTTTCTGTAGCAAGCTACTCAGAAATCTCTTATGTGTACCTGTTGTGACTCCATGTGAATTCAATTACCGTTTGCCAATAGAAAAACAAAATGTTACATGCCAGAATTCATTCCAAACAGTAAAGTTCAATAAAAAAAACAAGGGTTACATGCTAAAATTCATTCAAAACTCTAAAGTGCATAGATAATATCCAGAAAACAGAAAAAAACACAGAGGCTGTAGCAGGAGCTGGGACTAGTTAGGCAGAACAGAACCGGAAATTTCTGGTTAGATCCAGACCTATCTGGACATACTCCTGTGGAAAGTTTTTCCCAAAGGACCCAGAAATGAATATTGAAACTGGTTTTGGAGAAAAGCAAAGTCTTTTTCTTGGGCAAGTGGATTCAATGTCATGTTATGAACAGAAATATCATTTTTAACCTGGTTTCTGTAGCATTCTACTCAGAAAACTCGAATGTGTACCTGTTTTGTCTCCGTGTGAATCCAATCAGCGTTTGCCAACAGGAAAACAAAATGTTACATGTCAGAATTCATTTCAAACTATAAAATTCTTAGTTAATATCCAGAAAAGACTAACAAACACACAGGCTTTTTTAAAAGCTGATATTCATTTGGCCACAAAAGAACCGGATTTTTCTGGTTGGATCCAGATCTATCTGGACAAACTCATGTGGAATTCGCGTGCAAAGGACCCAGAAAAGCAGAGTCAATCTGTTTCCATGGTTTGGAGAGAAGCAAAGTCTTTATCTTGGGCAAGTGGATTCAATGTCATGTTTACAAACACAAGTACCATTTTTAAACTCGTTTCTGTAGCACTCTACAGAGAAATATCGAATGTGTACCTGTTGTCTTCATGTGAATCCAATTACCGTTTCCCAACAGAAAAACAAAATGTTACATGCCAGAATTCATTCCAAAATCTAAAGTTCATAGTTAATATCCAGAAAAGACTAACAATCCCACAGGCTGTTTTAAAAGCCGATATTCATTTAGCCACTGTAGAACCAGATATTTTTGGTTTGATCCACACCTATCTGGACAAACTCTTGTGGAATCTGTGTGCAAAGGACCCAGAAAATCAGAGTCAAACTGGTTTTGGAGAAAAGCCATGTCTTTTTCGTGGGCAAGTGGATTCAATGTCATGTTTACAGTCCCAAATATCCTTTTGAACCTGTTTTATGTAGCATTCTACTCAGAAAACTTGAATGTGTACATATTGTGTCTCCATGTGGAACCAATGAGTGTTTGCCAACAAAAAAAACAAAGTGTTACATGCCAGAATTCATTCCAAACTCTAAAGTTCATAGATATATCCAGAAAACAGAGAAAACACAGAGGCTCTAGCAAGAGCTGGGATTGAGTTAGGCAGAACAGAACCGGAAATTTCTTCTTAGTTCCAGACGTTCTGGACATAATGCTGTGGAAATCTTGTGCAAAGGACACAGAAAAGAATATTGGAAATGGTTTTGGAGAAAAGCAAAGTCTTTTTCTTGGGCAAGTGGATTCAATGTCATGTTAGCAAACACAAATATCATTTTTAACCTGGTTTCTGTACATTCTACTCAGAAAACTCGAATGTGTACCTGTTGTTTCTTCCTTTGAATGCAATCAGCGATTGGCAACAGAAAAACAAAATGTTACATGTCAGAATTCATTCCAAATGCTAAAGTTCATAATTAATATCCAGAAAACACTAACAAACACACAGGCTGTTTTAAAAGCTGATATTCATTTAGGCACACCAGAACCGGATATTTCTGCTTTGATCCAGACCTATCTGGACAAACTCGTGTGACATTCTTGTGCAAAGGACCCAAAAAAGCACAGTCAAACAGGTTTTAGAGAAAAGTAAAGTCTTTTTCATTGGCAATTGGATTCAATGTCATGTTTAAAAACACAAATACCATGTTTAACCAGTTTTCTGTAGCATTCTACTCAGACAACTCACATGTGTACCTGTTGTTCCTCCACTTGAATCCAAGTAGTGTTTGCCAACAGGAAAACAAAATGTTACATGTCAGAATTCATTCCATACTCTAAAGTTCATAGTTAATATCCAGAAAAGACTAACAAACACACAGGTTGTTTTAAAAGCTGATATTAATTTATCTAAAACAGAACTGGATATTTCTGGATTGATCCAACCCTATCTGGACAAACACGTGTGGTATTGGTGTGCAAAGGACCCAGAAAAGCAGAGTCAACCTGTTTTTTGAGAAAAGCAAAGTCTTCATCTTGGACAAGTGGATTCAATATCATGTTTAGAGACACAAATATCATTTTAACCAGGTTTCTGCAGCTATTTACACAGAAAACACGAATGTGCACCTGTTATGCCTCCATGTGAAACTAATTAGTGTTTCCCAACAGAAAAACAGAATGTTACATGCTATAATGCATTCGCAATTCTAAAGTCCATATATACTATCGAGAAAACACAAGCAAACACAGAAGCTGTAGCAAGAGCTGGGATTGAGTTAGCCACCACAGAACCGGATATTTCTGGTTGCATCCAGTCCTATCCTGACAAACTGGTGTGGAATTGGTGTGCAAAGCACCCAGAAAAGCAGATTCAACCTGGTTTTGGAGAAAGCAAAGTCTTCATCTTGGGCAAGTGGATTCAATGTCATGTTTACAAACACAAATATCATTTTTAAGCTGGTTTCTGCAGCTTTTACTGAGATAACACGAATGTGTACCTGTTGTGTGTCCATGTGAAACCAATTAGTGTTTCCCAACAGAAAAAAAAGTTACATGCTACAATGCATTCACCACTCTAAAGTCCATTGAAACTATCGAGAAAACACAAACACAGAAGCTGTAGCAAGGACAGGGATTGAGTTAGCCACCACGGAACCAGATATTTCTGGTTTCAACCAGCCCTATCAGGTCAAACTCATGTGGAGCTGGTGTGCAAAGCACCCAGAAAAGCAGAGTCAACGTGGTTTTGAAGAAAGCAAAGTCTTTTTCTTGGGGAAGTGGATTCAATGTCATGTTTACAAACACAAATATCATTTTAACCTGGTTTCTGCAGCTTTTTACTCAGAAAACACGAATGTGTACCTGCTGTGTCTCCATGTGGAACAAATTAGCGTTTGCCAACAGAAAATAAAAATGTTACATGCTAAAATGCATTCACAAATATAAAGTCTAAAGATACTATCGAGAAAACACAAACAAACTCTGAGGTTGTAGCAAGAGCTGGGATTGAGTTAGCCAACACAGAACCGGATATTTCTGGTTTCATCCAGCACTATCCGGACAAACTGCTGTGGAATTGGTATGAAAAGCATCCAGAGAAGCAGAGTCAATCTGGTTTTTGAGAAAAGCAAAGTCTTTTTTCTGGGCAAGTGGATTCAATGTCATGTTTACAAACACAAATATCATTTTTAACCTGGTTTCTGCAGCTTTTCACTTAGAAAACATGAATGTGTACCTGGTGTCTTCATGTGAAACCAATTAGCATTTGGCAACAAGAAGCAAAATGTTACTAGCTACAATTCATTCACAACTCTAAAGTCCATAGATACTATCGAGAAAACACAAGGAAACACAGAAGCTGTAGCAAGAGCTGGGATTGAGTTAGCCACCACAGAACCGGATAATTCTGGTTTCATCCAGACCTATCTGGACAAACTGGTGTAGAATTGGTGTGCAAAGCACCCAGAAAAACAGAGTCAATCTGGTTTTGGAGAACAACAAAAACTTTTTTTGGCAAGTAGATTCAATGTCATGTTAGCAAACACAAATATCATTTTTAACCTGGTTTCTGTAGCACTCTACTCTGAAAACTCGAATGTGTACCTGTTGTGTCTCCATGTGGAAACAATTAGTTTTTGCCAACAAAAAACATTCAATCTCTAAAGTTCATAGATAATATCCAGAAAAGAGAAACACACACAGAGGCTGTAGCAGGAGCTGGGACTGAGTTAGGCAGAACAGAACTGGAAATTTCTGGTTAGATCCAGACCTATCTGGACATATTCCTGTGGAAATTTTTCCCAAAGGACCCTGAAAAAATTATTGAAACTGGTTTTGGAGAAAAGCAAAGTCTTTTTCTTGGGCAAGTGGATTCAATGTCATGTTTACAAACACCAATATCATTTTTAACCTGGTTTCTGCAGCTTCTCACTCAGAAAACACGAATGTGTACCTGTTGTATCTGCATGTGAAACAAATTAGCGTTTGCCAACAGAAAAAATGTTACATTCTACAATTCATACGCAACTCTAAAGTCCATAGATACTATCCAGAAAACACAAGACAACACAGAAGTTGTAGCAAGAGCTGGGATTGAGTTAGCCACCACAGAACCGGATATTTCTGGTTTCAACAGAACTATCTGGACAAACTGGTTTGGAATTGGTGTGCAAAGCACCCAGAAAAGCAGAGTCAACCTGGTTTTGGAGAAAAGCAAAGTTTTTTTCTTGGGCAAGTGAATTAAATATCTTGTTCACAAACGCAAATAATATTTTTAACATGGTTTCTGCAGATTTTCACTCAGAAAACACGAATGTGTATTTGTTGTATCTGCATGTGAAACAAATTAGCGTTTGCCAACAGAACAAATGTTACATTCTACAATTCATATGCAACTCTAAAGTCCATATATACTACCAGAAAACACAAGACAACACAGAAGCTGTAGCAAGAGCTGGGATTGAGTTAACCACCACAGAACCGGATGTTTCTGGTTTGATTGAGACTTATCTGGAAAAACTGGTGTGGAATTGGTGTGGAAAGCACCCATAGAAGCAGAGTCCACCGGGCTTTGGAGAAAAGCAAAGTCTTCTTCTTGGGCAAATGGATTCAATGTCATGTTTACAAACACAAATACCATTTGTAACCTGGTTTCAGTGGCTTTTCACTACGAAAACACGAATGTGTACCTGTTGTCTCTGCATGTGAAACCAATTAGCTTTTGCCAACAGAAAAACCAAATGTCACATGCTACAATTCATTCACAACTCTAAAGTCCATAGATACTATCCAGAAAGAAACAAGCAAACACAGAAGCTGTAAAAAGCTGGGATTGAGTTAGCAACCACAGAACCGGATATTTCTGGTTTCATCCAGCCCTATCTGGACAAACTGGTGTGGAATTGGTGTGCAAAGCACCCAGAAAAGCAGAGTCAACCTCGTTTTGGAGAAAATTCAAAGTCTTATGCTTTTGCAAGTGGATTCAATGTCATGTTTACAAACACCAATATTTTTTTAACCTGGTTTCTGCAGCTTTTCAGTTAGAAAAAACGAATGTGTACCTGTTGTATCTGAATGTGAAACTAATTAGCATTTGCCAACACAAAAAATGTTACATGCTACAAGGCATTCACAACTCTAAAGTCCATAGATACTATCCAGAAAACACAAGCAAACACAGAAGCTGTAGCAAGAGCTGGGATTGAGTTAGCCACCACAAAACCGGATGTTTCTGGTTTGATTGAGACTTATCTGGACAAACTGGTGTGGAATTGGTGTGCAAAGCACCCAGAGAAGCAGATCAACCTGGCTTTGGAGAAAAGCAAAGTCTTTTTCTTGGGCAAGTGGATTCAATCTCATGTTTACAAACACAAATACCATTTGTAACCTGGTTTCAGTGGCTTTTCACTCAGAAAACACGAATGTGTACCTGTTGTCTCTGCATGTGAAAACAATTAGCGTTTGCCAACAGAAAAACCAAATATCACATGCTACAATTCATATGCAACTATAAAGTCCATAGATACTATCCAGAGAGAAACAAGCAAACACAGAAGCTGTAGCAAGAGCTGGGATTGAGTTAGCCACCACAGAAGCAGATATTTCCGGATCCATCCAACCATATCTGGACAAACTGATGTGGAATTGGTGTGCAAAGCACACAGAGAAGCAGAGTCAACCTGGTTTTGGAGAAAAGCAAAGTCTTTTTCTTGGGCAAGTGCATTCAATCTCATGTTTACCAACACAAATACAATTTGTAACCTGGTTTCAGTGGCTTTTCACTCAGAAAACACGAACGTGTACCTGTTGTCACTGCATGTGAAACCAATTAGCGTTTGCCAACAGAAAAACCAAATGTCACATGCTACAATTCATACGCAACTCTAAAGTCTATAGATACTATCCAGAAAACACAAGACAACACAGAAGCTGTAGCAAGAGCTGGGATTGAGTTAGCCACCCCAGAAGAAGATATTTCCGCATTCATCCAGCCATATCTGGACAAACTGGTGTGGAATTGGTGTGCAAAGCACCCACAAAAGCAGAGTCAACCTGGTTTTGTAGAAAAGCAAAGTCTTTTTCTTGGGCAAGTGGATTCAATGTCATGTTTACAAACACTAATATCATTTTTAACCTGGTTTCTGCAGCTTTTCACTCAGAAAACACGAATGTTTACCTGTTGTATCTTCATGTGAAACAAATTAGCATTTGCCAACAGAAAAAATGTTACATTCTACAATTCATAGGCAACTCTAAAGTCTATAGATACTAACCAGAAAACACAAGACAACACAGAAGCTGTAGCAAGAGCTGGGATTGAGATAGCCACCACAGAACCGGATATTTCTCGTTTCATCCAGCCCTATCTGGACAAACTGGTGTGGAATTGGTGTGCAAAGCACCCAGAGAAGCAGAGTCAACCTGGCTTTGGAGAAAAGCAAAGTCTTTTTCTTGGGCAAGTGGATTCAATCTCATGTCTATGAACACAATTATCATTTGTAACCTTGTTTCTGCAGGTTTTTACTCAGAAAACACGAATGTGTACCTGTTTTGTCTCCATGTTAAATCAATTAGTGTTTGCCAAAAAAAAACAAAATGTTACATGCTACAATGCATTCACAACTCTAAAGTCCATAGATACTATCCAAAAAACACAAGCAAACACGGAAGCTGTAGCAAGAGCTGGGATTGATTTAGCCACCACAGAACCGGATGTTTCTGGTTTGATTGAGACTTATCTGGACAAACTGGTGTGGAATTGGTGTGCAAAGCACCCAGAGAAGCAGAGTCAACCTGGCTTTGGAGAAAATAAAGTCTTTTTCTTGGGCAAGTGGATTCAATGTCATGTTCACAAACACAAATACCATTTGTAACTTGGTTTCAGTGGCTTTTCACTCAGAAAACGCGAATGTGTACCTGTTGTCTCTGCATGTGAAACCAATTAGCGTTTGCCAACAGAAAAACCAAATGTCACATGCTACAATTCATACGCAACTCTAAAGTCCATAGATACTATCCAGAAAGAAACAAGCAAACGCAGAAGCTGTAGCAAGAGCTGGGATTGAGTTAGCCACCCCAGAAGCTGATATTTCCAGATTCATCCAGCCATATGTGGACAAACTGGTGTGGACTTGATGTGCAAAGCACCCAGAGAAGCAGAGTCAAGCTAGTTTTGGAGAAAAGCAAAGTCTTTTTCTTGGGCAAGTGGATTCAATGTCATGTTTACAAACACCAATAATATTTTTAACCTGGTTTCTGCAGCTTCTCACTCAGAAAACACGAATGTGTACCTGTTGTATCTGCATGTGAAACAAATTAGCATTTGCCAACAGAAAAAATGTTACATTCTACAATTCATACGCAACATTAAGTCCATAGATACTATCTAGAAAAAAACAAGCAAACACAGAAGCTGTATCAAGTGCTGGGATTGAGTTAGCCACCACAGAACCAGATATTTCTGGTTTCATCCAGCCCTATCTGGACAAACTGGTGTGGAATTGGTGTGCAAAGCACCCAGAGAAGCAGATCAACCTGGAATTGGAGAAAAGCAAAGTCTTTTTCTTGGGCAAGTGGATTCAATGTCATGTTTACAAACACCAATATCATTTGTAACCTGGTTTCTGCAGCTTTTCACTCAGAAAACACGAATGTGTACCTGTTGTCTCTGCATGTCAACCAATTAGCGTTTGCCAACAGAAAAACCAAATGTCACATGCTACAATTCATACGCAACTCTAAAGTCCATAGATACTATCCAGAAAGAAACAAGCAAACACAGAAGCTGTAGCAAGAGCTGGGATTGAGTTAGCCACCCCAGAAGCAGATATTTCCGGATTCATCCAGCCTTATCTGGACAAACTGGTGTGGAATTGCTGTGCAAAGCACCCAGAGAAGCAGAGTCAACCTGGCTTTGGAGAAAAGCAAAGTCTTTTTCTTGGGCAAGTGGATTCAATGTCATGTTTACAAACAGAAATATCATTTTTAACCTGGTTTCTGCAGCTTTTCACTCAGAAAACACGAATGTGTACATGTTGTATCCGCATGTGAAACCAATTAGCGTTTGCCAACCAAAAAACATAATGTTACATGCTACAATGCATTCACAGCTCTAAAGCCCATAGATACTATCGAGAAAACACAAACAACTCAGAGGCTGTAGTAAGAGCTGGGATTGAGTTAGCCAACACAGAACCGGATATTTCTGGTTTCATCCAGGCCTATCTGGACAAACTGGTGTGGAATTGGTGTGCAAAGCACCCAGAAAAGCAGAGTCAACCTGGTTTTGGAGAAAAGCAAACTCTTTTTCTTGGGCAAGTGGATTCAATGTCATGTTTACAAACACAAATATCATTTTTAACCTGGTTTCTGCAACTTTTCACTCAGAAAACACGAATGTGTACCTGTTGTATCCGCATGTGAAACCAATTAGCGTTTGCCAACCAAAAAACATAATGTTACATGCTACAATGCATTCACAGCTCTAAAGTCCATAGATACTATCGAGAAAACACAAACAACTCAGAGGCTGTAGTAAGAGCTGGGATTGAGTTAGCCACCACAGAACCGGATATTTCCAGTTTCATCCAGGCCTATCTGGACAAACTGGTGTGGAATTGGTGTGCAAAGCACCCAGAAAAGCAGAGTCAACCTAGTTTTGGAGAAAAGCAAAGTCTTTTTCTTGGGCATGTGGATTCAATGTCAGGATTACAAACACAAATATCATTTTTAACCTGGTTTCTGCAGCTTTTCACTCAGAAAACACGAATGTGTACCTGTTGTGTCTGCATGTGAAACAAATTAGCGTTTGCCAACAGAAAAAATGTTACATTCTACAATTCATACGCAACTCTAAAGTCCATAGATACTATCCAGAAAACACAAGACAACTCAGAGGCTGTAGTAAGAGCTGGGATTGAGTTAGCCATCACAGAACTGGATGTTTCTGGTTTGATTGAGACTTATCTGGACAAACTGGTGTGGAATTGGTGTGCAAAGCACCCAGAAAAGAAGAGTCAACCTGATTTTGGAGAAAAGCAAAGTCTTTTTCTTGGGCAAGTGGATTCAATCTCATGTTTACGAACACAAATACCATTTGTAACCTGGTTTCAGTGGCTTTTCACTCAGAAAACACGAATGTGTACCTGTTGTGTCTGCATGTGAAACAAATTAGCGTTTGCCAACAGAAAAAAAGTTACATTCTACAATTCATACGCAACTCTAAAGTCCTAGATACTATCCAGAAAGAAACAAGCAAACACAGAAGCTGAAGCAAGACCTGGGATTGAGTTAGCCACCACAGAACCGGATATTTCTGGTTTCAACAGAACAATCTCGACAAACTGGTTTGAAATTGGTGTGCAAAGCACCCAGAAAAACAGAGTCAACCTGGTTTTGGAGAAAAGCAAAGTTTTTTTCTTGGGCAAGTGAATTAAATATATTGTTCACAAACGCAAATAATATTTTTAACCTGGTTTCTGCAGATTTTCACTCAGAAAACACGAATGTGTACCTGTTGTATCTGAATGTGAAACAAATTAGCGTTTGCCAACAGAACAAATGTTACATTCTACAATTCATATGCAACTCTAAAGTCCATATATACTACCAGAAAACACAAGACAACACAGAAGCTGTAGCAAGAGCTGGGATTGAGTTAACCAACACAGAATCGGATGTTTCTGGTTTGATTGAGACTTATCTGGACAAACTGGTGTGGAATTGGTGTGCAAAGCAGCCAGAGTAGCAGAGTCAACCTGGCTTTGGAGAAAAGCAAAGACTTTTTCTTGGGCAAGTGGATTCAATGTCATGTTTACCAACACAAATACCATTTGTAACCCGGTTTCAGTGGCTTTTCACTCAGAAAACACGAATGTGTACCTGTTGTCTCTGCATGTGAAACCAATTAGCGTTTGCCAACAGAAAAACCAAATGTCACATGCTACAATTCATACGCAACTCTAAAGTCCATAGATACTATCCAGAAAGAAACAAGCAAACACAGAACCTGTAGCAAGAGCTGGGATTGAGTTAGCCACCACAGAAGCAGATATTTCCGGATTCATCCAGCCCTATCAGGACAAACTGGTGTGGAATTGGTGTGCAAAGCACACAAAGAAGCAGAGTCAACCTGGTTTTTGAGAAAAGCAAAGTTTTTTTCTTGGGCAAGTGAATTCAATGTCATATTTACAAACAGAAACATCATTTTTAACCTGGTTTCTGCAGCTTTTCACTCAGAAAACACGAATGTGTACCTGTTGTATCCGCATGTGAAACCAATTAGCATTTGCCAACCAAAAAACATAATGTTACATGCTACAATGCATTCACAGCTCTAAAGTCCATAGATACTACCGAGAAAACACAAACAACTCAGAGGCTGTAGTAAGAGCTGGGATTGAGTTGGCCAACACAGAACCGGATATTTCTGGTTTCATCCAGCCCTATCTGGACAAACTGGTGTGGAATTGGTGTGCATAGCACCCACAAAAGCAGAGTCAACCTGGTTTTGGAGAAAAGCAAAGTCTTTTTCTTGGGCATGTGGATTCAATGTCAGGATTACATACACCAATATCATTTTTACCCTGGTTTCTGCAGCTTTTCACTCAGAAAACACGAATGTGTACCTGTTGTATCTGCATGTGAAACAAATTAGCATTTGCCAACAGAAAAAATGTTACATTCTACAATTCATACGCAACTCTAAAGTCCATAGATACTATCCAGAAAAGACAAGCAAACACAGAAGCTGTAGCAAGAGCTGGGATTGAGTTAGCCACCACAGAACCGGATGTTTCTGGTTTGATTGAGACTTATCTGGACAAACTGATGTGGAATTGGTGTGCAAAGCACCCAGAAAAGCAGAGTCAACCTGGTTTTGGAGAAAAGCAAAGTCTTTTTCTTGGGGAAGTGGATGCAATCTCATGTTTACGAACACAAATAACATTTGTAACCTGGTTTCAGTGGCTTTTCACTCAGAAAACACGAATTAGTACCTGTTGTATCTGCATGTGAAACCAAATAGCGTTTGCAAACAGAAAAACCAAATGTCACATGCTACAATTCATACGCAACTCCAAAGTCCATAGATACTATCCAGAAAACACAAGCCAGCACAGAAGCTGTAGCAAGAGCTGGGATTGAGTTAGCCACCCCAAATCAGATATTTCCGGATTTATCCAGCCATATCTGGACAAACTGGTGTGGAATTGGTGTGCAAAGCACCCAGAGTAGCAGATTCAACCTGGTTTTGGAGAAAAGCAAAGAATTTTTCTTGGGCAAGTGGATTCAATGTCATGTTTACGAACACAAATACCAATTGTTACCCGGTTTCAGTGGCTTTTCACTCAGAAAACACGAATGAGTACCTGTTGTATCTGCATGTGAAACCAAATAGCGTTTGCCAACAGAAAAACCAAATGTCACATGCTACAATTCATACGCAACTCTGAAGTCCATAGATACTATCCAGAACGAAACAAGCAAACACAGAAGCTGTAGCAAGAGCTGGGATTGAGTTAGTCACCCCAGAAGCAGATATTTCCGGATTCATCCAGCCCTATCTGGACAAACTGGTGTGGAATTGGTGTGCAAAGCACCCAGAAAAGCAGAAGCAACCTGGTGTTGGAGAAAAGCAAAGTCTTATGCTTTTGCAAGTGGATTCAATGTCATGTTTACAAACACCAATATCATTTTTAACCTGGTTTCAGTGGCTTTTCACTAAGAATGCACGAATCTGTACCTGTTGTATCTGAATGCGAAACAAATTAGCGTTTGCCAACAGAAAAAATGTCACATGCTACAATTCATACGCAACTCTAAAGTCTATAGATACTAACCAGAAAACACAAGCAAAAACAGAAGCTGTAGCAAGAGCTGGGATTGAGTTAGCCACCACAGAATCGGATGTTTCTGGTTTGATTGAGACTTATCTGGACAAACTGGTTTGGAATTGGTGTGCAAAGCACACAGAGAAGCAGAGTCAACCTGGTTTTGGAGAAAAGAAATGTATTTTTCTTGGGCAAGTGGATTCAATCTCATGTCTATGAACACAATTATCATCTGTAACCTTGTTTCTGCAGGTTTTTACTCAGAAAATACGAATGTGTACCTGTTTTGTCTTTATGTGAAACCAATTAGTGTTTGCCAAAAGAAAAACAAAATGTTTCATGCTACAATACATTCACAACTCTAAAGTCCATAGATACTATCCAGAACTAAACAAGCAAACACAGAAGCTGTAGCAAGAGCTGGGATTGAGTTAGCCACCACAAAACCGGATGTTTCTGGTTTGATTGAGACTTATCTGGACAAACTGGTGTGGAATTGGTGTGCAAAGCACCCAGAGAAGCAGAGTCCACCTGGCTTTGGAGAAAAGCAAAGTCTTTTTCTTGGGCAAGTGGATTCAATGTCATGTTTACAAACACAAATATCATTTTTAACCTGGTTTCTGCAGCTTTTCACTCAGAAAACACGAATGTGTACCTGTTGTATCTGCATGTGAAACAAATTAGCATTTGCCAACAGAAAAAATGTTACATTCTACAATTCATACGCAACACTAAAGGCCATAGATACTATCCAGAAAACACAAGCCAACACAGAAGCTGTAGCAAGAGCTGGGATTGAGTTAGCCACCACAGAACCTGATGTTTCTGGTTTGATTGAGACTTACTGGACAAACTGGTGTGGAATTGGTGTGCAAAGCACCCAGAAAAGCAGAGTCAACCCGGTTGTGGAGAAAAGCAAAGTCTTTTTCTTGGGCAAGTGGATGCAATGTCATGTTTACGAACACAAATACCATTTGTAACCTGGTTTCAGTGGTTTTTCACTCAGAAAACACGAATGTGTACCTGTTGTATCTGCATGTGAAACCAATTATCGTTTTCAACAGAAAAACCAAATATTACATGCTACAATTCATACGCAACTCTAAAGTCCATAGATACTATCCAGAAAACACAAGACAACACAGAAGCTGTAGCAAGAGCTAGGACTGAGTTAGCCACCACAGAACCGAATATTTCTGGTTTCATCCAGCCCAATCTGGACAAACTGGTGTGGAATTGGTGTGCAAAGCACCCACAAAAGCAGAGTCAACCTGGTTTTGGAGAAAAGCAAAGTTTTTTTCTTGGGCAAGTAAATTCAGTGTCATGTTCACAAACGCAAATAATATTTTTAACCTGGTTTCTGCAGCTTTTCACTCAGAAAACACGAATGTGTACCTGTTGTCTCTGCATGTGAAACCAATTAGCGTTTGCCAACAGAAAAACCAAATGTCACATGCTACAATTCATACGCAACTCTAAAGTCCATAGATACTATCCAGAAAGAAACAAGCAAACACAGAAGCTGTAGCAAGAGCTGGGATTCAGTTAGTCACCCCAGAAGCAGATATTTCCGTATTCATCCAGCCCTATCTGGACAAACTGGTGTGGAATTGGTGTGCAAAGCACCCAGAGAAGCAGAGTCAACCTGGTTGTGGAGAAAAGCAAAGTGTTTTTCTTGGGCAAGTGTATTCATTCTCATGTCTATGAACACAATTATCATTTGTAACCTTGTTTCTGCAGGTTTTTACTCAGAAAACACGAATGTGTACCTGTTTTGTCTCCATGTGAAACCAATTAGTGTTAGCCAAAAGAAAAACAAAATGTTACATGCTACAATTCGTTCACAACTCTAAAGTCCATAGATACTATCCAGAAAACACAAGCAAACACAGAAGCTGTAGCAAGAGCTGGGATTGAGTTAGCCACCACAAAACCGGATGTTTCTGGTTTGATTGAGACTTATCTGGACAAACTCTTGTGGAATTGGTGTGCAAAGCACCCAGAGTAGCAGAGTCAACCTGGCTTTGGAGAAAAGCAAAGACTTTTTCTTGGGCAAGTGGATTCAATGTCATGTTTACGAACACAAATACCATTTGTAACCCGGTTTCAGTGGCTTTTCACTCAGAAAACACGAATGTGTACCTGTTGTCTCTGCATGTGAAACCAATTAGCGTTTGCCAACAGAAAAACCAAATGTCACATGCTACAATTCATACGCAACTCTAAAGTCCATAGATACTATCCAGAAAGAAACAAGCAAACACAGAAGCTGTAGCAAGAGCTGGGATTGAGTTAGCCACCCAAGAAGCAGATATTTCTGGATTCATCCAGCCCTATCTGGACAAACTGGTGTGGAATTGGTGTGCAAAGCACACAAAGAAGCAGAGTCAACCTGGTTTTGAGGAAAAGCAAAGTCTTTTTCTTGGGCAAGTGGATTCAATGTCATGTTTACAAATACCAATATCATTTGTAAACCGGTTTCAGTGGCTTTTCACTCAGAAAACACGAATGTATACCTGTTGTATCTGCATGTGAAAAAAATTAGCGTTTGCCAACAGAAAAAATGTTACATGCTACAATTCATTCACAACTCTAAAGTCCATAGATACTATCCAGAAAACACAAGACTACACAGAAGCTGTAGCAAGAGCTAGGACTGAGTTAGCCACCACGGAACTGGATATTTCTGGTTTCATCCAGCCCAATATGGACAAACTGGTGTGGAATTGGTGTGCAAAGCACCCACAAAAGCAGAGTCAACCTGGTTTTGGAGAAAAGCAAAGTTTTTTTCTTGGGCAAGTGAATTCAATGTCATGTTCACAAACGCAAATAATATTTTTAACCTGGTTTCTGCAGCTTTTCACTCAGAAAACACGAATGTGTACCTGTTGTCTCTGCATGTGAAACCAATTAGCGTTTCCCAACAGAAAAACCAAATGTCACATGCTACAATTCATACGCAACTCTAAAGTCCATAGATACTATCCAGAACGAAACAAGCAAACACAGAAGCTGTAGCAAGAGCTGGGATTGAGTTAGCCACCACAGAATCGGATGTTTCTGGTTTGATTGAGACTTACTGGACAAACTGGTGTGGAATTGGTGTGCAAAGCACCCACAAAAGCAGAGTCAACCTGGTTGTGGAGAAAAGCAAAGTCTTTTTCTTGGGCAAGTGGATTCATTCTCATGTCTATGAACACAATTATCATTTGTAACCTTGTTTCTGCAGGTTTTTACTCAGAAAACACGAATGTGTACCTGTTTTGTCTCCATGTGAAACCAATTAGTGTTAGCCAAAAGAAAAACAAAATGTTACATGCTACAATTCGTTCACAACTCTAAAGTCCATAGATACTATCCAGAAAACACAAGCAAACACAGAAGCTGTAGCAAGAGCTGGGAATGAGTTAGCCACCACAAAACCGGATGTTTCTGGTTTGATTGAGACTTATCTGGACAAACTGGTGTGGAATTGGTGTGCAAAGCACCCAGAGTAGCAGAGTCAACCTGGCTTTGGAGAAAAGCAAAGACTTTTTCTTGGGCAAGTGGATTCAATGTCATGTTTACAAACACAAATACCATTTGTAACCCGGTTTCAGTGGCTTTTCACTCAGAAAACACGAATGTGTACCTGTTGTCTCTGCATGTGAAACCAATTAGCATTTGCCAACAGAAAAACCAAATGTCACATGCTACAATTCATACGCAACTCTAAAGTCCATAGATACTATCCAGAAAGAAACAAGCAAACACAGAAGCTGTAGCAAGAGCTGGGATTGAGTTAGCCACCCCAGAAGTAGATATTTCTGGATTCATCCAACCATATCTGGACAAACTGATGTGGAATTGGTGTGCAAAGCACACAGACAAGCAGAGTCAACCTGGTTTTGGAGAAAAGCAAAGTCTTTTTCTTGGGCAAGTGGATTCAACGTCATGTTTACAAACACCAATATCAATTTTAACCTGGTTTCTGCAGCTTTTCACTCAGAAAACACGAATGTGTACCTGTTGTATCTGCATGTGAAACAAATTAGCATTTGCCAACAGAAAAAATGTTACATTCTACAATTCATACGCAACGCTAAAGTCCATAGATACTATCCAGAAAACACAAGCCAACACAGAAGCTGTAGCAAGAGCTGGGATTGAGTTAGCCATCACAGAACCGGATATTTCTGGTTTCATCCAGCCCAATCTGGACAAACTGGTGTGGAATTGGTGTGCAAAGCACCCACAAAAGCAGAGTCAACCTGGTTTTGGAGAAAAGCAAAGTTTTTTTCTTGGGCAAGTGAATTCAATGTCATGTTCACAAACGCAAATAATATTTTTAACCTGGTTTCTGCAACTTTTCACTCAGAAAATACGAATGTGTACCACTTGTCTCTGCATGTGAAACAAATTAGCGTTTGCCAACAGAAAAAATGTTACATTCTACAATTCATACGCAACTCTAAAGTCCATACATACTATCCAGAAAACACAAGACAACACAGAAGCTGTAGCAAGAGCTGGGATTGAGTTAGCCACCACAAAACCGGATGTTTCTGGTTTGATTGAGACTTATCTGGACAAACTGGTGTGGAATTGGTGTGCAAAGCACCCAGAAAAGCAGAGTCAAACTGGTTTTGGAGAAAAGCAAAGTCTTTTTCTTGGGCAATTGGATTCAATCTCATGTTTACGAACACAAATACCATTTGTAACCTGGTTTCAGTGGCTTTTCACTCCGAAAACACGAATGTTTACCTCTTGTCTCTGCATGTGAAACCAATTAGCGTTTGCCAACAGAAAAACCAAATGTCACATGCTACAATTCATACGCAACTCTAAAGTCCATAGATACTATCCAGAAAGAAACAAGCAAACACAGAAGCTGTAGCAAGAGCTGGGATTGAGTTAGTCACCCCAGAAGCAGATATTTCCGGATTCATCCAGCCCTATCTGGACAAACTGGTGTGGAATTGGAGTGCAAAGCACCCAGAAAAGCAGAATCAACCTGGTGTTGGAGAAAAGCAAAGTCTTTTTCTTGGGCAAGTGGATTCAATGTCATGTTTACAAACACCAATATCATTTTTAACCTGGTTTCAGTGGCTTTTCACTAAGAAAACACGAATCTGTACCTGTTGTATCTGAAAGCGAAACAAATTAGTGTTTGCCAACAGAAAAAATGTCACATGCTACAATTCATACGCAACTCTAAAGTCTATAGATACTAACCAGAAAACACAAGCAAACACAGAAGCTGTAGCAAGAGCTGGGATTGAGTTAGCCACCACAGAATCGGATGTTTCTGGTTTGATTAAGACTTATCTGGACAAACTGGTTTGGAATTGGTGTGCAAAGCACACAGAGAAGCAGAGTCAACCTGGTTTTGGAGAAAAGAAATGTATTTTTATTGGGCAAGTGGATTCAATCTCATGTCTATGAACACAATTATCATCTGTAACCTTGTTTCTGCAGGTTTTTACTCATAAAATACGAATGTGTACCTGTTTTGTCTCCATGTGAAACCAATTAGTGTTTGCCAAAAGAAAAACAAAATGTTTCATGCTACAATACATTCACAACTCTAAAGTCCATAGATACTATCCAGAACTAAACAAGCAAACACAGAAGCTGTAGCAAGAGCTGGGATTGAGTTAGCCAACACAAAACCGGATGTTTCTGGTTTGATTGAGACTTATCTGGAGAAACTGGTGTGGAATTGGTGTGCAAAGCACCCAGAGAAGCAGAGTCCACCTGGCTTTGGAGAAAAGCAAAGTCTTTTTCTTGGGCAAGTGGATTCAATGTCATGTTTACAAACACAAATATCATTTTTAACCTGGTTTCTGCAGCTTTTCACTCAGAAAACACGAATGTGTACCTGTTGTATCTGCATGTGAAACAAATTAGCGTTTGCCAACAGAAAAAATGTTACATTCTACAATTCATACGCAACTCTAAAGGCCATAGATACTACCCAGAAAACACAAGCCAACACAGAAGCTGTAGCAAGAGCTGGGATTGAGTTACCCACCACAGAACCGGATGTTTCTGGTTTGATTGAGACTTATCTGGACAAACTGGTGTGGAATTGGTGTGCAAAGCACCCAGAAAAGCAGAGTCAACCTGGTTTTGGAGAAAAGCAAAGACTTTTTCTTGGGCAAGTGGATTCATTCTCATGTCTATGAACACAATTATCATTTGTAACCTTGTTTCTGCAGGTTTTTACAGAAAACACGAATGTGTACCTGTTTTGTCTCCATGTGAAACCAATTAGTGTTAGCCAAAAGAAAAACAAAATGTTACATGCTACAATTCATTCACAACTCTAAAGTCCATAGATACTATCCAGAAAACACAAGCAAACACAGAAGCTGTAGCAAGAGCTGGGATTGAGTTAGCCACCACAAAACCGGATGTTTCTGGTTTGATTGAGACTTATCTGGACAAACTGGTGTGGAATTGGTGTGCAAAGAACACAGAGTAGCAGAGTCAACCTGGCTTTGGAGAAAAGCAAAGACTTTTTCTTGGGCAACTGGATTCAATGTCATGTTTATGAACACAAATACCATTTGTAACCCGGTTTCAGTGGCTTTTCACTCAGAAAACATGAATGTGTACCTGTTGTATCTGCATTTGAAACCAATTAGCGTTTCCCAACAGAAAAACCAAATGTCACAGGCTACAATTCATACGCAACTCTAAAGTCCATAGATACTATCCAGAAAGAAACAAGCAAACACAGAAGCTGTAACAAGAGCTGGGATTGAGTTAGCCATCACAGAACCGGATATTTCCGGATTCATCCAGCCCTATCTGGACAAACTGGTGTGGAATTGGTGTGCAAAGCACCCACAAAAGCAGAGTCAACCTGGTTTTGGAGAAAAGCAAAGTTTTTTTCTTGGGCAAGTGAATTCAATGTCATGTTCACAAACGCAAATCATATTTTTAACCTGGTTTCTGCAGCTTTTCACTCAGAAAACACGAATGTGTACCTGTTGTATCTGCATGTGAAACCAATTAGCATTTGCCAACAGAAAAACCAAATGTCACATGCTACAATTCATACGCAACTCTGAAGTCCATAGATACTATCCAGAACGAAACAAGCAAACACAGAAGCTGTAGCAAGAGCTGGGATTGAGTTAGCCACCACAGAATCGGATGTTTCTGGTTTGATTGAGACTTATCTGCACAAACTGGTGTGGAATTGGTGTGCAAAGCACCCAGAGAAGCAGAGTCAACCTGGTTGTGGAGAAAAGCAAAGTCTTTTTCTTGGGCAAGTGGATTCATTCTCATGTCTATGAACACAATTATCATTTGTAACCTTGTTTCTGCAGGTTTTTACTCAGAAAACACGAATGTGTACCTGTTTTGTCTCCATGTGAAACCAATTAGTGTTAGCCAAAAGAAAAACAAAATGTTACATGCTACAATGCATTCACAACTCTAAAGTCCATAGATACTATCCAGAAAACACAAGCAAACACAGAAGCTGTAGCAAGAGCTGGGATTGAGTTAGCCACCACAAAACCGGATGTTTCTGGTTTGATTGAGACTTATCTGGACAAACTGGTGTGGAATTGGTGTGCAAAGCACCCAGAGTAGCAGAGTCAACCTGGCTTTGGAGAAAAGCAAAGACTTTTTCTTGGGCAAGTGGATTCAATGTCATGTTTACGAACACAAATACCATTTGTAACCCGGTTTCAGTGGCTTTTCACTCGGAAAACACGAATGTGTACCTGTTGTCTCTGCATGTGAAACCAATTAGCATTTGCCAACAGAAAAACCAAATGTCACATGCTACAATTCATACGCAACTCTAAAGTCCATAGATACTATCCAGAAAGAAACAAGCAAACACAGAAGCTGTAGCAAGAGCTGGGATTGAGTTAGCCACCCCAGAAGCAGATATTTCCGGATTCATCCAGCCCTATCTGGACAAACTGGTGTGGAATTGGTGTGCAAAGCACACAAAGAAGCGCAGTCAACCTGGTTTTGAGGAAAAGCAAAGTCTTTTTCTTGGGCAAGTGGATTCAATGTCATGTTTACAAACACCAATATCATTTGTAACCCGGTTTCAGTGGCTTTTCACTCAGAAAACACGAATGTGTACCTGTTGTCTCTGCATGTGAAACAAATTAGCGTTTACCAACAGAAAAACCAAATGTCACATGCTACAATTCATACGCAACTCTAAAGTCCATAGATACTATACAGAAAGAAACAAGCAAACACAGAAGCTGTAGCAGGAGCTGGGATTGAGTTAGCCACCACAGAACCGGATATTTCTGGTTTCAACCAGCCCAATCTGGACAAACTGGTGTGGAATTGGTGTGCAAAGCACCCACAAAAGCAGAGTCAACCTGGTTTTGGAGAAAAGCAAAGTTTTTTTCTTGGGCAAGTGAATTCAATGTCATGTTCACAAACGCAAATCATATTTTTAACCTGGTTTCTGCAGCTTTTCACTCAGAAAACACGAATGTGTACCTGTTGTCTCTGCATGTGAAACCAATTAGCGTTTGCCAACAGAAAAACCAAATGTCACATGCTACAATTCATACGCAACTCTAAAGTCCATAGATACTATCCAGAACGAAACAAGCAAACACAGAAGCTGTAGCAAGAGCTGGGATTGAGTTAGCCACCACAGAATCGGATGTTTCTGGTTTGATTGAGACTTATCTGGACAAACTGGTGTGGAATTGGTGTGGAAAGCACCCAGAGAAGCAGAGTCAACCTGGTTGTGGAGAAAAGCAAAGACTTTTTCTTGGGCAAGTGGATTCAATGTCATGTTTACGAACACAAATACCATTTGTAACCCGGTTTCAGTGGCTTTTCACTCAGAAAACACGAATGTGTACCTGTTGTATCTGCATTTGAAACCAATTAGCATTTGCCAACAGAAAAACCAAATGTCACATGCTACAATTCATACGCAACTCTAAAGTCCATAGATACTATCCAGAAAGAAACAAGCAAACACAGAAGCTGTAGCAAGAGCTGGGATTGAGTTAGCCACCCCAGAAGCAGATATTTCTGGATTCATCCAACCATATCTGGACAAACTGATGTGGAATTGGTGTGCAAAGCACACAGAGAAGCAGAGTCAACCTGGTTTTGGAGAAAAGCAAAGTCTTTTTCTTGGGCAAGTGGATTCAACGTCATGTTAACAAACACCAATATCAATTTTAACCTGGTTTCTGCAGCTTTTCACTCAGAAAACACGAATGTGTACCTGTTGTCTCTGCATGTGAAACAAATTAGCGTTTGCCAACAGAAAAAATGTTACATTCTACAATTCATACGCAACTCTAAAGTCCATACATACTATCCAGAAAACACAAGACAACACAGAAGCTGTAGCAAGAGCTGGGATTGAGTTAGCCACCACAAAACCGGATGTTTCTGGTTTGATTGAGACTTATCTGGACAAACTGGTGTGGAATTGGTGTGCAAAGCACCCAGAAAAGCAGAGTCAAACTGGTTTTGGAGAAAAGCAAAGTCTTTTTCTTGGGCAAGTGGATTCAATCTCATGTTTACGAACACAAATACCATTTGTAACCTGGTTTCAGTGGCTTTTCACTCCGAAAACACGAATGTGTACCTCTTGTCTCTGCATGTGAAACCAATTAGCGTTTGCCAACAGAAAAACCAAATGTCACATGCTACAATTCATACGCAACTCTAAAGTCCATAGATACTATCCAGAAAGAAACAAGCAAACACAGAAGCTGTAGCAAGAGCTGGGATTGAGTTAGCCACCCCAGAAGCAGATATTTCCGGATTCATCCAGCCCTATCTGGACAAACTGGTGTGGAATTGGTGTGCAAAGCACACAAAGAAGCACAGTCAACCTGGTTTTGAGGAAAAGCAAAGTCTTTTTCTTGGGCAAGTGGATTCAATGTCATGTTTACAAACACCAATATCATTTGTAACCCGGTTTCATGGCTTTTCACTCAGAAAACACGAATGTGTACCTGTTGTCTCTGCATGTGAAACAAATTAGCGTTTACCAACAGAAAAACCAAATGTCACATGCTACAATTCATACGCAACTCTAAAGTCCATAGATACTATCCAGAAAGAAACAAGCAAACACAGAAGCTGTAGCAGGAGCTGGGATTGAGTTAGCCACCACAGAACCGGATATTTCTGGTTTCAACCAGCCCAATCTGGACAAACTGGTGTGGAATTGGTGTGCAAAGCACCCACAAAAGCAGAGTCAACCTGGTTTTGGAGAAAAGCAAAGTTTTTTTCTTGGGCAAGTGAATTCAATGTCATGTTCACAAACGCAAATCATATTTTTAACCTGGTTTCTGCAGCTTTTCACTCAGAAAACACGAATGTGTACCTGTTGTCTCTGCATGTGAAACCAATTAGCGTTTGCCAACAGAAAAACCAAATGTCACATGCTACAATTCATACGCAACTCTAAAGTCCATAGATACTATCCAGAACGAAACAAGCAAACACAGAAGCTGTAGCAAGAGCTGGGATTGAGTTAGCCACCACAGAATCGGATGTTTCTGGTTTGATTGAGACTTATCTGGACAAACTGGTGTGGAATTGGTGTGGAAAGCACCCAGAGAAGCAGAGTCAACCTGGTTGTGGAGAAAAGCAAAGACTTTTTCTTGGGCAAGTGGATTCAATGTCATGTTTACGAACACAAATACCATTTGTAACCAGTTTCAGTGGCTTTTCACTCAGAAAACACGAATGTGTACCTGTTGTATCTGCATTTGAAACCAATTAGCATTTGCCAACAGAAAAACCAAATGTCACATGCTACAATTCATACGCAACTCTAAAGTCCATAGATACTATCCAGAAAGAAACAAGCAAACACAGAAGCTGTAGCAAGAGCTGGGATTGAGTTAGCCACCCCAGAAGCAGATATTTCTGGATTCATCCAACCATATCTGGACAAACTGATGTGGAATTGGTGTGCAAAGCACACAGAGAAGCAGAGTCAACCTGGTTTTGGAGAAAAGCAAAGTCTTTTTCTTGGGCAAGTGGATTCAATCTCATGTCTATGAACACAATTATCATCCGTAACCTTGTTTCTGCAGGTTTTTACTCATAAAATACGAATGTGTACCTGTTTTGTCTCCATGTGAAACCAATTAGTGTTTGCCAAAAGAAAAACAAAATGTTTCATGCTACAATACATTCACAACTCTAAAGTCCATAGATACTATCCAGAACTAAACAAGCAAACACAGAAGCTGTAGCAAGAGCTGGGATTGAGTTAGCCAACACAAAACCGGATGTTTCTGGTTTGATTGAGACTTATCTGGAGAAACTGGTGTGGAATTGGTGTGCAAAGCACCCAGAGAAGCAGAGTCCACCTGGCTTTGGAGAAAAGCAAAGTCTTTTTCTTGGGCAAGTGGATTCAATGTCATGTTTACAAACACAAATATCATTTTTAACCTGGTTTCTGCAGCTTTTCACTCAGAAAACACGAATGTGTACCTGTTGTATCTGCATGTGAAACAAATTAGCGTTTGCCAACAGAAAAAATGTTACATTCTACAATTCATACGCAACTCTAAAGGCCATAGATACTATCCAGAAAACACAAGCCAACACAGAAGCTGTAGCAAGAGCTGGGATTGTGTTACCCACCACAGAACCGGATGTTTCTGGTTTGATTGAGACTTATCTGGACAAACTGGTGTGGAATTGGTGTGCAAAGCACCCAGAAAAGCAGAGTCAACCTGGTTTTGGAGAAAAGCAAAGTCTTTTTCTTGGGCAAGTGAATTCAATGTCATGTTCACAAACGCAAATCATATTTTTAACCAGGTTTCTGCAGCTTTTCACTCAGAAAACACGAATGTGTACCTGTTGTCTCTGCATGTAAAACCAATTAGCGTTTGCCAACAGAAAAACCAAATGTCACATGCTACAATTCATACGCAACTCTAAAGTCCATAGACACTATCCAGAACGAAACAAGCAAACACAGAAGCTGTAGCAAGAGCTGGGATTGAGTTAGCCACCACAGAATCGGATGTTTCTGGTTTGATTGAGACTTATCTGGACAAACTGGTGTGGAATTGGTGTGGAAAGCACCCAGAGAAGCAGAGTCAACCTGGTTGTGGAGAAAAGCAAAGTCTTTTTCTTGGGCAAGTGGATTCATTCTCATGTCTATGAACACAATTATCATTTGTAACCTGGTTTCTGCAGGTTTTTACTCAGAAAACACGAATGTGTACCTGTTTTGTCTCCATGTGAAACCAATTAGTGTTAGCCAAAAGAAAAACAAAATGTTACATGCTACAATGCATTCTCAGCTCTAAAGTCCATAGATACTATCCAGAAAACACAAGCAAACACAGAAGCTGTAGCAAGAGCTGGGATTGAGTTAGCCACCACAAAACCGGATGTTTCTGGTTTGATTGAGACTTATCTGGACAAACTGGTGTGGAATTGGTGTGCAAAGCACCCAGAGTAGCAGAGTCAACTTGGCTTTGGAGAAAAGCAAAGACTTTTTCTTGGGCAAGTGGATTCAATGTCATGTTTACGAACGCAAATACCATTTGTAACCCGGTTTCAGTGGCTTTTCACTCAGAAAACACGAATGTGTACCTGTTGTCTCTGCATGTGAAACCAATTAGCGTTTGCCAACAGAAAAACCAAATGTCACATTCTACAATTCGTACGCAACTCTAAAGTCCATAGATACTATCCAGAAAGAAACAAGCAAACACAGAAGCTGTAGCAAGAGCTGGGATTGAGTTAGCCACCCCAGAAGCAGATATTTCCAGATTCATCCAGCCCTATCTGGACAAACGGTGTGGAATTGGTGCACAAAGCACACAAAGAAGCAGAGTCCACCTGGCTTTGGAGAAAAGCAAAGTCTTTTTCTTGGGCAAGTGGATTCAATGTCATGTTAACAAACACCAATATCATTTTTAACCTGGTTTCTGCAGCTTTTCACTCAGAAAACACGAATGTGTACCTGTTGTATCACCATGTGAAACAAATTAGCGTTTGCCAACAGAAAAAATGTTACATTCTACAATTCATACGCAACTCTAAAGTCCATAGATACTATCCAGAAAACACAAGACAACACAGAAGCTGTAGCAAGAGCTAGGACTGAGTTAGCCACCACAGAACCGGATATTTCTGGTTTCATCCAGCCCAATCTGGACAAACTGGTGTGGAATTGGTGTGCAAAGCACACAGAGAAGCAGAGTCAACCTGGTTTTGGAGAAAAGCAAAGTTTTTTTCTTGGGCAAGTGAATTCAATGTCATGTTCACAAACGCAAATAATATTTTTAACCTGGTTTCTGCAGCTTTTCACTCAGAAAATACGAATGTGTACCACTTGTCTCTGCATGTGAAACAAATTAGCGTTTGCCAACAGAAAAAATGTTACATTCTACAATTCATACGCAACTCTAAAGTCCATAGATACTATCCAGAAAACACAAGACAACACAGAAGCTGTAGCAAGAGCTGGGATTGAGTTAGCCACCACAAAACCGGATGTTTCTGGTTTGATTGAGACTTATCTGGACAAACTGGTGTGGAATTGGTGTGCAAAGCACCCAGAAAAGCAGAGTCAAACTGGTTTTGGAGAAAAGCAAAGTCTTTTTCTTGGGCAAGTGGATTCAATCTCATGTTTACGAACACAAATACCATTTGTAACCTGGTTTCAGTGGCTTTTCACTCCGAAAACACGAATGTGTACCTCTTGTCTCTGCATGTGAAACCAATTAGCGTTTGCCAACAGAAAAACCAAATGTCACATGCTACAATTCATACGCAACTCTAAAGTCCATGGATACTATCCAGAAAGAAACAAGCAAACACAGAAGCTGTAGCAAGAGCTGGGATTGAGTTAGTCACCCCAGAAGCAGATATTTCCGGATTCATCCAGCCCTATCTGGACAAACTGGTGTGGAATTGGTGTGCAAAGCACCCAGAAAAGCAGAATCAACCTGGTGTTGGAGAAAAGCAAAGTCTTTTGCTTTTGCAAGTGGATTCAATGTCATGTTTACAAACACCAATATCATTTTTAACCTGGTTTCAGTGGCTTTTCACTAAGAAAACACGAATCTCTACCTGTTGTATCTGAATGCGAAACAAATTAGTGTTTGCCAACAGAAAAAATGTCACATGCTACAATTCATACGCAACTCTAAAGTCTATAGATACTAACCAGAAAACACAAGCAAACACAGAAGCTGTAGCAAGAGCTGGGATTGAGTTAGCCACCACAGAATCGGATGTTTCTGGTTTGATTAAGACTTATCTGGACAAACTGGTTTGGAATTGGTGTGCAAAGCACACAGAGAAGCAGAGTCAACCTGGTTTTGGAGAAAAGAAATGTATTTTTATTGGGCAAGTGGATTCAATCTCATGTCTATGAACACAATTATCATCTGTAACCTTGTTTCTGCAGGTTTTTACTCATAAAATACGAATGTGTACCTGTTTTGTCTCCATGTGAAACCAATTAGTGTTTGCCAAAAGAAAAACAAAATGTTTCATGCTACAATACATTCACAACTCTAAAGTCCATAGATACTATCCAGAACTAAACAAGCAAACACAGAAGCTGTAGCAAGAGCTGGGATTGAGTTAGCCAACACAAAACCGGATGTTTCTGGTTTGATTGAGACTTATCTGGAGAAACTGGTGTGGAATTGGTGTGCAAAGCACCCAGAGAAGCAGAGTCCACCTGGCTTTGGAGAAAAGCAAAGTCTTTTTCTTGGGCAAGTGGATTCAATGTCATGTTTACAAACACAAATATCATTTTTAACCTGGTTTCTGCAGCTTTTCACTCAGAAAACACGAATGTGTACCTGTTGTATCTGCATGTGAAACAAATTAGCGTTTGCCAACAGAAAAAATGTTACATTCTACAATTCATACGCAACTCTAAAGGCCATAGATACTATCCAGAAAACACAAGCCAACACAGAAGCTGTAGCAAGAGCTGGGATTGTGTTACCCACCACAGAACCGGATGTTTCTGGTTTGATTGAGACTTATCTGGACAAACTGGTGTGGAATTGGTGTGCAAAGCACCCAGAAAAGCAGAGTCAACCTGGTTTTGGAGAAAAGCAAAGTCTTTTTCTTGGGCAAGTGAATTCAATGTCATGTTCACAAACGCAAATCATATTTTTAACCAGGTTTCTGCAGCTTTTCACTCAGAAAACACGAATGTGTACCTGTTGTCTCTGCATGTAAAACCAATTAGCGTTTGCCAACAGAAAAACCAAATGTCACATGCTACAATTCATACGCAACTCTAAAGTCCATAGACACTATCCAGAACGAAACAAGCAAACACAGAAGCTGTAGCAAGAGCTGGGATTGAGTTAGCCACCACAGAATCGGATGTTTCTGGTTTGATTGAGACTTATCTGGACAAACTGGTGTGGAATTGGTGTGGAAAGCACCCAGAGAAGCAGAGTCAACCTGGTTGTGGAGAAAAGCAAAGTCTTTTTCTTGGGCAAGTGGATTCATTCTCATGTCTATGAACACAATTATCATTTGTAACCTGGTTTCTGCAGGTTTTTACTCAGAAAACACGAATGTGTACCTGTTTTGTCTCCATGTGAAACCAATTAGTGTTAGCCAAAAGAAAAACAAAATGTTACATGCTACAATGCATTCTCAGCTCTAAAGTCCATAGATACTATCCAGAAAACACAAGCAAACACAGAAGCTGTAGCAAGAGCTGGGATTGAGTTAGCCACCACAAAACCGGATGTTTCTGGTTTGATTGAGACTTATCTGGACAAACTGGTGTGGAATTGGTGTGCAAAGCACCCAGAGTAGCAGAGTCAACTTGGCTTTGGAGAAAAGCAAAGACTTTTTCTTGGGCAAGTGGATTCAATGTCATGTTTACGAACGCAAATACCATTTGTAACCCGGTTTCAGTGGCTTTTCACTCAGAAAACACGAATGTGTACCTGTTGTCTCTGCATGTGAAACCAATTAGCGTTTGCCAACAGAAAAACCAAATGTCACATTCTACAATTCGTACGCAACTCTAAAGTCCATAGATACTATCCAGAAAGAAACAAGCAAACACAGAAGCTGTAGCAAGAGCTGGGATTGAGTTAGCCACCCCAGAAGCAGATATTTCCAGATTCATCCAGCCCTATCTGGACAAACGGTGTGGAATTGGTGCACAAAGCACACAAAGAAGCAGAGTCAACCTGGTTTTGAGGAAAAGCAAAGTCTTTTTCTTGGGCAAGTGGATTCAATGTCATGTTAACAAACACCAATATCATTTTTAACCTGGTTTCTGCAGCTTTTCACTCAGAAAACACGAATGTGTACCTGTTGTATCACCATGTGAAACAAATTAGCGTTTGCCAACAGAAAAAATGTTACATTCTACAATTCATACGCAACTCTAAAGTCCATAGATACTATCCAGAAAACACAAGACAACACAGAAGCTGTAGCAAGAGCTAGGACTGAATTAGCCACCACAGAACCGGATATTTCTGGTTTCATCCAGCCCAATCTGGACAACTGGAGTGGAATTGGTGTGCAAAGCACCCACAAAAGCAGAGTCAACCTGGTTTTGGAGAAAAGCAAAGTTTTTTTCTTGGGCAAGTGAATTCAATGTCATGTTCACAAACGCAAATAATATTTTTAACCTGGTTTCTGCAGCTTTTCACTCAGAAAACACGAATGTGTACCTGTTGTCTCTGCATGTGAAACCAATTAGCGTTTGCCAACAGAAAAACCAAATGTCACATGCTACAATTCATACGCAACTCTAAAGTCCATAGATACTATCCAGAAAGAAACAAGCAAACACAGAAGCTGTAGCAAGAGCTGGGATTGAGTTAGCCACCCCAGAAGCAGATATTTCCGGATTCATCCAGCCCTATCTGGACAAACTGGTGTGGAATTGGTGTGCAATGCACACAAAGAGGCAGAGTCAACCTGGTTTTGAGGAAAAGCAAAGTCTTTCTCTTGGGCAAGTGGATTCAATGTCATGTTTACAAACACCAATATCATTTTTAACCTGGTTTCTGCAGCTTTTCACTCAGAAAACACGAATGTGTACCTGTTGTCTCTGCATGTGAAACAAATTAGCGTTTGCCACCAGAAAAAATGTTACATTCTACAATTCATACGCAACTCTAAAGTCCATAGATACTAACCAGAAAACACAAGACAACACAGAAGCTGTAGCAAGAGCTAGGACTGAGTTAGCCACCACAGAACCGGATATTTCTGGTTTCATCCAGCCCAATCTGGACAAACTGGTGTGGAATTGGTGTGCAAAGCACACAGAGAAGCAGAGTCAACCTGGCTTTGGAGAAAAGCAAAGTCTTTTTCTTGGGCAAGTGGATTCATTCTCATGTCTATGAACACAATTATCATTTGTAACCTTGTTTCTGCAGGTTTTTACTCAGAAAACACGAATGTTTACCTCTTTTGTCTCCATGAGAAACCAATTAGTGTTAGCCAAAAGAAAAACAAAATGTTACATGCTACAATGCATTCACAACTCTAAAGTCCATAGATACTATCCAGAAAACACAAGCAAACACAGAAACTGTAGCAAGAGCTGGGATTGAGTTAGCCACCACAAAACCGGATGTTTCTGGTTTGATTGAGACTTATCTGGACAAACTGGTGTGGAATTGGTGTGCAAAGCACCCAGAGTAGCAGAGTCAACCTGGCTTTGGAGAAAAGCAAAGATTTTTCTTGGGCAAGTGGATTCAATGTCATGTTTACGAACACAAATACCATTTGTAACCCGGTTTCAGTGGCTTTTCACTCAGAAAACACGAATGTGTACCTGTTGTCTCTGCATGTGAAACCAATTAGCGTTTGCCAACAGAAAAACCAAATGTCACATTCTACAATTCATACGCAACTCTAAAGTCCATAGATACTTTCCAGAAAAAAACAAGCAAACACAGAAGCTGTAGCAAGAGCTGGGATTGAGTTAGCCACCCCAGAAGCAGATATTTCCGGATTCATCCAGCCCTATCTGGACAAACTGGTGTGGAATTGGTGTGCAAAGCACACAAAGAGGCAGAGTCAACCTGGTTTTGAGGAAAAGCAAAGTCTTTTTCTTGGGCAAGTGGATTCAATGTCATGTTTACAAACACCAATATCATTTTTAACCTGGTTTCTGCAGCTTTTCACTCAGAAAACACGAATGTGTACCTGTTGTATCTGCATGTGAAACAAATTAGCGTTTGCCAACAGAAAACATGTTACATTCTACAATTCATACGCAACTCTAAAGTCCATAGATACTATCCAGAAAACACAAGACAACACAGAAGCTGTAGCAAGAGCTAGGACTGAGTTAGCCACCACAGAACCAGATATTTCTGGTTTCATCCAGCCCAATCTGGACAAACTGGTGTGGAATTGGTCTGCAAAACACCCACAAAAGCAGAGTCAACCTGGTTTTGGAGAAAAGCAAAGTTTTTTTCTTGGGCAAGTGAATTCAATGTCATGTTCACCAACGCAAATAATATTTTTAACCTGGTTTCTGCAGCTTTTCACTCAGAAAACACGAATGTGTACCTGTTGTCTCTGCATGTGAAACCAATTAGCGTTTGCCAACAGAAAAACCAAATGTCACATGCTACAATTCATACGCAACTCTAAAGTCCATAGATACTATCCAGAACGAAACAAGCAAACACAGAAGCTGTAGCAAGAGCTGGGATTGAGTTAGCCACCACAGAATCGGATGTTTCTGGTTTGATTGAGACTCATCTGGACAAACTGGTGTGCAATTGGTGTGCAAAGCACCCAGAGAAGCAGAGTCAACTTGGTTGTGGAGAAAAGCAAAGTCTTTTTCTTGGGCAAGTGGATTCATTCTCATGTCTATGAACACAATTATCATTTGTAACCTTGTTTCTGCAGGTTTTTACTCAAAAAACACGAATGTGTACCTGTTTTGTCTCCATGTGAAACCAATTAGTGTTAGCCAAAAGAAAAACAAAATGTTACATGCTACAATTCATTCGCAACTCTAAAGTCCATAGATACTATCCAGAAAACACAAGCAAACACAGAAGCTGTAGCAAGAACTGGGATTGAGTTAGCCACCACAAAACCGGATGTTTCTGGTTTGATTGAGACTTATCTGGACAAACTGGTGTGGAATTGGTGTGCAAAGCACCCAGAGTAGCAGAGTCAACCTGGCTTTGGAGAAAAGCAAAGACTTTTTCTTGGGCAAGTGGATTCAATGTCATGTTTACGAACACAAATACCATTTGTAACCCGGTTTCAGTGGCTTTTCACTCAGAAAACACGAATGTGTACCTGTTGTCTCTGCATGTGAAACCAATTAGCGTTTGCCAACAGAAAAACCCAATGTCACATGCTACAATTCATACGCAACTCTAAAGTCCATAGATACTATCCAGAAAGAAACAAGCAAACACAGAAGCTGTAGCAAGGGCTGGGATTGAGTTAGCCACCCCAGAAGCAGATATTTCCGGATTCATCCAGCCCTATCTGGACAAACTGGTGGGGAATTGGTGTGCAAAGCACCCAGAGAAGCAGAGTCAACCTGGTTTTGGAGAAAAGCAAAGTTTTTTTCTTGGGCAAGTGAATTCAATGTCATGTTCACAAACGCAAATAATATTTTTAACCTGGTTTCTGCAGCTTTTCACTCAGAAAATACGAATGTGTACCTGTTGTCTCTGCATGTGAAACCAATTAGCGTTTGCCAACAGAAAAACCAAATGTCACATGCTACAATTCATACGCAACTCTAAAGTCCATAGATACTATCCAGAACGAAACAAGCAAACACAGAAGCTGTAGCAAGAGCTGGGATTGAGTTAGCCACCACAGAATCGGATGTTTCTGGTTTGATTGAGACTTATCTGGACAAACTGGTGTGGAATTGGTGTGCAAAGCACCCAGAGAAGCAGAGTCAACCTGGTTGTGGAGAAAAGCAAAGTCTTTTTCTTGGGCAAGTGGATTCATTCTCATGTCTATGAACACAACTATCATTTGTAACCTTGTTTCTGCAGGTTTTTACTCAGAAAACACGAATGTGTACCTGTTTTGTCTCCATGTGAAACCAATTAGTGTTAGCCAAAAGAAAAACAAAATGTTACATGCTACAATGCATACACAACTCTAAAGTCCATAGATACTATCCAGAAAACACAAGACAACACAGAAGCTGTAGCAAGAGCTGGGATTGAGTTAGCCACCACAAAACCGGATGTTTCTGGTTTGATTGAGACTTATCTGGACAAACTGGTGTGGAATTGGTGTGCAAAGCACCCAGAGAAGCAGAGTCAACCTGGTTGTGGAGAAAAGCAAAGTCTTTTTCTTGGGCAAGTGGATTCATTCTCATGTCTATGAACACAATTATCATTTGTAACCTTGTTTCTGCAGGTTTTTACTCAGAAAACACGAATGTGTACCTGTTTTGTCTCCATGTGAAACCAATTAGTGTTAGCCAAAAGAAAAACAAAATGTTACATGCTACAATGCATTCAGAACTCTAAAGTCCATAGATACTATCCAGAAAACACCAGCAAACACAGAAGCTGTAGCAAGAGCTGGGATTGAGTTAGCCACCCCAGAAGCAGATATTCCGGATTCATCCAGCCCTATCTGGACAAACTGGTGGGGAATTGGTGTGCAAAGCACACTAAGAGGCAGAGTCAACCTGGTTTTGAGGAAAAGCAAAGTCTTTTTCTTGGGCAAGTGGATTCAATGTCATGTTTACAATCACCAATATCATTTTTAACCTGTTTTCTGCAGCTTTTCACTCAGAAAACACGAATGTGTACCTGTTGTATCTGCATGTGAAACAAATTAGCGTTTGCCAACAGAAAAAATGTTACATTCTACAATTCATACGCAACTCTAAAGTCCATAGATACTATCCAGAAAACACAAGACAACACAGAAGCTGTAGCAAGAGCTAGGACTGAGTTAGCCACCACAGAACCGGATATTTCTGGTTTCATCCAGCCCAATCTGGCCAAACTGGTGTGGAATTGGTGTGCAAAGCACCCACAAAAGCAGAGTCAACCTGGTTTTGGAGAAAAGCAAAGTTTTTTTCTTGGGCAAGTGAATTCAATGTCATGTTCACAAACGCAAATAATATTTTTAACCTGGTTTCTGCAGCTTTTCACTCAGAAAATACGAATGTGTACCTGTTGTCTCTGCATGTGAAACCAATTAGCGTTTGCCAACAGAAAAACCAAATGTCACATGCTACAATTCATACGCAACTCTAAAGTCCATAGATACTATCCAGAACGAAACAAGCAAACACAGAAGCTGTAGCAAGAGCTGGGATTGAGTTAGCCACCACAGAATCGGATGTTTCTGTTTTGATTGAGACTTATCTGGACAAACTGGTGTGGAATTGGTGTGCAAAGCACCCAGAGAAGCAGAGGCAACCTGGTTGTGGAGAAAAGCAAAGTCTTTTTCTTGGGCAAGTGGATTCATTCTCATGTCTATGAACACAATTATCATTTGTAACCTTGTTTCTGCAGGTTTTTACTCAGAAAACACGAATGTGTACCTGTTTTGTCTCCATGTGAAAACAATTAGTGTTAGCCAAAAGAAAAACAAAATGTTACATGCTACAATGCATTCAGAACTCTAAAGTCCATAGATACTATCCAGAAAACACCAGCAAACACAGAAGCTGTAGCAAGAGCTGGGATTGAGTTAGCCACCCCAGAAGCAGATATTTCCGGATTCATCCAGCCCTATCTGGACAAACTGGTGGGGAATTGGTGTGCAAAGCACACTAAGAGGCAGAGTCAACCTGGTTTTGAGGAAAAGCAAAGTCTTTTTCTTGGGCAAGTGGATTCAATGTCATGTTTACAATCACCAATATCATTTTTAACCTGGTTTCTGCAGCTTTTCACTCAGAAAACACGAATGTGTACCTGTTGTATCTGCATGTGAAACAAATTAGCGTTTGCCAACAGAAAAAATGTTACATTCTACAATTCATACGCAACTCTAAAGTCCATAGATACTATCCAGAAAACACAAGACAACACAGAAGCTGTAGCAAGAGCTAGGACTGAGTTAGCCACCACAGAACCGGATATTTCTGGTTTCATCCAGCCCAATCTGGACAAACTGGTGTGGAATTGGTGTGCAAAGCACCCACAAAAGCAGAGTCAACCTGGTTTTGGAGAAAAGCAAAGTTTTTTTCTAAGGGCAAGTGAATTCAATGTCATGTTCACAAACGCAAATAATATTTTTAACCTGGTTTCTGCAGCTTTTCACTCAGAAAATACGAATGTGTACCTGTTGTCTCTGCATGTGAAACCAATTAGCGTTTGCCAACAGAAAAACCCAATGTCACATGCTACAATTCATACGCAACTCTAAAGTCCATAGATACTATCCAGAACGAAACAAGCAAACACAGAAGCTGTAGCAAGAGCTGGGATTGAGTTAGCCACCACAGAATCGGATGTTTCTGGTTTCATCCAGCCCAATCTGGACAAACTGGTGTGGAATTGGTGTGCAAAGCACCCAGAGAAGCAGAGTCAACCTGGTTGTGGAGAAAAGCAAAGTCTTTTTCTTGGGCAAGTGGATTCATTCTCATGTCTATGAACACAATTATCATTTGTAACATTGTTTCTGCAGGTTTTTACTCAGAAAACACGAATGTGTACCTGTTTTGTCACCATGTGAAACCAATTAGTGTTAGCCAAAAGAAAAACAAAATGTTACATGCTACAATGCATACACAACTCTAAAGTCCATAGATACTATCCAGAAAACACAAGACAACACAGAAGCTGTAGCAAGAGCTGGGATTGAGTTAGCCACCACAGAATCGGATGTTTCTGGTTTGATTGAGACTTATCTGGACATACTGGTGTGGAATTGGTGTGGAAAGCACCCAGAGAAGCAGAGGCAACCTGGTTGTGGAGAAAAGCAAAGTCTTTTTCTTGGGCAAGTGGATTCATTCTCATGTCTATGAACACAATTATCATTTGTAACCTTGTTTCTGCAGGTTTTTACTCAGAAAACACGAATGTGTACCTGTTTTGTCTCCATGTGAAACCAATTAGTGTTAGCCAAAAGAAAAACAAAACGTTACATGCTACAATGCATTCACAACTCTAAAGTCCATAGATACTATCCAGAAAACACAAGCAAACACAGAAGCTGTAGCAAAAGCTGGGATTGAGTTAGCCACCACAAAACCGGATGTTTCTGGTTTGATTGAGACTTATCTGGACAAACTGGTGTGGAATTGGTGTGCAGAGCACCCAGAGTAGCAGAGTAAACCTGGCTTTGGAGAAAAGCAAAGACTTTTTCTTGGGCAAGTGGATTCAATGTCATGTTTACGAACACAAATACCATATTTAACCCGGTTTCAGTGGCTTTTCACTCAGAAAACACGAATGTGTACCTGTTGTCTCTGCATGTGAAACCAATTAGCGTTTGCCAACAGAAAAACCAAATGTCACATGCTACAATTCATACGCAACTCTAAAGTCCATAGATACTATCCAGAAAGAAACAAGCAAACACAGAAGCTGTAGCAAGGGCTGGGATTGAGTTAGCCACCCCAGAAGCAGATATTTCCGGATTCATCCAGCCCTATCTGGACAAACTGGTGTGGAATTGGTGTGCAAAGCACCCACAAAAGCAGAGTCAACCTGGTTTTGGAGAAAAGCAAAGTTTTTTTCTTGGGCAAGTGAATTCAATGTCATGTTCACAAACGCAAATAATATTTTTAACCTGGTTTCTGCAGCTTTTCACTCAGAAAATACGAATGTGTACCTGTTGTCTCTGCATGTGAAACCAATTAGCGTTTGCCAACAGAAAAACCAAATGTCACATGCTACAATTCATACGCAACTCTAAAGTCCATAGATACTATCCAGAACGAAACAAGCAAACACAGAAGCTGTAGCAAGAGCTGGGATTGAGTTAGCCACCACAGAATCGGATGTTTCTGGTTTGATGGAGACTTATCTGGACAAACTGGTGTGGAATTGGTGTGCAAAGCACCCAGAGAAGCAGAGGCAACCTGGTTGTGGAGAAAAGCAAAGTCTTTTTCTTGGGCAAGTGGATTCATTCTCATGTCTATGAACACAATTATCATTTGTAACCTTGTTTCTGCAGGTTTTTACTCAGAAAACA
This sequence comes from Sylvilagus floridanus, assembly GCA_949820135.1. Lineage (NCBI taxonomy): Eukaryota > Metazoa > Chordata > Mammalia > Lagomorpha > Leporidae > Sylvilagus > Sylvilagus floridanus. The sequence goes on from OX463228.1 coordinate 28,206,170, forward strand.
CGAATGTGTACCTGTTTTGTCTCCATGTGAAACCAATTAGTGTTAGCCAAAAGAAAAACAAAATGTTACATGCTACAATGCATTCAGAACTCTAAAGTCCATAGATACTATCCAGAAAACACCAGCAAACACAGAAGCTGTAGCAAGAGCTGGGATTGAGTTAGCCACCCCAGAAGCAGATATTTCCGGATTCATCCAGCCCTATCTGGACAAACTGGTGGGGAATTGGTGTGCAAAGCACACTAAGAGGCAGAGTCAACCTGGTTTTGAGGAAAAGCAAAGTCTTTTTCTTGGGCAAGTGGATTCAATGTCATGTTTACAATCACCAATATCATTTTTAACCTGGTTTCTGCAGCTTTTCACTCAGAAAACACGAATGTGTACCTGTTGTATCTGCATGTGAAACAAATTAGCGTTTGCCAACAGAAAAAATGTTACATTCTACAATTCATACGCAACTCTAAAGTCCATAGATACTATCCAGAAAACACAAGACAACACAGAAGCTGTAGCAAGAGCTAGGACTGAGTTAGCCACCACAGAACCGGATATTTCTGGTTTCATCCAGCCCAATCTGGACAAACTGGTGTGGAAATGGTGTGCAAAGCACCCACAAAAGCAGAGTCAACCTGGTTTTGGAGAAAAGCAAAGTTTTTTTCTAAGGGCAAGTGAATTCAATGTCATGTTCACAAACGCAAATAATATTTTTAACCTGGTTTCTGCAGCTTTTCACTCAGAAAATACGAATGTGTACCTGTTGTCTCTGCATGTGAAACCAATTAGCGTTTGCCAACAGAAAAACCCAATGTCACATGCTACAATTCATACGCAACTCTAAAGTCCATAGATACTATCCAGAACGAAACAAGCAAACACAGAAGCTGTAGCAAGAGCTGGGATTGAGTTAGCCACCACAGAATCGGATGTTTCTGGTTTCATCCAGCCCAATCTGGACAAACTGGTGTGGAATTGGTGTGCAAAGCACCCAGAGAAGCAGAGTCAACCTGGTTGTGGAGAAAAGCAAAGTCTTTTTCTTGGGCAAGTGGATTCATTCTCATGTCTATGAACACAATTATCATTTGTAACCTTGTTTCTGCAGGTTTTTACTCAGAAAACACGAATGTGTACCTGTTTTGTCTCCATGTGAAACCAATTAGTGTTAGCCAAAAGAAAAACAAAATGTTACATGCTACAATGCATACACAACTCTAAAGTCCATAGATACTATCCAGAAAACACAAGACAACACAGAAGCTGTAGCAAGAGCTGGGATTGAGTTAGCCACCACAGAATCGGATGTTTCTGGTTTGATTGAGACTTATCTGGACATACTGGTGTGGAATTGGTGTGGAAAGCACCCAGAGAAGCAGAGGCAACCTGGTTGTGGAGAAAAGCAAAGTCTTTTTCTTGGGCAAGTGGATTCATTCTCATGTCTATGAACACAATTATCATTTGTAACCTTGTTTCTGCAGGTTTTTACTCAGAAAACACGAATGTGTACCTGTTTTGTCTCCATGTGAAACCAATTAGTGTTAGCCAAAAGAAAAACAAAACGTTACATGCTACAATGCATTCACAACTCTAAAGTCCATAGATACTATCCAGAAAACACAAGCAAACACAGAAGCTGTAGCAAAAGCTGGGATTGAGTTAGCCACCACAAAACCGGATGTTTCTGGTTTGATTGAGACTTATCTGGACAAACTGGTGTGGAATTGGTGTGCAGAGCACCCAGAGTAGCAGAGTAAACCTGGCTTTGGAGAAAAGCAAAGACTTTTTCTTGGGCAAGTGGATTCAATGTCATGTTTACGAACACAAATACCATATTTAACCCGGTTTCAGTGGCTTTTCACTCAGAAAACACGAATGTGTACCTGTTGTCTCTGCATGTGAAACCAATTAGCGTTTGCCAACAGAAAAACCAAATGTCACATGCTACAATTCATACGCAACTCTAAAGTCCATAGATACTATCCAGAAAGAAACAAGCAAACACAGAAGCTGTAGCAAGGGCTGGGATTGAGTTAGCCACCCCAGAAGCAGATATTTCCGGATTCATCCAGCCCTATCTGGACAAACTGGTGTGGAATTGGTGTGCAAAGCACCCAGAGAAGCAGAGTCAACCTGGTTTTGAGGAAAAGCAAAGTCTTTTTCTTGGGCAAGTGGATTCAATGTCATGTTTACAATCACCAATATCATTTTTAACCTGGTTTCTGCAGCTTTTCACTCAGAAAACACGAATGTGTACCTGTTGTAACTGCATGTGAAACAAATTAGCGTTTGCCAACAGAAAAAATGTTACATTCTACAATTCATACGCAACTCTAAAGTCCATAGATACTATCCAGAAAACACAAGACAACACAGAAGCTGTAGCAAGAGCTAGGACTGAGTTAGCCACCACAGAACCGGATATTTCTGGTTTCATCCAGCCCAATCTGGACAAACTGGTGTGGAATTGGTGTGCAAAGCACCCAGAGAAGCAGAGTCAACCTGGTTGTGGAGAAAAACAAAGTCTTTTTGTTGGGCAAGTGGATTCATTCTCATGTCTATGAACACAATTATCATTTGTAACCTTGTTTCTGCAGGTTTTTACTCAGAAAACACGAATGTGTACCTGTTTTGTCTCCATGTGAAACCAGTTAGTGTTAGCCAAAAGAAAAACAAAATGTTACATGCTACAATGCATTCACAACTCTAAAGTCCATAGATACTATCCAGAAAACACAAGCAAACACAGAAGCTGTAGCAAGAGCTGGGATTGAGTTAGCCACCACAAAACCGGATGTTTCTGGTTTGATTGAGACTTATCTGGACAAACTGGTGTGGAATTGGTGTGCAAAGCACCCAGAGTGGCAGAGTCAACCTGGCTTTGGAGAAAAGCAAAGACTTTTTCTTGGGCAAGTGGATTCAATGTCATGTTTACGAACACAAATACCATTTATAACCCGGTTTCAGTGGCTTTTCACTCAGAAAACACGAATGTGGACCTGTTGTCTCTGCATGTGAAACCAATTAGCGTTTGCCAACAGAAAAACCAAATGTCACATGCTACAATTCATACGCAACTCTAAAGTCCATAGATACTATCCAGAAAGAAACAAGCAAACACAGAAGCTGTAGCAAGAGCTGGGATTGAGTTAGCCACCCCAGAAGCAGATATTTCCGGATTCATCCAGCCCTATCTGGACAAACTGGTGTGGAATTGGTGTGCAAAGCACACAAAGAGGCAGAGTCAACCTGGTTTTGAGGAAAAGCAAAGTCTTTTTCTTGGGCAAGTGGATTCAATGTCATGTTTACAAACACCAATATCATTTTTAACCTGGTTTCTGCAGCTTTTCACTCAGAAAACACGAATGTGTACGTGTAGTATCTGCATGTGAAACAAATTAGCGTTTGCCAACAGAAAAAATGTTACATTCTACAATTCATACGCAACTCTAAAGTCCATAGATACTATCCAGAAAACACAAGACAACACAGAAGCTGTAGCAAGAGCTAGGACTGAGTTAGCCACCACAGAACCGGATATTTCTGGTTTCATCGAAACCAATCTGGACAAACTGGTGTGGAATTGGTGTGCAAAGCACCCACAAAAGCAGAGTTAACCTGGTTTTGGAGAAAAGCAAAGTTTTTTTCTTGGGCAAGTGAATTCAATGTCATGTTCACAAACGCAAATCATATTTTTAACCTGGTTTCTGCAGCTTTTCTCTCAGAAAATACGAATGTGTACCTGTTGTCTCTGCATGTGAAACCAATTAGCATTTGCCAACAGAAAAACCAAATGTCACATGCTACAATTCATACGCAACTCTAAAGTCCATAGATACTATCCAGAACGAAACAAGCAAACACAGAAGCTGTAGCAAGAGCTGGGATTGAGTTAGCCACCACAGAATCGGATGTTTCTGGTTTGATTGAGACTTATCTGGACAAACTGGTGTGGAATTGGTGTGCAAAGCACCCAGAGAAGCAGAGTCAACCTGGTTGTGGAGAAAAGCAAAGTCTTTTTCTTGGGCAAGTGGATTCATTCTCATGTCTATGAACACAATTATCATTTGTAACCTTGTTTCTGCAGGTTTTTACTCAGAAAACACGAATGTGTACCTGTTTTGTCTCCATGTGAAACCAATTAGTGTTAGCCAAAAGAAAAACAAAATGTTACATGCTACAATGCATTCACAACTCTAAAGTCCATAGATACTATCCAGAAAACACCAGCAAACACAGAAGCTGTAGCAAGAGCTGGGATTGAGTTAGCCACCACAAAACCGGATGTTTCTGGTTTGATTGAGACTTATCTGGACAAACTGGTGTGGAATTGGTGTGCAAAGCACCCAGAGAAGCAGAGGCAACCTGGTTGTGGAGAAAAGCAAAGTCTTTTTCTTGGGCAAGTGGATTCATTCTCATGTCTATGAACACAATTATCATTTGTAACCTTGTTTCTGCAGGTTTTTACTCAGAAAACACGAATGTGTACCTGTTTTGTCTCCATGTGAAACCAATTAGTGCTAGCCAAAAGAAAAACAAAATGTTACATGCTACAATGCATTCACAACTCTAAAGTCCATAGATACTATCCAGAAAACACAAGCAAACACAGAAGCTGTAGCAAGAGCTGGGATTGAGTTAGCCACCACAAAACCGGATGTTTCTGGTTTGATTGAGACTTATCTGGACAAACTGCTGTGGAATTGGTGTGCAAAGAACCCAGAGTAGCAGAGTCAACCTGGCTTTGGAGAAAAGCAAAGACTTTTTCTTGGGCAAGTGGATTCAATGTCATGTTTACGAACACAAATACCATATTTAACACGGTTTCAGTGGCTTTTCACTCAGAAAACACGAATGTGTACCTGTTGTCTCTGCATGTGAAACCAATTTGCGTTTGCCAACAGAAAAACCAAATGTCACATGCTACAATTCATACGCAACTCTAAAGTCCATAGATACTATCCAGAAAGAAACAAGCAAACACAGAAGCTGTAGCAAGAGCTGGGATTGAGTTAGCCACCCCAGAAACAGATATTTCCGGATTCATCCAGCCCTATCTGGACAAACTGGTGTGGAATTGGTGTGCAAAGCACACAAAGAGGCAGAGTCAACCTGGTTTTGAGGAAAAGCAAAGTCTTTTTCTTGGGCAAGTGGATTCAATGTCATGTTTACAAACACCAATATCATTTTTAACCTGGTTTCTGCAGCTTTTCACTCAGAAAACACGAATGTGTACCTGTAGTATCTGCATGTGAAACAAATTAGCGTTTGCCAACAGAAAAAATGTTACATTCTACAATTCATACGCAACTCTAAAGTCCATAGATACTATCCAGAAAACACAAGACAACACAGAAGCTGTAGCAAGAGCTAGGACTGAGTTAGCCACCACAGAACCGGATATTTCTGGTTTCATCCAGCCCAATCTGGACAAACTGGTGTGGAATTGGTGTGCAAAGCACCCACAAAAGCAGAGTCAACCTGGTTTTGGAGAAAAGCAAAGTTTTTTTCTTGGGCAAGTGAATTCAATGTCATGTTCACAAACGCAAATAATATTTTTAACCTGGTTTCTGCAGCTTTTCTCTCAGAAAATACGAATGTGTACCTGTTGTCTCTGCATGTGAAACCAATTAGCATTTGCCAACAGAAAAACCAAATGTCACATGCTACAATTCATACGCAACTCTAAAGTCCATAGATACTATCCAGAACGAAACAAGCAAACACAGAAGCTGTAGCAAGAGCTGGGATTGAGTTAGCCACCACAGAATCGGATGTTTCTGGTTTGATTGAGACTTATCTGGACAAACTGGTGTGGAATTGGTGTGCAAAGCACCCAGAGAAGCAGAGTCAACCTGGTTGTGGAGAAAAGCAAAGTCTTTTTCTTGGGCAAGTGGATTCATTCTCATGTCTATGAACACAATTATCATTTGTAACCTTGTTTCTGCAGGTTTTTACTCAGAAAACACGAATGTGTACCTGTTTTGTCTCCATGTGAAACCAATTAGTGTTAGCCAAAAGAAAAACAAAATGTTACATGCTACAATGCATTCACAACTCTAAAGTCCATAGATACTATCCAGAAAACACCAGCAAACACAGAAGCTGTAGCAAGAGCTGGGATTGAGTTAGCCACCACAAAACCGGATGTTTCTGGTTTGATTGAGACTTATCTGGACAAACTGGTGTGGAATTGGTGTGCAAAGCACCCAGAGAAGCAGAGGCAACCTGGATGTGGAGAAAAGCAAAATCTTTTTCTTGGGCAAGTGGATTCATTCTCATGTCTATGAACACAATTATCATTTGTAACCTTGTTTCTGCAGGTTTTTACTCAGAAAACACGAATGTGTACCTGTTTTGTCTCCATGTGAAACCAATTAGTGTTAGCCAAAAGAAAAACAAAATGTTACATGCTACAATGCATTCACAACTCTAAAGTCCATAGATACTATCCAGAAAACACAAGCAAACACAGAAGCTGTAGCAAGAGCTGGGATTGAGTTAGCCACCACAAAACCGGATGTTTCTGGTTTGATTGAGACTTATCTGGACAAACTGGTGTGGAATTGGTGTGCAAAGCACCCAGAGTAGCAGAGTCAACCTGGCTTTGGAGAAAAGCAAAGACTTTTTCTTGGGCAAGTGGATTCAATGTCATGTTTACGAACACAAATACCATATTTAACACGGTTTCAGTGGCTTTTCACTCAGAAAACACGAATGTGTACCTGTTGTCTCTGCATTTGAAACCAATTAGCGTTTGCCAACAGAAAAACCAAATGTCACATGCTACAATTCATACGCAACTCTAAAGTCCATAGATACTATCCAGAAAGAAACAAGCAAACACAGAAGCTGTAGCAAGAGCTGGGATTGAGTTAGCCACCCCAGAAGCAGATATTTCCGGATTCATCCAGCCCTATCTGGACAAACTGGTGTGGAATTGGTGTGCAAAGCACACAAAGAGGCAGAGTCAACCTGGTTTTGAGGAAAAGCAAAGTCTTTTTCTTGGGCAAGTGGATTCAATGTCATGTTTACAAACACCAATATCATTTTTAACCTGGTTTCTGCAGCTTTTCACTCAGAAAACACGAATGTGTACCTGTAGTATCTGCATGTGAAACAAATTAGCGTTTGCCAACAGAAAAAATGTTACATTCTACAATTCATACGCAACTCTAAAGTCCATAGATACTATCCAGAAAACACAAGACAACACAGAAGCTGTAGCAAGAGCTAGGACTGAGTTAGCCACCACAGAACCGGATATTTCTGGTTTCATCCAGCCCAATCTGGACAAACTGGTGTGGAATTGGTGTGCAAAGCACCCACAAAAGCAGAGTCAACCTGGTTTTGGAGAAAAGCAAAGTTTTTTTCTTGGGCAAGTGAATTCAATGTCATGTTCACAAACGCAAATCATATTTTTAACCTGGTTTCTGCAGCTTTTCACTCAGAAAACACGAATGTGTACTTGTTGTCTCTGCATGTGAAACCAATTAGCGTTTGCCAACAGAAAAACCAAATGTCACATGCTACAATTCATACGCAACTCTAAAGTCCATAGATACTATCCAGAAAGAAACAAGCAAACACAGAAGCTGTAGCAAGAGCTGGGATTGAGTTAGCCACCACAGAATCGGATGTTTCTGGTTTGATTGAGACTTATCTGGACAAACTGGTGTGGAATTGGTGTGCAAAGCACCCAGAGTAGCAGAGTCAACCTGGCTTTGGAGAAAAGCAAAGACTTTTTCTTGGGCAAGTGGATTCAATGTCATGTTTACGAACACAAATACCATTTGTAACCCGGTTTCAGTGGCTTTACACTCAGAAAACACGAATGTGTACCTGTTGTCTCTGCATGTGAAACCAATTGGCGTTTGCCAACAGAAAAACCAAATGTCACATGCTACAATTCATACGCAACTCTAAAGTCCATAGATACTATCCAGAACGAAACAAGCAAACACAGAAGCTGTAGCAAGAGCTGGGATTGAGTTAGCCACCACAGAATCGGATGTTTCTGGTTTGATTGAGACTTATCTGGACAAACTGGTGTGGAATTGGTGTGCAAAGCACACAGAGAAGCAGAGTCAACCTGGTTGTGGAGAAAAGCAAAGTCTTTTTCTTGGGCAAGTGGATTCATTCTCATGTCTATGAACACAATTATCATTTGTAACTTTGTTTCTGCAGGTTTTTACTCAGAAAACACGAATGTGTACCTGTTTTGTCTCCATGTGAAACCAATTAGTGTTAGCCAAAAGAAAAACAAAATGTTACATGCTACAATGCATTCACAACTCTAAAGTCCATAGATACTATCCAGAAAACACCAGCAAACACAGAAGCTGTAGCAAGAGCTGGGATTGAGTTAGCCACCACAAAACCGGATGTTTCTGGTTTGATTGAGACTTATCTGGACAAACTGGTGTGGAATTGGTGTGCAAAGCACCCAGAGAAGCAGAGTCAACCTGGTTGTGGAGAAAAGCAAAGTCTTTTTCTTGGGCAAGTGGATTCATTCTCATGTCTATGAACACAATTATCATTTGTAACCTTGTTTCTGCAGGTTTTTACTCAGAAAACACGAATGTGTACCTGTTTTTTTTCTCCATGTGAAACCAATTAGTGTTAGCCAAAGGAAAAACAAAATGTTACATGCTACAATGCATTCACAACTCTAAAGTCCATAGATACTATCCAGAAAACACAAGCAAACACAGAAGCTGTAGCAAGAGCTGGGATTGAGTTAGCCACCACAAAACCGGATGTTTCTGGTTTGATTGAGACTTATCTGGACAAACTGGTGTGGAATTGGTGTGCAAAGCACCCAGAGTAGCAGAGTCAACCTGGCTTTGGAGAAAAGCAAAGAATTTTTCTTGGGCAAGTGGATTCAATGTCATGTTTACGAACACAAATACGATTTGTAACCTGGTTTCAGTGGCTTTTCACTCAGAAAACACGAATGTGTACCTGTTGTCTCTGCATGTGAAACCAATTAGCGTTTGCCAACAGAAAAACCAAATGTCACATGCTACAATTCATACGCAACTCTAAAGTCCATAGATACTATCCAGAAAGAAACAAGCAAACACAGAAGCTGTAGCAAGAGCTGGGATTGAGTTAGCCACCCCAGAAGCAGATATTTCCGGATTCATCCAGCCCTATCTGGACAAACTGGTGTGGAATTGGTGTGCAAAGCACACAAAGAGGCAGAGTCAACCTGGTTTTGAGGAAAAGCAAAGTCTTTTTCTTGGGCAAGTGGATTCAATGTCATGTTTACAAACACCAATATCATTTTTAACCTGGTTTCTGCAGATTTTCAATCAGAAAACACGAAAGTGTACCTGTTGTATCTGCATGTGAAACAAATTAGCGTTTGCCAACAGAAAAAATGTTACATTCTACAATTCATATGCAACTCTAAATCCATAGATACTATCCAGAAAACACAAGACAACACAGAAGCTGTAGCAAGAACTAGGACTGAGTTAGCCACCACAGAACCGGATATTTCTGGTTTCATCCAGCCCAATCTGGACAAACTGGTGTGGAATTGGTGTGCAAAGCACCCACAAAAGCAGAGTCAACCTGGTTTTGGAGAAAAGCAAAGTTTTTTTCTTGGGCAAGTGAATTCAATGTCATGTTCACAAACGCAAATCATATTTTTAACCTGGTTTCTGCAGCTTTTCACTCAGAAAACACGAATGTGTACCTGTTGTCTCTGCATGTGAAACCAATTAGCGTTTGCCAACAGAAAAAATGTTACATTCTACAATTCATACTCAACTCTAAAGTCCATAGATACTATCCAGAAAACACAAGACAACACAGAAGCTGTAGCAAGAGCTAGGACTGAGTTAGCCACCACAGAACCGGATATTTCTGGTTTCATCCAGCCCAATCTGGACAAACTGGTGTGGAATTGGTGTGCAAAGCACCCACAAAAGCAGAGTCAACCTGGTTTTGGAGAAAAGCAAAGTCTTTTTCTTGGGCAAGTGAATTCAATGTCATGTTCACAAACGCAAATCATATTTTTAACCTGGTTTCTGCAGCTTTTCACTCAGAAAACACGAATGTGTACCTGTTGTCTCTGCATGTGAAACCAATTAGCGTTTGCCAACAGAAAAACCAAATGTCACATGCTACAATTCATACGCAACTCTAAAGTCCATAGATACTATCCAGAACGAAACAAGCAAACACAGAAGCTGTAGCAAGAGCTGGGATTGAGTTAGCCACCACAGAATCGGATGTTTCTGGTTTGATTGAGACTTATCTGGACAAACTGGTGTGGAATTGGTGTGCAAAGCACCCAGAGTAGCAGAGTCAACCTGGCTTTGGAGAAAAGCAAAGACTTTTTCTTGGGCAAGTGGATTCAATGTCATGTTTACGAAATCAAATACCATTTGTAACCCGGTTTCAGTGGCTTTTCACTCAGAAAACACGAATGTGTACCTGTTGTCTCTGCATGTGAAACCAATTAGCGTTTGCCAACAGAAAAACCAAATGTCACATGCTACAATTCATACGCAACTCTAAAGTCCATAGATACTATCCAGAACGAAACATGCAAACACAGAAGCTGTAGCAAGAGCTGGGATTGAGTTAGCCACCACAGAATCGGATGTTTCTGGTTTGATTGAGACTTATCTGGACAAACTGGTGTGGAATTGGTGTGCAAAGCACCCAGAGAAGCAGAGTCAACCTGGTTGTGGAGAAAAGCAAAGTCTTTTTCTTGGGCAAGTGGATTCATTCTCATGTCTATGAACACAATTATCATTTGTAACCTTGTTTCTGCAGGTTTTTACTCAGAAAACACGAATGTGTACCTGTTTTGTCTCCATGTGAAACCAATTAATGTTAGCCAAAAGAAAAACAAAATGTTACATGCTACAATGCATTCACAACTCTCAAGTCCATAGATACTATCCAGAAAACACCAGCAAACACAGAAGCTGTAGCAAGAGCTGGGATTGAGTTAGCCACCACAAAACCGGATGTTTCTGGTTTGATTGAGACTTATCTGGACAAACTGGTGTGGAATTGGTGTGCAAAGCACCCAGAGAAGCAGAGTCAACCTGGTTGTGGAGAAAAGCAAAGACTTTTTCTTGGGCAAGTGGATTCATTCTCATGTCTATGAACACAATTATCATTTGTAACCTTGTTTCTGCAGGTTTTTACTCAGAAAACACGAATGTGTACCTGTTTTTTTTCTCCATGTGAAACCAATTAGTGTTAGCCAAAGGAAAAACAAAATGTTACATGCTACAATGCATTCACAACTCTAAAGTCCATAGATACTATCCAGAAAACACAAGCAAACACAGAAGCTGTAGCAAGAGCTGGGATTGAGTTAGCCACCACAAAACCGGATGTTTCTGGTTTGATTGAGACTTATCTGGACAAACTGGTGTGGAATTGGTGTGCAAAGCACCCAGAGTAGCAGAGTCAACCTGGCTTTGGAGAAAAGCAAAGAATTTTTCTTGGGCAAGTGGATTCAATGTCATGTTTACGAACACAAATACCATTTGTAACCTGGTTTCAGTGGCTTTTCACTCAGAAAACACGAATGTGTACCTGTTGTCTCTGCATGTGAGACCAATTAGCGTTTGCCAACAGAAAAACCAAATGTCACATGCTACAATTCATACGCAACTCTAAAGTCCATAGATACTATCCAGAAAACACAAGCAAACACAGAAGCTGTAGCAAGAGCTGGGATTGAGTTAGCCACCCCAGAAGCAGATATTTCCGGATTCATCCAGCCCTATCTGGACAAACTGGTGTGGAATTGGTGTGCAAAGCACACAAAGAGGCAGAGTCAACCTGGTTTTGAGGAAAAGCAAAGTCATTTTCTTGGGCAAGTGGATTCAATGTCATGTTCACAAACGCAAATCATATTTTTAACCTGGTTTCTGCAGCTTTTCACTCAGAAAACACGAATGTGTACCTGTTGTCTCTGCATGTGAAACCAATTAGCGTTTGCCAACAGAAAAAATGTTACATTCTACAATTCATATGCAACTCTAAAGTCCATAGATACTATCCAGAAAACACAAGACAACACAGAACCTGTAGCAAGAGCTAGGACTGAGTTAGCCACCACAGAACCGGAGATTTCTGGTTTCATCCAGCCCAATCTGGACAAACTGGTGTGGAATTGGTGTGCAAAGCACCCACAAAAGCAGAGTCAACCTGGTTTTGGAGAAAAGCAAAGTTTTTTTCTTGGGCAAGTGAATTCAATGTCATGTTGACAAACGCAAGTAATATTTTTAACCTGGTTTCTGCAGCTTTTCACTCAGAAAACACGAATGTGTACCTGTTGTCTCTGCATGTGAAACCAATTAGCGTTTGCCATCAGAAAAACCAAATGTCACATGCTACAATTCATACGCAACTCTAAAGTCCATAGATACTATCCAGAACGAAACAAGCAAACACAGAAGCTGTAGCAAGAGCTGGGATTGAGTTAGCCACCACAGAATCGGATGTTTCTGGTTTGATTGAGACTTGTCTGGACAAACTGGTGTGGAATTGGTGTGCAAAGCACCCAGAGAAGCAGAGTCAACCTGGTTGTGGAGAAAAGCAAAGTCTTTTTCTTGGGCAAGTGGATTCATTCTCATGTCTATGAACACAATTATCATTTGTAACTTTGTTTCTGCAGGTTTTTACTCAGAAAACACGAATGTGTACCTGTTTTGTCTCCATGTGAAACCAATTAGTGTTAGCCAAAAGAAAAACAAAATGTTACATGCTACAATGCATTCACAACTCTAAAGTCCATAGATATTATCCAGAAAACACCAGCAAACACAGAAGCTGTAGCAAGAGCTGGGATTGAGTTAGCCACCACAGAATCGGATGTTTCTGGTTTAATTGAGACTTGTCTGGACAAACTGGTGTGGAATTGGTGTGCAAAGCACCCAGAGAAGCAGAGTCAACCTGGTTGTGGAGAAAAGCAAAGTCTTTTTCTTGGGCAAGTGGATTCATTCTCATGTCTATGAACACAATTATCATTTGTAACCTTTTTTCTGCAGGTTTTTACTCAGAAAACACGAAAGTGTACCTGTTTTGTCTCCATGTGAAACCAATTAGTGTTAGCCAAAAGAAAAAGAAAATGTTACATGCTACAATGCATTCACAACTCTAAAGTCCATAGATACTATCCAGAAGGAAACAAGCAAACACAGAAGCTGTAGCAAGAGCTGGGATTGAGTTAGCCACCACAGAATCGGATGATTCTGGTTTGATTGAGACTTATCTGGACAAACTGGTGTGGAATTGGTGTGCAAAGCACCCAGAGAAGCAGAGTCAACCTGGTTGTGGAGAAAAGCAAAGTCTTTTTCTTGGGCAAGTGGATTCATTCTCATGTCTATGAACACAATTATCATTTGTAACCTTGTTTCTGCAGGTTTTTACTCAGAAAACACGAATGTGTACCTGTTTTGTCTCCATGTGAAACCAATTAGTGTTAGCCAAAAGAAAAACAAAATGTTACATGCTACAATGCATTCACAACTCTAAATTCCATAGATACTATCCAGAAAACACCAGCAAACACAGAAGCTGTAGCAAGAGCTGGGATTGAGTTAGCCACCACAAAACCGGATGTTTCTGGTTTGATTGAGACTTATCTGGACAAACTGGTGTGGAATTGGTGTGCAAAGCACCCAGAGAAGCAGAGTCAACCTGGTTGTGGAGAAAAGCAAAGTCTTTTTCTTGGGCAAGTGGATTCATTCTCATGTCTATGAACACAATTATCATTTGTAACCTTGTTTCTGCAGGTTTTTACTCAGAAAACACGAATGTGTACCTGTTTTGTCTCCATGTGAAACCAATTAGTGTTAGCCAAAAGAAAAGCAAAATGTTACATGCTACAATTCATTCACAACTCTAAAGTCCATAGATACTATCCAGAACGAAACAAGCAAACACAGAAGCTGTAGCAAGAGCTGGGATTGAGTTACCCACCACAGAATCGGATGTTTCTGGTTTGATTGAGACTTATCTGGACAAACTGGTGTGGAATTGGTGTGCAAAGCACCCAGAGAAGCAGAGTCAACCTGGTTGTGGAGAAAAGCAAAGTCTTTTTCTTGGGCAAGTGGATTCATTCTCATGTCTATGAACACAATTATCATTTGTATCCTTGTTTCTGCAGGTTTTTACTCAGAAAACACGAATGTGTACCTGTTTTGTCTCCATGTGAAACCAATTAGTGTTAGTCAAAAGAAACACAAAACGTTACATGCTACAATGCATTCACAACTCTAAAGTCCATAGATACCATCCAGAAAACACAAGCAAACACAGAAGCTGTAGCAAGAGCTGGGATTGAGATAGCCACCACAAAACCGGATGTTTCTTGTTTGATTGAGACTTATCTGGACAAACTGGTGTGGAATTGGTGTGCAAAGCACCCAGATTAGCAGAGTCAACCTGGCTTTGGAGAAAAGCAAAGACTTTTTCTTGGGCAAGTGGATTCAATGTCATGTTTACGAACACAAATACCATTTGGAACCCGGTTTCAGTGGCTTTTCACTCAGAAAACACGAATGTGTACCTGTTGTCTCTGCATGTGAAACCAATTAGCGTTTGCCAACAGAAAAACCAAATGTCACATGCTACAATTCATACGCAACTCTAAAGTCCATAGATACTATCCAGAAAGAAACAAGCAAACAAAGAAGCTGTAGCAAGAGCTGGGATTGAGTTAGCCACCCCAGAAGCAGATATTTCCGGATTCATCCAGCCCTATCTGGACAAACTGGTGTGGAACTGGTGTGCAAAGCACCCACAAAAGCAGAGTCAACCTGGTTTTGGAGAAAAGCAAAGTTTTTTTCTTGGGCAAGTGAATTCAATGTCATGTTCACAAACGCAAATCATATTTTTAACCTGGTTTCTGCAGCTTTTCACTCAGAAAACACGAATGTGTACCTGTTGTCTCTGCATTTGAAACCAATTAGCGTTTGCCAACAGAAAAACCAAATGTCACATGCTACAATTCATACGCAACACTAAAGTCCATAGATACTATCCAGAACGAAACAAGCAAACACAGAAGCTGTAGCAAGAGCTGGGATTGAGTTAGGCACCACAGATTCGGATGTTTCTGGTTTGATTGAGACTTATCTGGACAAACTGGTGTGGAATTGGTGTGCAAAGCACCCAGAGAAGCAGAGTCAACCTGGTTGTGGAGAAAAGCAAAGTCTTTTTCTTGGGCAAGTGGATTCATTCTCATGTCTATGAACACAATTATCATTTGTATCCTTGTTTCTGCAGGTTTTTACTCAGAAAACACGAATGTGTACCTGTTTTGTCTCCATGTGAAACCAATTAGTGTTAGTCAAAAGAAACACAAAACGTTACATGCTACAATGCATTCACAACTCTAAAGTCCATAGATACTATCCAGAAAACACAAGCAAACACAGAAGCTGTAGCAAGAGCTGGGATTGAGATAGCCACCACAAAACCGGATGTTTCTGGTTTGATTGAGACTTATCTGGACAAACTGGTGTGGAATTGGTGTGCAAAGCACCCAGAGTAGCAGAGTCAACCTGGCTTTGGAGAAAAGCAAAGACTTTTTCTTGGGCAAGTGGATTCAATGTCATGTTTACGAACACAAATACCATTTGGAACCTGGTTTCAGTGGCTTTTCACTCAGAAAACACGAATGTGTACCTGTTGTCTCTGCATTTGAAACCAATTAGCGTTTGCCAACAGAAAAAATGTTACATTCTACAATTCATACGCAACTCTAAAGTCCATAGATACTATCCAGAAAACACAAGACAACACAGAAGCTGTAGCAAGAGCTGGGATTGAGATAGCCACCCCAGAAGCAGATATTTCCGGATTCATCCAGCCCTATCTGGACAAACTGGTGTGGAATTGGTGTGCAAAGCACCCACAAAAGCAGAGTCAACCTGGTTTTGGAGAAAAGCAAAGTTTTTTTCTTGGGCAAGTGAATTCAATGTCATGTTCACAAACGCAAATCATATTTTTAACCTGGTTTCTGCAGCTTTTCACTCAGAAAACACGAATGTGTACCTGTTGTCTCTGCATTTGAAACCAATTAGCGTTTGCCAACAGAAAAACCAAATGTCACATGCTACAATTCATACGCAACACTAAAGTCCATAGATACTATCCAGAACGAAACAAGCAAACACAGAAGCTGTAGCAAGAGCTGGGATTGAGTTAGCCACCACAGAATCGGATGTTTCTGGTTTGATTGAGACTTATCTGGACAAACTGGTGTGGAATTGGTGTGCAAAGCACCCAGAGAAGCAGAGTCAACCTGGTTGTGGAGAAAAGCAAAGTCTTTTTCTTGGGCAAGTGGATTCATTCTCATGTCTATGAACACAATTATCATTTGTATCCTTGTTTCTGCAGGTTTTTACTCAGAAAACACGAATGTGTACCTGTTTTGTCTCCATGTGAAACCAATTAGTGTTAGTCAAAAGAAACACAAAACGTTACATGCTACAATGCATTCACAACTCTAAAGTCCATAGATACTATCCAGAAAACACAAGCAAACACAGAAGCTGTAGCAAGAGCTGGGATTGAGATAGCCACCACAAAACCGGATGTTTCTTGTTTGATTGAGACTTATCTGGACAAACTGGTGTGGAATTGGTGTGCAAAGCACCCAGAGTAGCAGAGTCAACCTGGCTTTGGAGAAAAGCAAAGACTTTTTCTTGGGCAAGTGGATTCAATGTCATGTTTACGAACACAAATACCATTTGGAACCCGGTTTCAGTGGCTTTTCACTCAGAAAACACGAATGTGTACCTGTTGTCTCTGCATTTGAAACCAATTAGCGTTTGCCAACAGAAAAACCAAATGTCACATGCTACAATTCATACGCAACTCTAAAGTCCATAGATACTATCCAGAAAGAAACAAGCAAACAAAGAAGCTGTAGCAAGAGCTGGGATTGAGTTAGCCACCCCAGAAGCAGATATTTCCGGATTCATCCAGCCCTATCTGGACAAACTGGTGTGGAACTGGTGTGCAAAGCACCCACAAAAGCAGAGTCAACCTGGTTTTGGAGAAAAGCAAAGTTTTTTTCTTGGGCAAGTGAATTCAATGTCATGTTCACAAACGCAAATCATATTTTTAACCTGGTTTCTGCAGCTTTTCACTCAGAAAACACGAATGTGTACCTGTTGTCTCTGCATTTGAAACCAATTAGTGTTTGCCAACAGAAAAACCAAATGTCACATGCTACAATTCATACGCAACACTAAAGTCCATAGATACTATCCAGAACGAAACAAGCAAACACAGAAGCTGTAGCAAGAGCTGGGATTGAGTTAGGCACCACAGATTCGGATGTTTCTGGTTTGATTGAGACTTATCTGGACAAACTGGTGTGGAATTGGTGTGCAAAGCACCCAGAGAAGCAGAGTCAACCTGGTTGTGGAGAAAAGCAAAGTCTTTTTCTTGGGCAAGTGGATTCATTCTCATGTCTATGAACACAATTATCATTTGTATCCTTGTTTCTGCAGGTTTTTACTCAGAAAACACGAATGTGTACCTGTTTTGTCTCCATGTGAAACCAATTAGTGTTAGTCAAAAGAAACACAAAACGTTACATGCTACAATGCATTCACAACTCTAAAGTCCATAGATACTATCCAGAAAACACAAGCAAACACAGAAGCTGTAGCAAGAGCTGGGATTGAGTTAGCCACCACAAAACCGGATGTTTCTGGTTTGATTGAGACTTATCTGGACAAACTGGTGTGGAATTGGTGTGCAAAGCACCCAGAGTAGCAGAGTCAACCTGGCTTTGGAGAAAAGCAAAGACTTTTTCTTGGGCAAGTGGATTCAATGTCATGTTTACGAACACAAATACCATTTGGAACCCGGTTTCAGTGGCTTTTCACTCAGAAAACACGAATGTGTACCTGTTGTCTCTGCATTTGAAACCAATTAGCGTTTGCCAACAGAAAAACCAAATGTCACATGCTACAATTCATACGCAACTCTAAAGTCCATAGATACTATCCAGAAAGAAACAAGCAAACAAAGAAGCTGTAGCAAGAGCTGGGATTGAGTTAGCCACCCCAGAAGCAGATATTTCCGGATTCATCCAGCCCTATCTGGACAAACTGGTGTGGAACTGGTGTGCAAAGCACCCACAAAAGCAGAGTCAACCTGGTTTTGGAGAAAAGCAAAGTTTTTTTCTTGGGCAAGTGAATTCAATGTCATGTTCACAAACGCAAATCATATTTTTAACCTGGTTTCTGCAGCTTTTCACTCAGAAAACACGAATGTGTACCTGTTGTCTCTGCATTTGAAACCAATTAGCGTTTGCCAACAGAAAAACCAAATGTCACATGCTACAATTCATACGCAACACTAAAGTCCATAGATACTATCCAGAACGAAACAAGCAAACACATAAGCTGTAGCAAGAGCTGGGATTGAGTTAGCCACCACAGAATCGGATGTTTCTGGTTTGATTGAGACTTATCTGGACAAACTGGTGTGGAATTGGTGTGCAAAGCACCCAGAGAAGCAGAGTCAACCTGGTTGTGGAGAAAAGCAAAGTCTTTTTCTTGGGCAAGTGGATTCATTCTCATGTCTATGAACACAATTATCATTTGTATCCTTGTTTCTGCAGGTTTTTACTCAGAAAACACGAATGTGTACCTGTTTTGTCTCCATGTGAAACCAATTAGTGTTAGTCAAAAGAAACACAAAACGTTACATGCTACAATGCATTCACAACTCTAAAGTCCATAGATACTATCCAGAAAACACAAGCAAACACAGAAGCTGTAGCAAGAGCTGGGATTGAGTTAGCCACCACAAAACCGGATGTTTCTGGTTTGATTGAGACTTATCTGGACAAACTGGTGTGGAATTGGTGTGCAAAGCACCCAGAGTAGCAGAGTCAACCTGGCTTTGGAGAAAAGCAAAGACTTTTTCTTGGGCAAGTGGATTCAATGTCATGTTTACGAACACAAATACCATTTGGAACCTGGTTTCAGTGGCTTTTCACTCAGAAAACACGAATGTGTACCTGTTGTCTCTGCATTTGAAACCAATTAGCGTTTGCCAACAGAAAAAATGTTACATTCTACAATTCATACGCAACTCTAAAGTCCATAGATACTATCCAGAAAACACAAGACAACACAGAAGCTGTAGCAAGAGCTGGGATTGAGATAGCCACCCCAGAAGCAGATATTTCCGGATTCATCCAGCCCTATCTGGACAAACTGGTGTGGAATTGGTGTGCAAAGCACCCACAAAAGCAGAGTCAACCTGATTTTGGAGAAAAGCAAAGTTTTTTTCTTGGGCAAGTGAATTCAATGTCATGTTCACAAACGCAAATCATATTTTTAACCTGGTTTCTGCAGCTTTTCACTCAGAAAACACGAATGTGTACCTGTTGTCTCTGCATTTGAAACCAATTAGCGTTTGCCAACAGAAAAACCAAATGTCACATGCTACAATTCATACGCAACACTAAAGTCCATAGATACTATCCAGAACGAAACAAGCAAACACAGAAGCTGTAGCAAGAGCTGGGATTGAGTTAGCCACCACAGAATCGGATGTTTCTGGTTTGATTGAGACTTATCTGGACAAACTGGTGTGGAATTGGTGTGCAAAGCACCCAGAGAAGCAGAGTCAACCTGGTTGTGGAGAAAAGCAAAGTCTTTTTCTTGGGCAAGTGGATTCATTCTCATGTCTATGAACACAATTATCATTTGTATCCTTGTTTCTGCAGGTTTTTACTCAGAAAACACGAATGTGTACCTGTTTTGTCTCCATGTGAAACCAATTAGTGTTAGTCAAAAGAAACACAAAACGTTACATGCTACAATGCATTCACAACTCTAAAGTCCATAGATACTATCCAGAAAACACAAGCAAACACAGAAGCTGTAGCAAGAGCTGGGATTGAGATAGCCACCACAAAACCGGATGTTTCTGGTTTGATTGAGACTTATCTGGACAAACTGGTGTGGAATTGGTGTGCAAAGCACCCAGAGTAGCAGAGTCAACCTGGCTTTGGAGAAAAGCAAAGACTTTTTCTTGGGCAAGTGGATTCAATGTCATGTTTACGAACACAAATACCATTTGGAACCCGGTTTCAGTGGCTTTTCACTAAGAAAACACGAATGTGTACCTGTTGTCTCTGCATTTGAAACCAATTATCGTTTGCCAACAGAAAAACCAAATGTCACATGCTACAATTCATACACAACTCTAAAGTCCATAGATACTATCCAGAAAGAAACAAGCAAACAAAGAAGCTGTAGCAAGAGCTGGGATTGAGTTAGCCACCCCAGAAGCAGATATTTCCGGATTCATCCAGCCCTATCTGGACAAACTGGTGTGGAATTGGTGTGCAAAGCACCCACAAAAGCATTGTCAACCTGGTTTTGGAGAAAAGCAAAGTTTTTTTCTTGGGCAAGTGAATTCAATGTCATGTTCACAAACGCAAATCATATTTTTAACCTGGTTTCTGCAGCTTTTCACTCAGAAAACACGAATGTGTACCTGTTGTCTCTGCATGTGAAACCAATTAGCGTTTGCCAACAGAAAAACCAAATGTCACATGCTAAAATTCATACGCAACACTAAAGTCCATAGATACTATCCAGAATGAAACAAGCAAACACAGAAGCTGTAGCAAGAGCTGGGATTGAGTTAGCCACCACAGAATCGGATGTTTCTGGTTTGATTGAGACTTATCTGGACAAACTGGTGTGGAATTGGTGTGCAAAGCACACAGAGAAGCAGAGTCAACCTGGTTGTGGAGAAAAGCAAAGTCTTTTTCTTGGGCAAGTGGATTCATTCTCATGTCTATGAACACAATTATCATTTGTAACCTTGTTTCTGCAGGTTTTTACTCAGAAAACACGAATGTGTACCTGTTTTGTCTCCATGTGAAACCAATTAGTGTTAGCCAAAAGAAAAACAAATCGTTACATGCTACAATGCATTCACAACTCTAAAGTCCATAGATACTATCCAGAAAACACAAGCAAACACAGAAGCTGTAGCAAGAGCTGGGATTGAGTTAGCCACCACAAAACCGGATGTTTCTGGTTTGATTGAGACTTATCTGGACAAACTGGTGTGGAATTGGTGTGCAAAGCACCCAGAGTAGCAGAGTCAACCTGGCTTTGGAGAAAAGCAAAGACTTTTTCTTGGGCAAGTGGATTCAATGTCATGTTTACGAACACAAATACCATTTGGAACCCGGTTTCAGTGGATTTTCACTCAGAAAACACGAATGTGTACCTGTTGTCTCTGCATTTGAAACCAATTAGCGTTTGCCAACAGAAAAACCAAATGTCACATGCTACAATTCATACGCAACTCTAAAGTCCATAGATACTATCCAGAAAGAAACAAGCAAACACAGAAGCTGTAGCAAGAGCTGGGATTGAGTTAGCCACCCCAGAAGCAGATATTTCCGGATTCATCCAGCCCTATCTGGACAAACTGGTGTGGAATTGGTGTACAAAGCACACAAAGAAGCAGAGTCAACCTGGTTTTGAGGAAAAGCAAAGTCTTTTTCTTGGGCAAGTGGATTCAATGTCATGTTTACAAACACCAATATCATTTTTAACCTGGTTTCTGCAGGTTTTCACTCAGAAAACACGAATGTGTACCTGTTGTATCTGCATGTGAAACAAATTAGCGTTTGCCAACAGAAAAAATGTTACATTCTACAATTCATACGCAACTCTAAAGTCCATAGATTCTATCCAGAAAACACAAGACAACACAGAAGCTTTAGCAAGAGCTAGGACTGAGTTAGCCACCACAGAACCGGATATTTCTGGTTTCATCCAGCCCAATCTGGACAAACTGGTGTGGAATTGGTGTGCAAAGCACCCACAAAAGCAGAGTCAACCTGGTTTTGGAGAAAAGCAAAGTTTTTTTCTTGGGCAAGTGAATTCAATGTCATGTTCACAAACGCAAATCATATTTTTAACCTGGTTTCTGCAGCTTTTCACTCAGAAAACACGAATGTGTACCTGTTGTCTCTGCATGTGAAACCAATTAGCGTTTGCCAACAGAAAAACCAAATGTCACATGCTACAATTCATACGCAACTCTAAAGTCCATAGATACTATCCAGAACGAAACAAGCAAACACAGAAGCTGTAGCAAGAGCTGGGATTGAGTTAGCCACCACAGAATCGGATGTTTCTGGTTTGATTGAGACTTATCTGGACAAACTGGTGTGGAATTGGTGTGCAAAGCACCCAGAGAAGCAGAGTCAACCTTGTTGTGGAGAAAAGCAAAGTCTTTTTCTTGGGCAAGTGGATTCATTCTCATGTCTATGAACACAATTATCATTTGTAACCTTGTTTCTGCAGGTTTTTACACAGAAAACACGAATGTGTACCTGTTTTGTCTCCATGTGAAACCAATTAGTGTTAGCCAAAAGAAAAACAAAATGTTACATGCTACAATTCATTCACAACTCTAAAGTCCATAGATACTATCCAGAAAACACAAGCAAACACAGAAGCTGTAGCAAGAGCTGGGATTGAGTTAGCCACCACAAAACCGGATGTTTCTTGTTTGATTGAGACTTATCTGGACAAACTGGTGTGGAATTGGTGTGCAAAGCACACAGAGTAGCAGAGTCAACCTGGCTTGGGGAAAAGCAAAGACTTTTTCTTGGGCAAGTGGATTCAATGTCATGTTTACGAACACAAATACCATTTGTAACCCGGTTTCAGTGGCTTTTCACTCAGAAAACACGAATGTGTACCTGTTGTCTCTGCATTTGAAACCAATTAGCGTTTGCCAACAGAAAAACCAAATGTCACATGCTACAATTCATACGCAACTCTAAAGTCCATAGATACTATCCAGAAAGAAACAAGCAATCAGAGAAGCTGTAGCAAGAGCTGGGATTGAGTTAGCCACCCCAGAAGCAGATATTTCCGGATTCATCCAGCCCTATCTGGACAAACTGGTGTGGAATTGGTGTGCAAAGCACCCACAAAAGCAGAGTCAACCTGGTTTTGGAGAAAAGCAAAGTTTTTTTCTTGGGCAAGTGAATTCAATGTCATGTTCACAAACGCAAATCATATTTTTAACCTGGTTTCTGCAGCTTTTCACTCAGAAAACACGAATGTGTACCTGTTGTCTCTGCATGTGAAACCAATTAGCGTTTGCCAACAGAAAAACCAAATGTCACATGCTACAATTCATACGCAACTCTAAAGTCCATAGATACTATCCAGAACGAAACAAGCAAACACAGAAGCTGTAGCAAGAGCTGGGATTGAGTTAGCCACCACAGAATCGGATGTTTCTGGTTTGATTGAGACTTATCTGGACAAACTGGTGTGGAATTGGTGTGCAAAGCACCCAGAGAAGCAGAGTCAACCTGGTTGTGGAGAAAAGCAAAGTCTTTTTCTTGGGCAAGTGGATTCATTCTCATGTCTATGAACACAATTATCATTTGTGTCCTTGTTTCTGCAGGTTTTTACTCAGAAAACACGAATGTGTACCTGTTTTGTCTCCATGTGAAACCAATTAGTGTTAGTCAAAAGAAACACAAAACGTTACATGCTACAATGCATTCACAACTCTAAAGTCCATAGATACTATCCAGAACGAAACAAGCAAACACAGAAGCTGTAGCAAGAGCTGGGATTGAGATAGCCACCACAAAACCGGATGTTTCTGGTTTGATTGAGACTTATCTGGACAAACTGGTGTGGAATTGGTGTGCAAAGCACCCAGAGTAGCAGAGTCAACCTGGCTTTGGAGAAAAGCAAAGACTTTTTCTTGGGCAAGTGGATTCAATGTCATGTTTACGAACACAAATACCATTTGGAACCCGGTTTCAGTGGCTTTTCACTCAGAAAACACGAATGTGTACCTGTTGTCTCTGCATGTGAAACCAATTTGCGTTTGCCAACAGAAAAACCAAATGTCACATGCTACAATTCATACGCAACTCTAAAGTCCATAGATACTATCCAGAAAGAAACAAGCAAACACAGAAGCTGTAGCAAGAGCTGGGATTGAGTTAGCCACCCCAGAAGCAGATATTTCCGGATTCATCCAGCCCTATCTGGACAAACTGGTGTGGAATTGGTGTACAAAGCACACAAAGAAGCAGAGTCAACCTGGTTTTGAGGAAAAGCAAAGTCTTTTTCTTGGGCAAGTGGATTCAATGTCATGTTTACAAACACCAATATCATTTTTAACCTGGTTTCTGCAGCTTTTCACTCAGAAAACACGAATGTGTACCTGTTGTATCTGCATGTGAAACAAATTAGCGTTTGCCAACAGAAAAAATGTTACATTCTACAATTCATACGCAACTCTAAAGTCCATAGATTCTATCCAGAAAACACAAGACAACACAGAAGCTGTAGCAAGAGCTAGGACTGAGTTAGCCACCACAGAACCGGATATTTCTGGTTTCATCCAGCCCAATCTGGACAAACTGGTGTGGAATTGGTGTGCAAAGCACCCACAGAAGCAGACTCAACCTGGTTTTGGAGAAAAGCAAAGTTTTTTTCTTGGGCAAGTGAATTCAATGTCATGTTCACAAACGCAAATCATATTTTTAACCTGGTTTCTGCAGCTTTTCACTCAGAAAACACGAATGTGTATCTGTTGTCTCTGCATGTGAAACCAATTAGCGTTTGCCAACAGAAAAACCAAATGTCACATGCTACAATTCATACGCAACTCTAAAGTCCATAGATACTATCCAGAACGAAACAAGCAAACACAGAAGCTGTAGCAAGAGCTGGGATTGAGTTAGCCACCACAGAATCGGATGTTTCTGGTTTGATTGAGACTTATCTGGACAAACTGGTGTGGAATTGGTGTGCAAAGCACCCAGAGAAGCAGAGTCAACCTGGTTGTGGAGAAAAGCAAAGTCTTTTTCTTGGGCAAGTGGATTCATTCTCATGTCTATGAACACAATTATCATTTGTAACCTTGTTTCTGCAGGTTTTTACACAGAAAACACGAATGTGTACCTGTTTTGTCTCCATGTGAAACCAATTAGTGTTAGCCAAAAGAAAAACAAAATGTTACATGCTACAATTCATTCACAACTCTAAAGTCCAGAGATACTATCCAGAAAACACAAGCAAACACAGAAGCTGTAGCAAGAGCTGGGATTGAGTTAGCCACCACAAAACCGGATGTTTCTGGTTTGATTGAGACTTATCTGGACAAACTGGTGTGGAATTGGTGTGCAAAGCACACAGAGTAGCAGAGTCAACCTGGCTTGGGGAAAAGCAAAGACTTTTTCTTGGGCAAGTGGATTCAATGTCATGTTTACGAACACAAATACCATTTGTAACCCGGTTTCAGTGGCTTTTCACTCAGAAAACACGAATGTGTACCTGTTGTCTCTGCATTTGAAACCAATTAGCGTTTGCCAACAGAAAAACCAAATGTCACATGCTACAATTCATACGCAACTCTAAAGTCCATAGATACTATCCAGAAAGAAACAAGCAAACACAGAAGCTGTAGCAAGAGCTGGGATTGAGTTAGCCACCCCAGAAGCAGATATTTCCGTATTCATCCAGCCCTATCTGGACAAACTGGTGTGGAATTGGTGTGCAAAGCACCCACAAAAGCAGAGTCAACCTGGTTTTGGAGAAAAGCAAAGTTATTTTCTTGGGCAAGTGAATTCAATGTCATGTTCACAAACGCAAATCATATTTTTAACCTGGTTTCTGCAGCTTTTCACTCAGAAAACACGAATGTGTACCTGTTGTCTCTGCATGTGAAACCAATTAGCGTTTGCCAACAGAAAAAGCAAATGTCACATGCTACAATTCATACGCAACTCTAAAGTCCATAGATACTATCCAGAACGAAACAAGCAAACACAGAAGCTGTAGCAAGAGCTGGGATTGAGTTAGCCACCACAGAATCGGATGTTTCTGGTTAGATTGAGACTTATCTGGACAAACTGGTGTGGAATTGGTGTGCAAAGCACCCAGAGAAGCAGAGTCAACCTGGTTGTGGAGAAAAGCAAAGTCTTTTTCTTGGGCAAGTGGATTCATTCTCATGTCTATGAACACAATTATCATTTGTATCCTTGTTTCTGCAGGTTTTTACTCAGAAAACACGAATGTGTACCTGTTTTGTCTCCATGTGAAACCAATTAGTGTTAGCCAAAAGAAAAACAAAACGTTACATGCTACAATGCATTCACAACTCTAAAGTCCATAGATACTATCCAGAAAACACAAGCAAACACAGAAGCTGTAGCAAGAGCTGGGATTGAGATAGCCACCACAAAACCGGATGTTTCTGGTTTGATTGAGACTTATCTGGACAAACTGGTGTGGAATTGGTGTGCAAAGCACCCAGAGTAGCAGATTCAACCTGGCTTTGGAGAAAAGCAAAGACTTTTTCTTGGGCAAGTGGATTCAATGTCATGTTTACGAACACAAATACCATTTGTAACCCGGTTTCAGTGGCTTTTCACTCAGAAAACACGAATGTGTACCTGTTGTCTCTGCATGTGAAACCAATTAGCGTTTGCCAACAGAAAAACCAAATGTCACATGCTACAATTCATACGCAACTCTAAAGTCCATAGATACTATCCAGAAAGAAACAAGCAAACACAGAAGCTGTAGCAAGAGCTGGGATTGAGTTAGCCACCCCAGAAGCAGATATTTCCGGATTCATCCAGCCCTATCTGGACAAACTGGTGTGGAATTGGTGTACAAAGCACACAAAGAAGCAGAGTCAACCTGGTTTTGAGGAAAAGCATAGTCTTTTTCTTGGGCAAGTGGATTCAATGTCATGTTTACAAACACCAATATCATTTTTAACCTGGTTTCTGCAGCTTTTCACTCAGAAAACACGAATGTGTACCTGTTGTATCTGCATGTGAAACAAATTAGCGTTTGCCAACAGAAAAAATGTTACATTCTACAATTCATACGCAACTCTAAAGTCCATAGATACTATCCAGAAAACACAAGACAACACAGAAGCTGTAGCAAGAGCTAGGACTGAGTTAGCCACCACAGAACCGGATATTTCTGGTTTCATCCAGCCCAATCTGGACAAACTGGTGTGGAATTGGTGTGCAAAGCACCCACAAAAGCAGAGTCAACCTGGTTTTGGAGAAAAGCAAAGTTTTTTTCTTGGGCAAGTGAATTCAATGTCATGTTCACAAACGGAAATAATATTTTTAACCTGGTTTCTGCAGCTTTTCACTCAGAAAACACGAATGTGTACCTGTTGTCTCTGCATGTGAAACCAATTAGCGTTTGCCAACAGAAAAACCAAATGTCACATGCTACAATTCATACGCAACTCTAAAGTCCATAGATACTATCCAGAACGAAACAAGCAAACACAGAAGCTGTAGCAAGAGCTGGGATTGAGTTAGCCACCACAGAATCGGATGTTTCTGGTTTGATTGAGACTTATCTGGACAAACTGGTGTGGAATTGGTGTGCAAAGCACCCAGAGAAGCAGAGTCAACCTGGTTGTGGAGAAAAGCAAAGACTTTTTCTTGGGCAAGTGGATTCATTCTCATGTCTATGAACACAATTATCATTTGTAACCTTGTTTCTGCAGGTTTTTACTCAGAAAACACGAATGTGTACCTGTTTTGTCTCCATGTGAAACCAATTAGTGTTAGCCAAAAGAAAAACAAAACGTTACATGCTACAATGCATTCACAACTCTAAAGTCCATAGATACTATCCAGAAAACACAAGCAAACACAGAAGCTGTAGCAAGAGCTGGGATTGAGTTAGCCACCACAAAACCGGATGTTTCTTGTTTGATTGAGACTTATCTGGACAAACTGGTGTGGAATTGGTGTGCAAAGCACCCAGAGTAGCAGAGTCAACCTGGCTTTGGAGAAAAGCAAAGACTTTTTCTTGGGCAAGTGGATTCAATGTCATGTTTACGAACACAAATACCATTTGTAACCTGGTTTCAGTGGCTTTTCACTCAGAAAACACGAATGTGTATCTGTTGTCTCTGTATTTGAAACCAATTAGCGTTTGCCAACAGAAAAACCAAATGTCACATGCTACAATTCATACGCAACTCTAAAGTCCATAGATACTATCCAGAAAGAAACAAGCAAACACAGAAGCTGTAGCAAGAGCTGGGATTGAGTTAGCCACCCCAGAAGCAGATATTTCCGGATTCATCCAGCCCTATCTGGACAAACTGGTGTGGAATTGGTGTACAAAGCACACAAAGAAGCAGAGTCAACCTGGTTTTGAGGAAAAGCAAAGTCTTTTTCTTGGGCAAGTGGATTCAATGTCATGTTTACAAACACCAATATCATTTTTAACCTGGTTTCTGCAGCTTTTCACTCAGAAAACACGAATGTGTACCTGTTGTATCTGCATGTGAAACAAATTAGCGTTTGCCAACAGAAAAAATGTTACATTCTACAATTCATACGCAACTCTAAAGTCCATAGATTCTATCCAGAAAACACAGGACAACACAGAAGCTGTAGCAAGAGCTAGGACTGAATTAGCCACCACAGAACCGGATATTTCTGGTTTCATCCAGCCCAATCTGGACAAACTGGTGTGGAATTGGTGTGCAAAGCACCCACAAAAGCAGAGTCAACCTGGTTTTGGAGAAAAGCAAAGTTTTTTTCTTGGGCAAGTGGATTCAATGTCATGTTTACGAACACAAATACCATTTGTAACCCGGTTTCAGTGGCTTTTCACTCAGAAAACACGAATGTGTACCTGTTGTCTCTGCATGTGAAACCAATTAGCGTTTGCCAACAGAAAAACCAAATGTCACATGCTACAATTCATACGCAACTCTAAAGTCCATAGATACTATCCAGAACGAAACAAGCAAACACAGAAGCTGTAGCAAGAGCTGGGATTGAGTTAGCCACCACAGAATCGGATGTTTCTGGTTTGATTGAGACTTATCTGGACAAACTGGTGTGGAATTGGTGTGCAAAGCACCCAGAGAAGCAGAGTCAACCTGGTTGTGGAGAAAAGCAAAGTCTTTTTCTTGGGCAAGTGGATTCATTCTCATGTCTATGAAGACAATTATCATTTGTAACCTTGTTTCTACAGGTTTTTACTCAGAAAACACGAAAGTGTACCTGTTTTGTCTCCATGTGAAACCAATTAGTGTTAGCCAAAAGAAAAACAAAATGTTACATGCTACAATGCATTCACAACTCTAAAGTCCATAGATACTATCCAGAAAACACAAGCAAACACAGAAGCTGTAGCAAGGGCTGGGATTGAGTTAGCCACCACAAAACCGGATGTTTCTTGTTTGATTGAGACTTATCTGGACAAACTGGTGTGGAATTGGTGTGCAAAGCACCCAGAGTAGCAGAATCAACCTGGCTTTGGAGAAAAGCAAAGACTTTTTCTTGGGCAAGTGGATTCAATGTCATGTTTACGAACACAAATACCATTTGTAACCTGGTTTCAGTGGCTTTTCACTCAGAAAACACGAATGTGTACCTGTTGTCTCTGCATTTGAAACCAATTAGCGTTTGCCAACAGAAAAACCAAATGTCACATGCTACAATTCATACGCAACTCTAAAGTCCATAGATACTATCCAGAAAGAAACAAGCAAACACAGAAGCTGTAGCAAGAGCTGGGATTGAGTTAGCCACCCCAGAAGCAGATATTTCCGGATTCATCCAGCCCTATCTGGACAAACTGGTGTGGAATTGGTGTACAAAGCACACAAAGAAGCAGAGTCAACCTGGTTTTGAGGAAAAGCAAAGTCTTTTTCTTGGGCAAGTGGATTCAATGTCATGTTTACAAACACCAATATCATTTTTAACCTGGTTTCTGCAGCTTTTCACTCAGAAAACACGAATGTGTACCTGTTGTATCTGCATGTGAAACAAATTAGCGTTTGCCAACAGAAAAAATGTTACATTCTACAATTCATACGCAACTCTAAAGTCCATAGATACTATCCAGAAAACACAAGACAACACAGAAGCTGTAGCAAGAGCTAGGACTGAATTAGCCACCACAGAACCGGATATTTCTGGTTTCATCCAGCCCAATCTGGACAAACTGGTGTGGAATTGGTGTGCAAAGCACCCACAAAAGCAGAGTCAACCTGATTTTGGAGAAAAGCAAAGTTTTTTTCTTGGGCAAGTGAATTCAATGTCATGTTCACAAACGTAAATAATATTTTTAACCTGGTTTCTGCAGCTTTTCACTCAGAAAACACGAATGTGTACCTGTTGTCTCTGCATTTGAAACCAATTAGCGTTTGCCAACAGAAAAACCAAATGTCACATTCTACAATTCATACGCAACACTAAAGTCCATAGATACTATCCAGAACGAAACAAGCAAACACAGAAGCTGTAGCAAGAGCTGGGATTGAGTTAGCCACCACAGAATCGGATGTTTCTGGTTTGATTGAGACTTATCTGGACAAACTGGTGTGGAATTGGTGTGCAAAGCACCCAGAGAAGCAGAGTCAACCTGGTTGTGGAGAAAAGCAAAGTCTTTTTCTTGGGCAAGTGGATTCATTCTCATGTCTATGAACACAATTATCATTTGTAACCTTGTTTCTGCAGGTTTTTACTCAGAAAACACGAATGTGTACCTGTTTTGTCTCCATGTGAAACCAATTAGTGTTAGCCAAAAGAAAAACAAAATGTTACATGCTACAATGCATTCACAACTCTAAAGTCCATAGATACTATCCAGAAAACACAAGCAAACACAGAAGCTGTAGCAAGAGCTGGGATTGAGTTAGCCACCACAAAACCGGATGTTTCTTGTTTGATTGAGACTTATCTGGACAAACTGGTGTGGAATTGGTGTGCAAAGCACCCAGAGTAGCAGAGTCAACCTGGCTTTGGAGAAAAGCAAAGACTTTTTCTTGGGCAAGTGGATTCAATGTCATGTTTACGAACACAAATACCATTTGTAACCTGGTTTCAGTGGCTTTTCACTCAGAAAACACGAATGTGTACCTGTTGTCTCTGCATTTGAAACCAATTAGCGTTTGCCAACAGAAAAACCAAATGTCACATGCTACAATTCATACGCAACTCTAAAGTCCATAGATACTATCCAGAAAGAAACAAGCAAACACAGAAGCTGTAGCAAGAGCTGGGATTGAGTTAGCCACCCCAGAAGCAGATATTTCCGGATTCATCCAGCCCTATCTGGACAAACTGGTGTGGAATTGGTGTACAAAGCACACAAAGAAGCAGAGTCAACCTGGTTTTGGAGAAAAGCAAAGTCTTTTTCTTGGGCAAGTGGATTCAATGTCATGTTTACAAACACCAATATCATTTTTAACCTGGTTTCTGCAGCTTTCACTCAGAAAACACGAATGTGTACCTGTTGTATCTGCATGTGAAACAAATTAGCGTTTGCCAACAGAAAAAATGTTACATTCTACAATTCATACGCAACTCTAAAGTCCATAGATTCTATCCAGAAAACACAGGACAACACAGAAGCTGTAGCAAGAGCTAGGACTGAATTAGCCACCACAGAACCGGATATTTCTGGTTTCATCCAGCCCAATCTGGACAAACTGGTGTGGAATTGGTGTGCAAAGCACCCACAAAAGCAGAGTCAACCTGGTTTTGGAGAAAAGCAAAGTTTTTTTCTTGGGCAAGTGAAATCAATGTCATGTTCACAAACGCAAATCATATTTTTAACCTGGTTTCTGCAGCTTTTCACTCAGAAAACACGAATGTGTACCTGTTGTCTCTGCATGTGAAACCAATTAGCGTTTGCCAACAGAAAAAATGTTACATTCTACAATTCATACGCAACTCTAAAGTCCATAGATTCTATCCAGAAAACACAGGACAACACAGAAGCTGTAGCAAGAGCTAGGACTGAATTAGCCACCACAGAACCGGATATTTCTGGTTTCATCCAGCCCAATCTGGACAAACTGGTGTGGAATTGGTGTGCAAAGCACCCACAAAAGCAGAGTCAACCTGGTTTTGGAGAAAAGCAAAGTTTTTTTCTTGGGCAAGTGAATTCAATGTCATGTTCACAAACGCAAATCATATTTTTAACCTGGTTTCTGCAGCTTTTCACTCAGAAAACACGAATGTGTACCTGTTGTCTCTGCATGTGAAACCAATTAGCGTTTGCCAACAGAAAAACCAAATGTCACATGCTACAATTCATACGCAACTCTAAAGTCCATAGATACTATCCAGAACGAAACAAGCAAACACAGAAGCTGTAGCAAGAGCTGGGATTGAGTTAGCCACCACAGAATCGGATGTTTCTGGTTTGATTGAGACTTATCTGGACAAACTGGTGTGGAATTGGTGTGCAAAGCACCCAGAGAAGCAGAGTCAACCTGGTTGTGGAGAAAAGCAAAGTCTTTTTCTTGGGCAAGTGGATTCATTCTCATGTCTATGAACACAATTATCATTTGTAACCTTGTTTCTGCAGGTTTTTACACAGAAAACACGAATGTGTACCTGTTTTGTCTCCATGTGAATCCAATTAGTGTTAGCCAAAAGAAAAACAAAATGTTACATGCTACAATTCATTCACAACTCTAAAGTCCAGAGATACTATCCAGAAAACACAAGCAAACACAGAAGCTGTAGCAAGAGCTGGGATTGAGTTAGCCACCACAAAACCGGATGTTTCTGGTTTGATTGAGACTTATCTGAACAAACTGGTGTGGAATTGGTGTGCAAAGCACACAGAGTAGCAGAGTCAACCTGGCTTGGGGAAAAGCAAAGACTTTTCCTTGGGCAAGTGGATTCAATGTCATGTTTACGAACACAAATACCATTTGTAACCCGGTTTCAGTGGCTTTTCACTCAGAAAACACGAATGTGTACCTGTTGTCTCTGCATTTGAAACCAATTAGCGTTTGCCAACAGAAAAACCAAATGTCACATGCTACAATTCATACGCAACTCTAAAGTCCATAGATACTATCCAGAAAGAAACAAGCAAACACAGAAGCTGTAGCAAGAGCTGGGATTGAGTTAGGCACACCAGAAGCAGATATTTCCGGATTCATCCAGCCCTATCTGGACAAACTGGTGTGGAATTGGTGTGCAAAGCACCCACAAAAGCAGAGTCAACCTGGTTTTGGAGAAAAGCAAAGTTTTTTTCTTGGGCAAGTGAATTCAATGTCATGTTCACAAACGCAAATCATATTTTTAACCTGGTTTCTGCAGCTTTTCACTCAGAAAACACGAATGTGTACCTGTTGTCTCTGCATGTGAAACCAATTAGCGTTTGCCAACAGAAAAACCAAATGTCACATGCTACAATTCATACGCAACTCTAAAGTCCATAGATACTATCCAGAAAGAAACAAGCAAACACATAAGCTGTAGCAAGAGCTGGGATTGAGTTAGCCACCCCAGAAGCAGATATTTCCGGATTCATCCAGCCCTATCTGGACAAACTGGTGTGGAATTGGTGTACAAAGCACACAAAGAAGCAGATTCAACCTGGTTTTGAGGAAAAGCAAAGTCTTTTTCTTGGGCAAGTGGATTCAATGTCATGTTTACAAACACCAATATCATTTTTAACCTGGATTCTGCAGCTTTTCACTCAGAAAACACGAATGTGTACCTGTTGTATCTGCATGTGAAACAAATTAGCGTTTGCCAACAGAAAAAATGTTACATTCTACAATTCATACGCAACTCTAAAGTCCATAGATTCTATCCAGAAAACACAAGACAACACAGAAGCTGTAGCAAGAGCTAGGACTGAGTTAGCCACCACAGAACCGGATATTTCTGGTTTCATCCAGCCCAATCTGGACAAACTGGTGTGGAATTGGTGTGCAAAGCACCCACAAAAGCAGAGTCAACCTGATTTTGGAGAAAAGCAAAGTTTTTTTCTTGGGCAAGTGAATTCAATGTCATGTTCACAAACGCAAATCATATTTTTAACCTGGTTTCTGCAGCTTTTCACTCAGAAAACACGAATGTGTACCTGTTGTCTCTGCATGTGAAACCAATTAGCGTTTGCCAACAGAAAAACCAAATGTCACATGCTACAATTCATACGCAACTCTAAAGTCCATAGATACTATCCAGAACGAAACAAGCAAACACAGAAGCTGTAGCAAGAGTTGGGATTGAGTTAGCCACCACAGAATCGGATGTTTCTGGTTTGATTGAGACTTATCTGGACAAACTGGTGTGGAATTGGTGTGCAAAGCACCCAGAGAAGCAGAGTCAACCTGGTTGTGGAGAAAAGCAAAGTCTTTTTCTTGGGCAAGTGGATTCATTCTCATGTCTATGAACACAATTATCATTTGTAACCTTGTTTCTGCAGGTTTTTACTCAGAAAACACGAAAGTGTACCTGTTTTGTCTCCATGTGAAACCAATTAGTGTTAGCCAAAAGAAAAACAAAATGTTACATGCTACAATGCATTCACAACTCTAAAGTCCATAGATACTATCCAGAAAACACAAGCAAACACAGAAGCTGTAGCAAGGGCTGGGATTGAGTTAGCCACCACAAAACCGGATGTTTCTTGTTTGATTGAGACTTATCTGGACAAACTGGTGTGGAATTGGTGTGCAAAGCACCCAGAGTAGCAGAATCAACCTGGCTTTGGAGAAAAGCAAAGACTTTTTCTTGGGCAAGTGGATTCAATGTCATGTTTACGAACACAAATACCATTTGTAACCTGGTTTCAGTGGCTTTTCACTCAGAAAACACGAATGTGTACCTGTTGTCTCTGCATTTGAAACCAATTAGCGTTTGCCAACAGAAAAACCAAATGTCACATGCTACAATTCATACGCAACTCTAAAGTCCATAGATACTATCCAGAAAGAAACAAGCAAACACAGAAGCTGTAGCAAGAGCTGGGATTGAGTTAGCCACCCCAGAAGCAGATATTTCCGGATTCATCCAGCCCTATCTGGACAAACTGGTGTGGAATTGGTGTACAAAGCACACAAAGAAGCAGAGTCAACCTGGTTTTGAGGAAAAGCAAAGTCTTTTTCTTGGGCAAGTGGATTCAATGTCATGTTTACAAACACCAATATCATTTTTAACCTGGTTTCTGCAGCTTTTCACTCAGAAAACACGAATGTGTACCTGTTGTATCTGCATGTGAAACAAATTAGCGTTTGCCAACAGAAAAAATGTTACATTCTACAATTCATACGCAACTCTAAAGTCCATAGATTCTATCCAGAAAACACAAGACAACACAGAAGCTGTAGCAAGAGCTAGGACTGAATTAGCCACCACAGAACCGGATATTTCTGGTTTCATCCAGCCCAATCTGGACAAACTGGTGTGGAATTGGTGTGCAAAGCACCCACAAAAGCAGAGTCAACCTGGTTTTGGAGAAAAGCAAAGTTTTTTTCTTGGGCAAGTGAATTCAATGTCATGTTCACAAACGCAAATCATATTTTTAACCTGGTTTCTGCAGCTTTTCACTCAGAAAACACGAATGTGTACATGTTGTCTCTGCATGTGAAACCAATTAGCGTTTGCCAACAGAAAAACCAAATGTCACATGCTACAATTCATACGCAACTCTAAAGTCCATAGATACTATCCAAAACGAAACAAGCAAACACAGAAGCTGTAGCAAGAGCTGGGATTGAGTTAGCCACCACAGAATCGGATGTTTCTGGTTTGATTGAGACTTATCTGGACAAACTGGTGTGGAATTGGTGTGCAAAGCACCCAGAGAAGCAGAGTCAACCTGGTTGTGGAGAAAAGCAAAGTCTTTTTGTTGGGCAAGTGGATTCATTCTCATGTCTATGAACACAATTATCATTTGTATCCTTGTTTCTGCAGGTTTTTACTCAGAAAACACGAATGTGTACCTGTTTTGTCTCCAAGTGAAACCAATTAGTGTTAGTCAAAAGAAACACAAAACGTTACATGCTACAATGCATTCACAACTCTAAAGTCCATAGATACTATCCAGAAAACACAAGCAAACACAGAAGCTGTAGCAAGAGCTGGGATTGAGATAGCCACCACAAAACCGGATGTTTCTGGTTTGATTGAGACTTATCTGGACAAACCGGTGTGGAATTGGTGTGCAAAGCACCCAGAGTAGCAGAGTCAACCTGGCTTTGGAGAAAAGCAAAGAATTTTCTTGGGCAAGTGGATTCAATGTCATGTTTACGAACACAAATACCATTTGTAACCCGGTTTCAGTGGCTTTTCACTCAGAAAACACGAATGTGTACCTGTTGTCTCTGCATTTGAAACCAATTAGCGTTTGCCAACAGAAAAACCAAATGTCACATGCTACAATTCATACGCAACTCTAAAGTCCATAGATACTATCCAGAAAGAAACAAGCAAACACAGAAGCTGTAGCAAGAGCTGGGATTGAGTTAGCCACCCCAGAAGCAGATATTTCCGGATTCATCCAGCCCTATCTGGACAAACTGGTGTGGAATTGGTGTGCAAAGCACCCACAAAAGCAGAGTCAACCTGGTTTTGGAGAAAAGCAAAGTTTTTTTCTTGGGCAAGTGAATTCAATGTCATGTTCACAAACGCAAATCATATTTTTAACCTGGTTTCTGCAGCTTTTCACTCAGAAAACACGAATGTGTACCTGTTGTCTCTGCATGTGAAACCAATTAGCGTTTGCCAACAGAAAAACCAAATGTCACATACTACAATTCATACGCAACTCTAAAGTCCATAGATACTATCCAGAACGAAACAAGCAAACACAGAAGCTGTAGCAAGAGCTGGGATTGAGTTAGCCACCACAGAATCGGATGTTTCTGGTTTGATTGAGACTTATCTGGACAAACTGGTGTGGAATTGGTGTGCAAAGCACCCAGAGAAGCAGAGTCAACCTGGTTGTGGAGAAAAGCAAAGTCTTTTTCTTGGGCAAGTGGATTCATTCTCATGTCTATGAACACAATTATCATTTGTAACCTTGTTTCTGCAGGTTTTTACTAGGAAAACACGAATGTGTACCTGTTTTGTCTCCATGTGAAACCAGTTAGTGTTAGCCAAAGAAAAACAAAATGTTACATGCTACAATGCATTCACAACTCTAAAGTCCATAGATACTATCCAGAAAACACAAGCAAACACAGAAGCTGTAGCAAGAGCTGGGATTGAGATAGCCACCACAAAACCGGATGTTTCTGGTTTGATTGAGACTTATCTGGACAAACTGGTGTGGAATTGGTGTGCAAAGCACCCAGAGTAGCAGAGTCAACCTGGCTTTGGAGAAAAGCAAAGACTTTTTCTTGGGCAAGTGGATTCAATGTCTTGTTTACGAACACAAATACCATTTGTAACCCGGTTTCAGTGGCTTTTCACTCAGAAAACACGAATGTGTACCTGTTGTCTCTGCATGTGAAACCAATTAGCGTTTGCCAACAGAAAAACCAAATGTCACATGCTACAATTCATACGCAACTCTAAAGTCCATAGATACTATCCAGAAAGAAACAAGCAAACACAGAAGCTGTAGCAAGAGCTGGGATTGAGTTAGCCCCCCCAGAAGCAGATATTTCCGGATTCATCCAGCCCTATCTGGACAAACTGGTGTGGAATTGGTGTACAAAGCACACAAAGAAGCAGAGTCAACCTGGTTTTGAGGAAAAGCAAAGTCTTTTTCTTGGGCAAGTGGATTCAATGTCATGTTTACAAACACCAATATCATTTTTAACCTGGTTTCTGCAGCTTTTCACTCAGAAAACACGAATGTGTACCTGTTGTATCTGCATGTGAAACAAATTAGCGTTTGCCAACAGAAAAAATGTTACATTCTACAATTCATACGCAACTCTAAAGTCCATAGATTCTATCCAGAAAACACAAGACAACACAGAAGCTGTAGCAAGAGCTAGGACTGAATTAGCCACCACAGAACCGGATATTTCTGGTTTCATCCAGCCCAATCTGGACAAACTGGTGTGGAATTGGTGTGCAAAGCACCCACAAAGAAGCAGAGTCAACCTGGTTTTGGAGAAAAGCAAAGTTTTTTTCTTGGGCAAGTGAATTCAATGTCATGTTCACAAACGCAAATCATATTTTTAACCTGGTTTCTGCAGCTTTTCACTCAGAAAACACGAATGTGTACATGTTGTCTCTGCATGTGAAACCAATTAGCGTTTGCCAACAGAAAAACCAAATGTCACATGCTACAATTCATACGCAACTCTAAAGTCCATAGATACTATCCAGAACGAAACAAGCAAACACAGAAGCTGTAGCAAGAGCTGGGATTGAGTTAGCCACCACAGAATCGGATGTTTCTGGTTTGATTGAGACTTATCTGGACAAACTGGTGTGGAATTGGTGTGCAAAGCACCCAGAGAAGCAGAGTCAACCTGGTTGTGGAGAAAAGCAAAGTCTTTTTGTTGGGCAAGTGGATTCATTCTCATGTCTATGAACACAATTATCATTTGTATCCTTGTTTCTGCAGGTTTTTACTCAGAAAACACGAATGTGTACCTGTTTTGTCTCCAAGTGAAACCAATTAGTGTTAGTCAAAAGAAACACAAAACGTTACATGCTACAATGCATTCACAACTCTAAAGTCCATAGATACTATCCAGAAAACACAAGCAAACACAGAAGCTGTAGCAAGAGCTGGGATTGAGATAGCCACCACAAAACCGGATGTTTCTGGTTTGATTGAGACTTATCTGGACAAACCGGTGTGGAATTGGTGTGCAAAGCACCCAGAGTAGCAGAGTCAACCTGGCTTTGGAGAAAAGCAAAGAATTTTCTTGGGCAAGTGGATTCAATGTCATGTTTACGAACACAAATACCATTTGTAACCCGGTTTCAGTGGCTTTTCACTCAGAAAACACGAATGTGTACCTGTTGTCTCTGCATTTGAAACCAATTAGCGTTTGCCAACAGAAAAACCAAATGTCACATGCTACAATTCATACGCAACTCTAAAGTCCATAGATACTATCCAGAAAGAAACAAGCAAACACAGAAGCTGTAGCAAGAGCTGGGATTGAGTTAGCCACCCCAGAAGCAGATATTTCCGGATTCATCCAGCCCTATCTGGACAAACTGGTGTGGAATTGGTGTGCAAAGCACCCACAAAAGCAGAGTCAACCTGGTTTTGGAGAAAAGCAAAGTTTTTTTCTTGGGCAAGTGAATTCAATGTCATGTTCACAAACGCAAATCATATTTTTAACCTGGTTTCTGCAGCTTTTCACTCAGAAAACACGAATGTGTACCTGTTGTCTCTGCATGTGAAACCAATTAGCGTTTGCCAACAGAAAAACCAAATGTCACATACTACAATTCATACGCAACTCTAAAGTCCATAGATACTATCCAGAACGAAACAAGCAAACACAGAAGCTGTAGCAAGAGCTGGGATTGAGTTAGCCACCACAGAATCGGATGTTTCTGGTTTGATTGAGACTTATCTGGACAAACTGGTGTGGAATTGGTGTGCAAAGCACCCAGAGAAGCAGAGTCAACCTGGTTGTGGAGAAAAGCAAAGTCTTTTTCTTGGGCAAGTGGATTCATTCTCATGTCTATGAACACAATTATCATTTGTAACCTTGTTTCTGCAGGTTTTTACTAGGAAAACACGAATGTGTACCTGTTTTGTCTCCATGTGAAACCAGTTAGTGTTAGCCAAAGAAAAACAAAATGTTACATGCTACAATGCATTCACAACTCTAAAGTCCATAGATACTATCCAGAAAACACAAGCAAACACAGAAGCTGTAGCAAGAGCTGGGATTGAGATAGCCACCACAAAACCGGATGTTTCTGGTTTGATTGAGACTTATCTGGACAAACTGGTGTGGAATTGGTGTGCAAAGCACCCAGAGTAGCAGAGTCAACCTGGCTTTGGAGAAAAGCAAAGACTTTTTCTTGGGCAAGTGGATTCAATGTCTTGTTTACGAACACAAATACCATTTGTAACCCGGTTTCAGTGGCTTTTCACTCAGAAAACACGAATGTGTACCTGTTGTCTCTGCATGTGAAACCAATTAGCGTTTGCCAACAGAAAAACCAAATGTCACATGCTACAATTCATACGCAACTCTAAAGTCCATAGATACTATCCAGAAAGAAACAAGCAAACACAGAAGCTGTAGCAAGAGCTGGGATTGAGTTAGCCCCCCCAGAAGCAGATATTTCCGGATTCATCCAGCCCTATCTGGACAAACTGGTGTGGAATTGGTGTACAAAGCACACAAAGAAGCAGAGTCAACCTGGTTTTGAGGAAAAGCAAAGTCTTTTTCTTGGGCAAGTGGATTCAATGTCATGTTTACAAACACCAATATCATTTTTAACCTGGTTTCTGCAGCTTTTCACTCAGAAAACACGAATGTGTACCTGTTGTATCTGCATGTGAAACAAATTAGCGTTTGCCAACAGAAAAAATGTTACATTCTACAATTCATACGCAACTCTAAAGTCCATAGATTCTATCCAGAAAACACAAGACAACACAGAAGCTGTAGCAAGAGCTAGGACTGAATTAGCCACCACAGAACCGGATATTTCTGGTTTCATCCAGCCCAATCTGGACAAACTGGTGTGGAATTGGTGTGCAAAGCACCCACAAAGAAGCAGAGTCAACCTGGTTTTGGAGAAAAGCAAAGTTTTTTTCTTGGGCAAGTGAATTCAATGTCATGTTCACAAACGCAAATCATATTTTTAACCTGGTTTCTGCAGCTTTTCACTCAGAAAACACGAATGTGTACATGTTGTCTCTGCATGTGAAACCAATTAGCGTTTGCCAACAGAAAAACCAAATGTCACATGCTACAATTCATACGCAACTCTAAAGTCCATAGATACTATCCAGAACGAAACAAGCAAACACAGAAGCTGTAGCAAGAGCTGGGATTGAGTTAGCCACCACAGAATCGGATGTTTCTGGTTTGATTGAGACTTATCTGGACAAACTGGTGTGGAATTGGTGTGCAAAGCACCCAGAGAAGCAGAGTCAACCTGGTTGTGGAGAAAAGCAAAGTCTTTTTGTTGGGCAAGTGGATTCATTCTCATGTCTATGAACACAATTATCATTTGTATCCTTGTTTCTGCAGGTTTTTACTCAGAAAACACGAATGTGTACCTGTTTTGTCTCCAAGTGAAACCAATTAGTGTTAGTCAAAAGAAACACAAAACGTTACATGCTACAATGCATTCACAACTCTAAAGTCCATAGATACTATCCAGAAAACACAAGCAAACACAGAAGCTGTAGCAAGAGCTGGGATTGAGATAGCCACCACAAAACCGGATGTTTCTGGTTTGATTGAGACTTATCTGGACAAACCGGTGTGGAATTGGTGTGCAAAGCACCCAGAGTAGCAGAGTCAACCTGGCTTTGGAGAAAAGCAAAGAATTTTCTTGGGCAAGTGGATTCAATGTCATGTTTACGAACACAAATACCATTTGTAACCCGGTTTCAGTGGCTTTTCACTCAGAAAACACGAATGTGTACCTGTTGTCTCTGCATTTGAAACCAATTAGCGTTTGCCAACAGAAAAACCAAATGTCACATGCTACAATTCATACGCAACTCTAAAGTCCATAGATACTATCCAGAAAGAAACAAGCAAACACAGAAGCTGTAGCAAGAGCTGGGATTGAGTTAGCCACCCCAGAAGCAGATATTTCCGGATTCATCCAGCCCTATCTGGACAAACTGGTGTGGAATTGGTGTGCAAAGCACCCACAAAAGCAGAGTCAACCTGGTTTTGGAGAAAAGCAAAGTTTTTTTCTTGGGCAAGTGAATTCAATGTCATGTTCACAAACGCAAATCATATTTTTAACCTGGTTTCTGCAGCTTTTCACTCAGAAAACACGAATGTGTACCTGTTGTCTCTGCATGTGAAACCAATTAGCGTTTGCCAACAGAAAAACCAAATGTCACATACTACAATTCATACGCAACTCTAAAGTCCATAGATACTATCCAGAACGAAACAAGCAAACACAGAAGCTGTAGCAAGAGCTGGGATTGAGTTAGCCACCACAGAATCGGATGTTTCTGGTTTGATTGAGACTTATCTGGACAAACTGGTGTGGAATTGGTGTGCAAAGCACCCAGAGAAGCAGAGTCAACCTGGTTGTGGAGAAAAGCAAAGTCTTTTTCTTGGGCAAGTGGATTCATTCTCATGTCTATGAACACAATTATCATTTGTAACCTTGT
Source organism: Sylvilagus floridanus (assembly GCA_949820135.1). NCBI lineage: Eukaryota > Metazoa > Chordata > Mammalia > Lagomorpha > Leporidae > Sylvilagus > Sylvilagus floridanus. The sequence goes on from OX463228.1 coordinate 28,248,265, forward strand.
TTCTGCAGGTTTTTACTAGGAAAACACGAATGTGTACCTGTTTTGTCTCCATGTGAAACCAGTTAGTGTTAGCCAAAGAAAAACAAAATGTTACATGCTACAATGCATTCACAACTCTAAAGTCCATAGATACTATCCAGAAAACACAAGCAAACACAGAAGCTGTAGCAAGAGCTGGGATTGAGATAGCCACCACAAAACCGGATGTTTCTGGTTTGATTGAGACTTATCTGGACAAACTGGTGTGGAATTGGTGTGCAAAGCACCCAGAGTAGCAGAGTCAACCTGGCTTTGGAGAAAAGCAAAGACTTTTTCTTGGGCAAGTGGATTCAATGTCTTGTTTACGAACACAAATACCATTTGTAACCCGGTTTCAGTGGCTTTTCACTCAGAAAACACGAATGTGTACCTGTTGTCTCTGCATGTGAAACCAATTAGCGTTTGCCAACAGAAAAACCAAATGTCACATGCTACAATTCATACGCAACTCTAAAGTCCATAGATACTATCCAGAAAGAAACAAGCAAACACAGAAGCTGTAGCAAGAGCTGGGATTGAGTTAGCCCCCCCAGAAGCAGATATTTCCGGATTCATCCAGCCCTATCTGGACAAACTGGTGTGGAATTGGTGTACAAAGCACACAAAGAAGCAGAGTCAACCTGGTTTTGAGGAAAAGCAAAGTCTTTTTCTTGGGCAAGTGGATTCAATGTCATGTTTACAAACACCAATATCATTTTTAACCTGGTTTCTGCAGCTTTTCACTCAGAAAACACGAATGTGTACCTGTTGTATCTGCATGTGAAACAAATTAGCGTTTGCCAACAGAAAAAATGTTACATTCTACAATTCATACGCAACTCTAAAGTCCATAGATACTATCCAGAAAACACAAGACAACACAGAAGCTGTAGCAAGAGCTAGGACTGAGTTAGCCACCACAGAACCGGATATTTCTGGTTTCATCCAGCCCAATCTGGACAAACTGGTGTGGAATTGGTGTGCAAAGCACCCACAAAAGCAGAGTCAACCTGATTTTGGAGAAAAGCAAAGTTTTTTTCTTGGGCAAGTGAATTCAATGTCATGTTCACAAACGCAAATCATATTTTTAACCTGGTTTCTGCAGCTTTTCACTCAGAAAACACGAATGTGTACCTGTTGTCTCTGCATGTGAAACCAATTAGCGTTTGCCAACAGAAAAACCAAATGTCACATGCTACAATTCATACGCAACTCTAAAGTCCATAGATACTATCCAGAACGAAACAAGCAAACACAGAAGCTGTAGCAAGAGCTGGGATTGAGTTAGCCACCACAGAATCGGATGTTTCTGGTTTGATTGAGACTTATCTGGACAAACTGGTGTGGAATTGGTGTGCAAAGCACCCAGAGAAGCAGAGTCAACCTGGTTGTGGAGAAAAGCAAAGTCTTTTTCTTGGGCAAGTGGATTCATTCTCATGTCTATGAACACAATTATCATTTGTAACATTGTTTCTGCAGGTTTTTACTCAGAAAACACGAAAGTATACCTGTTTTGTCTCCATGTGAAACCAATTAGTGTTAGTCAAAAGAAACACAAAACGTTACATGCTACAATGCATTCACAACTCTAAAGTCCATAGATACTATCCAGAAAACACAAGCAAACACAGAAGCTGTAGCAAGAGCTGGGATTGAGATAGCCACCACAAAACCGGATGTTTCTGGTTTGATTGAGACTTATCTGGACAAACTGGTGTGGAATTGGTGTGCAAAGCACCCAGAGTAGCAGATTCAACCTGGCTTTGGAGAAAAGCAAAGACTTTTTCTTGGGCAAGTGGATTCAATGTCATGTTTACGAACACAAATACCATTTGGAACCCGGTTTCAGTTGCTTTTCACTCAGAAAACACGAATGTGTACCTGTTGTCTCTGCATGTGAAACCAATTAGCGTTTGCCAACAGAAAAACCAAATGTCACATGCTACAATTCATACGCAACTCTAAAGTCCATAGATACTATCCAGAAAGAAACAAGCAAACACAGAAGCTGTAGCAAGAGCTGGGATTGAGTTAGCCACCCCAGAAGCAGATATTTCCGGATTCATCCAGCCCTATCTGGACAAACTGGTGTGGAATTGGTGTACAAAGCACACAAAGAAGCAGATTCAACCTGGTTTTGAGGAAAAGCAAAGTCTTTTTCTTGGGCAAGTGGATTCAATGTCATGTTTACAAACACCAATATCATTTTTAACCTGGTTTCTGCAGCTTTTCACTCAGAAAACACGAATGTGTACCTGTTGTATCTGCATGTGAAACAAATTAGCGTTTGCCAACAGAAAAAATGTTACATTCTACAATTCATACGCAACTCTAAAGTCCATAGATACTATCCAGAAAACACAAGACAACACAGAAGCTGTAGCAAGAGCTAGGACTGAGTTAGCCACCACAGAACCGGATATTTCTGGTTTCATCCAGCCCAATCTGGACAAACTGGTGTGGAATTGGTGTGCAAAGCACCCACAAAAGCATTGTCAACCTGGTTTTGGAGAAAAGCAAAGTTTTTTTCTTGGGCAAGTGAATTCAATGTCATGTTCACAAACGCAAATCATATTTTTAACCTGGTTTCTGCAGCTTTTCACTCAGAAAACACGAATGTGTACCTGTTGTCTCTGCATGTGAAACCAATTAGCGTTTGCCAACAGAAAAACCAAATGTCACATGCTACAATTCATACGCAACTCTAAAGTCCATACATACTATCCAGAACGAAACAAGCAAACACAGAAGCTGTAGCAAGAGCTGGGATTGAGTTAGCCACCACAGAATCGGATGTTTCTGGTTTGATTGAGACTTATCTGGACAAACTGGTGTGGAATTGGTGTGCAAAGCACACAGAGAAGCAGAGTCAACCTGGTTGTGGAGAAAAGCAAAGTCTTTTTCTTGGGCAAGTGGATTCATTCTCATGTCTATGAACACAATTATCATTTGTAACCTTGTTTCTGCAGGTTTTTACTCAGAAAACACGAAAGTGTACCTGTTTTGTCTCCATGTGAAACCAATTAGTGTTAGCCAAAAGAAAAACAAAATGTTACATGCTACAATGCATTCACAACTCTAAAGTCCATAGATACTATCCAGAAAACACAAGCAAACACAGAAGCTGTAGCAAGAGCTGGGATTGAGTTAGCCACCACAAAACCGGATGTTTCTGGTTTGATTGAGACTTATCTGGACAAACTGGTGTGGAATTGGTGTGCAAAGCACCCAGAGTAGCAGAGTCAACCTGGCTTTGGAGAAAAGCAAAGACTTTTTCTTGGGCAAGTGGATTCAATGTCATGTTTACGAACACAAATACCATTTGTAACCTGGTTTCAGTGGCTTTTCACTCAGAAAACACGAATGTGTACCTGTTGTCTCTGCATTTGAAACCAATTAGCATTTGCCAACAGAAAAACCAAATGTCACATGCTACAATTCATACGCAACTCTGAAGTCCATAGATACTATCCAGAAAGAAACAAGCAAACACAGAAGCTGTAGCAAGAGCTGGGATTGAGTTAGCCACCCCAGAAGCAGATATTTCCGGATTCATCCAGCCCTATCTGGACAAACTGGTGTGGAATTGGTGTACAAAGCACACAAAGAAGCAGAGTCAACCTGGTTTTGAGGAAAAGCAAAGTCTTTTTCTTGGGCAAGTGGATTCAATGTCATGTTTACCAACACCAATATCATTTTTAACCTGGTTTCTGCAGCTTTTCACTCAGAAAACACGAATGTGTACCTGTTGTATCTGCATGTGAAACAAATTAGCGTTTGCCAACAGAAAAAATGTTACATTCTACAATTCACACGCAACTCTAAAGTCCATAGATACTATCCAGAAAACACAAGACAACACAGAAGCTGTAGCAAGAGCTAGGACTGAATTAGCCACCACAGAACCGGATATTTCTGGTTTCATCCAGCCCAATCTGGACAAACTGGTGTGGAATTGGTGTGTAAAGCACCCACAAAAGCAGAGTCAACCTGGTTTTGGAGAAATGCAAAGTCTTTTTCTTGGGCAAGTGGATTCAATGTCATGTTTACGAACACAATTATCATTTGTAACCTGGTTTCTGCAGCTTTTCACTCCGAAAACACGAATGTGTACCTGTTGTCTCTGCATTTGAAACCAATTAGCGTTTGCCAACAGAAAAACCAAATGTCACATTCTACAATTCATACGCAACACTAAAGTCCATAGATACTATCCAGAACGAAACAAGCAAACACAGAAGCTGTAGCTAGAGCTGGGATTGAGTTAGCCACCACAGAATCGGATGTTTCTGGTTTGATTGAGACTTATCTGGACAAACTGCTGTGGAATTGGTGTGCAAAGCACACAGAAAAGCAGAGTCAACCTGGTTGTGGAGAAAAGCAAAGTCTTTTTCTTGGGCAAGTGGATTCATTCTCATGTCTATGAACACAATTATCATTTGTAACATTGTTTCTGCAGGTTTTTACTCAGAAAACACGAAAGTATACCTGTTTTGTCTCCATGTGAAACCAATTAGTGTTAGTCAAAAGAAACACAAAACGTTACATGCTACAATGCATTCACAACTCTAAAGTCCATAGATACTATCCAGAAAACACAAGCAAACACAGAAGCTGTAGCAAGAGCTGGGATTGAGATAGCCACCACAAAACCGGATGTTTCTGGTTTGATTGAGACTTATCTGGACAAACTGGTGTGGAATTGGTGTGCAAAGCACCCAGAGTAGCAGATTCAACCTGGCTTTGGAGAAAAGCAAAGACTTTTTCTTGGGCAAGTGGATTCAATGTCATGTTTACGAACACAAATACCATTTGGAACCCGGTTTCAGTTGCTTTTCACTCAGAAAACACGAATGTGTACCTGTTGTCTCTGCATGTGAAACCAATTAGCGTTTGCCAACAGAAAAACCAAATGTCACATGCTACAATTCATACGCAACTCTAAAGTCCATAGATACTATCCAGAAAGAAACAAGCAAACACAGAAGCTGTAGCAAGAGCTGGGATTGAGTTTGCCACCCCAGAAGCAGATATTTCCGGATTCATCCAGCCCTATCTGGACAAACTGGTGTGGAATTGGTGTACAAAGCACACAAAGAAGCAGATTCAACCTGGTTTTGAGGAAAAGCAAAGTCTTTTTCTTGGGCAAGTGGATTCAATGTCATGTTTACAAACACCAATATCATTTTTAACCTGGTTTCTGCAGCTTTTCACTCAGAAAACACGAATGTGTACCTGTTGTATCTGCATGTGAAACAAATTAGCGTTTGCCAACAGAAAAAATGTTACATTCTACAATTCATACGCAACTCTAAAGTCCATAGATACTATCCAGAAAACACAAGACAACACAGAAGCTGTAGCAAGAGCTAGGACTGAGTTAGCCACCACAGAACCGGATATTTCTGGTTTCATCCAGCCCAATCTGGACAAACTGGTGTGGAATTGGTGTGCAAAGCACCCACAAAAGCATTGTCAACCTGGTTTTGGAGAAAAGCAAAGTTTTTTTCTTGGGCAAGTGAATTCAATGTCATGTTCACAAACGCAAATCATATTTTTAACCTGGTTTCTGCAGCTTTTCACTCAGAAAACACGAATGTGTACCTGTTGTCTCTGCATGTGAAACCAATTAGCGTTTGCCAACAGAAAAACCAAATGTCACATGCTACAATTCATACGCAACTCTAAAGTCCATACATACTATCCAGAACGAAACAAGCAAACACAGAAGCTGTAGCAAGAGCTGGGATTGAGTTAGCCACCACAGAATCGGATGTTTCTGGTTTGATTGAGACTTATCTGGACAAACTGGTGTGGAATTGGTGTGCAAAGCACACAGAGAAGCAGAGTCAACCTGGTTGTGGAGAAAAGCAAAGTCTTTTTCTTGGGCAAGTGGATTCATTCTCATGTCTATGAACACAATTATCATTTGTAACCTTGTTTCTGCAGGTTTTTACTCAGAAAACACGAAAGTGTACCTGTTTTGTCTCCATGTGAAACCAATTAGTGTTAGCCAAAAGAAAAACAAAATGTTACATGCTACAATGCATTCACAACTCTAAAGTCCATAGATACTATCCAGAAAACACAAGCAAACACAGAAGCTGTAGCAAGAGCTGGGATTGAGTTAGCCACCACAAAACCGGATGTTTCTTGTTTGATTGAGACTTATCTGGACAAACTGGTGTGGAATTGGTGTGCAAAGCACCCAGAGTAGCAGAGTCAACCTGGCTTTGGAGAAAAGCAAAGATTTTTCTTGGGCAAGTGGATTCAATGTCATGTTTACGAACACAAATACCATTTGTAACCTGGTTTCAGTGGCTTTTCACTCAGAAAACACGAATGTGTACCTGTTGTCTCTGCATTTGAAACCAATTAGCATTTGCCAACAGAAAAACCAAATGTCACATGCTACAATTCATACGCAACTCTAAAGTCCATAGATACTATCCAGAAAGAAACAAGCAAACACAGAAGCTGTAGCAAGAGCTGGGATTGAGTTAGCCACCCCAGAAGCAGATATTTCCGGATTCATCCAGCCCTATCTGGACAAACTGGTGTGGAATTGGTGTACAAAGCACACAAAGAAGCAGAGTCAACCTGGTTTTGAGGAAAAGCAAAGTCTTTTTCTTGGGCAAGTGGATTCAATGTCATGTTTACCAACACCAATATCATTTTTAACCTGGTTTCTGCAGCTTTTCACTCAGAAAACACGAATGTGTACCTGTTGTATCTGCATGTGAAACAAATTAGCGTTTGCCAACAGAAAAAATGTTACATTCTACAATTCACACGCAACTCTAAAGTCCATAGATACTATCCAGAAAACACAAGACAACACAGAAGCTGTAGCAAGAGCTAGGACTGAATTAGCCACCACAGAACCGGATATTTCTGGTTTCATCCAGCCCAATCTGGACAAACTGGTGTGGAATTGGTGTGTAAAGCACCCACAAAAGCAGAGTCAACCTGGTTTTGGAGAAATGCAAAGTCTTTTTCTTGGGCAAGTGGATTCAATGTCATGTTTACGAACACAATTATCATTTGTAACCTGGTTTCTGCAGCTTTTCACTCCGAAAACACGAATGTGTACCTGTTGTCTCTGCATGTGAAACCAATTAGCGTTTGCCAACAGAAAAACCAAATGTCACATTCTACAATTCATACGCAACACTAAAGTCCATAGATACTATCCAGAACGAAACAAGCAAACACAGAAGCTGTAGCTAGAGCTGGGATTGAGTTAGCCACCACAGAATCGGATGTTTCTGGTTTGATTGAGACTTATCTGGACAAACTGGTGTGGAATTGGTGTGCAAAGCACACAGAAAAGCAGAGTCAACCTGGTTGTGGAGAAAAGCAAAGTCTTTTTCTTGGGCAAGTGGATTCATTCTCATGTCTATGAACACAATTATCATTTGTAACCTTGTTTCTGCAGGTTTTTACTCAGAAAACACGAATGTGTACCTGTTTTGTCTCCATGTGAAACCAATTAGTGTTAGCCAAAAGAAAAATAAAATGTTAAATGCTACAATTCATTCACAACTCTAAAGTCCATAGATACTATCCAGAAAACACAAGCAAACACAGAAGCTGTAGCAAGAGCTGGGATTGAGTTAGCCACCACAAAACCGGATGTTTCTGGTTTGATTGAGACTTATCTGGACAAACTGGTGTGGAATTGGTGTGCAAAGCACACAGAGTAGCAGAGTCAACCTGGCTTTGGAGAAAAGCAAAGACTTTTTCTTGGGCAAGTGGATTCAATGTCATGTTTACGAACACAAATACCATTTGTAACCCGGTTTCAGTGGCTTTTCACTCAGAAAACACAAATGTGTACCTGTTGTCTCTGCATTTGAAACCAATTAGCGTTTGCCAACAGAAAAACCAAATGTCACATGCTACAATTCATACGCAACTCTAAAGTCCATAGATACTATCCAGAAAGAAACAAGCAAACACAGAAGCTGTAGCAAGAGCTGGGATTGAGTTAGCCACCCCAGAAGCAGATATTTCCGGATTCATCCAGCCCTATCTGGACAAACTGGTGTGGAATTGGTGTGCAAAGCACCCACAAAAGCAGAGTCAACCTGGTTTTGGAGAAAAGCAAAGTTTTTTTCTTGGGCAAGTGAATTCAATGTCATGTTCACAAACGCAAATAATATTTTTAACCTGGTTTCTGCAGCTTTTCACTCAGAAAACACGAATGTGTACCTGTTGTCTCTGCATGTGAAACCAATTAGCGTTTGGCAACAGAAAAACCAAATATCACATGCTACAATTCATACGCAACTCTAAAGTCCATAGATACTATCCAGAACGAAAGAAGCAAACACAGAAGCTGTAGCAAGAGCTGGGATTGAGTTAGCCACCACAGAATCGGATGTTTCTGGTTTGATTGAGACTTATCTGGACAAACTGGTGTGGAATTGGTGTGGAAAGCACCCAGAGAAGCAGAGTCAACCTGGTTGTGGAGAAAAGCAAAGTCTTTTTCTTGGGCAAGTGGATTCATTCTCATGTCTATGAACACAATTATCATTTGTAACCTTGTTTCTGCAGGTTTTTACTCAGAAAACACGAATGTGTACCTGTTTTGTCTCCATGTGAAACCAATTAGTGTTAGCCAAAAGAAAAACAAAATGTTACATGCTACAATGCATTCACAACTCTAAAGTCCATAGATACTATCCAGAAAACACAAGACAACACAGAAGCTGTAGCAAGAGCTGGGATTGAGTTAGCCACCACAAAACCGGATGTTTCTGGTTTGATTGAGACTTATCTGGACAAACTGGTGTGGAATTGGTGTGCAAAGCACCCAGAGTAGCAGAGTCAACCTGGCTTTGGAGAAAAGCAAAGACTTTTTCTTGGGCAAGTGGATTCAATGTCATGTTTACGAACACAAATACCATTTGTAACCTGGTTTCAGTGGCTTTTCACTCAGAAAACACGAATGTGTACCTGTTGTCTCTGCATTTGAAACCAATTAGCGTTTGCCAACAGAAAAACCAAATGTCACATGCTACAATTCATACGCAACTCTAAAGTCCATAGATACTATCCAGAAAGAAACAAGCAAACACAGAAGCTGTAGCAAGAGCTGGGATTGAGTTAGCCACCCCAGAAGCAGATATTTCCGGATTCATCCAGCCCTATCTGGACAAACTGGTGTGGAATTGGTGTACAAAGCACACAAAGAAGCAGAGTCAACCTGGTTTTGAGGAAAAGCAAAGTCTTTTTCTTGGGCAAGTGGATTCAATGTCATGTTTACAAACACCAATATCATTTTTAACCTGGATTCTGCAGCTTTTCACTCAGAAAACACGAATGTGTACCTGTTGTATCTGCATGTGAAACAAATTAGCGTTTGCCAACAGAAAAAATGTTACATTCTACAATTCATACGCAACTCTAAAGTCCATAGATACTATCCAGAAAACACAAGACAACACAGAAGCTGTAGCAAGAGCTAGGACTGAATTAGCCACCACAGAACCGGATATTTCTGGTTTCATCCAGCCCAATCTGGACAAACTGGTGTGGAATTGGTGTGCAAAGCACCCACAAAAGCAGAGTCAACCTGGTTTTGGAGAAAAGCAAAGTTTTTTTCTTGGGCAAGTGAATTCAATGTCATGTTCACAAACGCAAATCATATTTTTAACCTGGTTTCTGCAGCTTTTCACTCAGAAAACACGAATGTGTACCTGTTGTCTCTGCATTTGAAACCAATTAGCGTTTGCCAACAGAAAAACCAAATGTCACATTCTACAATTCATACGCAACTCTAAAGTCCATAGATACTATCCAGAACGAAACAAGCAAACACAGAAGCTGTAGCAAGAGCTGGGATTGAGTTAGCCACCACAGAATCGGATGTTTCTGGATTGATTGAGACGTATCTGGACAAACTGGTGTGGAATTGGTGTGGAAAGCACCCACAAAAGCAGAGTCAACCTGGTTTTGGAGAAAAGCAAAGTCTTTTTCTTGGGCAAGTGGATTCAATGTCATGTTCACAAACGCAAATAATATTTTTAACCTGGTTTCTGCAGCTTTTCACTCAGAAAACACGAATTTGTACCTGTTGTCTCTGCATGTGAAACCAATTAGCGTTTGCCAACAGAAAAACCAAATATCACATGCTACAATTCATACGCAACTCTAAAGTCCATAGATACTATCCAGAACGAAAGAAGCAAACACAGAAGCTGTAGCAAGAGCTGGGATTGAGTTAGCCACCACAGAATCGGATGTTTCTGGTTTGATTGAGACTTATCTGGACAAACTGGTGTGGAATTGGTGTGGAAAGCACCCAGAGAAGCAGAGTCAACCTGGTTGTGGAGAAAAGCAAAGTCTTTTTCTTGGGCAAGTGGATTCATTCTCATGTCTATGAACACAATTATCATTTGTAACCTTGTTTCTGCAGGTTTTTACTCAGAAAACACGAATGTGTACCTGTTTTGTCTCCATGTGAAACCAATTAGTGTTAGCCAAAAGAAAAACAAAATGTTACATGCTACAATGCATTCACAACTCTAAAGTCCATAGATACTATCCAGAAAACACAAGCAAACACAGAAGCTGTAGCAAGAGCTGGGATTGAGTTAGCCACCACAAAACCGGATGTTTCTGGTTTGATTGAGACTTATCTGGACAAACTGGTGTGGAATTGGTGTGCAAAGCACCCAGAGTAGCAGAGTCAACCTGGCTTTGGAGAAAAGCAAAGACTTTTTCTTGGGCAAGTGGATTCAATGTCATGTTTACGAACACAAATACCATTTGTAACCTGGTTTCAGTGGCTTTTCACTCAGAAAACACGAATGTGTACCTGTTGTCTCTGCATTTGAAACCAATTAGCGTTTGCCAACAGAAAAACCAAATGTCACATGCTACAATTCATACGCAACTCTAAAGTCCATAGATACTATCCAGAAAGAAACAAGCAAACAAAGAAGCTGTAGCAAGAGCTGGGATTGAGTTAGCCACCCCAGAAGCAGATATTTCCGGATTCATCCAGCCCTATCTGGACAAACTGGTGTGGAATTGGTGTACAAAGCACACAAAGAAGCAGAGTCAACCTGGTTTTGAGGAAAAGCAAAGTCTTTTTCTTGGGCAAGTGGATTCAATGTCATGTTTACAAACACCAATATCATTTTTAACCTGGTTTCTGCAGCTTTTCACTCAGAAAACACGAATGTGTACCTGTTGTATCTGCATGTGAAACAAATTAGCGTTTGCCAACAGAAAAAATGTTACATTCTACAATTCATACGCAACTCTAAAGTCCATAGATACTATCCAGAAAACACAAGACAACACAGAAGCTGTAGCAAGAGCTAGGACTGAATTAGCCACCACAGAACCGGATATTTCTGGTTTCATCCAGCCCAATCTGGACAAACTGGTGTGGAATTGGTGTGCAAAGCACCCACAAAAGCAGAGTCAACCTGGTTTTGGAGAAAAGCAAAGTTTTTTTCTTGGGCAAGTGAATTCAATGTCATGTTCACAAACGCAAATCATATTTTTAACCTGGTTTCTGCAGCTTTTCACTCAGAAAACACGAATGTGTACCTGTTGTCTCTGCATTTGAAACCAATTAGCGTTTGCCAACAGAAAAACCAAATGTCACATTCTACAATTCATACGCAACTCTAAAGTCCATAGATACTATCCAGAACGAAACAAGCAAACACAGAAGCTGTAGCAAGAGCTGGGATTGAGTTAGCCACCACAGAATCGGATGTTTCTGGATTGATTGAGACGTATCTGGACAAACTGGTGTGGAATTGGTGTGGAAAGCACCCAGAGAAGCAGAGTCAACCTGGTTTTGGAGAAAAGCAAAGTCTTTTTCTTGGGCAAGTGGATTCAATGTCATGTTCACAAACGCAAATAATATTTTTAACCTGGTTTCTGCAGCTTTTCACTCAGAAAACACGAATGTGTACCTGTTGTCTCTGCATGTGAAACCAATTAGCGTTTGCCAACAGAAAAACCAAATATCACATGCTACAATTCATACGCAACTCTAAAGTCCATAGATACTATCCAGAACGAAAGAAGCAAACACAGAAGCTGTAGCAAGAGCTGGGATTGAGTTAGCCACCACAGAATCGGATGTTTCTGGTTTGATTGAGACTTATCTGGACAAACTGGTGTGGAATTGGTGTGGAAAGCACCCAGAGAAGCAGAGTCAACCTGGTTGTGGAGAAAAGCAAAGTCTTTTTCTTGGGCAAGTGGATTCATTCTCATGTCTATGAACACAATTATCATTTGTAACCTTGTTTCTGCAGGTTTTTACTCAGAAAACACAAATGTGTACCTGTTTTGTCTCCATGTGAAACCAATTAGTGTTAGCCAAAAGAAAAACAAAATGTTACATGCTACAATGCATTCACAACTCTAAAGTCCATAGATACTATCCAGAAAACACAAGACAACACAGAAGCTGTAGCAAGAGCTGGGATTGAGTTAGCCACCACAAAACCGGATGTTTCTGGTTTGATTGAGACTTATCTGGACAAACTGGTGTGGAATTGGTGTGCAAAGCACCCAGAGTAGCAGAGTCAACCTGGCTTTGGAGAAAAGCAAAGACTTTTTCTTGGGCAAGTGGATTCAATGTCATGTTTACGAACACAAATACCATTTGTAACCTGGTTTCAGTGGCTTTTCACTCAGAAAACACGAATGTGTACCTGTTGTCTCTGCATTTGAAACCAATTAGCGTTTGCCAACAGAAAAACCAAATGTCACATGCTACAATTCATACGCAACTCTAAAGTCCATAGATACTATCCAGAAAGAAACAAGCAAACAAAGAAGCTGTAGCAAGAGCTGGGATTGAGTTAGCCACCCCAGAAGCAGATATTTCCGGATTCATCCAGCCCTATCTGGACAAACTGGTGTGGAATTGGTGTGCAAAGCACACAAAGAAGCAGAGTCAACCTGGTTTTGAGGAAAAGCAAAGTCTTTTTCTTGGGCAAGTGGATTCAATGTCATGTTTACAAACACCAATATCATTTTTAACCTGGTTTCTGCAGCTTTTCACTCAGAAAACACGAATGTGTACCTGTTGTATCTGCATGTGAAACAAATTAGCGTTTGCCAACAGAAAAAATGTTACATTCTACAATTCATACGCAACTCTAAAGTCCATAGATACTATCCAGAAAACACAAGACAACACAGAAGCTGTAGCAAGAGCTAGGACTGAGTTAGCCACCACAGAACCGGATATTTCTGGTTTCATCCAGCCCAATCTGGATAAACTGGTGTGGAATTGGTGTGCAAAGCACCCACAAAAGCAGAGTCAACCTGGTTTTGGAGAAAAGCAAAGTTTTTTTCTTGGGCAAGTGAATTCAATGTCATGTTCACAAACGCAAATCATATTTTTAACCTGGTTTCTGCAGCTTTTCACTCAGAAAACACGAATGTGTACCTGTTGTCTCTGCATTTGAAACCAATTAGCGTTTGCCAACAGAAAAACCAAATGTCACATTCTACAATTCATACGCAACACTAAAGTCCATAGATACTATCCAGAACGAAACAAGCAAACACAGAAGCTGTAGCAAGAGCTGGGATTGAGTTAGCCACCACAGAATCGGATGTTTCTGGTTTGATTGAGACTTATCTGGACAAACTGGTGTGGAATTGGTGTGGAAAGCACGCAGAGAAGCAGAGTCAACCTGGTTGTGAAGAAAAGCAAAGTCTTTTTCTTGGGCAAGTGGATTCATTCTCATGTCTATGAACACAATTATCATTTGTAACCTTGTTTCTGCAGGTTTTTACTCAGAAAACACGAATGTGTACCTGTTTTGTCTCCATGTGAAACCAATTAGTGTTAGCCAAAAGAAAAACAAAATGTTAAATGCTACAATTCATTCACAACTCTAAAGTCCATAGATACTATCCAGAAAACACAAGCAAACACAGAAGCTGTAGCAAGAGCTGGGATTGATTAGCCACCACAAAACCGGATGTTTCTGGTTTGATTGAGACTTATCTGGACAAACTGGTGTGGAATTGGTGTGCAAAGCACACAGAGTAGCAGAGTCAACCTGGCTTGGGGAAAAGCAAAGACTTTTTCTTGGGCAAGTGGATTCAATGTCATGTTTACGAACACAAATACCATTTGTAACCCGGTTTCAGGGGCTTTTCACTCAGAAAACACGAATGTGTACCTGTTGTCTCTGCATTTGAAACCAATTAGCGTTTGCCAACAGAAAAACCAAATGTCACATGCTACAATTCATACGCAACTCTAAAGTCCATAGATACTATCCAGAAAGAAACAAGCAAACACAGAAGCTGTAGCAAGAGCTGGGATTGAGTTAGCCACACCAGAAGCAGATATTTCCGGATTCATCCAGCCCTATCTGGACAAACTGGTGTGGAATTGGTGTGCAAAGCACCCACAAAAGCAGAGTCAACCTGGTTTTGGAGAAAAGCAAAGTTTTTTTCTTGGGCAAGTGAATTCAATGTCATGTTCACAAACGCAAATAATATTTTTAACCTGGTTTCTGCAGCTTTTCACTCAGAAAACACGAATGTGTACCTGTTGTCTCTGCATGTGAAACCAATTAGCGTTTGCCAACAGAAAAACCAAATATCACATGCTACAATTCATACGCAACTCTAAAGTCCATAGATAATATCCAGAACGAAACAAGCAACACAGAAGCTGTAGCAAGAGCTGGGATTGAGTTAGCCACCACAGAATCGGATGTTTCTGGTTTGATTGAGACTTATCTGGACAAACTGGTGTGGAATTGGTGTGGAAAGCACCCAGAGAAGCAGAGTCAACCTGGTTGTGGAGAAAAGCAAAGTCTTTTTCTTGGGCAAGTGGATTCATTCTCATGTCTATGAACACAATTATCATTTGTAACCTTGTTTCTGCAGGTTTTTACTCAGAAAACACGAATGTGTACCTGTTTTGTCTCCATGTGAAACCAATTAGTGTTAGCCAAAAGAAAAACAAAATGTTAAATGCTACAATTCATTCACAACTCTAAAGTCCATAGATACTATCCAGAAAACACAAGCAAACACAGAAGCTGTAGCAAGAGCTGGGATTGAGTTAGCCACCACAAAACCGGATGTTTCTGGTTTGATTGAGACTTATCTGGACAAACTGGTGTGGAATTGGTGTGCAAAGCACACAGAGTAGCAGAGTCAACCTGGCTTGGGGAAAAGCAAAGACTTTTTCTTGGGCAAGTGGATTCAATGTCATGTTTACGAACACAAATACCATTTGTAACCCGGTTTCAGTGGCTTTTCACTCAGAAAACACGAATGTGTACCTGTTGTCTCTGCATTTGAAACCAATTAGCGTTTGCCAACAGAAAAACCAAATGTCACATGCTACAATTCATACGCAACTCTAAAGTCCATAGATACTATCCAGAAAGAAACAAGCAAACACAGAAGCTGTAGCAAGAGCTGGGATTGAGTTAGCCCCCCCAGAAGCAGATATTTCCGGATTCATCCAGCCCTATCTGGACAAACTGGTGTGGAATTGGTGTACAAAGCACACAAAGAAGCAGAGTCAACCTGGTTTTGAGGAAAAGCAAAGTCTTTTTCTTGGGCAAGTGGATTCAATGTCATGTTTACATACACCAATATCATTTTTAACCTGGTTTCTGCAGCTTTTCACTCAGAAAACACGAATGTGTACCTGTTGTATCTGCATGTGAAACAAATTAGCGTTTGCCAACAGAAAAAATGTTACATTCTACAATTCATACGCAACTCTAAAGTCCATAGATACTATCCAGAAAACACAAGACAACACAGAAGCTGTAGCAAGAGCTAGGACTGAGTTAGCCACCACAGAACCGGATATTTCTGGTTTCATCCAGCCCAATCTGGACAAACTGGTGTGGAATTGGTGTGCAAAGCACCCACAAAAGCAGAGTCAACCTGATTTTGGAGAAAAGCAAAGTTTTTTTCTTGGGCAAGTGAATTCAATGTCATGTTCACAAACGCAAATCATATTTTTAACCTGGTTTCTGCAGCTTTTCACTCAGAAAACACGAATGTGTACCTGTTGTCTCTGCATGTGAAACCAATTAGCGTTTGCCAACAGAAAAACCAAATGTCACATGCTACAATTCATACGCAACTCTAAAGTCCATAGATACTATCCAGAAGGAAACAAGCAAACATAGAAGCTGTAGCAAGAGCTGGGATTGAGTTAGCCACCCCAGAAGCAGATATTTCCGGATTCATCCAGCCCTATCTGGACAAACTGGTGTGGAATTGGTGTGCAAAGCACCCACAAAAGCAGAGTCAACCTGGTTTTGGAGAAAAGCAAAGTTTTTTTCTTGGGCAAGTGAATTCAATGTCATGTTCACAAACGCAAATCATATTTTTAACCTGGTTTCTGCAGCTTTTCACTCAGAAAACACGAATGTGTACCTGTTGTCTCTGCATGTGAAACCAATTAGCGTTTGCCAACAGAAAAACCAAATGTCACATGCTACAATTCATACGCAACTCTAAAGTCCATAGATACTATCCAGAACGAAACAAGCAAACACAGAAGCTGTAGCAAGAGCTGGGATTGAGTTAGCCACCACAGAATCGGATGTTTCTGGTTTGATTGAGACTTATCTGGACAAACTGGTGTGGAATTGGTGTGCAGAGCACACAGAGAAGCAGAGTCAACCTGGTTGTGGAGAAAAGCAAAGTCTTTTTCTTGGGCAAGTGGATTCATTCTCATGTCTATGAACACAATTATCATTTGTAACCTTGTTTCTGCAGGTTTTTACTCAGAAAACACGAATGTGTACCTGTTTTGTCTCCATGTGAAACCAATTAGTGTTAGCCAAAAGAAAAACAAAATGTTACATGCTACAATTCATTCACAACTCTAAAGTCCATAGATACTATCCAGAAAACACAAGCAAACACAGAAGCTGTAGCAAGAGCTGGGATTGAGTTAGCCACCACAAAACCGGATGTTTCTGGTTTGATTGAGACTTATCTGGACAAACTGGTGTGGAATTGGTGTGCAAAGCACCCAGAGTAGCAGAGTCAACCGGGCTTTGGAGAAAAGCAAAGAATTTTTCTTGGGCAAGTGGATTCAATGTCATGTTTACGAACACAAATACCATTTGTAACACGGTTTCAGTGGCTTTTCACTCAGAAAACACGAATGTGTACCTGTTGTCTCTGCATTTGAAACCAATTAGCGTTTGCCAACAGAAAAACCAAATGTCACATGCTACAATTCATACGCAACTCTAAAGTCCATAGATACTATCCAGAAAGAAACAAGCAAACACAGAAGCTGTAGCAAGAGCTGGGATTGAGTTAGCCACCCCAGAAGCAGATATTTCCGGATTCATCCAGCCCTATCTGGACAAACTGGTGTGGAATTGGTGTGCAAAGCACCCACAAAAGCAGAGTCAACCTGGTTTTGGAGAAAAGCAAAGTTTTTTTCTTGGGCAAGTGAATTCAATGTCATGTTCACAAACGCAAATAATATTTTTAACCTGGTTTCTGCAGCTTTTCACTCAGAAAACACGAATGTGTACCTGTTGTCTCTGCATGTGAAACCAATTAGCGTTTGCCAACAGAAAAACCAAATATCACATGCTACAATTCATACGCAACTCTAAAGTCCATAGATACTATCCAGAACGAAACAAGCAAACACAGAAGCTGTAGCAAGAGCTGGGATTGAGTTAGCCACCACAGAATCGGATGTTTCTGGTTTGATTGAGACTTATCTGGACAAACTGGTGTGGAATTGGTGTGCAAAGCACCCAGAGAAGCAGAGTCAACCTGGTTGTGGAGAAAAGCAAAGTATTTTTCTTGGGCAAGTGGATTCATTCTCATGTCTATGAACACAATTATCACTTGTAACCTTGTTTCTGCAGGTTTTTACTCAGAAAACACGAATGTGTACCTGTTTTGTCTCCATGTGAAACCAATTAGTGTTAGCCAAAAGAAAAACAAAATGTTACATGCTACAATGCATTCACAAATCTAAAGTCCATAGATACTATCCAGAAAACACAAGCAAACACAGAAGCTGTAGCAAGAGCTGGGATTGAGTTAGCCACCACAAAACCGGATGTTTATTGTTTGATTGAGACTTATCTGGACAAACTGGTGTGGAATTGGTGTGCAAAGCACCCAGAGTAGCAGAGTCAACCTGGCTTTGGAGAAAAGCAAAGACTTTTTCTTGGGCAAGTGGATTCAATGTCATGTTTACGAACACAAATACCATTTGTAACCTGGTTTCAGTGGCTTTTCACTCAGAAAACACGAATGTGTACCTGTTGTCTCTGCATTTGAAACCAATTAGCGTTTGCCAACAGAAAAACCAAATGTCACATGCTACAATTCATACGCAACTCTAAAGTCCATAGATACTATCCAGAAAGAAACAAGCAAACAAAGAAGCTGTAGCAAGAGCTGGGATTGAGTTAGCCACTCCAGAAGCAGATATTTCCGGATTCATCCAGCCCTATCTGGACAAACTGGTGTGGAATTGGTGTACAAAGCACACAAAGAAGCAGAGTCAACCTGGTTTTGAGGAAAAGCAAAGTCTTTTTCTTGGGCAAGTGGATTCAATGTCATGTTTACAAACACCAATATCATTTTTAACCTGGTTTCTGCAGGTTTTCACTCAGAAAACACGAATGTGTACCTGTTGTATCTGCATGTGAAACAAATTAGCGTTTGCCAACAGAAAAAATGTTACATTCTACAATTCATACGCAACTCTAAAGTCCATAGATACTATCCAGAAAACACAAGACAACACAGAAGCTGTTGCAAGAGCTAGGACTGAATTAGCCACCACAGAACCGGATATTTCTGGTTTCTTCCAGCCCAATCTGGTCAAACTGGTGTGGAATTGGTGTGCAAAGCACCCACAAAAGCAGAGTCAACCTGGTTTTGGAGAAAAGCAAAGTTTTTTTCTTGGGCAAGTGAATTCAATGTCATGTTCACAAACGCAAATCATATTTTTAACCTGGTTTCTGCAGCTTTTCACTCAGAAAACACGAATGTGTACCTGTTGTCTCTGCATTTGAAACCAATTAGCGTTTGCCAACAGAAAAACCAAATGTCACATTCTACAATTCATACGCAACACTAAAGTCCATAGATACTATCCAGAACGAAACAAGCAAACACAGAAGCTGTAGCAAGAGCTGGGATTGAGTTAGCCACCACAGAATCGGATGTTTCTGGTTTGATTGAGACTTATCTGGACAAACTGGTGTGGAATTGGTGTGCAAAGCACCCAGAGAAGCAGAGTCAACCTGGTTGTGGAGAAAAGCAAAGTCTTTTTCTTGGGCAAGTGGATTCATTCTCATGTCTATGAACACAATTATCATTTGTAACCTTGTTTCTGCAGGTTTTTACTCAGAAAACACGAATGTGTACTTGTTTTGTCTCCATGTGAAACCAATTAGTGTTAGCCAAAAGAAAAACAAAATGTTACATGCTACAATTCATTCACAACTCTAAAGTCCATATATACTATCCAGAAAACACAAGCAAACACAGAGCTGTAGCAAGAGCTGGGATTGAGTTAGCCACCACAAAACCGGATGTTTCTGGTTTGATTGAGACTTATCTGGACAAACTGGTGTGGAATTGCTGTGCAAAGCACCCAGAGTAGCAGAGTCAACCTGGCTTGTGGAAAAGCAAAGACTTTTTCTTGGGCAAGTGGATTCAATGTCATGTTTACGAACACAAATACCATTGGTAACCCGGTTTCAGTGGCTTTTCACTCAGAAAACACGAATGTGTACCTGTTGTCTCTGCATTTGAAACCAATTAGCGTTTGCCAACAGAAAAACCAAATGTTACATGCGACAATTCATACGCAACTCTAAAGTCCATAGATACTATCCAGAAAGAAACAAGCAAACACAGAAGCTGTAGCAAGAGCTGGGATTGAGTTAGCCACCCCAGAAGCAGATATTTCCGGATTCATCCAGCCCTATCTGGACAAACTGGTGTGGAATTGGTGTGCAAAGCACCCACAAAAGCAGAGTCAACCTGGTTTTGGAGAAAAGCAAAGTTTTTTTCTTGGGCAAGTGAATTCAATGTCATGTTCACAAACGCAAATCATATTTTTAACCTGGTTTCTGCAGCTTTTCACTCAGAAAACACGAATGTGTACCTGTTGTCTCTGCATGTGAAACCAATTAGCGTTTGCCAACAGAAAAACCAAATATCACATGCTACAATTCATACGCAACTCTAAAGTCCATAGATACTATCCAGAACGAAACAAGCAAACACAGAAGCTGTAGCAAGAGCTGGGATTGAGTTAGCCACCACAGAATCGGATGTTTCTGGTTTGATTGAGACTTATCTGGCCAAACTGGTGTGGAATTGGTGTGGAAAGCACCCAGAGAAGCAGAGTCAACCTGGTTGTGGAGAAAAGCAAAGTCTTTTTCTTGGGCAAGTGGATTCATTCTCATGTCTATGAACACAATTATCATTTGTAACCTTGTTTCTGCAGGTTTTTACTCAGAAAACACGAATGTGTCTCTGTTTTGTCTCCATGTGAAACCAATTAGTGTTAGCCAAAAGAAAAACAAAACGTTACATGCTACAATGCATTCACAAATCTAAAGTCCATAGATACTATCCAGAAAACACAAGCAAACACAGAAGCTGTAGCAAGAGCTGGGATTGAGTTAGCCACCACAAAACTGGATGTTTCTGGTTTGATTGAGACTTATCTGGACAAACTGGTGTGGAATTGGTGTGCAAAGCACCCAGAGTAGCAGAGTCAACCTGGCTTTGGAGAAAAGCAAAGAATTTTCCTTGGGCAAGTGGATTCAATGTCATGTTTACGAACACAAATACCATTTCTAACCCGGTTTCAGTGGCTTTTCACTCAGAAAACACGAATGTGTACCTGTTGTCTCTGCATTTGAAACCAATTAGCGTTTGCCAACAGATAAACCAAATGTCACATGCTACAATTCATACGCAACTCTAAAATCCATAGATACTATCCAGAAAGAAACAAGCAAACAAAGAAGCTGTAGCAAGAGCTGGGATTGAGTTAGCCACCCCAGAAGCAGATATTTCCGGATTCATCCAGCCCTATCTGGACAAACTGGTGTGGAATTGGTGTACAAAGCACACAAAGAAGCAGAGTCAACCTGGTTTTGAGGAAAAGCAAAGTCTTTTTCTTGGGCAAGTGGATTCAATGTCATGTTTACAAACACCAATATCATTTTTAACCTGGTTTCTGCAGCTTTTCACTCAGAAAACACGAATGTGTACCTGTTGTATCTGCATGTGAAACAAATTAGCGTTTGCCAACAGAAAAAATGTTACATTCTACAATTCATACGCAACTCTAAAGTCCATAGATACTATCCAGAAAACACAAGACAACACAGAAGCTGTAGCAAGAGCTAGGACAGAGTTAGCCACCACAGAACCGGATATTTCTGGTTTCATCCAGCCCAATCTGGACAAACTGGTGTGGAATTGGTGTGCAAAGCACCCACAAAAGCAGAGTCAACCTGGTTTTGGAGAAAAGCAAAGTTTTTTTCTTGGGCAAGTGAATTCAATGTCATGTTCACAAACGCAAATCATATTTTTAACCTGGTTTCTGCAGCTTTTCACTCAGAAAACACGAATGTGTACCTGTTGTCTCTGCAGGTGAAACCAATTAGCGTTTGCCAACAGAAAAACCAAATGTCACATTCTACAATTCATATGCAACTCTAAAGTCCATAGATACTATCCAGAAGGAAACAAGCAAACACAGAAGCTGTAGCAAGAGCTGGGATTGAGTTAGCCACCACAGAATCGGATGTTTCTGGTTTGATTGAGACTTATCTGGACAAACTGGTGTGGAATTGGTGTGCAAAGCACACAGAGAAGCAGAGTCAACCTGGTTGTGGAGAAAAGCAAAGTCTTTTTCTTGGGCAAGTGGATTCATTCTCATGTCTAAGAACACAATTATCATTTGTAACCTTGTTTCTGCAGGTTTTTACACAGAAAACACGAATGTGTACCTGTTTTGTCTCCATGTGAAACCAATTAGTGTTAGCCAAAAGAAAAACAAAATGTTACATGCTACAATTCATTCACAACTCTAAAGTCCATAGATACTATCCAGAAAACACAAGCAAACACAGAAGCTGTAGCAAGAGCTGGGATTGAGTTAGCCACCACAAAACCGGATGTTTCTGGTTTGATTGAGACTTATCTGGACAAACTGGTGTGGAATTGGTGTGCAAAGCACACAGAGTAGCAGAGTCAACCTGGCTTGGGGAAAAGCAAAGACTTTTTCTTGGCAAGTGGATTCAATGTCATGTTTACGAACACAAATACCATTTGTATCCCGGTTTCAGTGGCTTTTCACTCAGAAAACACGAATGTGTACCTGTTGTCTCTGCATTTGAAACCAATTAGCGTTTGCCAACAGAAAAAACAAATGTCACATGCTACAATTCATACGCAACTCTAAAGTCCATAGATACTATCCAGAAAGAAACAAGCAAACACAAAGGCTGTAGCAAGAGCTGGGATTGAGTTAGCCACCACAGAATCGGATGTTTCTGGTTTGATTGAGACGTATCTGTACAAACTGGTGTGGAATTGGTGTGGAAAGCACCCAGAGAAGCAGAGTCAACCTGGTTTTGGAGAAAAGCAAAGTCTTTTTCTTGGGCAAGTGGATTCAATGTCATGTTCACAAACGCAAATCATATTTTTAACCTGGTTTCTGCAGCTTTTCACTCAGAAAACACGAATGTGTACCTGTTGTCTCTGCATGTGAAACCAATTAGCGTTTGCCAACAGAAAAACCAAATATCACATGCTACAATTCATACGCAACTCTAAAGTCCATAGATACTATCCAGAACGAAACAAGCAAACACAGAAGCTGTAGCAAGAGCTGGGATTGAGTTAGCCACCACAGAATCGGATGTTTCTGGTTTGATTGAGACTTATCTGGACAAACTGGTGTGGAATTGGTGTGGAAAGCACCCAGAGAAGCAGAGTCAACCTGGTTGTGGAGAAAAGCAAAGTCTTTTTCTTGGGCAAGTGGATTCATTCTCATGTCTATGAACACAATTATCATTTGTAACCTTGTTTCTGCAGGTTTTTACTCAGAAAACACGAATGTGTACCTGTTTTGTCTCCATGTGAAACCAATTAGTGTTACCCAAAGTAAAGCAAAATGTTACATGCTACAATGCATTCACAACTCTAAAGTCCATAGATACTATCCAGAAAACACAAGCAAACACAGAAGCTGTAGCAAGAGCTGGGATTGAGTTAGCCACCACAAAACCGGATGTTTCTGGTTTGATTGAGACTTATCTGGACAAACTGGTGTGGAATTGGTGTGCAAAGCACCCAGAGTAGCAGAGTCAACCTGGCTTTGGAGAAAAGCAAAGACTTTTTCTTGGGCAAGTGGATTCAATGTCATGTTTACGAACACAAATACCATTTGTAACCTGGTTTCAGTGGCTTTTCACTCAGAAAACACGAATGTGTACCTGTTGTCTCTGCATTTGAAACCAATTAGCGTTTGCCAACAGAAAAACCAAATGTCACATGCTACAATTCATACGCAACTCTAAAGTCCATAGATACTATCCAGAAAGAAACAAGCAAACACAGAAGCTGTAGCAAGAGCTGGGATTGAGTTAGCCACCCCAGAAGCAGATATTTCCGGATTCATCCAGCCCTATCTGGACAAACTGGTGTGGAATTGGTGTACAAAGCACACAAAGAAGCAGAGTCAACCTGGTTTTGAGGAAAAGCAAAGTCTTTTTCTTGGGCAAGTGGATTCAATGTCATGTTTACAAACACCAATATCATTTTTAACCTGGTTTCTGCAGCTTTTCACTCAGAAAACACGAATGTGTACCTGTTGTATCTGCATGTGAAACAAATTAGCGTTTGCCAACAGAAAAAATGTTACATTCTACAATTCATACGCAACTCTAAAGTCCATAGATACTATCCAGAAAACACAAGACAACACAGAAGCTGTAGCAAGAGCTCGGACTGAATTAGCCACCACAGAACCGGATATTTCTGGTTTCATCCAGCCCAATCTGGACAAACTGGTGTGGAATTGGTGTGCAAAGCACACACAAAAACAGAGTCAACCTGGTTTTGGAGAAAAGCAAAGTTTTTTTCTTGGGCAAGTGAATTCAATGTCATGTTCACAAACGCAAATCATATTTTTAACCTGGTTTCTGCAGCTTTTCACTCAGAAAACACGAATGTGTACCTGTTGTCTCTGCATTTGAAACCAATTAGCGTTTGCCAACAGAAAAACCAAATGTCACATTCTACAATTCATACGCAACACTAAAGTCCATAGATACTATCCAGAAGGAAACAAGCAAACACAGAAGCTGTAGCAAGAGCTGGGATTGAGTTAGCCACCACAGAATCGGATGTTTCTGGTTTGATTGAGACTTATCTGGACAAACTGGTGTGGAATTGGTGTGCAAAGCACACAGAGAAGCAGAGTCAACCTGGTTGTGGAGAAAAGCAAAGTCTTTTTCTTGGGCAAGTGGATTCATTCTCATGTCTAAGTACACAATTATCATTTGTAACCTTGTTTCTGCAGGTTTTTACACAGAAAACACGAATGTGTACCTGTTTTGTCTCCATGTGAAACCAATTAGTGTTAGCCAAAAGAAAAACAAAATGTTACATGCTACAATTCATTCACAACTCTAAAGTCCATAGATACTATCCAGAAAACACAAGCAAACACAGAAGCTGTAGCAAGAGCTGGGATTGAGTTAGCCACCACAAAACCGGATGTTTCTGGTTTGATTGAGACTTATCTGGACAAACTGGTGTGGAATTGGTGTGCAAAGCACACAGAGTAGCAGAGTCAACCTGGCTTGGGGAAAAGCAAAGACTTTTTCTTGGGCAAGTGGATTCAATGTCATGTTTACGAACACAAATACCATTTGTATCCCGGTTTCAGTGGCTTTTCACTCAGAAAACACGAATGTGTACCTGTTGTCTCTGCATTTGAAACCAATTAGCGTTTGCCAACAGAAAAAACAAATGTCACATGCTACAATTCCTACGCAACTCTAAAGTCCATAGATACTATCCAGAAAGAAACAAGCAAACACAAAGGCTGTAGCAAGAGCTGGGATTGAGTTAGCCACCACAGAATCGGATGTTTCTGGTTTGATTGAGACGTATCTGTACAAACTGGTGTGGAATTGGTGTGGAAAGCACCCAGAGAAGCAGAGTCAACCTGGTTTTGGAGAAAAGCAAAGTCTTTTTCTTGGGCAAGTGGATTCAATGTCATGTTCACAAACGCAAATCATATTTTTAACCTGGTTTCTGCAGCTTTTCACTCAGAAAACACGAATGTGTACCTGTTGTCTCTGCATGTGAAACCAATTAGCGTTTGCCAACAGAAAAACCAAATATCACATGCTACAATTCATACGCAACTCTAAAGTCCATAGATACTATCCAGAACGAAACAAGCAAACACAGAAGCTGTAGCAAGAGCTGGGATTGAGTTAGCCACCACAGAATCGGATGTTTCTGGTTTGATTGAGACTTATCTGGCCAAACTGGTGTGGAATTGGTGTGGAAAGCACCCAGAGAAGCAGAGTCAACCTGGTTGTGGAGAAAAGCAAAGTCTTTTTCTTGGGCAAGTGGATTCATTCTCATGTCTATGAACACAATTATCATTTGTAACCTTGTTTCTGCAGGTTTTTACTCAGAAAACACGAATGTGTACCTGTTTTGTCTCCATGTGAAACCAATTAGTGTTAGCCAAAAGAAAAGCAAAATGTTACATGCTACAATGCATTCACAACTCTAAAGTCCATAGATACTATCAGAAAACACAAGCAAACACAGAAGCTGTAGCAAGAGCTGGGATTGAGTTAGCCACCACAAAACCGGATGTTTCTGGTTTGATTGAGACTTATCTGGACAAACTGGTGTGGAATTGGTGTGCAAAGCACCCAGAGTAGCAGAGTCAACCTGGCTTTGGAGAAAAGCAAAGACTTTTTCTTGGGCAAGTGGATTCAATGTCATGTTTACGAACACAAATACCATTTGTAACCTGGTTTCAGTGGCTTTTCACTCAGAAAACACGAATGTGTACCTGTTGTCTCTGCATTTGAAACCAATTAGCGTTTGCCAACAGAAAAACCAAATGTCACATGCTACAATTCATACGCAACTCTAAAGTCCATAGATACTATCCAGAAAGAAACAAGCAAACACAGAAGCTGTAGCAAGAGCTGGGATTGAGTTAGCCACCCCAGAAGCAGATATTTCCGGATTCATCCAGCCCTATCTGGACAAACTGGTGTGGAATTGGTGTACAAAGCACACAAAGAAGCAGAGTCAACCTGGTTTTGAGGAAAAGCAAAGTCTTTTTCTTGGGCAAGTGGATTCAATGTCATGTTTACAAACACCAATATCATTTTTAACCTGGTTTCTGCAGCTTTTCACTCAGAAAACACGAATGTGTACCTGTTGTATCTGCATGTGAAACAAATTAGCGTTTGCCAACAGAAAAAATGTTACATTCTACAATTCATACGCAACTCTAAAGTCCATAGATACTATCCAGAAAACACAAGACAACACAGAAGCTGTAGCAAGAGCTCGGACTGAATTAGCCACCACAGAACCGGATATTTCTGGTTTCATCCAGCCCAATCTGGACAAACTGGTGTGGAATTGGTGTGCAAAGCACACACAAAAACAGAGTCAACCTGGTTTTGGAGAAAAGCAAAGTTTTTTTCTTGGGCAAGTGAATTCAATGTCATGTTCACAAACGCAAATCATATTTTTAACCTGGTTTCTGCAGCTTTTCACTCAGAAAACACGAATGTGTACCTGTTGTCTCTGCATGTGAAACCAATTAGCGTTTGCCAACAGAAAAACCAAATATCACATGCTACAATGCATTCACAACTCTAAAGTCCATAGATACTATCCAGAAAACACAAGCAAACACAGAAGCTGTAGCAAGAGCTGGGATTGAGTTAGCCACCACAGAATCGGATGTTTCTGGTTTGATTGAGACTTATCTGGACAAACTGGTGTGGAATTGGTGTGGAAAGCACCCAGAGAAGCAGAGTCAACCTGGTTGTGGAGAAAAGCAAAGTCTTTTTCTTGGGCAAGTGGATTCATTCTCATGTCTATGAACACAATTATCATTTGTAACCTTGTTTCTGCAGGTTTTTACTCAGAAAACACGAATGTGTACCTGTTTTGTCTCCATGTGAAACCAATTAGTGTTAGCCAAAAGAAAAGCAAAATGTTACATGCTACAATGCATTCACAACTCTAAAGTCCATAGATACTATCCAGAAAACACAAGCAAACACAGAAGCTGTAGCAAGAGCTGGGATTGAGTTAGCCACCACAAAACCGGATGTTTCTGGTTTGATTGAGACTTATCTGGACAAACTGGTGTGGAATTGTTGTGCAAAGCACCCAGAGTAGCAGAGTCAACCTGGCTTTGGAGAAAAGCAAAGACTTTTTCTTGGGCAAGTGGATTCAATGTCATGTTTACGAACACAAATACCATTTGTAACCTGGTTTCAGTGGCTTTTCACTCAGAAAACACGAATGTGTACCTGTTGTCTCTGCATTTGAAACCAATTAGCGTTTGCCAACAGAAAAACCAAATGTCACATGCTACAATTCATACGCAACTCTAAAGTCCATAGATACTATCCAGAAAGAAACAAGCAAACACAGAAGCTGTAGCAAGAGCTGGGATTGAGTTAGCCACCCCAGAAGCAGATATTTCCGGATTCATCCAGCCCTATCTGGACAAACTGGTGTGGAATTGGTGTACAAAGCACACAAAGAAGCAGAGTCAACCTGGTTTTGAGGAAAAGCAAAGTCTTTTTCTTGGGCAAGTGGATTCAATGTCATGTTTACAAACACCAATATCATTTTTAACCTGGTTTCTGCAGCTTTTCACTCAGAAAACACGAATGTGTACCTGTTGTATCTGCATGTGAAACAAATTAGCGTTTGCCAACAGAAAAAATGTTACATTCTACAATTCATACGCAACTCTAAAGTCCATAGATACTATCCAGAAAACACAAGACAACACAGAAGCTGTAGCAAGAGCTCGGACTGAATTAGCCACCACAGAACCGGATATTTCTGGTTTCATCCAGCCCAATCTGGACAAACTGGTGTGGAATTGGTGTGCAAAGCACACACAAAAACAGAGTCAACCTGGTTTTGGAGAAAAGCAAAGTTTTTTTCTTGGGCAAGTGAATTCAATGTCATGTTCACAAACGCAAATCATATTTTTAACCTGCTTTCTGCAGCTTTTCACTCAGAAAACACGAATGTGTACCTGTTGTCTCTGCATGTGAAACCAATTAGCGTTTGCCAACAGAAAAACCAAATATCACATGCTACAATGCATTCACAACTCTAAAGTCCATAGATACTATCCAGAAAACACAAGCAAACACAGAAGCTGTAGCAAGAGCTGGGATTGAGTTAGCCACCACAGAATCGGATGTTTCTGGTTTGATTGAGACTTATCTGGACAAACTGGTGTGGAATTGGTGTGCAAAGCACACAGAGAAGCAGAGTCAACCTGGTTGTGGAGAAAAGCAAAGTCTTTTTCTTGGGCAAGTGGATTCATTCTCATGTCTAAGAACACAATTATCATTTGTAACCTTGTTTCTGCAGGTTTTTACACAGAAAACACGAATGTGTACCTGTTTTGTCTCCATGTGAAACCAATTAGTGTTAGCCAAAAGAAAAACAAAATGTTACATGCTACAATTCATTCACAACTCTAAAGTCCATAGATACTATCCAGAAAACACAAGCAAACACAGAAGCTGTAGCAAGAGCTGGGATTGAGTTAGCCACCACAAAACCGGATGTTTCTGGTTTGATTGAGACTTATCTGGACAAACTGGTGTGGAATTGGTGTGCAAAGCACACAGAGTAGCAGAGTCAACCTGGCTTGGGGAAAAGCAAAGACTTTTTCTTGGCAAGTGGATTCAATGTCATGTTTACGAACACAAATACCATTTGTATCCCGGTTTCAGTGGCTTTTCACTCAGAAAACACGAATGTGTACCTGTTGTCTCTGCATTTGAAACCAATTAGCGTTTGCCAACAGAAAAAACAAATGTCACATGCTACAATTCATACGCAACTCTAAAGTCCATAGATACTATCCAGAAAGAAACAAGCAAACACAAAGGCTGTAGCAAGAGCTGGGATTGAGTTAGCCACCACAGAATCGGATGTTTCTGGTTTGATTGAGACGTATCTGTACAAACTGGTGTGGAATTGGTGTGGAAAGCACCCAGAGAAGCAGAGTCAACCTGGTTTTGGAGAAAAGCAAAGTCTTTTTCTTGGGCAAGTGGATTCAATGTCATGTTCACAAACGCAAATCATATTTTTAACCTGGTTTCTGCAGCTTTTCACTCAGAAAACACGAATGTGTACCTGTTGTCTCTGCATGTGAAACCAATTAGCGTTTGCCAACAGAAAAACCAAATATCACATGCTACAATTCATACGCAACTCTAAAGTCCATAGATACTATCCAGAACGAAACAAGCAAACACAGAAGCTGTAGCAAGAGCTGGGATTGAGTTAGCCACCACAGAATCGGATGTTTCTGGTTTGATTGAGACTTATCTGGACAAACTGGTGTGGAATTGGTGTGGAAAGCACCCAGAGAAGCAGAGTCAACCTGGTTGTGGAGAAAAGCAAAGTCTTTTTCTTGGGCAAGTGGATTCATTCTCATGTCTATGAACACAATTATCATTTGTAACCTTGTTTCTGCAGGTTTTTACTCAGAAAACACGAATGTGTACCTGTTTTGTCTCCATGTGAAACCAATTAGTGTTACCCAAAGTAAAGCAAAATGTTACATGCTACAATGCATTCACAACTCTAAAGTCCATAGATACTATCCAGAAAACACAAGCAAACACAGAAGCTGTAGCAAGAGCTGGGATTGAGTTAGCCACCACAAAACCGGATGTTTCTGGTTTGATTGAGACTTATCTGGACAAACTGGTGTGGAATTGGTGTGCAAAGCACCCAGAGTAGCAGAGTCAACCTGGCTTTGGAGAAAAGCAAAGACTTTTTCTTGGGCAAGTGGATTCAATGTCATGTTTACGAACACAAATACCATTTGTAACCTGGTTTCAGTGGCTTTTCACTCAGAAAACACGAATGTGTACCTGTTGTCTCTGCATTTGAAACCAATTAGCGTTTGCCAACAGAAAAACCAAATGTCACATGCTACAATTCATACGCAACTCTAAAGTCCATAGATACTATCCAGAAAGAAACAAGCAAACACAGAAGCTGTAGCAAGAGCTGGGATTGAGTTAGCCACCCCAGAAGCAGATATTTCCGGATTCATCCAGCCCTATCTGGACAAACTGGTGTGGAATTGGTGTACAAAGCACACAAAGAAGCAGAGTCAACCTGGTTTTGAGGAAAAGCAAAGTCTTTTTCTTGGGCAAGTGGATTCAATGTCATGTTTACAAACACCAATATCATTTTTAACCTGGTTTCTGCAGCTTTTCACTCAGAAAACACGAATGTGTACCTGTTGTATCTGCATGTGAAACAAATTAGCGTTTGCCAACAGAAAAAATGTTACATTCTACAATTCATACGCAACTCTAAAGTCCATAGATACTATCCAGAAAACACAAGACAACACAGAAGCTGTAGCAAGAGCTCGGACTGAATTAGCCACCACAGAACCGGATATTTCTGGTTTCATCCAGCCCAATCTGGACAAACTGGTGTGGAATTGGTGTGCAAAGCACACACAAAAACAGAGTCAACCTGGTTTTGGAGAAAAGCAAAGTTTTTTTCTTGGGCAAGTGAATTCAATGTCATGTTCACAAACGCAAATCATATTTTTAACCTGGTTTCTGCAGCTTTTCACTCAGAAAACACGAATGTGTACCTGTTGTCTCTGCATTTGAAACCAATTAGCGTTTGCCAACAGAAAAACCAAATGTCACATTCTACAATTCATACGCAACACTAAAGTCCATAGATACTATCCAGAAGGAAACAAGCAAACACAGAAGCTGTAGCAAGAGCTGGGATTGAGTTAGCCACCACAGAATCGGATGTTTCTGGTTTGATTGAGACTTATCTGGACAAACTGGTGTGGAATTGGTGTGCAAAGCACACAGAGAAGCAGAGTCAACCTGGTTGTGGAGAAAAGCAAAGTCTTTTTCTTGGGCAAGTGGATTCATTCTCATGTCTAAGTACACAATTATCATTTGTAACCTTGTTTCTGCAGGTTTTTACACAGAAAACACGAATGTGTACCTGTTTTGTCTCCATGTGAAACCAATTAGTGTTAGCCAAAAGAAAAACAAAATGTTACATGCTACAATTCATTCACAACTCTAAAGTCCATAGATACTATCCAGAAAACACAAGCAAACACAGAAGCTGTAGCAAGAGCTGGGATTGAGTTAGCCACCACAAAACCGGATGTTTCTGGTTTGATTGAGACTTATCTGGACAAACTGGTGTGGAATTGGTGTGCAAAGCACACAGAGTAGCAGAGTCAACCTGGCTTGGGGAAAAGCAAAGACTTTTTCTTGGGCAAGTGGATTCAATGTCATGTTTACGAACACAAATACCATTTGTATCCCGGTTTCAGTGGCTTTTCACTCAGAAAACACGAATGTGTACCTGTTGTCTCTGCATTTGAAACCAATTAGCGTTTGCCAACAGAAAAAACAAATGTCACATGCTACAATTCCTACGCAACTCTAAAGTCCATAGATACTATCCAGAAAGAAACAAGCAAACACAAAGGCTGTAGCAAGAGCTGGGATTGAGTTAGCCACCACAGAATCGGATGTTTCTGGTTTGATTGAGACGTATCTGTACAAACTGGTGTGGAATTGGTGTGGAAAGCACCCAGAGAAGCAGAGTCAACCTGGTTTTGGAGAAAAGCAAAGTCTTTTTCTTGGGCAAGTGGATTCAATGTCATGTTCACAAACGCAAATCATATTTTTAACCTGGTTTCTGCAGCTTTTCACTCAGAAAACACGAATGTGTACCTGTTGTCTCTGCATGTGAAACCAATTAGCGTTTGCCAACAGAAAAACCAAATATCACATGCTACAATTCATACGCAACTCTAAAGTCCATAGATACTATCCAGAACGAAACAAGCAAACACAGAAGCTGTAGCAAGAGCTGGGATTGAGTTAGCCACCACAGAATCGGATGTTTCTGGTTTGATTGAGACTTATCTGGCCAAACTGGTGTGGAATTGGTGTGGAAAGCACCCAGAGAAGCAGAGTCAACCTGGTTGTGGAGAAAAGCAAAGTCTTTTTCTTGGGCAAGTGGATTCATTCTCATGTCTATGAACACAATTATCATTTGTAACCTTGTTTCTGCAGGTTTTTACTCAGAAAACACGAATGTGTACCTGTTTTGTCTCCATGTGAAACCAATTAGTGTTAGCCAAAAGAAAAGCAAAATGTTACATGCTACAATGCATTCACAACTCTAAAGTCCATAGATACTATCAGAAAACACAAGCAAACACAGAAGCTGTAGCAAGAGCTGGGATTGAGTTAGCCACCACAAAACCGGATGTTTCTGGTTTGATTGAGACTTATCTGGACAAACTGGTGTGGAATTGGTGTGCAAAGCACCCAGAGTAGCAGAGTCAACCTGGCTTTGGAGAAAAGCAAAGACTTTTTCTTGGGCAAGTGGATTCAATGTCATGTTTACGAACACAAATACCATTTGTAACCTGGTTTCAGTGGCTTTTCACTCAGAAAACACGAATGTGTACCTGTTGTCTCTGCATTTGAAACCAATTAGCGTTTGCCAACAGAAAAACCAAATGTCACATGCTACAATTCATACGCAACTCTAAAGTCCATAGATACTATCCAGAAAGAAACAAGCAAACACAGAAGCTGTAGCAAGAGCTGGGATTGAGTTAGCCACCCCAGAAGCAGATATTTCCGGATTCATCCAGCCCTATCTGGACAAACTGGTGTGGAATTGGTGTACAAAGCACACAAAGAAGCAGAGTCAACCTGGTTTTGAGGAAAAGCAAAGTCTTTTTCTTGGGCAAGTGGATTCAATGTCATGTTTACAAACACCAATATCATTTTTAACCTGGTTTCTGCAGCTTTTCACTCAGAAAACACGAATGTGTACCTGTTGTATCTGCATGTGAAACAAATTAGCGTTTGCCAACAGAAAAAATGTTACATTCTACAATTCATACGCAACTCTAAAGTCCATAGATACTATCCAGAAAACACAAGACAACACAGAAGCTGTAGCAAGAGCTCGGACTGAATTAGCCACCACAGAACCGGATATTTCTGGTTTCATCCAGCCCAATCTGGACAAACTGGTGTGGAATTGGTGTGCAAAGCACACACAAAAACAGAGTCAACCTGGTTTTGGAGAAAAGCAAAGTTTTTTTCTTGGGCAAGTGAATTCAATGTCATGTTCACAAACGCAAATCATATTTTTAACCTGGTTTCTGCAGCTTTTCACTCAGAAAACACGAATGTGTACCTGTTGTCTCTGCATGTGAAACCAATTAGCGTTTGCCAACAGAAAAACCAAATATCACATGCTACAATGCATTCACAACTCTAAAGTCCATAGATACTATCCAGAAAACACAAGCAAACACAGAAGCTGTAGCAAGAGCTGGGATTGAGTTAGCCACCACAGAATCGGATGTTTCTGGTTTGATTGAGACTTATCTGGACAAACTGGTGTGGAATTGGTGTGGAAAGCACCCAGAGAAGCAGAGTCAACCTGGTTGTGGAGAAAAGCAAAGTCTTTTTCTTGGGCAAGTGGATTCATTCTCATGTCTATGAACACAATTATCATTTGTAACCTTGTTTCTGCAGGTTTTTACTCAGAAAACACGAATGTGTACCTGTTTTGTCTCCATGTGAAACCAATTAGTGTTAGCCAAAAGAAAAGCAAAATGTTACATGCTACAATGCATTCACAACTCTAAAGTCCATAGATACTATCCAGAAAACACAAGCAAACACAGAAGCTGTAGCAAGAGCTGGGATTGAGTTAGCCACCACAAAACCGGATGTTTCTGGTTTGATTGAGACTTATCTGGACAAACTGGTGTGGAATTGTTGTGCAAAGCACCCAGAGTAGCAGAGTCAACCTGGCTTTGGAGAAAAGCAAAGACTTTTTCTTGGGCAAGTGGATTCAATGTCATGTTTACGAACACAAATACCATTTGTAACCTGGTTTCAGTGGCTTTTCACTCAGAAAACACGAATGTGTACCTGTTGTCTCTGCATTTGAAACCAATTAGCGTTTGCCAACAGAAAAACCAAATGTCACATGCTACAATTCATACGCAACTCTAAAGTCCATAGATACTATCCAGAAAGAAACAAGCAAACACAGAAGCTGTAGCAAGAGCTGGGATTGAGTTAGCCACCCCAGAAGCAGATATTTCCGGATTCATCCAGCCCTATCTGGACAAACTGGTGTGGAATTGGTGTACAAAGCACACAAAGAAGCAGAGTCAACCTGGTTTTGAGGAAAAGCAAAGTCTTTTTCTTGGGCAAGTGGATTCAATGTCATGTTTACAAACACCAATATCATTTTTAACCTGGTTTCTGCAGCTTTTCACTCAGAAAACACGAATGTGTACCTGTTGTATCTGCATGTGAAACAAATTAGCGTTTGCCAACAGAAAAAATGTTACATTCTACAATTCATACGCAACTCTAAAGTCCATAGATACTATCCAGAAAACACAAGACAACACAGAAGCTGTAGCAAGAGCTCGGACTGAATTAGCCACCACAGAACCGGATATTTCTGGTTTCATCCAGCCCAATCTGGACAAACTGGTGTGGAATTGGTGTGCAAAGCACACACAAAAACAGAGTCAACCTGGTTTTGGAGAAAAGCAAAGTTTTTTTCTTGGGCAAGTGAATTCAATGTCATGTTCACAAACGCAAATCATATTTTTAACCTGCTTTCTGCAGCTTTTCACTCAGAAAACACGAATGTGTACCTGTTGTCTCTGCATGTGAAACCAATTAGCGTTTGCCAACAGAAAAACCAAATATCACATGCTACAATGCATTCACAACTCTAAAGTCCATAGATACTATCCAGAAAACACAAGCAAACACAGAAGCTGTAGCAAGAGCTGGGATTGAGTTAGCCACCACAAAACCGGATGTTTCTGGTTTGATTGAGACTTATCTGGACAAACTTGTGTGGAATTGGTGTGCAAAGCACACAGAGTAGCAGAGTCAACCTGGCTTGGGGAAAAGCAAAGACTTTTTCTTGGGCAAGTGGATTCAATGTCATGTTTACGAACACAAATACCATTTGTAACCCGGTTTCAGTGGCTTTTCACTCAGAAAACACGAATGTGTACCTGTTGTCTCTGCATTTGAAACCAATTAGCGTTTGCCAACAGAAAAACCAAATGTCACATGCTACAATTCATACGCAACTCTAAACTCCATAGATACTATCCAGAAAGAAACAAGCAAACACAGAAGCTGTAGCAAGAGCTGAGATTGAGTTAGCCACACCAGAAGCAGATATTTCCGGATTCATCCAGCCCTATCTGGACAAACTGGTGTGGAATTGGTGTGCAAAGCACCCACAAAAGCAGAGTCAACCTGGTTTTGGAGAAAAGCAAAGTTTTTTTCTTGGGCAAGTGAATTCAATGTCATGTTCACAAACGCAAATCATATTTTTAACCTGGTTTCTGCAGCTTTTCACTCAGAAAACACGAATGTGTACCTGTTGTCTCTGCATTTGAAACCAATTAGCGGTTGCCAACAGAAAAACCAAATATCACATGCTACAATTCATACGCAACTCTAAAGCCCATAGATACTATCCAGAAAACACAAGCAAACACAGAAGCTGTAGCAAGAGCTGGGATTGAGTTAGCCACCACAAAACCGGATGTTTCTTGTTTGATTGAGACTTATCTGGACAAACTGGTGTGGAATTGGTGTGCAAAGCACCCAGAGTAGCAGAGTCAACCTGGCTTTGGAGAAAAGCAAAGACTTTTTCTTGGGCAAGTGGATTCAATGTCATGTTTACGAACACAAATACCATTTGGAACCTGGTTTCAGTGGCTTTTCACTCAGAAAACACGAATGTGTACCTGTTGTCTCTGCATTTGAAACCAATTAGCGTTTGCCAACAGAAAAAACAAATGTCACATGCTACAATTCATACGCAACTCTAAAGTCCATAGATACTATCCAGAAAACACAAGACAACACAGAAGCTGTAGCAAGAGCTAGGACTGAATTAGCCACCACAGAACCGGATATTTCTGGTTTCATCCAGCCCAATCTGGAAAAACTGGTGTGGAATTGGTGTGCAAAGCACCCACAAAAGCAGAGTCAACCTGGTTTTGGAGAAAAGCAAAGTTTTTTTCTTGGGCAAGTGAATTCAATGTCATGTTCACAAACGCAAATCATATTTTTAACCTGGTTTCTGCAGCTTTTCACTCAGAAAACACGAATGTGTACCTGTTGTCTCTGCATTTGAAACCAATTAGCGTTTGCCAACAGAAAAACCAAATGTCACATTCTACAATTCATACGCAACACTAAAGTCCATAGATACTATCCAGAACGAAACAAGCAAACACAGAAGCTGTAGCAAGAGCTGGGATTGAGTTAGCCACCACAGAATCGGATGTTTCTGGTTTGATTGAGACTTATCTGGACAAACTGGTGTGGAATTGGTGTGGAAAGCACCCAGAGAAGCAGAGTCAACCTGGTTGTGGAGAAAAGCAAAGTCTTTTTCTTGGGCAAGTGGATTCATTCTCATGTCTATGAACACAATTATCATTTGTAACCTTGTTTCTGCAGGTTTTTACTCAGAAAACACGAATGTGTACCTGTTTTGTCTCCATGTGAAACCAATTAGTGTTAGCCAAAAGAAAAACAAAATGTTAAATGCTACAATTCATTCACAACTCTAAAGTCCATAGATACTATCCAGAAAACACAAGCAAACACAGAAGCTGTAGCAAGAGCTGGGATTGAGTTAGCCACCACAAAACCGGATGTTTCTGGTTTGATTGAGACTTATCTGGACAAACTGGTGTGGAATTGGTGTGCAAAGCACACAGAGTAGCAGAGTCAACCTGGCTTGGGGAAAAGCAAAGACTTTTTCTTGGGCAAGTGGATTCAATGTCATGTTTACGAACACAAATACCATTTGTAACCCGGTTTCAGTGGCTTTTCACTCAGAAAACACGAATGTGTACCTGTTGTCTCTGCATTTGAAACCAATTAGCATTTGCCAACAGAAAAACCAAATGTCACATGCTACAATTCATACGCAACTCTAAACTCCATAGATACTATCCAGAAAGAAACAAGCAAACACAGAAGCTGTAGCAAGAGCTGGGATTGAGTTAGCCACCCCAGAAGCAGATATTTCCGGATTCATCCAGCCCTATCTGGACAAACTGGTGTGGAATTGGTGTGCAAAGCACCCACAAAAGCAGAGTCAACCTGGTTTTGGAGAAAAGCAAAGTTTTTTTCTTGGGCAAGTGAATTCAATGTCATGTTCACAAACGCAAATAATATTTTTAACCTGGTTTCTGCAGCTTTTCACTCAGAAAACACGAATGTGTACCTGTTGTCTCTGCATGTGAAACCAATTAGCGTTTGCCAACAGAAAAACCAAATATCACATGCTACAATTCATACGCAACTCTAAAGTCCATAGATACTATCCAGAACGAAACAAGCAAACACAGAAGCTGTAGCAAGAGCTGGGATTGAGTTAGCCACCACAGAATCGGATGTTTCTGGTTTGATTGAGACTTATCTGGACAAACTGGTGTGGAATTGGTGTGGAAAGCACCCAGAGAAGCAGAGTCAACCTGGTTGTGGAGAAAAGCAAAGTCTTTTTCTTGGGCAAGTGGATTCATTCTCATGTCTATGAACACAATTATCTTTTGTAACCTTGTTTCTGCAGGTTTTTACTCAGAAAACACGAATGTGTACCTGTTTTGTCTCCATGTGAAACCAGTTAGTGTTAGCCAAAAGAAAAACAAAATGTTACATGCTACAATGCATTCACAACTCTAAAGTCCATGGATACTATCCAGAAAACACAAGCAAACACAGAAGCTGTAGCAAGAGCTGGGATTGAGTTAGCCACCACAAAACCGGATGTTTCTGGTTTGATTGAGACTTATCTGGACAAACTGGTGTGGAATTGGTGTGCAAAGCACCCAGAGTAGCAGAGTCAACCTGGCTTTGGAGAAAAGCAAAGACTTTTTCTTGGGCAAGTGGATTCAATGTCATGTTTATGAACACAAATACCATTTGTAACCTGGTTTCAGTGGCTTTTCACTCAGAAAACACGAATGTGTACCTGTTGTCTCTGCATTTGAAACCAATTAGCGTTTGCCAACAGAAAAACCAAATGTCACATGCTACAATTCATACGCAACTCTAAAGTCCATAGATACTATCCAGAAAGAAACAAGCAAACAAAGAAGCTGTAGCAAGAGCTGGGATTGAGTTAGCCACCCCAGAAGCAGATATTTCCGGATTCATCCAGCCCTATCTGGACAAACTGGTGTGGAATTGGTGTACAAAGCACACAAAGAAGCAGAGTCAACCTGGTTTTGAGGAAAAGCAAAGTCTTTTTCTTGGGCAAGTGGATTCAATGTCATGTTTACAAACACCAATATCATTTTTAACCTGGTTTCTGCAGCTTTTCACTCAGAAAACACGAATGTGTACCTGTTGTATCTGCATGTGAGACAAATTAGCGTTTGCCAACAGAAAAAATGTTACATTCTACAATTCATACGCAACTCTAAAGTCCATAGATACTATCCAGAAAACACAAGACAACACAGAAGCTGTAGCAAGAGCTAGGACTGAGTTAGCCACCACAGAACCGGATATTTCTGGTTTCATCCAGCCCAATCTGGACAAACTGGTGTGGAATTGGTGTGCAAAGCACCCACAAAAGCAGAGTCAACCTGGTTTTGGAGAAAAGCAAAGTTTTTTTCTTGGGCAAGTGAATTCAATGTCATGTTCACAAACGCAAATCATATTTTTAACCTGGTTTCTGCAGCTTTTCACTCAGAAAACACGAATGTGTACCTGTTGTCTCTGCATTTGAAACCAATTAGCGTTTGCCAACAGAAAAACCAAATGTCACATTCTACAATTCATATGCAACACTAAAGTCCATAGATACTATCCAGAACGAAACAAGCAAACACAGAAGCTGTAGCAAGAGCTGGGATTGAGTTAGCCACCACAGAATCGGATGTTTCTGGTTTGATTGAGACTTATCTGGACAAACTGGTGTGGAATTGGTGTGGAAAGCACCCAGAGAAGCAGAGTCAACCTGGTTGTGGAGAAAAGCAAAGTCTTTTTCTTGGGCAAGTGGATTCATTCTCATGTCTATGAACACAATTATCATTTGTAACCTTGTTTCTGCAGGTTTTTACTCAGAAAACATGAATGTGTACCTGTTTTGTCTCCATGTGAAACCAATTAATGTTAGCCAAAAGAAAAACAAAATGTTAAATGCTACAATTCATTCACAACTCTAAAGTCCATAGATAATATCCAGAAAACACAAGCAAACACAGAAGCTGTAGCAAGAGCTGGGATTGAGTTAGCCACCACAAAACCGGATGTTTCTGGTTTGATTGAGACTTATCTGGACAAACTGGTGTGGAATTGGTGTGCAAAGCACACAAAGTAGCAGAGTCAACCTGGCTTGGGGAAAAGCAAAGACTTTTTCTTGGGCAAGTGGATTCAATGTCATGTTTACGAACACAAATACCATTTGTAACCCGGTTTCAGTGGCTTTTCACTCAGAAAACACGAATGTGTACCTGTTGTCTCTGCATTTGAAACCAATTAGCGTTTGCCAACAGAAAAACCAAATGTCACATGCTACAATTCATACGCAACTCTAAAGTCCATAGATACTATCCAGAAAGAAACAAGCAAACACAGAAGCTGTAGCAAGAGCTGGGATTGAGTTAGCCACCCCAGAAGCAGATATTTCCGGATTCATCCAGCCCTATCTGGACAAACTGGTGTGGAATTGGTGTGCAAAGCACCCACAAAAGCAGAGTCAACCTGGTTTTGGAGAAAAGCAAAGTTTTTTTCTTGGGCAAGTGAATTCAATGTCATGTTCACAAACGCAAATAATATTTTTAACCTGGTTTCTGCAGCTTTTCACTCAGAAAACACGAATGTGTACCTGTTGTCTCTGCATGTGAAACCAATTAGCGTTTGCCAACAGAAAAACCAAATATCACATGCTACAACTCATACGCAACTCTAAAGTCCATAGATACTATCCAGAACGAAACAAGCAAACACAGAAGCTGTAGCAAGAGCTGGGATTGAGTTAGCCACCACAGAATCGGATGTTTCTGGTTTGATTGAGACTTATCTGGACAAACTGGTGTGGAATTGGTGTGGAAAGCACCCAGAGAAGCAGAGTCAACCTGGTTGTGGAGAAAAGCAAAGTCTTTTTCTTGGGCAAGTGGATTCATTCTCATGTCTATGAACACAATTATCATTTGTAACCTTGTTTCTGCAGGTTTTTACTCAGAAAACACGAATGTGTACCTGTTTTGTCTCCATGTGAAACCAATTAGTGTTAGCCAAAAGAAAAACAAAATGTTACATGCTACAATGCATTCACAACTCTAAAGTCCATAGATACTATCCAGAAAACACAAGACAACACAGAAGCTGTAGCAAGAGCTGGGATTGAGTTAGCCACCACAAAACCGGATGTTTCTGGTTTGATTGAGACTTATCTGGACAAACTGGTGTGGAATTGGTGTGCAAAGCACACAGAGTAGCAGAGTCAACCTGGCTTGGGGAAAAGCAAAGACTTTTTCTTGGGCAAGTGGATTCAATGTCATGTTTACGAACACAAATACCATTTGTAACCCGGTTTCAGTGGCTTTTCACTCAGAAAACACGAATGTGTACCTGTTGTCTCTGCATTTGAAACCAATTAGGGTTTGCCAACAGAAAAACCAAATGTCACATGCTACAATTCATACGCAACTCTAAAGTCCATAGATACTATCCAGAAAGAAACAAGCAAACACAGAAGCTGTAGCAAGAGCTGAGATTGAGTTAGCCACCCCAGAAGCAGATATTTCCGGATTCATCCAGCCCTATCTGGACAAACTGGTGTGGAATTGGTGTGCAAAGCACCCACAAAAGCAGAGTCAACCTGGTTTTGGAGAAAAGCAAAGTTTTTTTCTTGGGCAAGTGGATTCAATGTCATGTTCACAAACGCAAATCATATTTTTAACCTGGTGTCTGCAGCTTTTCTCTCAGAAAACACGAATGTGTACCTGTTGTCTCTGCATGTGAAACCAATTAGCGTTTGCCAACAGAAAAACCAAATATCACATGCTACATTTCATACGCAACTCTAAAGTCCATAGATACTATCCAGAACGAAACAAGCAAACACAGAAGCTGTAGCAAGAGCTGGGATTGAGTTAGCCACCACAGAATCGGATGTTTCTGGTTTGATTGAGACTTATCTGGACAAACTGGTGTGGAATTGGTGTGGAAAGCACCCAGAGAAGCAGAGTCAACCTGGTTGTGGAGAAAAGCAAAGTCTTTTTCTTGGGCAAGTGGATTCATTCTCATGTCTATGAACACAATTATCATTTGTAACCTTGTTTCTGCAGGTTTTTACTCAGAAAACACGAATGTGTACCTGTTTTGTCTCCATGTGAAACCAATTAGTGTTAGCCAAAAGAAAAACAAAATGTTACATGCTACAATGCATTCACAACTCTAAAGTCCATAGATACTATCCAGAAAACACAAGCAAACACAGAAGCTGTAGCAAGAGCTGGGATTGAGTTAGCCACCACAAAACCGGATGTTTCTTGTTTGATTGAGACTTATCTGGACAAACTGGTGTGGAATTGGTGTGCAAAGCACCCAGAGTAGCAGAGTCAACCTGGCTTTGGAGAAAAGCAAAGACTTTTTCTTGGGCAAGTGGATTCAATGTCATGTTTACGAACAAAAATACCATTTGTAACCTGGTTTCAGTGGCTTTTCACTCAGAAAACACGAATGTGTACCTGTTGTCTCTGCATTTGAAACCAATTAGCGTTTGCCAACAGAAAAACCAAATGTCACATGCTACAATTCATACGCAACTCTAAAGTCCATAGATACTATCCAGAAAGAAACAAGCAAACACAGAAGCTGTAGCAAGAGCTGGGATTGAGTTAGCCACCCCAGAAGCAGATATTTCCGGATTCATCCAGCCCTATCTGGACAAACTGGTGTGGAATTGGTGTACAAAGCACAAAAAGAAGCAGAGTCAACCTGGTTTTGAGGAAAAGCAAAGTCTTTTTCTTGGGCAAGTGGATTCAATGTCATGTTTACAAACACCAATATCATTTTTAACCTGGTTTCTTCAGCTTTTCACTCAGAAAACACGAATGTGTACCTGTTGTATCTGCATGTGAAACAAATTAGCGTTTGCCAACAGAAAAAATGTTACATTCTACAATTCATACGCAACTCTAAAGTCCATAGATACTATCCAGAAAACACAAGACAACCCAGAAGCTGTAGCAAGAGCTAAGACTGAATTAGCCACCACAGAACCGGATATTTCTGGTTTCATCCAGCCCAATCTGGACAAACTGGTGTGGAATTGGTGTGCAAAGCACCCACAAAAGCAGAGTCAACCTGGTTTTGGAGAAAAGCAAAGTTTTTTTCTTGGGCAAGTGAATTCAATGTCATGTTCACAAACGCAAATCATATTTTTAACCTGGTTTCTGCAGCTTTTCACTCAGAAAACACGAATGTGTACCTGTTGTCTCTGCATTTGAAACCAATTAGCGTTTGCCAACAGAAAAACCAAATGTCACATTCTACAATTCTTACGCAACACTAAAGTCCATAGATACTATCCAGAACGAAACAAGCAAACACAGAAGCTGTAGCAAGAGCTGGGATTGAGTTAGCCACCACAGAATCGGATGTTTCTGGTTTGATTGAGACTTATCTGGACAAACTGGTGTGGAATTGGTGTGGAAAGCACCCAGAGAAGCAGAGTCAACCTGGTTGTGGAGAAAAGCAAAGTCTTTTTCTTGGGCAAGTGGATTCATTCTCATGTCTATGAACACAATTATCATTTGTAACCTTGTTTCTGCAGGTTTTTACTCAGAAAACACGAATGTGT
Organism: Sylvilagus floridanus; assembly: GCA_949820135.1. Classification (NCBI taxonomy): domain Eukaryota; kingdom Metazoa; phylum Chordata; class Mammalia; order Lagomorpha; family Leporidae; genus Sylvilagus; species Sylvilagus floridanus. The sequence goes on from OX463228.1 coordinate 28,291,531, forward strand.
ACCTGTTTTGTCTCCATGTGAAACCAATTAGTGTTAGCCAAAAGAAAAACAAAATGTTACATGCTACAATGCATTCACAACTCTAAAGTCCATAGATACTATCCAGAAAACACAAGCAAACACAGAAGCTGTAGCAAGAGCTGGGATTGAGTTAGCCACAACAAAACCGGATGTTTCTTGTTTGATTGAGACTTATCTGGACAAACTGGTGTGGAATTGGTGTGCAAAGCACCCAGAGTAGCAGAGTCAACCTGGCTTTGGAGAAAAGCAAAGACTTTTTCTTGGGCAAGTGGATTCAATGTCATGTTTACGAACACAAATACCATTTGTAACCTGGTTTCAGTGGCTTTTCACTCAGAAAACACGAATGTGTACCTGTTGTCTCTGCATTTGAAACCAATTAGCGTTTGCCAACAGAAAAACCAAATGTCACATGCTACAATTCATACGCAACTCTAAAGTCCATAGATACTATCCAGAAAGAAACAAGCAAACACAGAAGCTGTAGCAAGAGCTGGGATTGAGTTAGCCACCCCAGAAGCAGATATTTCCGGATTCATCCAGCCCTATCTGGACAAACTGGTGTGGAATTGGTGTACAAAGCACACAAAGAAGCAGAGTCAACCTGGTTTTGAGGAAAAGCAAAGTCTTTTTCTTGGGCAAGTGGATTCAATGTCATGTTTACAAACACCAATATCATTTTTAACCTGGTTTCTGCAGCTTTTCACTCAGAAAACACGAATGTGTACCTGTTGTATCTGCATGTGAAACAAATTAGCGTTTGCCAACAGAAAAAATGTTACATTCTACAATTCATACGCAACTCTAAAGTCCATAGATACTATCCAGAAAACACAAGACAACACAGAAGCTGTAGCAAGAGCTAGGACTGAATTAGCCACCACAGAACCGGATATTTCTGGTTTCATCCAGCCCAATCTGGACAAACTGGTGTGGAATTGGTGTGCAAAGCACCCACAAAAGCAGAGTCAACCTGGTTTTGGAGAAAAGCAAAGTTTTTTTCTTGGGCAAGAGAATTCAATGTCATGTTCACAAACGCAAATCATATTTTTAACCTGGTTTCTGCAGCTTTTCACTCAGAAAACACGAATGTGTACCTGTTGTCTCTGCATTTGAAACCAATTAGCATTTGCCAACAGAAAAAACAAATGTCACATTCTACAATTCTTACGCAACACTAAAGTCCATAGATACTATCCAGAACGAAACAAGCAAACACAGAAGCTGTAGCAAGAGCTGGGATTGAGTTAGCCACCACAGAATCGGATGTTTCTGGTTTGATTGAGACTTATCTGGACAAACTGGTGTGGAATTGGTGTGGAAAGCACCCAGAGAAGCAGAGTCAACCTGGTTGTGGAGAAAAGCAAAGTCTTTTTCTTGGGCAAGTGGATTCATTCTCATGTCTATGAACACAATTATCATTTGTAACCTTGTTTCTGCAGGTTTTTACTCAGAAAACACGAATGTGTACCTGTTTTGTCTCCATGTGAAACCAATTAGTGTTAGCCAAAAGAAAAACAAAATGTTAAATGCTACAATTCATACGCAACTCTAAAGTCCATAGATACTATCCAGAAAACACAAACAAACACAGAAGCTGTAGCAAGAGCTGGGATTGAGTTAGCCACCCCAGAAGCAGATATTTCCGGATTCATCCAGCCCTATCTGGACAAACTGGTGTGGAATTGGTGTGCAAAGCACCCACAAAAGCAGAGTCAATCTGGTTTTGGAGAAAAGCAAAGTTTTTTTCTTGGGCAAGTGAATTCAATGTCATGTTCACAAACGCAAATCATATTTTTAACCTGGTTTCTGCAGCTTTTCACTCAGAGAACACGAATGTGTACCTGTTGTCTCTGCATGTGAAACCAATTAGCGTTTGCCAACAGAAAAACCAAATGTCACATGCTACAATTCATACGCAACTCTAAAGTCCATAGATACTATTTAGAAAGAAACAAGCAAACACAGAAGCTGTAGCAAGAGCTGGGATTGAGTTAGCCACCCCAGAAGCAGATATTTCCGGATTCATCCAGCCCTATCTGGACAAACTGGTGTGGATCTGGTGTGCAAAGCACACAAAGAAGCAGAGTCAACCTGGTTTTGAGGAAAATCAAAGTCTTTTTCTTGGGCAAGTGGATTCAATGTCATGTTTACAAACACCAATATCATTTTTAACCTGGTTTCTGCAGCTTTTCACTCAGAAAACACGAATGTGTACCTGTTGTATCTGCATGTGAAACAAATTAGCGTTTGCCAACAGAAAAAATGTTACATTCTACAATTCATACGCAACTCTAAAGTCCATAGATACTATCCAGAAAACACAAGACAACACAGAAGCTGTAGCAAGAGCTAGGACTGAGTTAGCCACCACAGAACCGGATATTTCTGGTTTCATCCAGCCCAATCTGGACAAACTGGTGTGGAATTGGTGTGCAAAGCACCCACAAAAGCAGAGTCAACCTGGTTTTGGAGAAAAGCAAAGTTTTTTTCTTGGGCAAGTGAATTCAATGTCATGTTCACAAACGCAAATCATATTTTTAACCTGGTTTCTGCAGCTTTTCACTCAGAAAACACGAATGTGTACCTGTTGTCTCTGCATGTGAAACCAATTAGCGTTTGCCAACAGAAAAACCAAATATCACATGCTACAATTCATACGCAACTCTAAAGTCCATAGATACTATCCAGAACGAAACAAGCAAACACAGAAGCTGTAGCAAGAGCTGGGATTGAGTTAGCCAACACAGAAACGGATGTTTCTGGTTTGATTGAGACTTATCTGGACAAACTGGTGTGGAATTGGTGTGCAAAGCACACAGAGAAGCAGAGTCAACCTGGTTGTGGAGAAAAGCAAAGTCTTTTTCTTGGGCAAGTGGATTCATTCTCATGTCTATGAACACAATTATCATTTGTAACCTTGTTTCTGCAGGTTTTTACTCAGAAAACACGAATGTCTACCTGTTGTATCTGCATGTGAAACAAATTAGCGTTTGCCAACAGAAAAAATGTTACATTCTACAATTCATACGCAACTCTAAAGTCCATAGATATTATCCAGAAAACACAAGACAACACAGAAGCTGTAGCAAGAGCTGGGATTGAGTTAGCAACCACAGAACCGGATATTTCTGGTTTCATCCACAACTGTCTCGACAAACTGGTGTGGAATTGGTGTGCAAAGCACCCAGAAAAGCAGATTCAACCTGGTTTTGGAGAAAAGCAAAGTTTCTTTCTTGGGCAAGTGAATTCAATGTCATGTTCACAAACGCAAATAACGTTTTTAACCTGGTTTCTGCAGCTTTTCACTCAGAAAACACGGATGTGTACCTGTTGTCTCTGCCTGTTAAACCAATTAGCGTTTACCAACAGAAAAACCAAATGTCACATTCTACAATTCATACGCAACTCTAAAGTCCATAGATACTATCCAAAAAAAACAACCAAACACAGAACCTGTAGCAAGAGCTGGGATTGAGTTAGCCACCACAGAACGGGATATGTCTGGTTTGATTGAGACTTCTCTGGACAAACTGGTGTGGAATTGCTGTGCAAAGCACATAGAAAAGCAGCGTCAACCTGGTTTTGGAGAAAAGCAAAGTCTCTTTCTTGGGCAAGTGGATTCAATCTCATGTTTACGAACACAAATACCATTTGTAACCTGGTTTCAGTGGCTTTTCACTCAGAAAACACGAATGTGTACCTGTTGTAACTGCATGTGAAACAAATTAGCGTTTGCCAACAGAAAAACCAAATGTCACATGCTACAATTCATACGCAACTCTAAAGTCCATAGATACCCTCCAGAAGAAAACAAGCAAACACAGAACCTGTAGCAAGAGCTGGGATTGAGTTAGCCACCCCAGAAGCAGATATTTCCGGATTCATCCAGCCCTATCTGGACAAACTGGTGTGGAATTGCAGTGCAAAGCACCCAGAGAAGCAAAGTCAACCTGGCTTTGGAGAAAAGCAAAGTCTTTTTCGTGGGCAAGTGGATTCAATGTCATGTTTACAAACACAAATATCATTTTTAACCTGGTTTCTGCAGCTTTTCACTCAGAAAACATGAATGTGTACTTGTTGTCTCTGCATGTGAAACAAATTAGCATTTGCCAACAGAAAAACCAAATGTTACATTCTACAAATCATACTCAACTCTAAAGTCCATAGATACTATCCAGAAAAAAACAAGCAAACACAGAAGCTGTAGCAAGAGCTGGGATTGAGTTAGCCACCACAGAACCGGATATTTCTGGTTTCATCCAACCCTATCTGTACAAACTGGTGTGGATTTGGTGTGCAAAGCACCCACAAAAGCAGAGTCAACCTGGTATTGGAGAAAAGTAAAGTCTTATGCTTTTGCAAGTGGATTCAATGTCATGTTTACAAACACAAATATCATTTTTAGCCTGGTCAGTGGCTTTTCACTAAGAAAACACCAATGTGTACCTGTCGTCTCTGCATGTGAAACCAATTAGCGTTTGCCAACAGAAAAACCAAATGTCACATGCTACAATTCATACGCATCAATAAAATCCATAGACACTATCCAGAAAACACAAGACAACACAGAAGCTGTAGCAAGAGCTGGGATTGAGTTAGCCACCACAGAACCGGATATTTGTGGTTTCATCCAGCCCTATCTGGACAAACTGGTGTGGAATTGGTGCGCAAAGCACCCACAAAAGCAGAGTCAACCTGGTTTTGGAGAAAAGTAAAGTCTTATGCTTTTGCAAGTGGATTCAATGTCATGTTTACAAACACAAATATCATTTTTAACCTGTTTTCTGCAGCTTTTCACTCAGAAAACACGAATGTGTACCTGTTGTATCTGCATGTGAAACAAATTAGCATTTACCAACAGAAAAAATGTTACATTCTACAATTCATACGCAACTCTAAAGTCTATAGATACTAACCAGAAAACACAAGCAAACACAGAAGCTGTAGCAAGAGTTGGGATTGAGTTAGCCACCACAGAATCGGATGTTTCTGGTTTGATTGAGACTTATCTGGACAAACTGGTGTGGAATTGGTGTGCAAAGCACCCAGAGAAGCAGAGTCAACCTGATTGTGGAGAAAAGCAAAGTCTTTTTCTTGGGCAAGTGGATTCAATCTCATGTCTATGAACACAATTATCATTTGTAACCTGGTTTCTGCAGGTTTTTACTCGGAAAACACGAATGTGTACCTGTTTTGTCTCATGTGAAACCAATTAGTGTTTGCCAAAAGAAAAACAAAATGTTACATGCTACAATGCATTCACATCTCTAAAGTCCATTGATACTATCCAGAAAACATAAGCAAACACAGAAGCTATAGCAACAGCTGTGTTTGAGTTAGACAGCGCAAAACCGGATGTTTCTGGTTTGATTGAGACTTATCTGGACAAACTGGTGTGGAATTGGTGTGCGAAGCACCCAGAGAAGCAGAGTCAACCTGGCTTTGGAGAAAAGCAAAGTCTTTTTCTTGGGCAAGTGGATTCAATTTCATGTTTACAAACACAAATACCTTTTGTAACCTGGTTTCAGTGGCTTTTCACTCAGAAAACACGAATGTGTACCTGGTGTCTCTACATGTGAAACCAATTAGCGTTTGCCAACAGAAAAACCAAATGTCACATGCTACAATTCATACGCAACTCTAAAGTCCATAGATACTATCCAGAAAGAAACAGGCAAACACAGAAGCTGTAGCAAGAGCTGGGATTGAGTTAGCCACCCCAGAAGCAGATATTTCCGGATTCATCCAGCCCTATCTGGACAAACTGGTGTGGAATTGGTGTGCAAAGCACACAGAGAAGCAGAGTCAACCTGGTTTTGGAGAAAAGCAAAGTCTTTTTCTTGGGCAAGTGTATTCAACGTCATGTTTACAAACACCAATATCATTTTTAACCTGGTTTCTGCAGCTTTTCACTCAGAAAACACCAATGTGTACCTGTTGTATCTGCATATGAAACAAATTAGCGTTTGCCAACAGAAAAAATGTTACATTCTACAATTCATACGCATCAATAAAATCCATAGACACTATCCAGAAAACACAAGACAACACAGAAGCTGTAGCAAGAGCTGGGATTGAGTTAGCCACCACAGAACCGGATATTTCTGGTTTCATCCAGCCCTATCTGGACAAACTGGTGTGGAATTGGTGTGCAAAGCACCCACAAAAGCAGAGTCAACCTGGTTTTGGAGAAAAGTAAAGTCTTATGCTTTTGCAAGTGGATTCAATGTCATGTTTACAAACACAAATATCATTTTTAACCTGTTTTCTGCAGCTTTTCACTCAGAAAACACGAATGTGTACCTGTTGTATCTGCATGTGAAACAAATTAGCATTTGCTAACAGAAAAAATGTTACATTCTACAATTCATACGCAACTCTAAAGTCTATAGATACTAACCAGAAAACACAAGCAAACACAGAAGCTGTAGCAAGAGCTGGGATTGAGATAGCCACCCCAGAAGCAGATATTTCCAGATTCATTCAGCCCTATCTGGACAAACTGGTGTGGAATTGGTGTGCAAAGCACCCAGAGAAGCAGAGTCAACCTGGTTTTGGAGAACAGCAAAGTCTTTTTCTTGGGCAAGTGGATTCAATGTCATGTTTACAAACAACATATCATTTTTAACCGGATTCTGCAGGTTTCACTCAGAAAACACGAATGTGTACCTGTTGTCTCTGCATGTGAAACAAATTAGCGTTTGCCAACAGAAAAAATGTTACATTCTACAATTCATACGCATCTCTAAAATCCATAGATACTATCCAGAAAACACAAGACAACACAGAAGCTGTAGCAAAAGCTGGGATTGAGTTAGCCACCACAGAACCGGATGTTTCTGGTTTCATCCAGCCCTATCTGGACAAACTGGTGTGCAATTGGTGTGCAAAGCACCCAGACAAGCAGAGTCAACCTGGTTTTGGAGAAAAGCAAAGTCTTTTTCTTGGGCAAGTGGATTCAATCTCATGTTTACGAACACAAATATCATTTGTAACCTGGTTTCAGTGGCTTTTCACTCAGAAAACACGAATGTGTACCTGTTGTATCTGCATGTGAAACCAATTAGCGTTTGCCAACAGAAACAACAAATGTCACATGCTATAATTCATACGCAACTCTAAAGTCCATAGATACTCTCCAGAAAGAAACAAGCAAACACAGAAGCTGTTGCAAGAGCTGGGATTGAGTTAGCCACCCCAGAAGCAGATATTTCCCGATTCATCCAGCCATATCTGGACAAACTGGTGTGGAATTGGTGTGCAAAGCACCCAGAGAAGCAGAGTCAACCTGGTTTTGGAGAACAGCAAAGTCTTTTTCTTGGGCAAGTGGATTCAATGTCATGTTTACAAACACAAATATCATTTTTAACCTGGTTTCTGCAGCTTTTCACTCAGAAAACACGAATGTGTACCTGTTTTGTCTCCATGTGAAACCAATTAGTGTTTGCCAAAAGAAAAAGAAAATGTTACATGCTACCATGCATTCACAACTATAAGTCCATAGATACTATCTAGAAAACACAAGCAAACACAGAAGCTGTAGGAAGAGCTGGGATTGAGTTAGCCACCACAAAACCGGATGTTTCTGGTTTGATTGAGATTATCTGGACAAACTGGTGTGGAATTGGTGTGCAAAGCACCCAGAGAAGCAGAGTCAACCTGGCTTTGGAGAAAAGCAAAGTCTTTTTCTTGGGCAAGTGGATTCAATGTCATGTTTACAAACACAATACCATTAATAACCTGGTTTCTGCAGCTTTTCACTCAGAAAACACGAATGTGTACCTGTTGTCTCTGCATGTCAAACCAATTAGCGTTTGCCAACAGAAAAACCAAATGTCACATGCTACAGTTCATACGCAACTCTAAAGTCCATAGATACTATCCAGAAAGAAACAAGCAAACACAGAACCTGTAGCAAGAGCTGGGATTGAGTTAACCACCCCAATAGCAGATATTTCCGGATTCATCCAGCCCTATCTGGACAAACTGGTGTGGAATTGGTGTGCAAAGCACACAGATAAGCAGAGTCAAGCTGGTTTTGGAGAAAAGCAAAGTCTTTTTCTTGGGCAATTGGATTCAATGTCATGTTTACAAACACCAATATCATTTTTAACAGGTTTCTGCAGCTTTTCACTCAGAAAACATGAATGTGTACCTGTTATATCTGCATGTGAAACAAATTAGCATTTGCCATCAGAAAAAAATGTTACATTCTACAACTCAAACGCAACTCTAAAGTCCATAGATACTATCCCGAAAAAAACAAGCAAACACAGAAGCTGTAGCAAGAGCTGGGATTGAGTTAGCCACAACAAAACCGGATGTTTCTGATTTCATCCAGCCCTATATGGACAAACTGGTGTGGAATTGGTGCGCAAAGCACCCAGAGAAGCAGAGTCAACCTGGTTTTGGAGAAAAGCAAAGTCTTTTTCTTGGGCAAGTGGATTCAATCTCATGTTTACAAACACAAATATCATTTTTAACCTGGTTTCTGCAGCTTTTCACTCAGAAAACACGAATGTGTACCTGTTGTGTCTCCATGTGAAACCAATTAGCATATGCCAATAGAAAAACAAAATGTTACATGCTACAATGCATTCACAAATCTAAAGTCCATAGATACTATCGAGATTACACAAGCAAGCACAAGCTGTAGAAAGAGCTGGGATTGAGTTAGCCACCACAGAACCGGATATTTCTGGTTTCATCCAGCCCTATCTGTACAAACTGGTGTGGAATTTGTGTGCAAAGCACCCAGAGAATCAGAGTCAACCTGGTTTTGGAGAAAAGCAAAGTTTTTTTCTTGGGCAAGTGGATTCAATGTCATGTTTACAAACACCAATATCATTTTTAACCTGGTTTCTGCAGCTTTTCACTCAGAAAACATGAATGTGTACCTGTTGTCTCTGCATGTGAAACAAATTAGCATTTGCCAACAGAAACAATGTTACATTCTACAATACATACGCATCTCTAAAATCCATAGATACTATCCAGAAAACACAAGACAACACAGAAGCTGTAGCAAGAGCTGGGATTGAGTAAGCCACCACAGAACCGGATGTTTCTGGTTTGATTGAGACTTATCTGGACAAACTGGTGTGGAATTGGTGTGCAAAGCACCCAGAGAAGCAGAGTCAACCTGGTTTTGGAGAAAAGCAAAGTCTTTTTCTTGGGCAAGTGGATTCTATCTCATGTTTACGGACACAGTTATCATTTGTAACCTGGTTTCTGCAGATTTTTAATCAGAAAACACGAATGTGTACCTGTTTTGTCTCCATGTGAAACCAATTAGTGTTTGCCAACAGAAAAACAAAATGTTACATGCTACAATGCATTCACAACTCTAAAGTCCATAGATACTATCCAGAAAACACAAGCAAACACAGAAGCTGTAGCAAGAGCTGGGATTGAGTTAGCCACCACAAAACCGGATGTTTCTGGTTTGATTGAGACTTATCTGCACAAACTGGTGTGGAATTGGTGTGCAAGCATCCAGAGAAGCAGAATCAACCTGGCTTTGGAGAAAAGCAAAGTATTTTTCTTGGGCAAGTGGATTCAATGTCATGTTTACAAACACAAATACCATTTGTAACCTGGTTTCAGTGGCTTTTCACTCAGAAAACAGAATGTGTACCTGGTGTCTCTGCATGTGAAACCAACTAGCGTATGCCAACAGAAACACCAAATGTCACATGCTACAATCATACGCAACTCTAAAGTCCATAGATACTATCCAGAAAGAAACAAGCAAACACAGAAGCTGTAGCAAGAGCTGGGACTGAGTTAGCCACCCCAGAAGCAGATGTTTCCAGATTCATTCAGCCATATCTGGACAAACTGGTGTGGAATTGGTGTGCAAAGCACCCAGAGAAGCAGAGTCAACCTGGTTTTGGAGAAAGCAAAGTCTTTTTCTTGGGCAAGTGGATTCAATGTCATGTTTACAAACACCATATCATTTTTAACCGGATTCTGCAGGTTTCACTCAGAAAACACGAATGTGTACCTGTTGTCTCTGCATGTGAAACAAATTAGCGTTTGCCAACAGAAAAAATGTTACGTTCTACAATTCATACGCATCTGTAAAATCCATAGATACTATCCAGAAAACACAAGACAACACGGAAGCTGTAGCAAAAGCTGGGATTGAGTTAGCCACCAAAGAACCGGATGTTTCTGGTTTCATCCAGCCCTATCTGGACAAACTGGTGTGGAATTGGTGTGCAAAGCACCCACAAAAGCAGAGTCAACCTGGTTTTGGAGAAAAGCAAAGTCTTTTTCTTGGGCAAGTGGATTCAATCTCATGTTTACGAACACAGTTATCATTTCTAACATGGTTTCTGCAGGTTTTCACTCAGAAAACACGAATGTGTACCTGTTGTATCTTCATGTGAAACCAATTAGCGTTTGCCAACAGAAACACCAAATGTCACATGCTATAATTCATACGCAACTCTAAAGTCCATAGATACTCTCCAGAAAGAAACAAGCAAACACAGAAGCTGTTGCAAGCGCTGGGATTGAGTTAGCCACACCAGAAGCAGATATTTCCGGATTCATCCAGCCCTATCTGGACAAACTCGTGTGGAATTGGTGTGCAAAGCACACAGAGAAGCAGATTCAACCTGGTTTTGGAGAAAAGCAAAGTCTTTTTCTTGGGCAAGTGGATTCAATGTCATGTTTACAAACACATATATCATTTTTAACCTGGTTTCTGCAGCTTTTCAATCAGAAAACACGAATGTGTACCTGTTTTGTCTCCATGTGAAACCAATTAGTGTTTGCCAAAAGAAAAAGAAAATGTTACATGCTACCATGCATTCACAACTATAAGTCCATAGATACTATCTAGAAAACACAAGCAAACACAGAAGCTGTAGGAAGAGCTGGGATTGAGTTAGCCACCACAAAACCGGATGTTTCTGGTTTGATTGAGATTATCTGGACAAACTGGTGTGGAATTGGTGTGCAAAGCACCCAGAGAAGCAGAGTCAACCTGGCTTTGGAGAAAAGCAAAGTCTTTTTCTTGGGCAAGTTTATTCAATGTCATGTTTACAAACACAAATACCTTTTGTAACCTGGTTTCAGTGGCTTTTCACACAGAAAACACTAATGTGTACCTGTCGTCTCTGAAGGTGAAATCAATTAGCATTTGCCAACAGAAAAACCAAATGTCACATGCTACAATTCATACGCAACTCTAAAGTCCATAGATACTATCCAGAAAAAAACAAGCAAACACAGAAGCTGTAGCAAGAGCTGGGATTGAGTTAGCCACCCCAGAAGCAGATATTTCCGGATTCATCCAGCCATATCTGGACAAACTGGTGTGGAATTGGTGTGCAAAGCACCCAGAGAAGCAAAGTCAACCTGGCTTTGGAGAAAAGCAAAGTCTTTTTCTTGGGCAAGTGGATTCAATGTCATGTTTACAAACACCAATATCATTTTTAACATGGTTTCTGCAGCTTTTCACTAAGAAAACACGAATGTGTACTTGTTGCATCAGCATGTGAAACAAATTAGCATTTGCCAACAGAAAAAATGTTACATTCTACAATTCATACTCAACTCTAAAGTCCATAGATACTATCCAGAAAAAAACAAGCAAACACAGAAGCTGTAGCAAGAGCTGGGATTGAGTTAGCCACCACAGAACAGGATATTTCTGGTTTCATCCAGCCCTGTCTGGACAAACTGGTGTGGAATTGGTGTGCAAAGCACCCACAAAAGCAGAGTCAACCTGGTTTTGGAGAAAAGCAAAGTCTATTTCTTGGGCAAGTGGATTCAATGTCATGTTTATAAAAACAAATATCATTTGTAACCTGGTTTCTGCAGCTTTTCACTCAGAAAACACGAATGTGTACCTGTTGTCTCAGCATGTGAAACCAATTAGCGTTTGCCAACAGAAAAAATGATACATTCTACAATTCATACGCAACTCTAAAATCTATAGATACTAACCAGAAAACACAAACAAACACAGAAGCTGTAGCAAGAGCTGGGATTGAGTTAGCCACCACAGAACCGGATGTTTCTGGTTTCATCCAGCCCTATCTGGACAAACTGGTGTGGAATTGGTGTGCAAAGCACCCACAAAAGCAGAGTCAACCTGGTTTTGGAGAAAAGCAAAGTCTTTTTCTTGGGCAAGTGGATTCAATCTCATGTTTACGAACACAGTTATCATTTCTAACATGGTTTCTGCAGGTTTTCACTCAGAAAACACGAATGTGTACCTGTTTTGTCTCCATGTGAAACCAATTAGTGTTTGCCAACAGAAAAACAAAATGTTACATGCTACAATGCATTCAAACTCTAAAGTCCATAGATACTATCCAGAAAACAGAAGACAACACAGAAGCTGTAGCAAGAGCTGGGTTTTAGTTAGCCACCACAAAACCGGATGTTTCTGGTTTGATTGAGACTTATCTGGACACACTGGTGTGGAATTGGTGTGCAAAGCACCCAGAAAAGCAGAGTCAACCTGGTTTTGGAGAAAAGCAAAGTCTTTTTCTTGGGCAAGTGGATTCAATCTCATGTTTACGAACACAAATATCATTTGTAACCTGGTTTCAGTGGCTTTTCACTCAGAAAACACGAATGTGTACCTGTTGTATCTGCATGTGAAACCAATTAGCGTTTGCCAACAGAAACACCAAATGTCACATGCTATAATTCATACGCAACTCTAAAGTCCATAGATACTCTCCAGAAAGAAACAAGCAAACACAGAAGCTGTTGCAAGAGCTGGGATTGAGTTAGCCACTCCAGAAGCAGATATTTCCGGATTCATCCAGCCCTATCTGGACAAACTCTTGTGGAATTGGTGTGCAAAGCACCCAGAGAAGCAGAGTCAACCTGGTTGTGGAGAAAACCAAAGTCTTTTTCTTGGGCAAGTGGATTCAATGTCATGTTTACAAACACAAATATCATTTGTAACCTGGTTTCTGCAGCTTTTCAATCAGAAAACACGAATGTGTACCTGTTTTGTCCTCATGTGAAACCAATTAGTGTTTGCCAAAAGAAAAAGAAAATGTTACATGCTACAATGCATTCACAAGTATAAGTCCATAGATACTATCTAGAAAACACAAGCAAACACAGAAGCTGTAGGAAGAGCTGGGATTGAGTTAGCAACCACAAAACCGGATGTTTCTGGTTTGATTGAGATTATCTGGACAAACTGGTGTGGAATTGGTGTGCAAAGCACCCAGAGAAGCAAAGTCAACCTGGCTTTGGAGAAAAGCAAAGTCTTTTTCTTGGGCAAGTGGATTCAATGTCATGTTTACAAACACCAATATCATTTTTAACATGGTTTCTGCAGCTTTTCACTAAGAAAACACGAATGTGTACTTGTTGCATCAGCATGTGAAACAAATTAGCATTTGCCAACAGAAAAAATGTTACATTCTACAATTCATACTCAACTCTAAAGTCCATAGATACTATCCAGAAAAAAACAAGCAAACACAGAAGCTGTAGCAAGAGGTGGGATTGAGTTAGCCACCACAGAACTGGATATTTCTGGTTTCATCCAGCCCTATCTGGACAAACTGGTGTGGAATTGGTGTGCAAAGCACCCACAAAAGCAGAGTCAACCTGGTTTTGGAGAAAAGCAAAGTCTATTTCTTGGGCAAGTGGATTCAATGTCATGTTTATAAAAACAAATGTCATTTGTAACCTGGTTTCTGCAGCTTTTCACTCAGAAAACACGAATGTGTACCTGTTGTCTCAGCATGTGAAACCAATTAGCGTTTGCCAACAGAAAAAATGATACATTCTACAATTCATACGCAACTCTAAAATCTATAGATACTAACCAGAAAACACAAACAAACACAGAAGCTGTAGCAAGAGCTGTTATTGAGTTAGCCACCACAAAACCGGATGTTTCTGGTTTGATTGAGACTTATCTGGACAAACTGGTGTGGAATTGGTGTGCAAAGCACCCAGAAAAGCAGAGTCAACCTGGTTTTGGAGAAAAGCAAAGTCTTTTTCTTGGGCAAGTGGATTCAATCTCATGTTTACGAACACAAATATCATTTGTAACCTGGTTTCAGTGGCTTTTCACTCAGAAAACACGAATGTGTACCTGTTGTATCTGCATGTGAAACCAATTAGCGTTTGCCAACAGAAACACCAAATGTCACATGCTATAATTCATACGCAACTCTAAAGTCCATAGATACACTCCAGAAAGAAACAAGCAAACACAGAAGCTGTTGCAAGAGCTGGGATTGAGTTAGCCACACCAGAAGCAGATATTTCCGGATTCATCCAGCCCTATCTGGACAAACTCTTGTGGAATTGGTGTGCAAAGCACACAGAGAAGCAGAGTCAACCTGGTTTTGGAGAAAAGCAAAGTCTTTTTCTTGGGCAAGTGGATTCAATGTCATGTATACAAACACAAATATCACTTTTAACCTGGTTTCTGCAGCTTTTCAATCAGAAAACACGAATGTGTACCTGTTTTGTCTCCATGTGAAACCAATTAGTGTTTGCCAAAAGAAAAAGAAAATGTTACATGCTACAATGCATTCACAACTATAAGTCCATAGATACTATCTAGAAAACACAAGCAAACACAGAAGCTGTAGGAAGAGCTGGGATTGAGTTAGCCACCACAAAACCGGATGTTTCTGGTTTGATTGAGATTATCTGGACAAACTGGTGTGGAATTGGTGTGCAAAGCACCCAGAGAAGCAGAGTCAACCTGGCTTTGGAGAAAAGCAAAGTCTTTTTCTTGGGCAAGTTTATTCAATGTCATGTTTACAAACACAAATACCTTTTGTAACCTGGTTTCAGTGGCTTTTCACACAGAAAACACTAATGTGTACCTGTCGTCTCTGAAGGTGAAATCAATTAGCATTTGCCAACAGAAAAACCAAATGTCACATGCTACAATTCATACGCAACTCTAAAGTCCATAGATACTATCCAGAAAAAAACAAGCAAACACAGAAGCTGTAGCAAGTGCTGGGATTGAGTTAGCCACCCCAGAAGCAGATATTTCCGGATTCATCCAGCCATATCTGGACAAACTGGTGTGGAATTGCTGTGCAAAGCACCCAGAGAAGCAAAGTCAACCTGGCTTTGGAGAAAAGCAAAGTCTTTCTCTTGGGCAAGTGGATTCAATGTCATGTTTACAAACACCAATATCATTTTTAACATGGTTTCTGCAGCTTTTCACTAAGAAAACACGAATGTGTACTTGTTGCATCAGCATGTGAAACAAATTAGCATTTGCCAACAGAAAAAATGTTACATTCTACAATTCATACTCAACTCTAAAGTCCATAGATACTATCCAGAAAAAAACAAGCAAACACAGAAGCTGTAGCAAGAGGTGGGATTGAGTTAGCCACCACAGAACAGGATATTTCTGGTTTCATCCAGCCCTATCTGGACAAACTGGTGTGGAATTGGTGTGCAAAGCACCCACAAAAGCAGAGTCAACCTGGTTTTGGAGAAAAGCAAAGTCTATTTCTTGGGCAAGTGGATTCAATGTCATGTTTATAAAAACAAATATCATTTGTAACCTGGTTTCTGCAGCTTTTCACTCAGAAAACACGAATGTGTACCTGTTGTCTCAGCATGTGAAACCAATTAGCGTTTGCCAACAGAAAAAATGATACATTCTACAATTCATACGCAACTCTAAAATCTATAGATACTAACCAGAAAACACAAACAAACACAGAAGCTGTAGCAAGAGCTGGGATTGAGTTAGCCACCACAGAACCGGATGTTTCTGGTTTGATTGAGACTTTTCTGGACAAACTGGTGTGGAATTGGTGTGCAAAGCACCAAGAGAAGCAGAGTCAACCTGGTTGTGGAGAAAAGCAAAGTCTTTGTAACCTGCTTTCTGCACGGTTTTACTCAGAAAACATGAATGTGTACCTGTTGTGTCTCCATGCGAAACCAATTAGTGTTTGCCAACAGAAAAACAAAATGTTACATGCTACAATTCATTCACAACTCTAAAGTCCATAGATACTATCCAGAAAACACAAGACAACACAGAAGCTGTAGCAAGAGCTGGGATTGAGTTAGCCACCACAGAACCGGATGTTACTGGTTTGATTGTGACTTATCTGGACAAACTGGTGTGGAATTGCTGTGCAAAGCACCCAGAGAAGCAGAGTCAACCTGGCTTTGGAGAAAAGCAAAGTCTTTTCCTTGGGCAAGTGGATTCAATGTCATGTTTACAAACACAAATACCATTTGTAACCTGGTTTCAGTGGCTTTTCACTCAGAAAACACGAATGTGTACCTGTTGTCTCTGCATGTGAATGAAATTAGCATTTGCCAACAGAAAAAATGTTACATTCTACAATTCATACGCAACTCTAAAGTCCATAGATACTATCCAGAAAAAACAAGACAACACAGAAGCTGTAGCAAGAGCTGGGATTGAGTTAGCCACCCCTGAAGCAGATATTTCCTGATTAATCCAGCCATATCTGGACAAACTGGTGTGGAATTGTTGTGCAAAAAACCCAGAGAAGCAGAGTCAACCTGGTTTTGGAGAAAAGCAAAGTCTTTTTTTTGGGCAAGTGGATTCAATGTCATGTTCACAAACACCAATATCATTTTAACCTGGTTTCTGCAGCTTTTCACTCAGAAAACACGAATGTGTACCTGTTGTATCTGCATGTGAAACAAATAAGCGTTTGCCAACACAAAAAATGTTACATTCTACAATTCATTCGCAACTCTAAAGTCCATAGATACTATCCAGAAAACACAAGACAACACAGAAGCTGTAGCAAGAGCTGGGATTGAGTTAGCCACAACAGAACCGGATGTTTCTGGTTTGATTGAGACTTATCTGGACAAACTGGTGTGGAATTGGTGTGCAAAGCACCCAGTGAAGCAGAGTCAACCTGGTTTTGGAGAAAAGCAAAGTCTTTTTCTTGGGCAAGTGGATTCAGTCTCATGGTTACGAACACAATTATCATTTGTAACCTGGTTTCTGCAGGTTTTTACTCAGAAAACACGAATGTGTACCTGTTTTGTCTCCATGTGAAACCAATTAGTGTTTGCCAAAAGAAAAACAAAATGTTCCATGCTCAATGCATTCACAACTCTAAAGTCCATAGATACTATCCAGAAAACACAAGACAACACAGAAGCTGGAGCAAGAGCTGGGATTGAGTTAGCCACCCCAGAAGCAGATATTTCCGGATTCACCAGCCATATCTGGACAAACTAGTGTGGAATTGGTGTGCAAAGCACCCAGAGAAGCAGAGTCAACCTGGTTTTGGAGAAAAGCAAAGTCTTTTTCTTGGGCAAGTGGATTCAATGTCATGTATACAAACACAAATATCATTTTTAACCTGGTTTCTGCAGCTTTTCAATCAGAAAACACGAATGTGTACCTGTTTTGTCTCCATGTGAAACCAATTAGTGTTTGCCAAAAGAAAAAGAAAATGTTACATGCTACAATGCATTCACAAGTATAAGTCCATAGATACTATCTAGAAAACACAAGCAAACACAGAAGCTGTAGGAAGAGCTGGGATTGAGTTAGCCACCACAAAACCGGATGTTTCTGGTTTGATTGAGATTATCTGGACAAACTGGTGTGGAATTGGTGTGCAAAGCACCCAGAGAAGCAGAGTCAACCTGGCTTTGGAGAAAAGCAAAGTCTTTTTCTTGGGCAAGTTTATTCAATGTCATGTTTACAAACACAAATACCTTTTGTAACCTGGTTTCAGTGGCTTTTCACACAGAAAACACTAATGTGTACCTGTCGTCTCTGAAGGTGAAATCAATTAGCATTTGCCAACAGAAAAACCAAATGTCACATGCTACAATTCATACGCAACTCTAAAGTCCATAGATACTATCCAGAAAAAAACAAGCAAACACAGAAGCTGTAGCAAGTGCTGGGATTGAGTTAGCCACCCCAGAAGCAGATATTTCCGGATTCATCCAGCCATATCTGGACAAACTGGTGTGGAATTGCTGTGCAAAGCACCCAGAGAAGCAAAGTCAACCTGGCTTTGGAGAAAAGCAAAGTCTTTCTCTTGGGCAAGTGGATTCAATGTCATGTTTACAAACACCAATATCATTTTTAACATGGTTTCTGCAGCTTTTCACTAAGAAAACACGAATGTGTACTTGTTGCATCAGCATGTGAAACAAATTAGCATTTGCCAACAGAAAAAATGTTACATTCTACAATTCATACTCAACTCTAAAGTCCATAGATACTATCCAGAAAAAAACAAGCAAACACAGAAGCTGTAGCAAGAGGTGGGATTGAGTTAGCCACCACAGAACAGGATATTTCTGGTTTCATCCAGCCCTATCTGGACAAACTGGTGTGGAATTGGTGTGCAAAGCACCCACAAAAGCAGAGTCAACCTGGTTTTGGAGAAAAGCAAAGTCTATTTCTTGGGCAAGTGGATTCAATGTCATGTTTATAAAAACAAATATCATTTGTAACCTGGTTTCTGCAGCTTTTCACTCAGAAAACACGAATGTGTACCTGTTGTCTCAGCATGTGAAACCAATTAGCGTTTGCCAACAGAAAAAATGATACATTCTACAATTCATACGCAACTCTAAAATCTATAGATACTAACCAGAAAACACAAACAAACACAGAAGCTGTAGCAAGAGCTGGGATTGAGTTAGCCACCACAGAACCGGATGTTTCTGGTTTGATTGAGACTTTTCTGGACAAACTGGTGTGGAATTGGTGTGCAAAGCACCAAGAGAAGCAGAGTCAACCTGGTTGTGGAGAAAAGCAAAGTCTTTGTAACCTGCTTTCTGCACGGTTTTACTCAGAAAACATGAATGTGTACCTGTTGTGTCTCCATGCGAAACCAATTAGTGTTTGCCAACAGAAAAACAAAATGTTACATGCTACAATTCATTCACAACTCTAAAGTCCATAGATACTATCCAGAAAACACAAGACAACACAGAAGCTGTAGCAAGAGCTGGGATTGAGTTAGCCACCACAGAACCGGATGTTACTGGTTTGATTGTGACTTATCTGGACAAACTGGTGTGGAATTGCTGTGCAAAGCACCCAGAGAAGCAGAGTCAACCTGGCTTTGGAGAAAAGCAAAGTCTTTTCCTTGGGCAAGTGGATTCAATGTCATGTTTACAAACACAAATACCATTTGTAACCTGGTTTCAGTGGCTTTTCACTCAGAAAACACGAATGTGTACCTGTTGTCTCTGCATGTGAATGAAATTAGCATTTGCCAACAGAAAAAATGTTACATTCTACAATTCATACGCAACTCTAAAGTCCATAGATACTATCCAGAAAAAACAAGACAACACAGAAGCTGTAGCAAGAGCTGGGATTGAGTTAGCCACCCCTGAAGCAGATATTTCCTGATTAATCCAGCCATATCTGGACAAACTGGTGTGGAATTGTTGTGCAAAAAACCCAGAGAAGCAGAGTCAACCTGGTTTTGGAGAAAAGCAAAGTCTTTTTTTTGGGCAAGTGGATTCAATGTCATGTTCACAAACACCAATATCATTTTAACCTGGTTTCTGCAGCTTTTCACTCAGAAAACACGAATGTGTACCTGTTGTATCTGCATGTGAAACAAATAAGCGTTTGCCAACACAAAAAATGTTACATTCTACAATTCATTCGCAACTCTAAAGTCCATAGATACTATCCAGAAAACACAAGACAACACAGAAGCTGTAGCAAGAGCTGGGATTGAGTTAGCCACAACAGAACCGGATGTTTCTGGTTTGATTGAGACTTATCTGGACAAACTGGTGTGGAATTGGTGTGCAAAGCACCAAGAGAAGCAGAGTCAACCTGGTTTTGGAGAAAAGCAAAGTCTTTTTCTTGGGCAAGTGGATTCAGTCTCATGGTTACGAACACAATTATCATTTGTAACCTGGTTTCTGCAGGTTTTTACTCAGAAAACACGAATGTGTACCTGTTTTGTCTCCATGTGAAACCAATTAGTGTTTGCCAAAAGAAAAACAAAATGTTCCATGCTCAATGCATTCACAACTCTAAAGTCCATAGATACTATCCAGAAAACACAAGACAACACAGAAGCTGTAGCAAGAGCTGGGATTGAGTTAGCCACCCCAGAAGCAGATATTTCCGGATTCACCAGCCATATCTGGACAAACTAGTGTGGAATTGGTGTGCAAAGCACCCAGAGAAGCAGAGTCAACCTGGTTTTGGAGAAAAGCAAAGTCTTTTTCTTGGGCAAGTGGATTCAATGTCATGTTTACAAACACCAATATCATTTTTAACCTGGTTTCTGCAGCTTTTCACTCAGAAAACACGAATGTGTACCTGTTGTATCTGCATGTGAAACAAATTAGCGTTTGCCAACAGAAATAATGTTACATTCTACAAATCATACGCAACTCTAAAATCCATAGATACTATCCACAAAACACAAGACAACACAGAAGCTGTAGCAAGAGCTGGGATTGAGTTAGCCACCACAGAACCGGATATTTCTGGTTTCATCCAGCCCTATCTGGACAAACTGGTGTGGAATTGGTGTGCAAAGCACCCAGAGAAGCAGAGTCAACCTGGTTGTCGAGAATAGCAAAGTCTTTTTCTTGCGCAAGTGGATTCAATCTCATGTTTACGAACACAATTATCATTTGTAACCTGGTTTCTGCAGGTTTTTACTCAGAAAACACGAATGTGTACCTGTTTTGTCTCCATGTGAAACCAATTACCGTTTGCCAAAAGAAAAACAAAATGTTACATGATACAATGCAATCACAACTCTAAAGTCCATAGATACTATCCAGAAAGCACAACCAAACACAGAAGCTGTAGCAAGAGCTGGGATTGAGTTAGCCACCACAAAACCGGATATTTCTGGTTTGATTGAAACTTATCTGGACAAACTGGTGTGGAATTGGTTTGCAAAGCAGCCAGAGAAGCAGAGTCAACCTGGCTTTGGAGAAAAGCATAGTCTTTTTCTTGGACAAGTGGATTCAGTGTCATATTTACAAACACAAATACCATTTGTAACGTGGTTTCAGTGGCTTTTCTCTCAGAAAACACGAATGTGTACCTGTTGTCTCTGCATGTGAAACCAATTAGCGTTTGCCAACAGAAAAACCAAATGTCACATGCTACAATTCATATGCAACTCTAAGTCCATAGATAAGATCCCGAAAAAAACAAGCAAATACAGAAGCGGTAGCAAGAGCTGAGATTGAGTTAGCCACCACAGAACCGGATATTTCTGATTTCTTCTAGCCCTATCTGGACAAACTGGTGTGGAATTGGTGTGCAAAGCACCCAGAGAAGCAGAGTCAACCTGGTTTTGGAGAAAAGCAAAGTCTTTTTCTTGGGCAAGTGGATTCAATGTCATGTTTACAAACACCAATATCATTTTTAACCTGGTTTTTGCAGCTTTTCACTCAGAAAACACGAATGTGTACCTCTTGTCTCTGCATGTGAAACCAATTAGCGTTTGCCAACAGAAAAAATGTTACATTCTACAATTCATACGCAACTCTAAAGTCCATAGATACTATCCAGAAAACACAAGACAACACAGAAGCTGTAGCAAGAGCTGGGATTGAGTTAGCCACCACAGAACCGGATGTTTCTGGTTTGATTGAGACTTATCTGGACAAACTCGTGTGGAATTGTTGTGCAAAGCACCCAGAGAAGCGGAGTCAACCTAGTTGTGGAGAACAGCAAAGTCTTTTTCTGGGGAAAGTGGATTCAATCTCATGTTTACGAACACAATTATCATTTGTAACCTGGTTTCTGCAGGTTTTTACTCAGAAAACATGAATGTGTACCTGTTTTGTCTCCATGTGAAACCAATTAGTGTTTGCCAAAAGAAAAACAAATTGTTACATGCTACAATGCATTCACAACTCTAAAGTCCATAGATACTATCCAGAAAGAAACAAGCAAACACAGAAGCTGTAGCAAGAGCTGGAATTGAGTTAGCCACCCCAGAAGCAGATATTTCCGGATTCATCCAGCCATATCTGGAAAAACTGGTGTGGAATTGGTGTGCAAAGCACCCAGAGAAGCAGAGTCAACCTGGTTTTGGAGAAAAGCAAAGTCTTTTTCGTGGGCAAGGGGATTCAATGTCATGTTTACAAACACCAATATCATTTATAACCTGTTTTCTGCAGCTTTTCACTCAGAAAACACGAATGTGTACCTCTTGTCTGTGCATGTGAAACCAATTAGCGTTTGCCAACAAAAAACCAAATGTCACATGCTACAATTCATACGCAACTCTAAAGTCCATAGATACTATCCAGAAAAGACAACACAACACAGAAGCTGTAGCAGGAGCTGGGATTGAGTTAGCCACCACAGAACCGGATATTTCTGGGTTCATCCAGCCCTATCTGGACAAACTGGTGTGGAATTGGTGCGCAAAGCACACAGAGAAGCAGAGTCAACCTGGTTGTGGAGAAAAGCAAAGTCTTTTTCTTGGGCAAGTGGATTCAATGTCATGTTTACAAACACAAATATCATTTGTAACCTGGTTTCTGCAGCTTTTCACTCAGAAAACACGAATGTGTACCTGTTGTCTCTGCATGTGAAACAAATTAGCGTTTGCCAACAGAAAAAATGTTAGATTCTACAATTCATACGCAACTCTAAAGTCCATAGATACTATCCAGAAAACAGAAGACAACACAGAAGCTGTAGCAAGAGCTGGGATTGAGTTAGCCACCACAGAACCGGATATTTCTGGTTTCATCCAGCTCTGTCTGGACAAACTCTTGTGGAATTGGTGTGCAAAGCACCCAGAGAAGCAGAGTCAACCTGGTTGTGGAGAACAGCAAAGTCTTTCTCTTGGGCAAGTGGATTCAATGTCATGTTTACAAACACCAATATCATTTTTAACCTGGATTCTGCAGGTTTTCACTCAGAAAACACGAATGTGTACCTGTTGTATCTGAATGTGAAACAAATTAACGTTTGCCAACAGAAAAAATGTTACATTCTACAATTCATACGCAACTCTAAAATCCATAGATAATATCCAGAAAAGACAAGATAACACAGAAGCTGTAGCAAGAACTGGGATTGAGTTAGCCACCACAGAACCGGATATTTCTGGTCTCATCCAGCCCCATCTGACAAACTGGTGTGGAGTTGGTGTGCAAAGCACCCAGAGAAGCAGAGTCAACCTGGTTTTGGAGAAAAGAAAAGTCTTTTTCTTGCGCAAGTGTATTCAATCTCATGTTTACAAACACAAATATCATTTATAACCTGTTTTCTGCCGATTTTCAGTTAGAAAACAAGAATGTGTACCTCTTGTCTCTCCATGTGAAACAAATTAGCGTTTGCCAACAGAAAAAATGTTACATTCTACAATTCATCCGCAACTCTAAAGTCCATAGATACTATCCAGAAAACACAAGACAACACAGAAGCTGTAGCAAGAGCTGGGATTGAGTTAGCCACCACAGAACCGGATATTTCTGGTTTCATCCAGCCCTATCTGGACAAACTGGTGTGGAATTGGTGTGCAAAGCACCCAGAGAAGCAGAGTCAACCTGGTTGTGGAGAAAAGCAAAGTCTTTTTCTTGGGTAAGTGGATTCAATCTCATGCTTACGCACACAATTATCATTTGTAACCTGGTTTCTGCAGGTTTTTACTCAGAAAACACGAATGTGTACCAGTTTTGTCTTTATGTGAAACCCATTACTGTTTGCCAACAGAAAAACCAAATGTTTCATGCTACAATGCATTCGCAACTCTAAAGTCCATAGATACTATCCAGAAAGCACAACCAAACACAGAAGCTGTACAAAGAGCTGGGATTGAGTTAGCCACCACAAAACCGGATATTTCTGGTTTGATTGAGACTTATCTGGACAAACTGGTGTGGAATTGGTGTGCAAAGCACCCAGAGAAGCAGAGTCAACCTTGCTTTGGAGAAAAGCATAGTCTTTTTCTTGGGCAAGTGGATTCAATGTCATATTTCCAAAACAAATACCATTTGTAACCTGGTTTCAGTGGCTTTTCTCTCAGAAAACAGGAATGTGTACCTGTTGCCTCTGCATGTGAAACCAATTAGCGTTTGCCAACAGAAAAACCAAATGTCACATGCTACAATTCATATGCAACTCTAAGTCCATAGATAAGATCCCGAAAAAAACAAGCAAATACAGAAGCTGTAGCAAGAGCTGAGATTGAGTTAGCCACCACAGAAGCAGATATTTCTGGATTCATCCAGCCCTATCTGGACAAACTCTAGTGGAATTGGTGTGCAAAGCACCCAGAGAAGCAGAGTCAACCTGGTTTTGGAGAAAAGCAAAGTCTTTTTCTTGGGCAAGTTAATTCAATGTCATGTTTACAAACACCAATATCATTTTTAACCTGGTTTCTGCATCTTTTCACTCAGAAAACACGAATGTATACCTCTTGTCTCTGCATGTGAAACTAATTAGCGTTTGCCAACAGAAAAAATGTTACGTTCTACAATTCATACGCAACTCTAAAGTCCATAGATACTATCCAGAAAACACAAGACTTCACAGACTGTAGCAAGAGCTGGGATTGAGTTAGCCACCACAGAACCGGATATTTCTGGTTTCATCCAGCCCTATCTGGACAAACTGGTGTGGAATTGGTGTGCAAAGCACCCAGAGAAGCAGAGTCAACCTGGTTGTGGAGAAAAGCAAAGTCTTTTTCTTGGGTAAGTGGATTCAATCTCATGCTTACGCACACAATTATCATTTGTAACCTGGTTTCTGCAGGTTTTTACTCAGAAAACACGAATGTGTACCTGTTTTGTCTTTATGTGAAACCCATTACTGTTTGCCAACAGAAAAACCAAATGTTTCATGCTACAATGCATTCGCAACTCTAAAGTCCATAGATACTATCCAGAAAGCACAACCAAACACAGAAGCTGTACAAAGAGCTGGGATTGAGTTAGCCACCACAAAACCGGATATTTCTGGTTTGATTGAGACTTATCTGGACAAACTGGTGTGGAATTGGTGTGCAAAGCACCCAGAGAAGCAGAGTCAACCTTGCTTTGGAGAAAAGCATAGTCTTTTTCTTGGGCAAGTGGATTCAATGTCATATTTCCAAAACAAATACCATTTGTAACCTGGTTTCAGTGGCTTTTCTCTCAGAAAACAGGAATGTGTACCTGTTGCCTCTGCATGTGAAACCAATTAGCGTTTGCCAACAGAAAAACCAAATGTCACATGCTACAATTCATATGCAACTCTAAGTCCATAGATAAGATCCCGAAAAAAACAAGCAAATACAGAAGCTGTAGCAAGAGCTGAGATTGAGTTAGCCACCACAGAAGCAGATATTTCTGGATTCATCCAGCCCTATCTGGACAAACTCTAGTGGAATTGGTGTGCAAAGCACCCAGAGAAGCAGAGTCAACCTGGTTTTGGAGAAAAGCAAAGTCTTTTTCTTGGGCAAGTTAATTCAATGTCATGTTTACAAACACCAATATCATTTTTAACCTGGTTTCTGCATCTTTTCACTCAGAAAACACGAATGTGTACCTCTTGTCTCTGCATGTGAAACTAATTAGCGTTTGCCAACAGAAAAAATGTTACATTCTACAATTCATACGCATCTCTAAAGTCCATAGATACTATCCAGAAAACACAAGACTTCACAGACTGTAGCAAGACCTGGGATTGAGTTAGCCACCACAAAACCGGATGTTTCTGCTTTGATTGAGACTTATCTGGACAAACTGGTGTGGAATTGGTGTGCAAAGCACCCAGAGAAGCGGAGTCAACCTGGTTGTGGAGAACAGCAAAGTCTTTTTCTTGGGCAAGTGGATTCAATGTCATGTTTACAAACACCAATATCATTTATAACCTGTTTTCTGCAGCTTTTCACTCAGAAAACAAGAATGTGTACCTGTTGTCTCTGCATGTGAAACCAATTAGCGTTTGCCAACAAAAAACCAAATGTCACATGCTACAATTCATACGCAGCTTTAAAGTCCATAGATACTATCCAGAAAAGACAACACAACACAGAATCTGTAGCAGGAGCTGGGATTGAGTTAGCCACCACAGAACTGGATATTTCTGGTTTCATCCAGCCCTATCTGGACAAACTGGTGTGGAATTGGTGCGCAAAGCACACAGAGAAGCAGAGTCAACCT
This sequence comes from Sylvilagus floridanus, assembly GCA_949820135.1. NCBI lineage: Eukaryota > Metazoa > Chordata > Mammalia > Lagomorpha > Leporidae > Sylvilagus > Sylvilagus floridanus. The sequence continues at coordinate 28,317,658 of OX463228.1, forward strand.
GGTTTTGGAGAAAAGCAAAGTCTTTTTCTTGGGCAAGTGGATTCAATGTCATGTTTACAAACACAAATATCATTTGTAACCTGGTTTCTGCAGCTTTTCACTCAGAAAACACGAATGTGTACCTCTTGTCTCTGCATGTGAAACCAATTAGCGTTTGCCAACAGAAAAAATGTTACATTCTACAATTCATACGCAACTCTTAAGTCCATAGATACTATCCAGAAAACAGAAGACAACACAGAAGCTGTTGCAAGAGCTGGGATTGAGTTATCCACCACAGAACCGGATATTTCTGGTTTCATCCAGCTCTATCTGGACAAACTGGTGTGGAATTGGTGTGCAAAGCACCCAGAGAAGCAGAGTCAACCTGGTTGTGGAGAAAAGCAAAGTCTTTCTCTTGGGCAAGTGGATTCAATATCATGTTTACAAACACCAATATATAGGCCGGCGCCGTGGCTCAACAGGCTAATCCTCCGCCTTGCGGCGCCGGCACACCGGGTTCTAGTCCCGGTCGGGGCGCCGGATTCTGTCCCGGTTGCCCCTCTTCCAGGCCAGCCCTCTGCTGTGGCCCGGGAGTGCAGTGGAGGATGGCCCAGGTGCTTGGGCCCTGCACCCCATGGGGAGACCAGGAAAAGCACCTGGCTCCTGGCTCCTGCCATCGGACAAGCGCGGTGCGCCGGCCGCAGCGTGCCAGCCGCGGCGGCCATTGGAGGCTGAACCAACGGCAAAAGGAAGACCTTTCTCTCTGTCTCTCTCTCTCACTGTCCACTCTGCCTGTAAAAAAAAAAAAAAAACAAACACCAATATCATTTTTAACCTGGATTCTGCAGCTTTTCACTCAGAAAACACGAATGTGTACCTCTTGTCTCTGCATGTGAAACAGATTAGCGTTTGCCAACAGAAAAAATGTTAGATTCTACAATTCATATGCAACTCTTAAGTCCATAGATACTATCCAGAAAACACAAGACAACACAGAAGCTGTAGCAAGAGCTGGGATTGAGTTAGCCACCACAGAACCGGATGTTTCTGGTTTGATTGAGACTTATCTGGACAAACTCGTGTGGAATTCGTGTGCAAAGCACCCAGAGAAGAAGAGTCAACCTGGTTTTGGAGAAAAGCAAAGTCTTTTTCTTGGGCAAGTGGATTCAATGTCATGTTTACAAACACCAATATCATTTGTAACCTGTTTTCTGCAGCTTTTCACTCAAAAAACACGAATGTGTACCTGTTGTCTCTGCATGTGAAACCAATTAGCGTTTGCCAACAAAAAACCAAATGTCACATGCTACAATTCATACGCAACTCTAAAGTCCATAGATACTATCCAGAAAAGACAACACAAAACAGAAGCTGTAGCAAGAGCTGGGATTGAGTTAGCCACCACAGAACCGGATATTTCTGGTTTCATCCAGCCCTATCTGGACAAACTGGTGTGGAATTGGTGTGCAAAGCACCCAGAGAAGCAGAGTCAACCTGGTTTTGGAGAAAAGCAAAGTCTTTTTCTTGGGCAAGTGGATTCAATGTCATGTTTACAAACACCAATATCATTTTAACCTGGTTTCTGCAGCTTTTCACTCAGAAAACACGAATGTGTACCTGTTGTCTCTGCATGTGAAACAAATTAGCGTTTGCCAACAGAAAAAATGTTAGATTCTACAATTCATACGCAACTCTAAAGTCCATAGATACTATCCAGAAAACAGAAGACAACACAGAAGCTGTAGCAAGAGCTGGGATTGAGTTAGCCACCACAGAACCGGATATTTCTGGTTTCATCCAGCTCTGTCTGGACAAACTCTTGTGGAATTGGTGTGCAAAGCACCCAGAGAAGCAGAGTCAACCTGGTTGTGGAGAACAGCAAAGTCTTTCTCTTGGGCAAGTGGATTCAATGTCATGTTTACAAACACCAATATCATTTTTAACCTGGATTCTGCAGGTTTTCACTCAGAAAACACGAATGTGTACCTGTTGTATCTGAATGTGAAACAAATTAACGTTTGCCAACAGAAAAAATGTTACATTCTACAATTCATACGCAACTCTAAAATCCATAGATAATATCCAGAAAAGACAAGATAACACAGAAGCTGTAGCAAGAACTGGGATTGAGTTAGCCACCACAGAACCGGATATTTCTGGTCTCATCCAGCCCCATCTGACAAACTGGTGTGGAGTTGGTGTGCAAAGCACCCAGAGAAGCAGAGTCAACCTGGTTTTGGAGAAAAGAAAAGTCTTTTTCTTGGGCAAGAGGATTCAATCTCATGTTTACAAACACAAATATCATTTATAACCTGTTTTCTGCCGATTTTCAGTTAGAAAACAAGAATGTGTACCTCTTGTCTCTCCATGTGAAACAAATTAGCGTTTGCCAACAGAAAAAATGTTACATTCTACAATTCATCCGCAACTCTAAAGTCCATAGATACTATCCAGAAAACACAAGACAACACAGAAGCTGTAGCAAGAGCTGGGATTGAGTTAGCCACCACAGAACCGGATATTTCTGGTTTCATCCAGCCCTATCTGGACAAACTGGTGTGGAATTGGTGTGCAAAGCACCCAGAGAAGCAGAGTCAACCTGGTTGTGGAGAAAAGCAAAGTCTTTTTCTTGGGTAAGTGGATTCAATCTCATGCTTACGCACACAATTATCATTTGTAACCTGGTTTCTGCAGGTTTTTACTCAGAAAACACGAATGTGTACCTGTTTTGTCTTTATGTGAAACCCATTACTGTTTGCCAACAGAAAAACCAAATGTTTCATGCTACAATGCATTCGCAACTCTAAAGTCCATAGATACTATCCAGAAAGCACAACCAAACACAGAAGCTGTACAAAGAGCTGGGATTGAGTTAGCCACCACAAAACCGGATATTTCTGGTTTGATTGAGACTTATCTGGACAAACTGGTGTGGAATTGGTGTGCAAAGCACCCAGAGAAGCAGAGTCAACCTTGCTTTGGAGAAAAGCATAGTCTTTTTCTTGGGCAAGTGGATTCAATGTCATATTTCCAAAACAAATACCATTTGTAACCTGGTTTCAGTGGCTTTTCTCTCAGAAAACAGGAATGTGTACCTGTTGCCTCTGCATGTGAAACCAATTAGCGTTTGCCAACAGAAAAACCAAATGTCACATGCTACAATTCATATGCAACTCTAAGTCATAGATAAGATCCCGAAAAAAACAAGCAAATACAGAAGCTGTAGCAAGAGCTGAGATTGAGTTAGCCACCACAGAAGCAGATATTTCTGGATTCATCCAGCCCTATCTGGACAAACTCTAGTGGAATTGGTGTGCAAAGCACCCAGAGAAGCAGAGTCAACCTGGTTTTGGAGAAAAGCAAAGTCTTTTTCTTGGGCAAGTTAATTCAATGTCATGTTTACAAATACCAATATCATTTTTAACCTGGTTTCTGCATCTTTTCACTCAGAAAACACGAATGTATACCTCTTGTCTCTGCATGTGAAACTAATTAGCGTTTGCCAACAGAAAAAATGTTACATTCTACAATTCATACGCAACTCTAAAGTCCATAGATACTATCCAGAAAACACAAGACTTCACAGACTGTAGCAAGAGCTGGGATTGAGTTAGCCACCACAGAACCGGATATTTCTGGTTTCATCCAGCCCTATCTGGACAAACTGGTGTGGAATTGGTGTGCAAAGCACCCAGAGAAGCAGAGTCAACCTGGTTGTGGAGAAAAGCAAAGTCTTTTTCTTGGGTAAGTGGATTCAATCTCATGCTTACGCACACAATTATCATTTGTAACCTGGTTTCTGCAGGTTTTTACTCAGAAAACACGAATGTGTACCTGTTTTGTCTTTATGTGAAACCCATTACTGTTTGCCAACAGAAAAACCAAATGTTTCATGCTACAATGCATTCGCAACTCTAAAGTCCATAGATACTATCCAGAAAGCACAACCAAACACAGAAGCTGTACAAAGAGCTGGGATTGAGTTAGCCACCACAAAACCGGATATTTCTGGTTTGATTGAGACTTATCTGGACAAACTGGTGTGGAATTGGTGTGCAAAGCACCCAGAGAAGCAGAGTCAACCTTGCTTTGGAGAAAAGCATAGTCTTTTTCTTGGGCAAGTGGATTCAATGTCATATTTCCAAAACAAATACCATTTGTAACCTGGTTTCAGTGGCTTTTCTCTCAGAAAACAGGAATGTGTACCTGTTGCCTCTGCATGTGAAACCAATTAGCGTTTGCCAACAGAAAAACCAAATGTCACATGCTACAATTCATATGCAACTCTAAGTCCATAGATAAGATCCCGAAAAAAACAAGCAAATACAGAAGCTGTAGCAAGAGCTGAGATTGAGTTAGCCACCACAGAAGCAGATATTTCTGGATTCATCCAGCCCTATCTGGACAAACTCTAGTGGAATTGGTGTGCAAAGCACCCAGAGAAGCAGAGTCAACCTGGTTTTGGAGAAAAGCAAAGTCTTTTTCTTGGGCAAGTTAATTCAATGTCATGTTTACAAACACCAATATCATTTTTAACCTGGTTTCTGCATCTTTTCACTCAGAAAACACGAATGTGTACCTCTTGTCTCTGCATGTGAAACTAATTAGCGTTTGCCAACAGAAAAAATGTTACATTCTACAAATCATACGCAACTCTAAAGTCCATAGATACTATCCAGAATACACAAGACTTCACAGACTGTAGCAAGAGCTGGGATTGAGTTAGCCACCACAGAACCGGATATTTCTGGTTTCATCCAGCCCTATCTGGACAAACTGGTGTGGAATTGGTGTGCAAAGCACCCAGAGAAGCAGAGTCAACCTGGTTGTGGAGAAAAGCAAAGTCTTTTTCTTGGGTAAGTGGATTCAATCTCATGCTTACGCACACAATTATCATTTGTAACCTGGTTTCTGCAGGTTTTTACTCAGAAAACACGAATGTGTACCTGTTTTGTCTTTATGTGAAACCCATTACTGTTTGCCAACAGAAAAACCAAATGTTTCATGCTACAATGCATTCGCAACTCTAAAGTCCATAGATACTATCCAGAAAGCACAACCAAACACAGAAGCTGTACAAAGAGCTGGGATTGAGTTAGCCACCACAAAACCGGATGTTTCTGGTTTGATTGAGACTTATCTGGACAAACTGGTGTGGAATTGGTGTGCAAAGCACCCAGAGAAGCAGAGTCAACCTTGCTTTGGAGAAAAGCATAGTCTTTTTCTTGGGCAAGTGGATTCAATGTCATATTTCCAAAACAAATACCATTTGTAACCTGGTTTCAGTGGCTTTTCTCTCAGAAAACAGGAATGTGTACCTGTTGCCTCTGCATGTGAAACCAATTAGCGTTTGCCAACAGAAAAACCAAATGTCACATGCTACAATTCATATGCAACTCTAAGTCCATAGATAAGATCCCGAAAAAAACAAGCAAATACAGAAGCTGTAGCAAGAGCTGAGATTGAGTTAGCCACCACAGAAGCAGATATTTCTGGATTCATCCAGCCCTATCTGGACAAACTCTAGTGGAATTGGTGTGCAAAGCACCCAGAGAAGCAGAGTCAACCTGGTTTTGGAGAAAAGCAAAGTCTTTTTCTTGGGCAAGTTAATTCAATGTCATGTTTACAAATACCAATATCATTTTTAACCTGGTTTCTGCATCTTTTCACTCAGAAAACACGAATGTATACCTCTTGTCTCTGCATGTGAAACTAATTAGCGTTTGCCAACAGAAAAAATGTTACATTCTACAATTCATACGCAACTCTAAAGTCCATAGATACTATCCAGAAAACACAAGACTTCACAGACTGTAGCAAGAGCTGGGATTGAGTTAGCCACCACAGAACCGGATATTTCTGGTTTCATCCAGCCCTATCTGGACAAACTGGTGTGGAATTGGTGTGCAAAGCACCCAGAGAAGCAGAGTCAACCTGGTTGTGGAGAAAAGCAAAGTCTTTTTCTTGGGTAAGTGGATTCAATCTCATGCTTACGCACACAATTATCATTTGTAACCTGGTTTCTGCAGGTTTTTACTCAGAAAACACGAATGTGTACCTGTTTTGTCTTTATGTGAAACCCATTACTGTTTGCCAACAGAAAAACCAAATGTTTCATGCTACAATGCATTCGCAACTCTAAAGTCCATAGATACTATCCAGAAAGCACAACCAAACACAGAAGCTGTACAAAGAGCTGGGATTGAGTTAGCCACCACAAAACCGGATATTTCTGGTTTGATTGAGACTTATCTGGACAAACTGGTGTGGAATTGGTGTGCAAAGCACCCAGAGAAGCAGAGTCAACCTTGCTTTGGAGAAAAGCATAGTCTTTTTCTTGGGCAAGTGGATTCAATGTCATATTTCCAAAACAAATACCATTTGTAACCTGGTTTCAGTGGCTTTTCTCTCAGAAAACAGGAATGTGTACCTGTTGCCTCTGCATGTGAAACCAATTAGCGTTTGCCAACAGAAAAACCAAATGTCACATGCTACAATTCATATGCAACTCTAAGTCCATAGATAAGATCCCGAAAAAAACAAGCAAATACAGAAGCTGTAGCAAGAGCTGAGATTGAGTTAGCCACCACAGAAGCAGATATTTCTGGATTCATCCAGCCCTATCTGGACAAACTCTGGTGGAATTGGTGTGCAAAGCACCCAGAGAAGCAGAGTCAACCTGGTTTTGGAGAAAAGCAAAGTCTTTTTCTTGGGCAAGTTAATTCAATGTCATGTTTACAAACACCAATATCATTTTTAACCTGGTTTCTGCATCTTTTCACTCAGAAAACACGAATGTGTACCTCTTGTCTCTGCATGTGAAACTAATTAGCGTTTGCCAACAGAAAAAATGTTACATTCTACAAATCATACGCAACTCTAAAGTCCATAGATACTATCCAGAATACACAAGACTTCACAGACTGTAGCAAGAGCTGGGATTGAGTTAGCCACCACAGAACCGGATATTTCTGGTTTCATCCAGCCCTATCTGGACAAACTGGTGTGGAATTGGTGTGCAAAGCACCCAGAGAAGCAGAGTCAACCTGGTTGTGGAGAAAAGCAAAGTCTTTTTCTTGGGTAAGTGGATTCAATCTCATGCTTACGCACACAATTATCATTTGTAACCTGGTTTCTGCAGGTTTTTACTCAGAAAACACGAATGTGTACCTGTTTTGTCTTTATGTGAAACCCATTACTGTTTGCCAACAGAAAAACCAAATGTTTCATGCTACAATGCATTCGCAACTCTAAAGTCCATAGATACTATCCAGAAAGCACAACCAAACACAGAAGCTGTACAAAGAGCTGGGATTGAGTTAGCCACCACAAAACCGGATGTTTCTGGTTTGATTGAGACTTATCTGGACAAACTGGTGTGGAATTGGTGTGCAAAGCACCCAGAGAAGCAGAGTCAACCTTGCTTTGGAGAAAAGCATAGTCTTTTTCTTGGGCAAGTGGATTCAATGTCATATTTCCAAAACAAATACCATTTGTAACCTGGTTTCAGTGGCTTTTCTCTCAGAAAACACGAATGTGTACCTGTTGCCTCTGCATGTGAAACCAATTAGCGTTTGCCAACAGAAAAACCAAATGTCACATGCTACAATTCATATGCAACTCTAAGTCCATAGATAAGATCCCGAAAAAAAACAAGCAAATACAGAAGCTGTAGCAAGAGCTGAGATTGAGTTAGCCACCACAGAAGCAGATATTTCTGGATTCATCCAGCCCTATCTGGACAAACTCTAGTGGAATTGGTGTGCAAAGCACCCAGAGAAGCAGAGTCAACCTGGTTTTGGAGAAAAGCAAAGTCTTTTTCTTGGGCAAGTTAATTCAATGTCATGTTTACAAACACCAATATCATTTTTAACCTGGTTTCTGCATCTTTTCACTCAGAAAACACGAATGTGTACCTCTTGTCTCTGCATGTGAAACAAATTAGCGTTTGCCAACAGAAAAAATGTTACATGCTACAATTCATACGCATCTCTAAAGTCCATAGATACTATCCAGAAAACACAAGACTTCACAGACTGTAGCAAGAGCTGGGATTGAGTTAGCCACCACAAAACCGGATGTTTCTGCTTTGATTGAGACTTATCTGGACAAACTGGTGTGGAATTGGTGTGCAAAGCACCCAGAGAAGCGGAGTCAACCTGGTTGTGGAGAACAGCAAAGTCTTTTTCTTGGGCAAGTGGATTCAATGTCATGTTTACAAACACCAATATCATTTATAACCTGTTTTCTGCAGCTTTTCACTCAGAAAACAAGAATGTGTACCTGTTGTCTCTGCATGTGAAACCAATTAGCGTTTGCCAACAAAAAACCAAATGTCACATGCTACAATTCATACGCAGCTTTAAAGTCCATAGATACTATCCAGAAAAGACAACACAACACAGAATCTGTAGCAGGAGCTGGGATTGAGTTAGCCACCACAGAACTGGATATTTCTGGTTTCATCCAGCCCTATCTGGACAAACTGGTGTGGAATTGGTGCGCAAAGCACACAGAGAAGCAGAGTCAACCTGGTTTTGGAGAAAAGCAAAGTCTTTTTCTTGGGCAAGTGGATTCAATGTCATGTTTACAAACACAAATATCATTTGTAACCTGGTTTCTGCAGCTTTTCACTCAGAAAACACGAATGTGTACCTCTTGTCTCTGCATGTGAAACCAATTAGCGTTTGCCAACAGAAAAAATGTTACATTCTACAATTCATACGCAACTCTTAAGTCCATAGATACTATCCAGAAAACAGAAGACAACACAGAAGCTGTTGCAAGAGCTGGGATTGAGTTATCCACCACAGAACCGGATATTTCTGGTTTCATCCAGCTCTATCTGGACAAACTGGTGTGGAATTGGTGTGCAAAGCACCCAGAGAAGCAGAGTCAACCTGGTTGTGGAGAAAAGCAAAGTCTTTCTCTTGGGCAAGTGGATTCAATGTCATGTTTACAAACACCAATATATAGGCCGGCGCCGTGGCTCAACAGGCTAATCCTCCGCCTTGCGGCGCCGGCACACCGGGTTCTAGTCCCGGTCGGGGTGCCGGATTCTGTCCCGGTTGCCCCTCTTCCAGGCCAGCCCTCTGCTGTGGCCCGGGAGTGCAGTGGAGGATGGCCCAGGTGCTTGGGCCCTGCACCCCATGGGGAGACCAGGAAAAGCACCTGGCTCCTGGCTCCTGCCATCGGACAAGCGCGGTGCGCCGGCCGCAGCGTGCCAGCCGCGGCGGCCATTGGAGGCTGAACCAACGGCAAAAGGAAGACCTTTCTCTCTGTCTCTCTCTCTCACTGTCCACTCTGCCTGTAAAAAAAAAAAAACAAACACCAATATCATTTTTAACCTGGATTCTGCAGCTTTTCACTCAGAAAACACGAATGTGTACCTCTTGTCTCTGCATGTGAAACAAATTAGCGTTTGCCAACAGAAAAAATGTTAGATTCTACAATTCATATGCAACTCTTAAGTCCATAGATACTATCCAGAAAACACAAGACAACACAGAAGCTGTAGCAAGAGCTGGGATTGAGTTAGCCACCACAGAACCGGATGTTTCTGGTTTGATTGAGACTTATCTGGACAAACTCGTGTGGAATTCGTGTGCAAAGCACCCAGAGAAGAAGAGTCAACCTGGTTTTGGAGAAAAGCAAAGTCTTTTTCTTGGGCAAGTGGATTCAATGTCATGTTTACAAACACCAATATCATTTGTAACCTGTTTTCTGCAGCTTTTCACTCAAAAAACACGAATGTGTACCTGTTGTCTCTGCATGTGAAACCAATTAGCGTTTGCCAACAAAAAACCAAATGTCACATGCTACAATTCATACGCAACTCTAAAGTCCATAGATACTATCCAGAAAAGACAACACAAAACAGAAGCTGTAGCAAGAGCTGGGATTGAGTTAGCCACCACAGAACCGGATATTTCTGGTTTCATCCAGCCCTATCTGGACAAACTGGTGTGGAATTGGTGTGCAAAGCACCCAGAGAAGCAGAGTCAACCTGGTTTTGGAGAAAAGCAAAGTCTTTTTCTTGGGCAAGTGGATTCAATGTCATGTTTACAAACACAAATATCATTTGTAACCTGGTTTCTGCAGCTTTTCACTCAGAAAACACGAATGTGTACCTGTTGTCTCTGCATGTGAAACCAATTACCGTTTGCCAACAGAAAAAATGTTAGATTCTACAATTCATACGCAACTCTAAAGTCCATAGATACAATCCAGAAAACAGAAGACAACACAGAAGCTGTAGCAAGAGCTGGGATTGAGTTAGCCACCACAGAACCGGATATTTCTGGTTTCATCCAGCTCTATCTGGACAAACTGGTGTGGAATTGGTGTGCAAAGCACCCAGAGAAGCAGAGTCAACCTGGTTGTGGAGAAAAGCAAAGTCTTTTTCTTGGGCAAGTGGATTCAATGTCATGTTTACAAACACCAATATCATTTTTAACCTGGTTTCAGTGGCTTTTCTCTCAGAAAACACGAATGTGTACCTGTTGTATCTGAATGTGAAACAAATTAGCGTTTGCCAAAAGAAAAAATGTTACATTCTACAATTCATACGCAACTCTAAAGTCCATAGATAATATCCAGAAAAGACAAGATAACACAGAAGCTGTAGCAAGAACTGGGATTTAGTTAGCCACCACAGAACCGGATATTTCTGGTCTCATCCAGCCCCATCTGACAAACTGGTGTGGAGTTGGTGTGCAAAGCACCCAGAGAAGCAGAGTCAACCTGGTTTTGGAGAAAAGCAAAGTCTTTTTCTTGGGCAAGTGGATTCAATGTCATATTTACAAACACAAATATCATTTATAACCTGTTTTCTGCCGATTTTCAGTCAGAAATCAAGAATGTGTACCACTTGTCTCTGCATGTGAAACAAATTAGCGTTTGCCAACAGAAAAAAGTTTACATTCTACAATTCATCCACAACCCTAAAGTCCATAGATACTATCCAGAAAACACAAGACAACACAGAAGCTGTAGCAAGAGGTGGGATTGAGTTAGCCACCACAGAACCGGATATTTCAGGTTTCATCCAGCCCTAAGTACCTTTTCATACAGATAGGTCTCAATCAAACCAGAAACATCCCGTTCTGTGGTGGCTAACTCAATCCCAGCTCTTGCTACAGCTTCTGTGTTTGGTTGTGCTTTCTGGATAGTATCTATGGACTTTAGAGTGGTGAATGCATTGTAGCATGTAACATTTTGTTTTTCTTTTGGCAAACGGTAATTGGTTTCACATGGAGACAAAACAGGTACACATTCGTATTTTCTGAGTAAAAACCTGCAGAAACCAGGTTACAAATGATAATTGTGTTCGTAAACATGAGATTGAATCCACTTGCCGAAGAAAAAGACTGCTTTTCTCCAAAACCAGGTTGACTCCTCTTCTCTGGGTGCTTTGCACACCAATTCCACACCAGTTTGTCCAGATAGGGCTGGATGAAACCAGAAATATCCGGTTCTGTGGTGGCTAACTCAATCCCAGCTCTTGCTACAACTTCTGTGTTGTGTTGTCTTTTCTGGATATTATCTATGGATTTTAGAGTTGCGTATGATTTGTAGAATGTAACATTTTTTCTGTTGGCAAACGCTAATTTGTTTCATATGCAGATACAACAGGTACACATTCGTGTTTTCTGAGTGAAAAGCTGCAGAAACCAGGTTAAAAATGATATTGGTGTTTGTAAACATGACATTGAATCCACTTGCCCAAGAAAGAGACTTTGCTTTTCTCCAAAACCAGGTTGACTCTGCTTCTCTGGGTGCTTTGCACACCAATGCCACACCAGTTGTCCAGATATTGCTGGTGAATCCGGAAATATCTGCTTCTTGGGTGGCTAACTCAATCCCAGCTCTTGCAACAGCTTCTGTGTTGTCTTGTGTTTTCTGGATAGTATCTATGGACTTTAGAGTTGTGAATGCATTGTAGCATGGAACATTTTGTTTTTCTTTTGGCAAACACTAATTGGTTTCACATGGAGACAAAACAGGTACACATTCGTGTTTTCTGAGTAAAAACCTGCAGAAACCAGATTACAAATGATAATTGTGTTCGTAAACATGAGTTTGAATCCACTTGCCCAAGAAAAAGACTTTGCTTTTCTCCAAGACCAGGTTGACTCTGCTTCTCTGGGTGCTTTGCACACCAATTCCACACCAGTTTGTCCAGATAAGTCTCAATCAAACCAGAAACATCCGGTTCTGTGGAGGCTAACTCAATCCCAGCCCCTGCTACAGCTTCTGTGTTGTCTTGTGTTTTCTGGATAGTATCTATGGACTTTAGAGTTGCGTATGAATTGTAGAATCTAACATTTTTTCTGTTGGCAAACGCTAATTTCTTTCACATGCAGATACAACAGGTACACATTCGTGTTTTCTGAGTGAAAAGCTGCAGAAACCAGGTTACAAATGATATTTGTGTTTGTAAACATGACATTGAATCCACTTGCACAAGAAAAAGACTTTGCTTTTCTCCACAACCAGGTTGACTCTGCTTCTCTGGGTGCTTTGCACACCAATTCCACACCAGTTTGTCCAGATAGGGCTGGATGAAACCAGAAATATCTGCTTCTGGGGTGGCTAACTCAATCCCAGCTCTTGCTACAGCTTCTGTGTTGTGTTGTCTTTTCTGGATAGTATCTATGGACTTTAGAGTTGCGTATGAATTGTAGCATGTGACATATTGATTTTTTTGTTGGCAAACGCTAATTGGTTTCACATGCAGAGACAACAGGTACACATTCGTGTTTTCTGAGTGAAAAGCTGCAGAATCCAGGTTAAAAATGATATTGGTGTTTGTAAACATGACATTGAATCCACTTGCTTAAGAAGAAGACTTTGCTTTTCTCCACAACCAGGTTGACTCTGCTTCTCTGGGTGCTTTGCACACCAATTCCACACCAGTTTGTCCAGATATGGCTGGATGAATCCGGAAATATCTGCTTCTGGGGTATCTAACTCAATCCCAGCTCTTGCTACAATTTCTGTGTTGTCTTGCGTTTTCTGGATAGTATCTATGGACTTTAGAGTTGTGAATGCATTGTAGCATTTAACAATTTGTTTTTCTTTTGGCCTACACTAATTGGTTTCACATGGAGACAAAACAGGTACACTTAGGGCTGCAAGGCACCAAGAAAAGCAGAGTCAACCTTGATTTGGAGAAAAGCAAAGTCTTTTTCTTGGGCAAGTGGATTCAATGATATGTTTACAAACACAAATATCATTTGTAACCTGGTTTCAGTGGATTTTCACTCAGAAAACACGAATGTGTACTGTTTTGTCTCCATGTGAAACCAATTAGTGTTTGCCAACTGAAAAACCAAATGTCACATGCTACAATTCATACGCAACTCTAAAGTCCATAGATACTATCCAGAAAAAAACAAGCATACACAGAAGCTGTAGCAAGAGCTGGGATTGCATTAGCCACCACAGAACCAGATATTTCCGGATTCGTCCAGCCCTATCTGGACAAACTGGTGTGGAATTGGTGTGCAAAGCACCCAGAGAAGCAGAGTCAACCTGGTTGTGGAGAAAAGCAAAGTCTTTTTCTTGGGCAAGTGGATTCAATAATATGTTTACAAGCACCAATATCATTTTTAACCTGGTTTCTGCAGGTTTTTACTCAGAAAACACGAATGTGTACCTCTTCTATCTGCATGTGAAACAAATTAGCATTTGCCAACAGAAAAAATATTACATTCTACAATTTATACGCCACTCTAAAGTCCATAGATACTATCCAGAAAACACAAGACAACACAGAAGCTGTAGTTAGAGCTGGGATTGAGTTAGCCACCACAAAACCGGATATTTCTGGTTTCATCCAGCCCTATCTGGACAAACTGGTGTGGGATTGGTGTGCAAAGCACCCAGAGAGGCAGAATCAACCTGGCTTTGGAGAACAGCAAAGTCTTTTTCTTGGGCAGGTGGATTCAATGTCATGTTTACAAACACAAATATCATTTGTACCCTGTTTCAGTGGCTTTTCACTCAGAAAACATGAATGTGTACCAGTTGTATCTGCATGTGAATCAAATTAGCATTTGCCAACAGAAAAAATGTTACATTCTACAATTCATACGCAACTCTAAAGATAATAGATACTATCCAGAAAACACAAGCAAACACAGAAGCTGTAGCAAGAGCTGGCATTGGGTTAGCCACCACAAAACCGGATGTTTCTGGTTTGATTGAGACTTATCTGGACAAACTGGTGTGGAATTGGTGTGCAAAGCACCCAGAGAGGCAGAATCAACCTGGCTTTGGAGAACAGCAAAGTATTTTTCTTGGGCAAGTGGATTCAATGTCATGTTTACAAACACAAATATCATTTTAACCTGGTTTCTGCAGCTTTTCACTCAGAAAACACGAATGTGTACCTGTTGTATCTGCATGTGAATCAAATTAGCATTTGCCAACAGAAAAAATGTTACATTCTACAATTCATACGCAACTCTAAAGTCCATAGATACTATCCAGAAAACACAAGACAACACAGAAGCTGTAGCAAGAGCTGGGATTGAGTTAGCCACCACAGAACCGGATATTTCTGGTTTCATCCAGCCCTATCTGGACAAACTGGTGTGGAATTGGTGTGCAAAGCACCCAGAGAAGCAGAGTCAACCTGGTTGTGGAGAAAAGCAAAGTCTTTTTCTTGGGCAAGTGGATTCAATGTCATGTTTACAAACACCAATATCATTTTTAACCTGGTTTCTGCAGCTTTTCACTCAGAAAACACGAATGTGTACCTGTTGTATCTGCATGTGAATCAAATTAGCATTTGCCAACAGAAAAAATGTTACATTCTACAATTCATACGCAACTCTAAAGTCCATAGATACTATCCAGAAAACACAAGACAACACAGAAGCTGTAGCAAGAGCTGGGATTGAGTTAGCCACCACAGAACCGGATATTTCTGGTTTCATCCAGCCCTATCTGGACAAACTGGTGTGGAATTGGTGTGCAAAGCACCCAGAGAAGCAGAGTCAACCTGGTTTTGGAGAAAAGCAAAGTCTTTTTCTTGGGCAAGTGGATTCAATGTCATGTTTACAAACACAAATACCATTTGTAACCTGGTTTCAGTGGCTTTTCACTCAGAAAACACGAATGTGTACCTGTTGTCTCTGCATGTGAAACCAATTAGTGTTTGCCAACAGAAAAACCAAATGTCACATGCTACAATTCATACGCAACTCTAAAGATAATAGATACTATCCAGAAAACACAAGCAAACACAGAAGCTGTAGCAAGAGCTGGGATTGAGTTAGCCACCCCAGAAGCAGATATTTCCGGATTCGTCCAGCCCTATCTGGACAAACTGGTGTGGAATTGGTGTGCAAAGCACCCAGAGAAGCAGAGTCAACCTGGTTTTGGAGAAAAGCAAAGTCTTTTTCTTGGGCAAGTGGATTCAATGTCATGTTTACAAGCACCAATATCATTTTTAACCTGGTTTCTGCAGCTTTTCACTCAGAAAACACGAATGTGTACCTCTTGTATCTGCATGTGAAACAAATTAGCATTTGCCATCAGAAAAAATATTACATTCTACAATTCATACGCCACTCTAAAGTCCATAGATATTATCCAGAAAACACAAGACAACACAGAAGCTGTAGCAAGAGCTGGGATTGAGTTAGCCACCCCAGAAGCAGATATTTCCGGATTCATCCAGCCATATCTGGACAAACTGGTGTGGAATTGGTGTGCAAAGCTCACAGAGAAGCAGAGTCAACCTGGTTTTGGAGAAAAGCAAAGTCTTTTTCTTGGGCAAGTGGATTCAATGTCATGTTTACAAACACAAATACCATTTGTAACCTGGTTTCAGTGGCTTTTCACTCAGAAAAAACGAATGTGTACCTGTTGTCTCTGCATGTGGAACCAATTAGCGTTTACCAACAGAAAAACCAATTGTTACATGCTACAATTCATACGCAACTCTAAAGTCCATAGATACTATCCAGAAAAAAACAAGCAAACACAGAAGCTGTAGCAAGAGCTGGGATTGAGTTAGCCACCCCAGAAGCAGATATTTCCGGATTCATCCAGCCATATCTGGACAAACTGGTGTGGAATTGGTGTGCAAAGCACCCAGAGAAGCAGAGTCATCCTGGTTGTGGAGAAAAGCAAAGTCTTTTTCTTGGGCAAGTGGATTCAATCTAATGTCTATGAACACAATAATCATTTGTAACCTGGTTTCAGTGGCTTTTCACTCAGAAAACAAAAATGTGTACCTGTTTTGTTTCCATGTGAAACCAATTAGTGTTTGCCAACAGAAAAACAAAATGTTACATGCCACAATGCATTCACAACTCTAAAGTCCATAGATACATCCAGAAAACACAAGCAAACACAGAAGCTGTAGCAAGAGCAGGGATTGAATTAGCCACCACAAAACCGGATGTTTCTGGTTTGATTGAGACTTATCTGGACAAACTGGTGTGGGATTGGTGTGCAAAGCACCCAGAGAAGCAGAGTCAACCTGGCTTTGGAGAAAAGCAAAGTCTTTTTCTTGGGCAAGTGGATTCAATGTAATGTTTACAAACACAAATACCATTTGTAACCTGGTTTCAGTGGCTTTTCACTCAGAAAACACGAATGTGTACCTGTTGTCTCTGCATGTGAAACCAATTAGCGTTTGCCAAGAAAACAATCTATATGTCACATGATACAATTCATACGCCACTCTAAAGTCCATAGATACTATCCAGAAAAGACAACACAACACAGAAGCTGTAGCAAGAGCTGAGATTGAGTTAGCCACCACAGAACCGGATATTTCTGGTTTCATCCAGCCCTATCTGGACAAACTGGTGTGGAATTGGTGTGCAAAGCACCCAGAGAAGCAGAGTCATCCTGGTTGTGGAGAAAAGCAAAGTCTTTTTCTTGGGCAAGTGGATTCAATGTCATGTTTACAAACACCAATATCATTTTTAACCTGGATTCTGCAGCTTTTCACTCAGAAAACACGAATGTGTACCTGTTGTCTCTGCATGTGAAACAAATTAGCATTTGCCAACAGAAAAAATGTTACATTCTACAATTCATACGCAACTCTAAAGTCCATAGATACTATCCAGAAAACACAAGACAACACAGAAGCTGTAGCAAGAGCTGGGATTGAGTTAGCCACCACAGAACCTGATGTTTCTGGTTTGATTGAGACTTATCTGGACAAACTGGTGTGGAATTGCTGTGAAAAGCACCCAGAGAAGCAGAGTCAACCTGGTTGTGGAGAAAGGCAAAGTCTTTTTCTTGGGCAAGTGTATTCAATGTCATGTTTACAAACACCAATATCATTTATAACCTGTTTTCTGCAGCTTTTCACTCAGAAAACACGAATGTGTACCTGTTGTCTCTGCATGTGAAACCAATTAGCGTTTGCCAACAAAAAACCAAATATCACATGCTACAATTCATACGCAACTCTAAAGTCCATAGATACTATCCAGAAAAGACAACACAACACAGAAGCTGTAGCAAGAGCTGGGATTGAGTTAGCCACCCCAGAACCGGATGTTTCTGGTTTGATTGAGACTTATCTGGACAAAATGGTGTGGAATTGGTGTGCAAAGCACCCAGAGAAGCAGAGTCAACCTGGCTTTGGAGAAAAGCAAAGTCTTTTTCTTGAGCAAGTGGATTCAATCTCATGTTTACGAACACAATTATCATTTGTAACCTGGTTTCTGCAGGTTTTTACTCAGAAAACACGAACGTGTACCTGTTTTGTCTCCATGTGAAACCAATTAGTGTTTGCCAAAAGAAAAACAAAATGTTCCATGCTAAAATGCATTCATAACTCTAAAGTCCATAGATACTATCCAGAAAGCACAACCAAACACAGAAGCTGTAGCAAGAGCTGGGATTGAGTTAGCCACCACAAAACCGGATGTTTCAGGTTTGATTGAGTCTTATCTGGACAAACTGATGTGGAATTGGTGTGCAAAGCACCCAGAGAAGCAGAGTCAACCTGGTTTTGGAGAAAAGCAAAGTCTTTTTCTTGGGCAAGTGGATTCAATGTTATGTTCACAAACACCAATATCATTTTTAACCTGGTTTTTGCAGCTTTTCACTCAGAAAACACGAATGTGTACCTGTTGTATCCTCATGTGAAACAAATTATTGTTTGCCAACAGAAAAAATGTTACATTCTACAATTCATACGCAACTCTAAAGTCTATAGATACTAACCAGAAAACACAAGACAACACAGAAGCTGTAGCAAGAGCTGGGATTGAGTTAGCCACCACAGAACCGGATGTTTCTGGTTTGATTGAGACTTATCTGGACAAACTGGTGTGGAATTGCTGTGCAAAGCACACAGAGAAGCAGAGTCAACCTGGTTGTGGAGAAAAGCAAAGTCTTTTTCTTGGGCAAGTGGATTCAATCTCATGTCTATGAACACAATTATCATTTGTTACCTGGTTTCTGCAGGTTTTTACTCAGAAATCACGAATGTGTACCTGTTTTGTCTCCATGTGAAACCAATTAGTGTTTGCCAAAAGAAAAACAAAATGTTCCATGATACAATGCATTCACAACTCTAAAGTCCATAGATACATCCAGAAAACACAAGCAAACACAGAAGCTGTAGCAAGAGCTGGGATTGAGTTAGCCACCACAAAACCGGATGTTTCAGGTTTGATTGAGTCTTATCTGGACAAACTGATGTGGAATTGGTGTGCAAAGCACCCAGAGAAGCAGAGTCAACCTGGTTTTGGAGAAAAGCAAAGTCTTTTTCTTGGGCAAATGGATTCAATGTCATGTTTACAAACACAAATACCATTTTTAACCTGGTTTCTGCAGGTTTTTACTCAGAAAACACGAATGTGTACCTCTTGTATCTGCATGTGAAACAAATTAGCATTTGCCAACAGAAAAAATATTACATTCTACAATTCATACGCCACTCTAAAGTCCATAGATACTATCCAGAAAACACAAGACAACACAGAAGCTGTAGCAAGAGCTGGGATTGAGTTAGCCACCACAAAACCGGATATTTCTGGTTTCATCCAGGCCTATCTGGACAAACTGGTGTGGGATTGGTGTGCAAAGCACCCAGAGAGGCAGAATCAACCTGGCTTTGGAGAACAGCAAAGTCTTTTTCTTGGACAGGTGGATTCAATGTCATGTTTACAAACACAAATATCATTTGTACCCTGTTTCAGTGGCTTTTCACTCAGAAAACATGAATGTGTACCAGTTGTATCTGCATGTGAATCAAATTAGCATTTGCCAACAGAAAAAATGTTACATTCTACAATTCATACGCAACTCTAAAGATAATAGATACTATCCTGAAAACACAAGCAAACACAGAAGCTGTAGCAAGAGCTGGCATTGGGTTAGACACCACAAAACCGGATGTTTCTGGTTTGATTGAGACTTATCTGGACAAACTGGTGTGGAATTGGTGTGCAAAGCACCCAGAGAGGCAGAATCAACCTGGCTTTGGAGAACAGCAAAGTATTTTTCTTGGGCAAGTGGATTCAATGTCATGTTTACAAACACAAATATCATTTGTAACCTGGTTTCAGTGGATTTTCACTCAGAAAACACGAATGTGTACCTGTTGTATCTGCATGTGAATCAAATTAGCATTTGCCAACAGAAAAAATGTTACATTCTACAATTCATACGCAACTCTAAAGTCCATAGATACTATCCAGAAAACACAAGACAACACAGAAGCTGTAGCAAGAGCTGGGATTGAGTTAGCCACCACAGAACCGGATATTTCTGGTTTCATCCAGCCCTATCTGGACAAACTGGTGTGGAATTGGTGTGCAAAGCACCCAGAGAAGCAGAGTCAACCTGGATTTGGAGAAAAGCAAAGTATTTTTCTTGGGCAAGTGGATTCAATGTCATGTTTACAAACACAAATATCATTTGTAACCTGGTTTCAGTGGCTTTTCACTCAGAAAACACAAATGTGTACCTGTTGTCTCTGCATGTGAAACCAATTAGTGTTTGCCAACAGAAAAACCAAATGTCACATGCTACAATTCATACGCAACTCTAAAGATAATAGATACTATCCAGAAAACACAAGCAAACACAGAAGCTGTAGCAAGAGCTGGGATTGAGTTAGCCACCACAGAAGCAGATATTTCCGGATTCGTCCAGCCCTAATTGGACAAACTGGTGTGGAATTGGTGTGCAAAGCACCCAGAGAAGCAGAGTCAACCTGGTTTTGGAGAAAAGCAAAGTCTTTTTCTTGGGCAAGTGGATTCAATGTCATGTTTACAAACACCAATATCATTTTTAACCTGGTTTCTGCAGCTTTTCACTCAGAAAACACGAATGTGTACCTCTTGTATCTGCATGTGAAACAAATTAGCATTTGCCATCAGAAAAAATATTACATTCCACAATTCATACGCCACTCTAAAGTCCATAGATATTATCCAGAAAACACAAGACAACACAGAAGCTGTAGCAAGAGCTGGGATTGAGTTAGCCACCACAGAACCGGATATTTCTGGTTTCATCCAGCCCTATCTGGACAAACTCTTGTGGAATTGGTGTGCAAAGCACCCAGAGAAGCAGAGTCAACCTGGTTGTGGAGAAAAGCAAAGTCTTTTTCTTGGGCAAGTGGATTCAATGTCATGTTCACGAACACCAATATCATTTTTAACCTGGGTTCTGCAGCTTTTCACTCAGAAAACACGAATGTGTACCTCTTGTATCTGCATGTGAAACAAATTAGCGTTTGCCAACAGAAAAAATGTTACATTCTACAATTCATACGCATCTCTAAAGTCCATAGATACTATCCAGAAAACACAAGACAACACAGAAGCTGTAGCAAGAGCTGGGATTGAGTTAGCCACCACAGAACCTGATGTTTCTGGTTTGATTGAGACTTATCTGGACAAACTGGTGTGGAATTGCTGTGAAAAGCACCCAGAGAAGCAGAGTCAACCTGGTTGTGGAGAAGAGCAAAGTCTTTTTCTTGGGCAAGTGTATTCAATGTCATGTTTACAAACACCAATATCATTTATAACCTGTTTTCTGCAGCTTTTCACTCAGAAAACACGAATGTGTACCTGTTGTCTCTGCATGTGGAACCAATTAGCGTTTACCAACAGAAAAACCAATTGTTACATGCTACAATTCATACGCAACTCTAAAGTCCATAGATACCCTCCAGAAGAAAACAAGCAAACACAGAAGCTGTAGCAAGAGCTGGGATTGAGTTAGCCACCCCAGAAGCAGATATTTCCGGATTCATCCTGCCATATCTGGACAAACTGGTGTGGAATTGGTGTGCAAAGCACCCAGAGAAGCAGAGTCATCCTGGTTGTGGAGAAAAGCAAAGTCTTTTTCTTGGGCAAGTGGATTCAATCTAATGTCTATGAACACAATAATCATTTGTAACCTGGTTTCAGTGGCTTTTCACTCAGAAAACAAAAATGTGTACCTGTTTTGTTTCCATGTGAAACCAATTAGTGTTTGCCAACAGAAAAACAAAATGTTACATGCCACAATGCATTCACAACTCTAAAGTCCATAGATACATCCAGAAAACACAAGCAAACACAGAAGCTGTAGCAAGAGCAGGGATTGAATTAGCCACCACAAAACCGGATGTTTCTGGTTTGATTGAGACTTATCTGGACAAACTGGTGTGGGATTGGTGTGCAAAGCACCCAGAGAAGCAGAGTCAACCTGGCTTTGGAGAAAAGCAAAGTCTTTTTCTTGGGCAAGTGGATTCAATGTAATGTTTACAAACACAAATACCATTTGTAACCTGGTTTCAGTGGCTTTTCACTCAGAAAACACGAATGTGTACCTGTTGTCTCTGCATGTGAAACCAATTAGCGTTTGCCAAGAAAACAATCTATATGTCACATGCTACAATTCATACGCCACTCTAAAGTCCATAGATACTATCCAGAAAAGACAACACAACACAGAAGCTGTAGCAAGAGCTGAGATTGAGTTAGCCACCACAGAACCGGATATTTCTGGTTTCATCCAGCCCTATCTGGACAAACTGGTGTGGAATTGGTGTGCAAAGCACCCAGAGAAGCAGAGTCATCCTGGTTGTGGAGAAAAGCAAAGTCTTTTTCTTGGGCAAGTGGATTCAATGTCATGTTTACAAACACCAATATCATTTTTAACCTGGATTCTGCAGCTTTTCACTCAGAAAACACGAATGTGTACCTGTTGTCTCTGCATGTGAAACAAATTAGCATTTGCCAACAGAAAAAATGTTACATTCTACAATTCATACGCAACTCTAAAGTCCATAGATACTATCCAGAAAACACAAGACAACACAGAAGCTGTAGCAAGAGCTGGGATTGTGTTAGCCACCCCAGAACCTGATGTTTCTGGTTTGATTGAGACTTATCTGGACAAACTGGTGTGGAATTGCTGTGAAAAGCACCCAGAGAAGCAGAGTCAACCTGGTTGTGGAGAAAAGCAAAGTCTTTTTCTTGGGCAAGTGTATTCAATGTCATGTTTACAAACACCAATATCATTTATAACCTGTTTTCTGCAGCTTTTCACTCAGAAAACACGAATGTGTACCTGTTGTCTCTGCATGTGAAACCAATTAGCGTTTGCCAACAAAAAACCAAATATCACATGCTACAATTCATACGCAACTCTAAAGTCCATAGATACTATCCAGAAAAGACAACACAACACAGAAGCTGTAGCAAGAGCTGGGATTGAGTTAGCCACCCCAGAACCGGATGTTTCTGGTTTGATTGAGACTTATCTGGACAAAATGGTGTGGAATTGGTGTGCAAAGCACCCAGAGAAGCAGAGTCAACCTGGCTTTGGAGAAAAGCAAAGTCTTTTTCTTGAGCAAGTGGATTCAATCTCATGTTTACGAACACAATTATCATTTGTAACCTGGTTTCTGCAGGTTTTTACTCAGAAAACACGAACGTGTACCTGTTTTGTCTCCATGTGAAACCAATTAGTGTTTGCCAAAAGAAAAACAAAATGTTCCATGCTAAAATGCATTCACAACTCTAAAGTCCATAGATACTATCCAGAAAGCACAACCAAACACAGAAGCTGTAGCAAGAGCTGGGATTGAGTTAGCCACCACAAAACCGGATGTTTCAGGTTTGATTGAGTCTTATCTGGACAAACTGATGTGGAATTGGTGTGCAAAGCACCCAGAGAAGCAGAGTCAACCTGGTTTTGGAGAAAAGCAAAGTCTTTTTCTTGGGCAAGTGGATTCAATGTTATGTTCACAAACACCAATATCATTTTTAACCTGGTTTTTGCAGCTTTTCACTCAGAAAACACGAATGTGTACCTGTTGTATCCTCATGTGAAACAAATTATTGTTTGCCAACAGAAAAAATGTTACATTCTACAATTCATACGCAACTCTAAAGTCTATAGATACTAACCAGAAAACACAAGACAACACAGAAGCTGTAGCAAGAGCTGGGATTGAGTTAGCCACCACAGAACCGGATGTTTCTGGTTTGATTGAGACTTATCTGGACAAACTGGTGTGGAATTGCTGTGCAAAGCACACAGAGAAGCAGAGTCAACCTGGTTGTGGAGAAAAGCAAAGTCTTTTTCTTGGGCAAGTGGATTCAATCTCATGTCTATGAACACAATTATCATTTGTTACCTGGTTTCTGCAGGTTTTTACTCAGAAATCACGAATGTGTACCTGTTTTGTCTCCATGTGAAACCAATTAGTGTTTGCCAAAAGAAAAACAAAATGTTCCATGATACAATGCATTCACAACTCTAAAGTCCATAGATACATCCAGAAAACACAAGCAAACACAGAAGCTGTAGCAAGAGCTGGGATTGAGTTAGCCACCACAAAACCGGATGTTTCAGGTTTGATTGAGTCTTATCTGGACAAACTGATGTGGAATTGGTGTGCAAAGCACCCAGAGAAGCAGAGTCAACCTGGTTTTGGAGAAAAGCAAAGTCTTTTTCTTGGGCAAATGGATTCAATGTCATGTTTACAAACACAAATACCATTTTTAACCTGGTTTCTGCAGGTTTTTACTCAGAAAACACGAATGTGTACCTCTTGTATCTGCATGTGAAACAAATTAGCATTTGCCAACAGAAAAAATATTACATTCTACAATTCATACGCCACTCTAAAGTCCATAGATACTATCCAGAAAACACAAGACAACACAGAAGCTGTAGCAAGAGCTGGGATTGAGTTAGCCACCACAAAACCGGATATTTCTGGTTTCATCCAGGCCTATCTGGACAAACTGGTGTGGGATTGGTGTGCAAAGCACCCAGAGAGGCAGAATCAACCTGGCTTTGGAGAACAGCAAAGTCTTTTTCTTGGGCAGGTGGATTCAATGTCATGTTTACAAACACAAATATCATTTGTACCCTGTTTCAGTGGCTTTTCACTCAGAAAACATGAATGTGTACCAGTTGTATCTGCATGTGAATCAAATTAGCATTTGCCAACAGAAAAAATGTTACATTCTACAATTCATACGCAACTCTAAAGATAATAGATACTATCCAGAAAACACAAGCAAACACAGAAGCTGTAGCAAGAGCTGGCATTGGGTTAGACACCACAAAACCGGATGTTTCTGGTTTGATTGAGACTTATCTGGACAAACTGGTGTGGAATTGGTGTGCAAAGCACCCAGAGAGGCAGAATCAACCTGGCTTTGGAGAACAGCAAAGTATATTTCTTGGGCAAGTGGATTCAATGTCATGTTTACAAACACAAATATCATTTGTAACCTGGTTTCAGTGGATTTTCACTCAGAAAACACGAATGTGTACCTGTTGTATCTGCATGTGAATCAAATTAGCATTTGCCAACAGAAAAAATGTTACATTCTACAATTCATACGCAACTCTAAAGTCCATAGATACTATCCAGAAAACACAAGACAACACAGAAGCTGTAGCAAGAGCTGGGATTGAGTTAGCCACCACAGAACCGGATATTTCTGGTTTCATCCAGCCCTATCTGGACAAACTGGTGTGGAATTGGTGTGCAAAGCACCCAGAGAAGCAGAGTCAACCTGGATTTGGAGAAAAGCAAAGTATTTTTCTTGGGCAAGTGGATTCAATGTCATGTTTACAAACACAAATATCATTTGTAACCTGGTTTCAGTGGCTTTTCACTCAGAAAACACAAATGTGTACCTGTTGTCTCTGCATGTGAAACCAATTAGTGTTTGCCAACAGAAAAACCAAATGTCACATGCTACAATTCATACGCAACTCTAAAGATAATAGATACTATCCAGAAAACACAAGCAAACACAGAAGCTGTAGCAAGAGCTGGGATTGAGTTAGCCACCACAGAAGCAGATATTTCCGGATTCGTCCAGCCCTATCTGGACAAACTGGT
The DNA here is from genome assembly GCA_949820135.1 of Sylvilagus floridanus. Taxonomy (NCBI): domain Eukaryota; kingdom Metazoa; phylum Chordata; class Mammalia; order Lagomorpha; family Leporidae; genus Sylvilagus; species Sylvilagus floridanus. The sequence continues at coordinate 28,342,997 of OX463228.1, forward strand.
GTGGAATTGGTGTGCAAAGCACCCAGAGAAGCAGAGTCAACCTGGTTTTGGAGAAAAGCAAAGTCTTTTTCTTGGGCAAGTGGATTCAATGTCATGTTTACAAACACCAATATCATTTTTAACCTGGTTTCTGCAGCTTTTCACTCAGAAAACACGAATGTGTACCTCTTGTATCTGCATGTGAAACAAATTAGCATTTGCCATCAGAAAAAATATTACATTCCACAATTCATACGCCACTCTAAAGTCCATAGATATTATCCAGAAAACACAAGACAACACAGAAGCTGTAGCAAGAGCTGGGATTGAGTTAGCCACCACAGAACCGGATATTTCTGGTTTCATCCAGCCCTATCTGGACAAACTCTTGTGGAATTGGTGTGCAAAGCACCCAGAGAAGCAGAGTCAACCTGGTTGTGGAGAAAAGCAAAGTCTTTTTCTTGGGCAAGTGGATTCAATGTCATGTTCACGAACACCAATATCATTTTTAACCTGGTTTCTGCAGCTTTTCACTCAGAAAACACGAATGTGTACCTCTTGTATCTGCATGTGAAACAAATTAGCGTTTGCCAACAGAAAAAATGTTACATTCTACAATTCATACGCATCTCTAAAGTCCATAGATACTATCCAGAAAACACAAGACAACACAGAAGCTGTAGCAAGAGCTGGGATTGAGTTAGCCACCACAGAACCTGATGTTTCTGGTTTGATTGAGACTTATCTGGACAAACTGGTGTGGAATTGCTGTGAAAAGCACCCAGAGAAGCAGAGTCAACCTGGTTGTGGAGAAGAGCAAAGTCTTTTTCTTGGGCAAGTGTATTCAATGTCATGTTTACAAACACCAATATCATTTATAACCTGTTTTCTGCAGCTTTTCACTCAGAAAACACGAATGTGTACCTGTTGTCTCTGCATGTGAAACCAATTAGCGTTTGCCAACAAAAAACCAAATATCACATGCTACAATTCATACGCAACTCTAAAGTCCATAGATACTATCCAGAAAAGACAACACAACACAGAAGCTGTAGCAAGAGCTGGGATTGAGTTAGCCACCCCAGAACCGGATGTTTCTGGTTTGATTGAGACTTATCTGGACAAACTGGTGTGGAATTGGTGTGCAAAGCACCCAGAGAAGCAGAGTCAACCTGGCTTTGGAGAAAAGCAAAGTCTTTTTCTTGAGCAAGTGGATTCAATCTCATGTTTACGAACACAATTATCATTTGTAACCTGGTTTCTGCAGGTTTTTACTCAGAAAACACGAACGTGTACCTGTTTTGTCTCCATGTGAAACCAATTAGTGTTTGCCAAAAGAAAAACAAAATGTTCCATGCTACAATGCATTCACAACTCTAAAGTCCATAGATACTATCCAGAAAGCACAACCAAACACAGAAGCTGTAGCAAGAGCTGGGATTGAGTTAGCCACCACAAAACCGGATGTTTCAGGTTTGATTGAGTCTTATCTGGACAAACTGATGTGGTATTGGTGTGCAAAGCACCCAGAGAAGCAGAGTCAACCTGGTTTTGGAGAAAAGCAAAGTCTTTTTCTTGGGCAAGTGGATTCAATGTTTTTTTACAAACACCAATATCATTTTTAACCTGGTTTTTGCAGCTTTTCACTCAGAAAACACGAATGTGTACCTGTTGTATCCTCATGTGAAACAAATTATTGTTTGCCAACAGAAAAAATGTTACATTCTACAATTCATACGCAACTCTAAAGTCTATAGATACTAACCAGAAAACACAAGACAACACAGAAGCTGTAGCAAGAGCTGGGATTGAGTTAGCCACCACAGAACCGGATGTTTCAGGTTTGATTGAGTCTTATCTGGACAAACTGATGTGGAATTGGTGTGCAAAGCCCCCAGAGAAGCAGAGTCAACCTGGTTTTGGAGAAAAGCAAAGTCTTTTTCTTGGGCAAATGGATTCAATGTCATGTTTACAAACACAAATACCATTTATAACCTGGTTTCAGTGGCTTTTCACTCAGAAAACACGAATGTGTACCTGTTTTGTCTCCATGTGAAACCAATTAGTGTTTGCCAACTGAAAAACCAAATGTCACATGCTACAATTCATACGCAACTCTAAAGTCCATAGATACTATCCAGAAAAAAACAAGCAAACACAGAAGCTGTAGCAAGAGCTGGGATTGAGTTAGCCACCACAGAAGCAGATATTTCCGGATTCGTCCAGCCCTATCTGGACAAACTGTTGTGGAATTGGTGTGCAAAGCACCCAGAGAAGCAGAGTCAACCTGGTTTTGGAGAAAAGCAAAGTCTTTTTCTTGGGCAAGTGGATTCAATGATATGTTTACAAGCACCAATATCATTTTTAACCTGGTTTCTGCAGGTTTTTACTCAGAAAACACGAATGTGTACCTCTTGTATCTGCATGTGAAACAAATTAGCATTTGCCAACAGAAAAAATATTACATTCTACAATTCATACGCCACTCTAAAGTCCATAGATACTATCCAGAAAACACAAGACAACACAGAAGCTGTAGCAAGAGCTGGGATTGAGTTAGCCACCACAAAACCGGATATTTCTGGTTTCATCCAGCCCTATCTGGATAAACTGGTGTGGGATTTGTGTGCAAAGCACCCAGAGAGGCAGAATCAACCTGGCTTTGGAGAACAGCAAAGTCTTTTTCTTGGGCAGGTGGATTCAATGTCATGTTTACAAACACAAATATCATTTGTACCCTGTTTCAGTGGATTTTCACTCAGAAAACATGAATGTGCACCAGTTGTATCTGCATGTGAATCAAATTAGCATTTGCCAAAAGAAAAAATGTTACATTCTACAATTCATGCGCAACTCTAAAGATAATAGATACTATCCAGAAAACACAAGCAAACACAGAAGCTGTAGCAAGAGCTGGCATTGGGTTAGACAGCACAAAACCGGATGTTTCTGGTTTGATTGAGACTTATCTGGACAAACTGGTGTGGAATTGGTGTGCAAAGCACCCAGAGAGGCAGAATCAACCTGGCTTTGGAGAACAGCAAAGTATTTTTCTTGGGCAAGTGGATTCAATGTCATGTTTACAAACACAAATATCATTTGTAACCTGGTTTCAGTGGATTTTCACTCAGAAAACACGAATGTGTACCTGTTGTCTCTGCATGTGAATCAAATTAGCATTTGCCAACAGAAAAAATGTTACATTCTACAATTCATACGCAACTCTAAAGTCCATAGATACTATCCAGAAAACACAAGACAACACAGAAGCTGTAGCAAGAGCTGGGATTGAGTTAGCCACCACAGAACCGGATATTTCTGGTTTCATCCAGCCCTATCTGGACAAACTGGTGTGGAATTGGTGTGCAAAGCACCCAGAGAAGCAGAGTCAACCTGGTTTTGGAGAAAAGCAAAGTCTTTTTCTTGGGCAAGTGGATTCAATGTCATGTTTACAAACACCAATATCATTTTTAACCTGGTTTCTGCAGCTTTTCACTCAGAAAACACGAATGTGTACCTCTTGTATCTGCATGTGAAACAAATTAGCGTTTGCCAACAGAAAAAATGTTACATTCTACAATTCATACGCATCTCTAAAGTCCATAGATACTATCCAGAAAACACAAGACAACACAGAAGCTGTAGCAAGAGCTGGGATTGAGTTAGCCACCCCAGAAGCAGATATTTCCGGATTCATCCAGCCATATCTGGACAAACTGGTGTGGAATTGGTGTGCAAAGCACACAGAGAAGCAGAGTCAACCTGGTTTTGGAGAAAAGCAAAGTCTTTTTCTTGGGCAAGTGGATTCAATGTCATGTTTACAAACACAAATACCATTTGTAACCTGGTTTCAGTGGCTTTTCACTCAGAAAAAACGAATGTGTACCTGTTGTCTCTGCATGTGAAACCAATTAGCGTTTACCAACAGAAAAACCAATTGTTACATGCTACAATTCATACGCAACTCTAAAGTCCATAGATACTATCCAGAAAAAAACAAGCAAACACAGAAGCTGTAGCAAGAGCTGGGATTGAGTTAGCCACCCCAGAAGCAGATATTTCCGGATTCATCCAGCCATATCTGTACAAACTGGTGTGGAATTGGTGTGCAAAGCACCCAGAGAAGCAGAGTCATCCTGGTTGTGGAGAAAAGCAAAGTCTTTTTCTTGGGCAAGTGGATTCAATCTAATGTCTATGAACACAATAATCATTTGTAACCTGGTTTCAGTGGCTTTTCACTCAGAAAACAAAAATGTGTACCTGTTTTGTTTCCATGTGAAACCAATTAGTGTTTGCCAACAGAAAACAAAATGTTACATGCCACAATGCATTCACAACTCTAAAGTCCATAGATACATCCAGAAAACACAAGCAAACACAGAAGCTGTAGCAAGAGCAGGGATTGAATTAGCCACCACAAAACCGGATGTTTCTGGTTTGATTGAGACTTATCTGGACAAACTAGTGTGGGATTGGTGTGCAAAGCACCCAGAGAAGCAGAGTCAACCTGGCTTTGGAGAAAAGCAAAGTGTTTTTCTTGGGCAAGTGGATTCAATGTAATGTTTACAAACACAAATACCATTTGTAACCTGGTTTCAGTGGCTTTTCACTCAGAAAACACGAATGTGTACCTGTTGTCTCTGCATGTGAAACCAATTAGCGTTTGCCAACAAAACAATCTATATGTCACATGATACAATTCATACGCCACTCTAAAGTCCATAGATACTATCCAGAAAAGACAACACAACACAGAAGCTGTAGCAAGAGCTGAGATTGAGTTAGCCACCACAGAACTGGATATTTCTGGTTTCATCCAGCCCTATCTGGACAAACTGGTGTGGAATTGGTGTGCAAAGCACCCAGAGAAGCAGAGTCATCCTGGTTGTGGAGAAAAGCAAAGTCTTTTTCTTGGGCAAGTGGATTCAATGTCATGTTTACAAACACCAATATCATTTTTAACCTGGATTCTGCAGCTTTTCACTCAGAAAACACGAATGTGTACCTGTTGTCTCTGCATGTGAAACAAATTAGCATTTGCCAACAGAAAAAATGTTACATTCTACAATTCATACGCAACTCTAAAGTCCATAGATACTATCCAGAAAACACAAGCAAACACAGAAGCTGTAGCAAGAGCTGGGATTGAGTTAGCCACCACAGAACCTGATGTTTCTGGTTTGATTGAGACTTATCTGGACAAACTGGTGTGGAATTGCTGTGAAAAGCACCCAGAGAAGCAGAGTCAACCTGGTTGTGGAGAAGAGCAAAGTCTTTTTCTTGGGCAAGTGTATTCAATGTCATGTTTACAAACACCAATATCATTTATAACCTGTTTTCTGCAGCTTTTCACTCAGAAAACACGAATATGTACCTGTTGTCTCTGCATGTGAAACCAATTAGCGTTTGCCAACAAAAAACGAAATATCACATGCTACAATTCATACGCAACTCTAAAGTCCATAGATACTATCCAGAAAAGACAACACAACACAGAAGCTGTAGCAAGAGCTGGGATTGAGTTAGCCACCCCAGAACCGGATGTTTCTGGTTTGATTGAGACTTATCTGGACAAACTTGTGTGGAATTGGTGTGCAAAGCACCCAGAGAAGCAGAGTCAACCTGGCTTTGGAGAAAAGCAAAGTCTTTTTCTTGAGCAAGTGGATTCAATCTCATGTTTACGAACACAATTATCATTTGTAACCTGGTTTCTGCAGGTTTTTACTCAGAAAACACGAACGTGTACCTGTTTTGTCTCCATGTGAAACCAATTAGTGTTTGCCAAAAGAAAAACAAAATGTTCCATGCTACAATGCATTCACAACTCTAAAGTCCATAGATACTATCCAGAAAGCACAACCAAACACAGAAGCTGTAGCAAGAGCTGGGATTGAGTTAGCCACCACAAAACCGGATATTTCTGGTTTGATTGAGACTTATCTGGACAAACTGGCATGGAATTCATGTGAAAAGCACCCAGAGAAGCAGAGTCAACCTGGCTTTGGAGAAAAGCAAAGTCTTTTTCTTGGGCAAGTGGATTCAATATCATGTTTACAAACACCAATATCATTTTTAACGTGGTTTCTGCAGCTTTTCACTCTGAAAACACGAATGTGTACCTCTTGTCTCTGCATGTGAAACCAATTAGCATTTGCCAACAGAAAAAATGTTACATTCTACAATTCATACGCAACTCTAAAGTCCATAGATACTATCCAGAAAACACAAGACAACACAGAAGCTGTAGCAAGAGCTGGGATTGAGTTAGCCACCAGAGAACCGGATGTTTTTGGTTTGATTGAAATTTATCTGGAAAACTGTTGTGGAATTGGTGTGCAAAGCACCCAGAAAAGCAGAGTCAACCTGGTTTTGGAGAAAAGCAAAGTCTTTTTCTTGGGCAAGTGGATTCAATCTCATGTTTACGAACACAATTATCATTTGTAACCTGGTTTCTGCAGGTTTTTACTCAGAAAACACGAATGTGTACCTGTTTTGTCTCCATGTGAAACCAATTAGTGTTTGCCAAAAGAAAAACAAATTGTTACATGCTACAATGCATTCACAACTCTAAAGTCCATAGATACTATCCAGAAAACACAAGACAACACAGAAGCTGTAGCAAGAGCTGGGATTGAGTTAGCCACCCCAGAAGCAGATATTTCCAGATTCATCCAGCCATATCTGGACAAACTGGTGTGGAATTGGTGTGCAAAGCACCCAGAGAAGCAGAGTCAACCTGGTTGTGGTGAAAAGCAAAGTCTTTTTCTTGGGCAAGTGGATTCAATGTCATGTTTACAAACACAAATACCATTTGTAACCTGGTTTCAGTGGCTTTTCACTCAGAAAAAACGAATGTGTACCTGTTGTCTCTGCATGTGAAACAAATTAGCATTTGTCAACAGAAAAAACGTTACATTCTACAATTCATACGCAACTCTAAAGTCCATAGATACTATCCAGAAAACACAAGACAACACAGAAGCTGTAGCAAGAGCTGAGATTGAGTTAGCCACCACAGAACCGGATATTTCTGGTTTCATCCAGCCCTATCTGTACAAACTGGTGTGGAATTGGTGTGCAAAGCACACAGAGAAGCAGAGTCAACCTGGCTTTGGAGAAAAGCAAAGTCTTTTTCTTGGGCAAGTGGATTCACTGTCATGTTTACAAACACAAATACCATTTGTAACCTGGTTTCTGCAGCTTTTCACTAAGAAAACACGAATGTGTACCTGTTGTATATGCATGTGAAAGAAATTAGCGTTTGCCAACAGAAAAAATGTTAGATTCTACTATTCATACTCAACTCTAAAGTCCATAGATACTATCCAGAAAACACAAGCAAACACAGAAGCTGTAGCAAGAGCTGGGATTGAGTCAGCCACCACAGAACCAGATTTTTCTGGTTTAATCCAGCTCTATCTAGACAAACTCGTGTGGAAATGGTGTGCAAAGCACCCAGAGAAGCAGAGTCAACCTGGTTGTGGAGAAAAGCAAAGTCTTTTTCTTGGGCAAGTGGATTCAATCTCATGTTCACAAACACCAATATCATTTTAAACCTGGTTTCTGCAGCTTTTCACTCAGAAAACATGAATGTGTACCTGTTGTATCTGCATGTGAAACAAATTAGCGTTTGCCAACAGAAAAAATGTTACATTCTACAATTCATACGCCACTCTAAAGTCCATAGATACTATCCAGAAAACACAAGACAACACAGCAGCTGTAGCAAGAGCTGGGATTGAGTTAGCCACCACAGAACCGGATATTTCTGGTTTCATCCAGCCCTATCTGGACAAACTCGTGTGGAATTGGTGCGCAAAGCCCCCAGAGAAGCAGAGTCAACCTGGTTGTGGAGAAAAGCAAAGTCTTTTTCTTGGGCAAGTGGATTCAATCTCATGTCTATGAACACAATTATCATTTGTAACCTGGTTTCTGCAGCTTTTTACTCAGAAAACACGAACGTGTACCTGTTGTCTCTGCATGTGAAACAAATTAGTGTTTGCCAACAGAAAAAAAAATTGTTACATGCTACAATGCATTCACAACTCTAAAGTCCATAGATACATCCAGAAAACACAAGCAAACACAGAAGCTGTAGCAAGAGCTGGGATTGAGTTAGACACCCCAGAACCAGATATTTCCGGATTCATCCAGCCATATCTGGACAAACTGGTGTGGAATTGCTGTGCAAAGCACCCAGAGAAGCAGAGTCAACCTGGCTTTGGAGAAAAGCAAAGTCTTTTTCTTGGGCAAGTGGATTCAATGTCATGTTTACAAACACAAATACCATTTGTAACCTGGTTTCAGTGGCTTTTCACTCAGAAAAAACGAATGTGTACCTGTTGTCTCTGCATGTGAAACCAATTAGCGTTTACCAACAGAAAAACCAATTGTTACATGCTACAATTCATACGAACTCTAAAGTCCATTGATACTATCCAGAAAAAAACAAGCAAACACAGAAGCTGTAGCAAGAGCTGGGATTGAGTTAGCCACCCCAGAAGCAGATATTTCCGGATTCATCCAGCCATATCTGGACAAACTGGTGTGGAATTGGTGTGCAAAGCACCCAGAGAAGCAGAGTCAACCTGGTTGTGGAGAAAAGCAAAGTCTTTTTCTTGGGCAAGTGGATTCAATCTCATGTTTACGAACACAATTATCATTTTTAACCTGGTTTCTGCAGGTTTTTACTCAGAAAACACGAATGTGTACCTGTTTTATCTCCATGTGAAACCAATTAGTGTTTGCCAAAAGAAAAACAAAATGTTACATGCTACAATGCATTCACAACTCTAAAGTCCATAGATACTATCCAGAAAACACAAGACAACACAGAACCTGTAGCAAGAGCTGGGATTGAGTTAGCCACCCCAGAAGCAGATGTTTCTGGTTTGATTGAGACTTATCTGGACAAACTGGTGTGGAATTGCTGTGAAAAGCACCCAGAGAAGCAGAGTCAACCTGGTTTTGGAGAAGAGGAAAGTCTTTTTCTTGGGCAAGTGGATTCAATGTCATGTTTACAAACACAAATATCATTTGTACCCTGTTTCAGTGGCTTTTCACTCAGAAAACATGAATGTGTACCTCTTGTCTCTGCATGTGAAACAAATTAGCATTTGCCAACAGAAAAAATGTTACATTCTACAATTCATACGCAACTCTAAAGTCCATAGATACTATCCAGAAAACACAAGCAAACACAGAAGCTGTAGCAAGAGCTGGCATTGAGTTAGCCACAACTGGACCGGATGTTTCTGGTTTGATTGAGACTTATCTGGACAAACTGGTGTGGAATTGGTGTTCAAAGCACCCAGAGAGGCAGAATCAACCTGGCTTTGGAGAACAGCAAAGTATTTTTCTTGGGCAAGTGGATTCAATGTCATGTTTACAAACACAAATATCATTTGTAACCTGGTTTCAGTGGATTTTCACTCAGAAAACACGAATGTGTACCTGTTGTATCTGCATGTGAATCAAATTAGCATTTGCCAACAGAAAAAATGTTACATTCTACAATTCATATGCAACTCTAAAATCCATAGATACTATCCAGAAAACACAAGACAACACAGAAGCTGTAGCAAGAGCTGGGATTGAGTTAGCCACCACAGAACCGGATATTTCTGGTTTCATCCAGCCCTATCTGGACAAACTGGTGTGGAATTGGTGTGCAAAGCACCCAGAGAAGCAGAGTCAACCTGGTTTTGGAGAAAAGCAAAGTCTTTTTCTTGGGCAAGTGGATTCAATGTCATGTTTACAAACACCAATATCATTTTTAACCTGGTTTCTGCAGCTTTTCACTCAGAAAACACGAATGTGTACCTGTTGTATCTGCATGTGAAACAAATTAGCGTTTGCCAACAGAAAAAATGTTACATTCTACAATTCATACGCAACTCTAAAGTCTATAGATACTAACCAGAAAACACAAGACAACACAGAAGCTGTAGCAAGAGCTGGGATTGAGTTAGCCACCACAGAACCGGATGTTTCTGGTTTGATTGAGACTTATCTGGACAAACTGGTGTGGAATTGCTGTGCAAAGCACACAGAGAAGCAGAGTCAACCTGGTTGTGGAGAAAAGCAAAGTCTTTTTCTTGGGCAAGTGGATTCAATCTCATGTCTATGAACACAATTATCATTTGTAACCTGGTTTCTGCAGGTTTTTACTCAGAAATCACGAATGTGTACCTGTTTTGTCTCCATGTGAAACCAATTAGTGTTTGCCAAAAGAAAAACAAAATGTTCCATGCTACAATGCATTCACAACTCTAAAGTCCATAGATACATCCAGAAAACACAAGCAAACACAGAAGCTGTAGCAAGAGCTGGGACTGAGTTAGCCACCACAAAACCGGATGTTTCTGGTTTGATTGAGACTTATCTGGACAAACTGGTGCGGAATTGCTGTGCAAAGCACCCAGAGAAGCAGAGTCAACCTGGCTTTGGAGAAAAGCAAAGTCTTTTTCTTGGGCAAGTGGATTCAATGTCATGTTTACAAACACAAATACCATTTGTAACCTGGTTTCAGTGGCTTTTCACTCAGAAAACATGAATGTGTACCTCTTGTCTCTGCATGTGAAACAAATTAGTGTTTGCCAACAGAAAAACCAAATGTCACATGCTACAATTCATACGCAACTCTAAAGATAATAGATACTATCCAGAAAACACAAGCAAACACAGAAGCTGTAGCAAGAGCTGGGATTGAGTTAGCCACCCCAGAAGCAGATATTTCCGGATTCGTCCAGCCCTATCTGGACAAACTGGTGTGGAATTGGTGTGCAAAGCACCCAGAGAAGCAGAGTCAACCTGGTTTTGGAGAAGATTAAAGTCTTTTTCTTGGGCAAGTGGATTCAATGTCATGTTTACAAGCACCAATATCATTTTTAACCTGGTTTCTGCAGCTTTTCACTCAGAAAACACGAATGTGTACCTCTTGTATCTGCATGTGAAACAAATTAGCATTTGCCATCAGAAAAAATATTACATTCTACAATTCATACGCCACTCTAAAGTCCATAGATATTATCCAGAAAACACAAGACAACACAGAAGCTGTAGCAAGAGCTGGGATTGAGTTAGCCACCACAGAACCGGATATTTCTGGTTTCATCCAGCCCTATCTGGACAAACTCTTGTGGAACTGGTGTGCAAAGCACCCAGAGAAGCAGAGTCAACCTGGTTGTGGAGAAAAGCAAAGTCTTTTTCTTGGGCAAGTGGATTCAATGTCATGTTCACGAACAACAATATCATTTTTAACCTGGTTTCTGCAGCTTTTCACTCAGAAAACACGAATGTGTACCTCTTGTATCTGCATGTGAAACAAATTAGCGTTTGCCAACAGAAAAAATGTTACATTCTACAATTCATACGCATCTCTAAAGTCCATAGATACTATCCAGAAAACACAAGACAACACAGAAGCTGTAGCAAGAGCTGGGATTGAGTTAGGCACCCCAGAAACAGATATTTCCGGATTCATCCAGCCATATCTGGACAAACTGGTGTGGAATTGGTGTCCAAAGCACACAGAGAAGCAGAGTCAACCTGGTTTTGGAGAAAAGCAAAGTCTTTTTCTTGGGCAAGTGGATTCAATGTCATGTTTACAAACACAAATACCATTTGTAACCTGGTTTCAGTGGCTTTTCACTCAGAAAAAACGAATGTGTACCTGTTGTATCTGCATGTGAATCAAATTAGCATTTGCCAACAGAAAAAATGTTAGATTCTACAATTCATACGCAACTCTAAAGTCCATAGATACTATCCAGAAAACACAAGCAAACACAGAAGCTGTAGCAAGAGCTGGCATTGAGTTAGCCACAACAGGACCGGATGTTTCTGGTTTGATTGAGACTTATCTGGACAAACTGGTGTGGAATTGGTGTGCAAAGCACCCAGAGAGGCAGAATCAACCTGGCTTTGGAGAACAGTACAGTATTTTTCTTGGGCAAGTGGATTCAATGTCATGTTTACAAACACAAATATCATTTGTAACCTGGTTTCAGTGGATTTTCACTCAGAAAACACGAATGTGTACCTGTTGTATCTGCATGTGAATCAAATTAGCATTTGCCAACAGAAAAAATGTTACATTCTACAATTCATATGCAACTCTAAAATCCATAGATACTATCCAGAAAACACAAGACAACACAGAAGCTGTAGCAAGAGCTGGGATTGAGTTAGCCACCACAGAACCGGATATTTCTGGTTTCATCCAGCCCTATCTGGACAAACTGGTGTGGAATTGGTGTGCAAAGCACCCAGAGAAGCAGAGTCAACCTGGTTTTGGAGAAAAGCAAAGTCTTTTTCTTGGGCAAGTGGATTCAATGTCATGTTTACAAACACCAATATCATTTTTAACCTGGTTTCTGCAGCTTTTCACTCAGAAAACACGAATGTGTACCTGTTGTATCTGCATGTGAAACAAATTAGCGTTTGCCAACAGAAAAAATGTTACATTCTACAATTCATACGCAACTCTAAAGTCTATAGATACTAACCAGAAAACACAAGACAACACAGAAGCTGTAGCAAGAGCTGGGATTGAGTTAGCCACCACAGAACCGGATGTTTCTGGTTTGATTGAGACTTATCTGGACAAACTGGTGTGGAATTGCTGTGCAAAGCACACAGAGAAGCAGAGTCAACCTGGTTGTGGAGAAAAGCAAAGTCTTTTTCTTGGGCAAGTGGATTCAATCTCATGTCTATGAACACAATTATCATTTGTAACCTGGTTTCTGCAGGTTTTTACTCAGAAATCACGAATGTGTACCTGTTTTGTCTCCATGTGAAACCAATTAGTGTTTGCCAAAAGAAAAACAAAATGTTCCATGCTACAATGCATTCACAACTCTAAAGTCCATAGATACATCCAGAAAACACAAGCAAACACAGAAGCTGTAGCAAGAGCTGGGACTGAGTTAGCCACCACAAAACCGGATGTTTCTGGTTTGATTGAGACTTATCTGGACAAACTGGTGCGGAATTGCTGTGCAAAGCACCCAGAGAAGCAGAGTCAACCTGGCTTTGGAGAAAAGCAAAGTCTTTTTCTTGGGCAAGTGGATTCAATGTCATGTTTACAAACACAAATACCATTTGTAACCTGGTTTCAGTGGCTTTTCACTCAGAAAACATGAATGTGTACCTCTTGTCTCTGCATGTGAAACAAATTAGTGTTTGCCAACAGAAAAACCAAATGTCACATGCTACAATTCATACGCAACTCTAAAGATAATAGATACTATCCAGAAAACACAAGCAAACACAGAAGCTGTAGCAAGAGCTGGGATTGAGTTAGCCACCCCAGAAGCAGATATTTCCGGATTCGTCCAGCCCTATCTGGACAAACTGGTGTGGAATTGGTGTGCAAAGCACCCAGAGAAGCAGAGTCAACCTGGTTTTGGAGAAAAGCAAAGTCTTTTTCTTGGGCAAGTGGATTCAATGTCATGTTTACAAGCACCAATATCATTTTTAACCTGGTTTCTGCAGCTTTTCACTCAGAAAACACGAATGTGTACCTCTTGTATCTGCATGTGAAACAAATTAGCATTTGCCATCAGAAAAAATATTACATTCTACAATTCATACGCCACTCTAAAGTCCATAGATATTATCCAGAAAACACAAGACAACACAGAAGCTGTAGCAAGAGCTGGGATTGAGTTAGCCACCACAGAACCGGATATTTCTGGTTTCATCCAGCCCTATCTGGACAAACTCTTGTGGAACTGGTGTGCAAAGCACCCAGAGAAGCAGAGTCAACCTGGTTGTGGAGAAAAGCAAAGTCTTTTTCTTGGGCAAGTGGATTCAATGTCATGTTCACGAACAACAATATCATTTTTAACCTGGTTTCTGCAGCTTTTCACTCAGAAAACACGAATGTGTACCTCTTGTATCTGCATGTGAAACAAATTAGCGTTTGCCAACAGAAAAAATGTTACATTCTACAATTCATACGCATCTCTAAAGTCCATAGATACTATCCAGAAAACACAAGACAACACAGAAGCTGTAGCAAGAGCTGGGATTGAGTTAGGCACCCCAGAAACAGATATTTCCGGATTCATCCAGCCATATCTGGACAAACTGGTGTGGAATTGGTGTCCAAAGCACACAGAGAAGCAGAGTCAACCTGGTTTTGGAGAAAAGCAAAGTCTTTTTCTTGGGCAAGTGGATTCAATGTCATGTTTACAAACACAAATACCATTTGTAACCTGGTTTCAGTGGCTTTTCACTCAGAAAAAACGAATGTGTACCTGTTGTCTCTGCATGTGAAACCAATTAGCGTTTACCAACAGAAAAACCAATTGTTACATGCTACAATTCATACGCAACTCTAAAGTCCATAGATACTATCCAGAAAAAAACAAGCAAACACAGAAGCTGTAGCAAGAGCTGAGATTGAGTTAGCCACCCCAGAAGCAGATATTTCCGGATTCATCCAGCCATATCTGTACAAACTGGTGTGGAATTGGTGTGCAAAGCACCCAGAGAAGCAGAGTCATCCTGGTTGTGGAGAAAAGCAAAGTCTTTTTCTTGGGCAAGTGGATTCAATCTAATGTCTATGAACACAATAATCATTTGTAACCTGGTTTCAGTGGCTTTTCACTCAGAAAACAAAAATGTGTACCTGTTTTGTTTCCATGTGAAACCAATTAGTGTTTGCCAACAGAAAAACAAAATGTTACATGCCACAATGCATTCACAACTCTAAAGTCCATAGATACATCCAGAAAACACAAGCAAACACAGAAGCTGAAGCAAGAGCAGGGATTGAATTAGCCACCACAAAACCGGATGTTTCTGGTTTGATTGAGACTTATCTGGACAAACTGGTGTGGAATTGGTGTGCAAAGCACCCAGAGAAGCAGAGTCAACCTGGCTTTGGAGAAAAGCAAAGTCTTTTTATTGGGCAAGTGGATTCAATATCATGTTTACAAACACCAATATCATTTTTAACGTGGTTTCTGCAGCTTTTCACTCTGAAAACACAAATGTGTACCTCTTGTCTCTGCATGTGAAACCAATTAGCATTTGCCAACAGAAAAAATGTTACATTCTACAATTCATACGCAACTCTAAAGTCCATAGATACTATCCAGGAAACACAAGACAACACAGAAGCTGTAGCAAGAGCTGGGATTGAGTTAGCCACCACAGAACCGGATGTTTTTGGTTTGATTGAAATTTATCTGGAAAACTGTTGTGGAATTGGTGTGCAAAGCACCCAGAGAAGCAGAATCAACCTGGTTGTGGAGAAAAGCAAAGTCTTTTTCTTGGGCAAGTGGATTCAATCTCATGTTTACGAACACAATTATCATTTGTAACCTGGTTTCTGCAGGTTTTTACTCAGAAAACACGAATGTGTACCTGTTTTGTCTCCATGTGAAACCAATTAGTGTTTGCCAAAAGAAAAACAAATTGTTACATGCTACAATGCAATCACAACTCTAAAGTCCATAGATACTATCCAGAAAACACAAGACAACACAGAAGCGGTAGCAAGAGCTGGGATTGAGTTAGCCACACCAGAAGCAGATATTTCCGGATTCATCCAGCCATATCTGGACAAACTGGTGTGGAATTGGTGTGCAAAGCACCCAGAGAAGCAGAGTCAACCTGGTTGTGGAGAAAAGCAAAGTCTTTTTCTTGGGCAAGTGGATTCAATGTCATGTTTACAAGCACAAATACCATTTGTAACCTGGTTTCAGTGGCTTTTCACTCAGAAAACACGAATGTGTACCTGTTGTCTCTGCATGTGAAACAAATTAGCATTTGTCAACAGAAAAAATGTTACATTCTACAATTCATATGCAACTCTAAAGTCCATAGATATTATCCAGAAAACACAAGACAACACAGAAGCTGTAGCAAGAGCTGGGATTGAGTTAGCCACCACAGGACCGGATGTTTCTGGTTTGATTGAGACTTATCTGGACAAACTGGTGTGGAATTGGTGTGCAAAGCATCCAGAGAAGCAGAGTCAACCTGGTTTTGGAGAAAGGCAAAGTCTTTTTCTTGGGCAAGTGGATTCAATCTCATGTTTACGAACACAATTATCATTTGTAATCTGGTTTCTGCAGGTTTTTACTCAGAAAACACGAATGTGTACCTGTTTTTTCTCCATGTGAAACCAATTACCATTTGCCAAAAGAAAAACAAAATGTTCCATGCTACAATGCATTCACAACTCTAAAGTCCATAGATACTATCCAGAAAGCACAACCAAACACAGAAGCTGTAGAAAGAGCTGGGATTGAGTTAGTCACCACAAAACCGGATGTTTCTGGTTTGATTGAGACTTATCTGGACAAACTGGAGTGGAATTGGTGTGCAAAGCACCCAGAGAAGCAGAGACAACCTGGCTTTGGAGAAAAGCAAAGTCTTTTTCTTGGGCAAGTGGATTCAATGTCATATTTACAAACACAAATACCATTTGTAACCTGGTTTCAGTGGCTTTTCTCTCAGAAAACACGAATGTGTACCTGTTGTCTCTGCATGTGAAACCAATTAGCGTTTGCCAACAAAACAATCTATATGTCACATGATACAATTCATACGCAACTCTAAAGTCCATAGATACCATCCAGAAAAGACAACACAACACAGAAGCTGTAGCAAGAGCTGGGATTGAGTTAGCCACCACAGAACCGGATATTTCTGGTTTCATCCAGCCCTATCTGTACAAACTCGTGTGGAATTGGTGCGCAAAGCCCCCAGAAAAGCAGAGTCAACCTGGTTGTGGAGAAAAGCAAAGTCTTTTTCTTGGGCAAGTGGATTCAATCTCATGTCTATGAACACAATTATCATTTGTAACCTGGTTTCTGCAGGTTTTTACTCAGAAAACACGAATGTGTACCTGTTTTGTCTCCATGTGAAACCAATTAGTGTTTGCCAAAAGAAAAACAAATTGTTACATGCTACAATGCATTCACAACTCTAAAGTCCATAGATACATCCAGAAAACACAAGAAAACACAGAAGCTGTAGCAAGAGCTGGGATTGAGTTAGCCACCCCAGAAGCAGATATTTCCGGATTCATCCAGCCATATCTGGACAAACTGGTGTGGAATTGGTGTGCAAAGCACCCAGAGAAGCAGAGTCAACCTGGCTTTGGAGAAAAGCAAAGTCTTTTTCTTGGGCAAGGGGATTCAATTTCATGTTTACAAACACAAATACCATTTGTAACCTGGTTTCAGTGGCTTTTCACTCAGAAAAAACGAATGTGTACCTGTTGTCTCTGCATGTGAAACAAAGTAGCGTTTACCAACAGAAAAACCAATTGTTACATGCTACAATTCATACGCAACTCTAAAGTCCATTGATACTATCCAGAAAAAAACAAGCAAACACAGAAGCTGTAGCAAGAGCTGGGATTGAGTTAGCCACCCCAGAAGCAGATATTTCCGGATTCATCCAGCCATATCTATACAAACTGGTGTGGAATTGGTGTGCAAAGCACCCAGAGAAGCAGAGTCAACCTGGTTGTGGAGAAAAGCAAAGTCTTTTTCTTGGGCAAGTGGATTCAATCTCATGTTCACAAACACCAATATCATTTTTAACCTGGTTTCTGCAGCTTTTCACTCAGAAAACACGAATGTGTACCTGTTTTGTCTCCATGTGAAACCAATTAGTGTTTGCCAAAAGAAAAACAAATTGTTACATGCTACAATGCATTCACAACTCTAAAGTCCATAGATACTATCCAGAAAACACAAGACAACACAGAAGCTGTAGCAAGAGCTGGGATTGAGTTAGCCACCCCAGAAGCAGATATTTCCGGATTCATCCAGCCATATCTGGACAAACTGGTGTGGAATTGGTGGCAAAGCACCCAGAGAAGCAGAGTCAACCTGGTTGTGGAGAAAAGCAAAGTCTTTTTCTTGGGCAAGTGGATTCAATGTCATGTTTACAAACACCAATATCATTTTTAACCTGGATTATGCAGCTTTTCACTCAGAAAAAACGAATGTGTACCTGTTGTCTCTGCATGTGAAACAAATTAGCATTTGCCAACAGAAAAACTGTTAGATTCTACAATTCATACGCAACTCTAAAGTCCATAGATACTATCCAGAAAACACAAGACAACACAGAAGCTGTAGCAAGAGCTGGGATAGAGTTAGCCACCACAGAACCGATTGTTTCTGGTGTGATTGAGACTTATCTGGACAAACTGGTGTGGAATTGCTGTGAAAAGCACCCAGAGAAGCAGAGTCAACCTGGTTTTGGAGAAGAGGAAAGTCTTTTTCTTGGGCAAGTGGATTCAATGTCATGTTTACAAACACCAATATCATTTATAACCTGTTTTCTGCAGCTTTTCACTCAGAAAACACGAATGTGTACCAGTTGTCTCTGCATGTGAAACCAATTAGCGTTTGCCAACAGAAAAACCAAATGTCACATGCTGCAATTCATATGCAACTCTAAGTCCATAGATAAGATCCCGAAAAAAACAATCAAATACAGAAGCTGGAGCAAGAGCTGAGATTGAGTTAGCCACCACAGAACCGGATATTTCTGGTTTCTTCCAGCCCTATCTGGACAAACTGGTGTGGAATTGGTGTGCAAAGCACACAGAGAAGCAGAGTCAACCTGGTTTTGGAGAAAAGCAAAGTCTTTTTCTTGGGCAAGTGGATTCAATGTCATGTTTACAAACACCAATATCATTTTTAACCTGGTTTCTGCAGCTTTTCACTCAGAAAACACGAATGTTTACCTCTTGTCTCTGCATGTGAAACCAATTAGCATTTGCCAACAGAAAAAATGTTACATTCTACAATTCATACGCAACTCTAAAGTCCATAGATACTATCCAGAAAACACAAGACAACACAGAAGCTGTAGCAAGAGCTGGGATTGAGTTAGCCACCACAGAACCGGATGTTTCTGGTTTGATTGAAAGTTATCTGGAAAAGTGGTTTGGAATTGTTGTGCAAAGCACCCAGAGAAGCAGAGTCAACCTGGTTGTGGAGAAAAGCAAAGTCTTTTTCTTGGGCA
This sequence comes from Sylvilagus floridanus, assembly GCA_949820135.1. Taxonomy (NCBI): domain Eukaryota; kingdom Metazoa; phylum Chordata; class Mammalia; order Lagomorpha; family Leporidae; genus Sylvilagus; species Sylvilagus floridanus. The sequence goes on from OX463228.1 coordinate 28,361,984, forward strand.
AGTGGATTCAATCTCATGTTTACGAACACAATTATCATTTTTAACCTGGTTTCTGCAGGTTTTTACTCAGAAAACACGAATGTGTACCTGTTTTGTCTCCATGTGAAACCAATTAGTGTTTGCCAAAAGAAAAACAAATTGTTACATGCTACAATGCATTCACAACTCTAAAGTCCATAGATACTATCCAGAAAACACAAGACAACACAGAAGCTGTAGCAAGAGCTGGGATTGAGTTAGCCACCACAGAACCGGATATTTCCGGATTCATCCAGCCATATCTGTACAAACTGGTGTGGAATTGGTGTGCAAAGCACCCAGAGAAGCAGAGTCAACCTGGTTGTGGAGAAAAGCAAAGTCTTTTTCTTGGGCAAGTGGATTCAATCTCATGTTCACAAACACCAATATCATTTTTAACCTGGTTTCTGCAGCATTTCACTCAGAAAACACGAATGTGTACCTGTTGTCTCTGCATGTGAAACAAATTAGCGTTTGCCAACAGAAAAATGTTACATTCTACAATTCATACGCCACTCTAAAGTCCATAGATACTATCCAGAAAACACAAGACAACACAGAAGCTGTAGCAAGAGCTGGGATGAGTTAGCCACCACAGAACCGGATGTTTCTGGTTTGATTGAGACTTATCTGGACAAACTCGTGTGGAATTGGTGTGCAAAGCACCCAGAGAAGCAGAGTCAACCTGGTTGTGGAGAAAAGCAAAGTCTTTTTCTTGGGCAAGTGGATTCAATCTCATGTTTACGAACACAATTATCATTTTTAACCTGGTTTCTGCGGGTTTTTACTCAGAAAACACGAATGTGTACCTGTTTTGTCTCCATGTGAAACCAATTAGTGTTTGCCAAAAGAAAAACAAAATGTTACATGCTACAATGCATTCACAACTCTAAAGTCCATAGATACTATCCAGAAAACACAAGACAACACAGAAGCTGTAGCAAGAGCTGGGATTGAGTTAGCCACCACAGAAGCAGATATTTCCGGATTCATCCAGCCATATCTGGACAAACTGGTGTGGAATTGGTGGCAAAGCACCCAGAGAAGCAGAGTCAACCTGGTTGTGGAGAAAAGCAAAGTCTTTTTCTTGGGCAAGTGGATTCAATGTCATGTTTACAAACACCAATATCATTTTTAACCTGGATTATGCAGCTTTTCACTCAGATAAAACGAATGTGTACCTGTTGTCTCTGCATGTGAAACAAATTAGCATTTGCCAACAGAAAAACTGTTAGATTCTACAATTCATACGCAACTCTAAAGTCCATAGATACTATCCAGAAAACATAAGACAACACAGAAGCTGTAGCAAGAGCTGGGATTGAGTTAGCCACCACAGAACCGGATGTTTCTGGTTTGATTGAGACTTATCTGGACAAACTGGTGTGGAATTGGTGTGCAAAGCACCCAGAGAAGCAGAGTCAACCTGGTTTTGGAGAAGAGGAAAGTCTTTTTCTTGGGCAAGTGGAATCAATGTCATGTTTACAAACACCAATATCATTTATAACCTGTTTTCTGCAGCTTTTCACTCAGAAAACACGAATGTGTACCTGTTGTCTCTGCATGTGAAACCAATTAGCGTTTGCCAACAAAAAACCAAATATCACATGCTACAATTCATACGCAACTCTAAAGTCCATAGATACTATCCAGAAAACACAAGAAAACACAGAAGCTGTAGCAAGAGCTGGGATTGAGTTAGCCACCACAGAACCGGATATTTCTGGTTTCATCCAGCCCTATCTGGACAAACTGGTGTGGAATTGGTGTGCAAAGCACCCAGAGAAGCAGAGTCAACCTGGTTGTGGAGAAAAGCAAAGTCTTTTTCTTGGGCAAGTGGATTCAATCTCATGTTTACGAACACAATTATCATTTGTAACCTGGTTTCTGCAGGTTTTTACTCAGAAACCACGAATGTGTACCTGTTTTATCTCCATGTGAAACCAATTACCGTTTGCCAAAAGAAAAACAAAATGTTACATGCTACAATGCATTCACAACTCTAAAGTCCATAGATACTATCCAGAAAGCACAACCAAACACAGAAGCTGTAGAAAGAGCTGGGATTGAGTTAGATACCACAGAACCGGATGTTTCTGGTTTGATTGAGACTTATCTGGACAAACTGGCGTGGAATTCATATGCAAAGCACCCAGAGAAGCAGAGTCAACCTGGTTTTGGAGAAAAGCAAAGTCTTTTTCTTGGGCAAGTGGATTCAATGTCATATTTACAAACACAAATACCATTGTAACCTAGTTTCAGTGGCTTTTCTCTCAGAAAACACGAATGTGTGCCTGTTGCCTCTGCATGTGAAACCAATTAGCGTTTGCCAACAGAAAAACCAAATGTCACATGCTACAATTCATAGGCAACTCTAAGTCCATAGATAAGATCCCGAAAAAAACAATCAAATACAGAAGCTGGAGCAAGAGCAGAGATTGAGTTAGCCACCACAGAACCGGATATTTCTGGTTTCTTCCAGCCCTATCTGGACAAACTGGTGTGGAATTGGTGTGCAAAGCACACAGAGAAGCAGAGTCAACCTGGTTTTGGAGAAAAGCAAAGTCTTTTTCTTGGGCAAGTGGATTCAATGTCATGTTTACAAACACCAATATCATTTTTAACCTGGTTTCTGCAGCTTTTCATTCAGAAAACACGAATGTTTACCTCTTGTCTCTGCATGTGAAACCAATTAGCATTTGCCAACAGAAAAAAATGTTACATTCTACAATTCATACGCAACTCTAAAGTCCATAGATACTATCCAGAAAACACAAGACAACAGAGAAGCTGTAGCAAGAGCTGGGATTGAGTTAGCCACCACAGAACCGGATGTTTCTGGTTTGATTGAAACTTATCTGGAAAACTGGTGTGGAATTGGTGTGCAAAGCACCCAGAGAAGCAGAGTCAACCTGGTTGTGGAGAAAAGCAAAGTCTTTTTCTTGGGCAAGTGGATTCAATCTCATGTTTACGAACACAATTATCATTTTTAACCTGGTTTCTGCAGGTTTTTACTCAGAAAACACGAATGTGTACCTGTTTTGTCTCCATGTGAAACCAATTAGTGTTTGCCAAAAGAAAAACAAATTGTTACATGCTACAATGCATTCACAACTCTAAAGTCCATAGATACTATCCAGAAAACACAAGACAACACAGAAGCTGTAGCAAGAGCTGGGATTGAGTTAGCCACCCCAGAAGCAGATATTTCCGGATTCATCCAGCCATATCTGGACAAACTGGTGTGGAATTGGTGGCAAAGCACCCAGAGAAGCAGAGTCAACCTGGTTGTGGAGAAAAGCAAAGTCTTTTTCTTGGGCAAGTGGATTCAATCTCATGTTCACAAACACCAATATCATTTTTAACCTGGTTTCTGCAGCTTTTCACTCAGAAAACACGAATGTGTACCTGTTGTCTCTGCATGTGAAACAAATTAGCGTTTGCCAACAGAAAAAATGTTACATTCTACAATTCATACGCAACTCTAAAGTCCATAGATACTATCCAGAAAACACAAGACAACACAGAAGCTGTAGCAAGAGCTGGGATTGAGTTAGCCACCACAGGACCGGATGTTTCTGGTTTGATTGAGACTTATCTGGACAAACCTGTGTGGAATTGGTGTGCAAAACATCCAGAGAAGCAGAGTCAACCTGGTTGTGGAGAAAGGCAAAGTCTTTTTCTTGGGCAAGTGGATTCAATCTCATGTTTACAAACACCAATATCATTTTAAACCTGGTTTCTGCAGCTTTTCACTCAGAAAACACGAATGTGTACCTGTTGTCTCTGCATGTGAAACAAATTAGCGTTTGCCAACAGAGAAAATGTTACATTCTACAATTCATACGGCACTCTAAAGTCCATAGATACTATCCAGAAAAGACAACACAACACAGAAGCTGTAGCAAGAGCTGGGATTGAGTTAGCCACCACAGAACCGGATATTTCTGGTTTCATCCAGCCCTATCTGGACAAACTCGTGTGGAATTTGTGCGCAAAGCCTCCAGAAAACTAGAGTCAACCTGGTTTTGGAGAAAAGCAAAGTCTTTTTCTTGGGCAAGTGGATTCAATCTCATGTCTATGAACACAATTATCATTTGTAACTTGGTTTCTGCAGGTTTTTACTCTGAAAACACGAATGTGTACCTGTTTTGTCTCCATGTGAAACCAATTAGTGTTTGCCAAAAGAAAAACAAATTGTTACATGCTACAATGCATTCACAACTCTAAAGTCCATAGATACATCCAGAAAACACAAGAAAACACAGAAGCTGTAGCAAGAGCTGGGATTGAGTTAGACACCCCAGAAGCAGATATTTCCGGATTCATCCAGCCATATCTGGACAAACTGGTGTGGAATTGGTGTGCAAAGCACCCAGAGAAGCAGAGTCAACCTGGCTTTGGAGAAAAGCAAAGTCTTTTTCTTGGGCAAGTGGATTCAATGTCATGTTTACAAACACAAATACCATTTGTAACCTGGTTTCAGTGGCTTTTCACTCAGAAAAAACGAATGTGTACCTGTTGTCTCTGCATGTGAAACCAATTAGCATTTACCAACAGAAAAACCAATTGTTACATGCTACAATTCATACGCAACTCTAAATTCCATTGATACTATCAGAAAAAAACAAGCAAACACAGAAGCTGTAGCAAGAGCTGGGATTGAGTTAGCCACCCCAGAAGCAGATATTTCCGGATTCATCCAGCCATATCTTTACAAACTGGTGTGGAATTGGTGTGCAAAGCACCCAGAGAAGCAGATTCAACCTGGTTGTGGAGAAAAGCAAAGTCTTTTTCTTGGGCAAGTGGATTCAATCTCATGTTCACAAACACCAATATCATTTTTAAGCTGGTTTCTGCAGCTTTTCACTCAGAAAACACGAATGTGTACCTGTTGTCTCTGCATGTGAAACCAATTAGCGTTTGCCAACAGAAAAAATGTTACATTCTACAATTCATACGCCACTCTAAAGTCCATAGATACTATCCAGAAAACACAAGACAACACAGAAGCTGTAGCAAGAGCTGGGATTGAGTTAGCCACCACAGAACCGGATGTTTCTGGTTTGATTGAGACTTATCTGGACAAACTCGTGTGGAATTGGTGTGCAAAGCACCCAGAGAAGCAGAGTCAACCTGGTTGTGGAGAAAAGCAAAGTCTTTTTCTTGGGCAAGTGGATTCAATCTCATGTTTACGAACACAATTATCATTTTTAACCTGGTTTCTGCAGGTTTTTACTCAGAAAACACGAATGTGTACCTGTTTTGTCTCCATGTGAAACCAATTAGTGTTTGCCAAAAGAAAAACAAAATGTTACATGCTACAATGCATTCACAACTCTAAAGTCCATAGATACTATCCAGAAAACACAAGACAACACAGAAGCTGTAGCAAGAGCTGGGATTGAGTTAGCCACCCCAGAAGCAGATATTTCCGGATTCATCCAGCCATATCTGGACAAACTGGTGTGGAATTGGTGGCAAAGCACCCAGAGAAGCAGAGTCAACCTGGTTGTGGAGAAAAGCAAAGTCTTTTTCTTGGGCAAGTGGATTCAATGTCATGTTTACAAACACCAATATCATTTTTAACCTGGATTATGCAGCTTTTCACTCAGAAAAAACGAATGTGTACCTGTTGTCTCTGCATGTGAAACCAATTAGCGTTTGCCAACAAAAAACCAAATATCACATGCTACAATTCATACGCAACTCTAAAGTCCATAGATACTATCCAGAAAAGACAACACAACACAGAAGCTGTAGCAAGAGCTGGGATTGAGTTAGCCACCACAGAACCGGATATTTCTGGTTTCATCCAGCCCTATCTGGACAAACTGGTGTGGAATTGGTGTGCAAAGCACCCAGAGAAGCAGAGTCAACCTGGTTGTGGAGAAAAGCAAAGTCTTTTTCTTGGGCAAGTGGATTCAATCTCATGTTTACGAACACAATTATCATTTGTAACCTGGTTTCTGCAGGTTTTTACTCAGAAACCACGAATGTGTACCTGTTTTGTCTCCATGTGAAACCAATTACCGTTTGCCAAAAGAAAAACAAAATGTTACATGCTACAATGCATTCACAACTCTAAAGTCCATAGATACTATCCAGAAAGCACAACCAAACACAGAAGCTGTAGAAAGAGCTGGGATTGAGTTAGATACCACAGAACCGGATGTTTCTGGTTTGATTGAGACTTATCTGGACAAACTGGCGTGGAATTCATTTGCAAAGCACCCAGAGAAGCAGAGTCAACCTGGTTTTGGAGAAAAGCAAAGTCTTTTCCTTGGGCAAGTGGATTCAATGTCATATTTACAAACACAAATACCATTGTAACCTAGTTTCAGTGGCTTTTCTCTCAGAAAACACGAATGTGTGCCTGTTGCCTCTGCATGTGAAACCAATTAGCGTTTGCCAACAGAAAAACCAAATGTCACATGCTACAATTCATATGCAACTCTAAGTCCATAGATAAGATCCCGAAAAAAACAATCAAATACAGAAGCTGGAGCAAGAGCAGAGATTGAGTTAGCCACCACAGAACCGGATATTTCTGGTTTCTTCCAGCCCTATCTGGACAAACTGGTGTGGAATTGGTGTGCAAAGCACACAGAGAAGCAGAGTCAACCTGGTTTTGGAGAAAAGCAAAGTCTTTTTCTTGGGCAAGTGGATTCAATGTCATGTTTACAAACACCAATATCATTTTTAACCTGGTTTCTGCAGCTTTTCACTCAGAAAACACGAATGTTTACCTCTTGTCTCTGCATGTGAAACCAATTAGCATTTGCCAACAGAAAAAATGTTACATTCTACAATTCATACGCAACTCTAAAGTCCATAGATACTATCCAGAAAACACAAGACAACACAGAAGCTGTAGCAAGAGCTGGGATTGAGTTAGCCACCACAGAACCGGATGTTTCTGGTTTGATTGAAACTTATCTGGAAAACTGGTGTGGAATTGGTGTGCAAAGCACCCAGAGAAGCAGAGTCAACCTGGTTGTGGAGAAAAGCAAAGTCTTTTTCTTGGGCAAGTGGATTCAATCTCATGTTTACGAACACAATTATCATTTTTAACCTGGTTTCTGCAGGTTTTTACTCAGAAAAAACGAATGTGTACCTGTTTTGTCTCCATGTGAAACCAATTAGTGTTTGCCAAAGAAAAACAAATTGTTACATGCTACAATGCATTCACAACTCTAAAGTCCATAGATACTATCCAGAAAACACAAGACAACACAGAAGCTGTAGCAAGAGCTGGGATTGAGTTAGCCACCCCAGAAGCAGATATTTCCGGATTCATCCAGCCATATCTGTACAAACTGGTGTGGAATTGGTGTGCAAAGCACCCAGAGAAGCAGAGTCAACCTGGTTGTGGAGAAAAGCAAAGTCTTTTTCTTGGGCAAGTGGATTCAATCTCATGTTCACAAACACCAATATCATTTTTAACCTGGTTTCTGCAGCTTTTCACTCAGAAAACACGAATGTGTACCTGTTGTCTCTGCATGTGAAACAAATTAGCGTTTGCCAACAGAAAAAATGTTACATTCTACAATTCATACGCCACTCTAAAGTCCATAGATATTATCCAGAAAACACAAGACAACACAGAAGCTGTAGCAAGAGCTGGGATTGAGTTAGCCACCACAGGACCGGATGTTTCTGGTTTGATTGAGACTTATCTGGACAAACTGGTGTGGAATTGGTGTGCAAAGCATCCAGAGAAGCAGAGTCAACCTGGTTTTGAGAAAGGCAAAGTCTTTTTCTTGGGCAAGTGGATTCAATCTCATGTTTACGAACACAATTATCATTTGTAATCTGGTTTCTGCAGGTTTTTACTCAGAAAACACGAATGTGTACCTGTTTTGTCTCCATGTGAAACCAATTAGTGTTTGCCAAAAGAAAAACAAAATGTTCCATGCTACAATGCATTCACAACTCTAAAGTCCATAGATACTATCCAGAAAGCACAACCAAACACAGAAGCTGTAGAAAGAGCTGGGATTGAGTTAGCCACCACAAAACCGGATGATTCTGGTTTGATTGAGACTTATCTGGACAAATTGGAGTGGAATTGGTGTGCAAAGCACCCAGAGAAGCAGAGACAACCTGGTTTTGGAGAAAAGCAAAGTCTTTTTCTTGGGCAAGTGGATTCAATGTCATATTTACAAACACAAATACCATTTGTAACCTGGTTTCAGTGGCTTTTCTCTCAGAAAACACGAATGTGTACCTGTTGTCTCTGCATGTGAAACCAATTAGCGTTTGCCAACAAAACAATCTATATGTCACATGCTACAATTCATACGCAACTCTAAAGTCCATAGATACTATCCAGAAAAGACAAGACAACACAGAAGCTGTAGCAAGAGCTGAGATAGAGTTAGCCACCACAGAACCGGATATTTCTGGTTTCATCCAGCCCTATCTGGACAAACTGGTGTGGAATTGGTGTGCAAAGCACACAGAGAAGCAGAGCCAACCTGGTTTTGGAGAAAAGCAAAGTCTTTTTCTTGGGCAAGTGGATTCAATGTCATGTTTACAAACACAAATATCATTTGTAACCTGGTTTCTGCAGCTTTTCACTCAGAAAACACGAATGTGTACCTGTTGTATCTGCATGTGAAAGAAATTAGCGTTTGCCAACAGAAAAAATGTTAGATTTTACAATTCATACTCAACTCTAAAGTCCATAGATACTATCCAGAAAACACAAGACAACACAGAAGCTGTAGCAAGAGCTGGGATTGAGTCAGCCACCACAGAACCAGATTTTTCTGGTTTCATCCAGCTCTATCTAGACAAACTCGTGTGGAAATGGTGTGCAAAGCACCCAGAGAAGCAGAGTCAACCTGGTTGTGGAGAAAAGCAAAGTCTTTTTCTTGGGCAAGTGGATTCAATCTCATGTTCACAAACACCAATATCATTTTAAACCTGGTTTCTGCAGCTTTTCACTCAGAAAACACGAATGTGTACCTGTTGTCTCTGCATGTGAAACCAATTAGCGTTTGCCAACAGAAAAAATGTTACATTCTACAATTCATACGCCACACTAAAGTCCATAGATACTATCCAGAAAACACAAGACAACACAGAAGCTGTAGCAAGAGCTGGGATTGAGTTAGCCACCACAGAACCGGATATTTCTGGTTTCATCCAGCCCTATCTGGACAAACTCGTGTGGAATTGTTGCGCAAAGCCCCCAGAAAAGCAGAGTCAACCTGGTTGTGGAGAAAAGCAAAGTCTTTTTCTTGGGCAAGTGGATTCAATCTCATGTCTATGAACACAATTATCATTTGTAACCTGGTTTCTGCAGGTTTTTACTCTGAAAACACGAATGTGTACCTGTTTTGTCTCCATGTGAAACCAATTAGTGTTTGCCAAAAGAAAAAAGAAATTGTTACATGCTACAATGCATTCAAAACTCTAAAGTCCATAGATACATCCAGAAACACAAGACAACACAGAAGCTGTAGCAAGAGCTGGGATTGAGTTAGACACCCCAGAAGCAGATATTTCCGGATTCATCCAGCCATATCTGTACAAACTGGTGTGGAATTGGTGTGCAAAGCACCCAGAGAAGCAGAGTCAACCTGGTTTTGGAGAAAAGCAAAGTCTTTTTCTTGGGCAAGTGGATTCAATGTCATGTTTACAAACACAAATACCATTTGTAACCTGGTTTCAGTGGCTTTTCACTCAGAAAAAACGAATGTGTACCTGTTGTCTCTGCATGTGAAACCAATTAGCGTTTACCAACAGAAAAACCAATTGTTACATGCTACAATTCATACGCAACTCTAAAGTCCATTGATACTATCCAGAAAACACAAGACAACACAGAAGCTGTAGCAAGAGCTGGGATTGAGTTAGCCACCCCAGAAGCAGATATTTCCGGATTCATCCAACCATATCTGTACAAACTGGTGTGGAATTGGTGTGCAAAGCACCCAGAGAAGCAGAGTCAACCTGGTTGTGGAGAAAAGCAAAGTCTTTTTCTTGGGCAAGTGGATTCAATCTCATGTTCACAGACACCAATATCATTTTTAACCCTGTTTCTGCAGCTTTTCACTCAGAAAACACGAATGTGTACCTGTTGTCTCTGCATGTGAAACAAATTAGCGTTTGCCAACAGAAAAAATGTTACATTCTACAATTCATACGCCACTCTAAAGTCCATAGATACTATCCAGAAAACACAAGACAACACAGAAGCTGTAGCAAGAGCTGGGATTGAGTTAGCCACCACAGAACCGGATGTTTCTGGTTTGATTGAGACTTATCTGGACAAACTCGTGTGGAATTGGTGTGCAAAGCACCCAGAGAAGCAGAGTCAACCTGGTTGTGGAGAAAAGCAAAGTCTTTTTCTTGGGCAAGTGGATTCAATCTCATGTTTACGAACACAATTATCATTTGTAATCTGGTTTCTGCAGCTTTTTACTCAGAAAACACGAATGTGTACCTGTTTGGTCTCCATGTGAACCAATTAGTGTTTGCCAAAAGAAAAACAAATTGTTACATGCTACAATGCATTCACAACTCTAAAGTCCATAGATACTATCCAGAAAACACAAGACAACACAGAAGCTGTAGCAAGAGCTGGGATTGAGTTAGCCACCACAGAAGCAGATATTTCCGGATTCATCCAGCCATATCTGGACAAACTGGTGTGGAATTGGTGGCAAAGAACCCAAAGAAGCAGAGTCAACCTGGTTGTGGAGAAAAGCAAAGTCTTTTTCTTGGGCAAGTGGATTCAATGTCATGTTTACAAACACCAATATCATTTTTAACCTGGATTATGCAGCTTTTCACTCAGAAAAAACGAATGTGTACCTGTTGTCTCTGCATGTGAAACAAATTAGCATTTGCCAACAGAAAAACTGTTAGATTCTACAATTCATACGCAACTCTAAAGTCCATAGATACTATCCAGAAAACATAAGACAACACAGAAGCTGTAGCAAGAGCTGGGATTGAGTTAGCCACCACAGAACCGGATGTTTCTGGTTTGATTGAGACTTATCTGGACAAACTGGTGTGGAATTGCTGTGAAAAGCACCCAGAGAAGCAGTGACAACCTGGTTTTGGAGAAGAGGAAAGTCTTTTTCTTGGGCAAGTGGATTCAATCTCATGTTTACAAACACCAATATCATTTATAACCTCTTTTCTGCAGCTTTTCACTCAGAAAACACGAATGTGTACCTGTTGTCTCTGCATGTGAAACCAATTAGCGTTTGCCAACAAAAAACCAAATATCACATGCTACAATTCATACGCAACTCTAAAGTCCATAGATAGTATCCAGAAAAGACAACACAACACAGAAGCTGTAGCAAGAGCTGGGATTGAGTTAGCCACCACAGAACCGGATATTTCTGGTTTCATCCAGCCCTATCTGGACAAACTGGTGTGGAATTGGTGTGCAAAGCACCCAGAGAAGCAGAGTCAACCTGGTTGTGGAGAAAAGCAAAGTCTTTTTCTTGGGCAAGTGGATTCAATCTCATGTTTACGAACACAATAATCATTGGTAACCTGGTTTCTGCAGGTTTTTACTCAGAAAACACGAATGTGTACCTGTTTTATCTCCATGTGAAACCAATTACCGTTTGCCAAAAGAAAAACAAAATGTTACATGCTACAATGCATTCACAACTCTAAAGTCCATAGATACTATCCAGAAAGCACAACCAAACACAGAAGCTGTAGAAAGAGCTGGGATTGAGTTAGATACCACAGAACCGGATGTTTCTGGTTTGATTGAGACTTATCTGGACAAACTTGCGTGGAATTCATTTGCAAAGCACCCAGAGAAGTAGAGTCAACCTGGTTTTGGAGAAAAGCAAAGTCTTTTTCTTGGGCAAGTGGATTCAATGTCATATTTACAAACACAAATACCATTGTAACCTAGTTTCAGTGGCTTTTCTCTCAGAAAACACGAATGTGTGCCTGTTGCCTCTGCATGTGAAACCAATTAGCTTTTGCCAACAGAAAAACCAAATGTCACATGCTACAATTCATATGCAACTCTAAGTCCATAGATAAGATCCCGAAAAAAACAATCAAATACAGAAGCTGTAGCAAGAGCTGAGATTGAGTTAGCCACCACAGAACCGGATATTTCTGGTTTCTTCCAGCCCTATCTGGACAAACTGGTGTGGAATTGGTGTGCAAAGCACACAGAGAAGCAGAGTCAACCTGGTTTTGGAGAAAAGCAAAGTCTTTTTCTTGGGCAAGTGGATTCAATGTCATGTTTACAAACACCAATATCATTTGTAACCTGGTTTCTGCAGCTTTTCACTCAGAAAACACGAATGTTTACCTCTTGTCTCTGCATGTGAAACCAATTAGCATTTGCCAACAGAAAAAATGTTACATTCTACAATTCATACGCAACTCTAAAGTCCATAGTTACTATCCAGAAAACACAAGACAACACAGAAGCTGTAGCAAGAGCTGGGATTGAGTTAGCCACCACAGAACCGGATATTTCTGGTTTCATCCAGCCCTATCTGGACAAACTGGTGTGAAATTGGTGTGCAAAGCACCCAGAGAAGCAGAGTCAACCTGGTTGTGGAGAAAAGCAAAGTCTTTTTCTTGGGCAAGTGGATTCAATCTCATGTTTACGAACACAATAATCATTGGTAACCTGGTTTCTGCAGGTTTTTACTCAGAAATCACGAATGTGTACCTGTTTTATCTCCATGTGAAACCAATTACCGTTTGCCAAAAGAAAAACAAAATGTTCCATGCTACAATGCATTCACAACTCTAAAGTCCATAGATACTATCCAGAAAGCACAACCAAACACAGAAGCTGTAGAAAGAGATGGGATTGAGTTAGCCACCACAAAACCGGATGTTTCTGGTTTGATTGAGTCTTATCTGGACAAACTGGAGTGGAATTGGTGTGCAAAGCACCCAGAGAAGCAGAGACAACCTGGCTTTGGAGAAAAGCAAAGTCTTTTTCTTGGGCAAGTGGATTCAATGTCATATTTACAAACACAAATACCATTTGTAACCTGGTTTTAGTGGCTTTTCTCTCAGAAAACACGAATGTGTACCTGTTGTCTCTGCATGTGAAACCAATTAGCGTTTGCCAACAAAACAATCTATATGTCACATGCTACAATTCATACGCAACTCTAAAGTCCATAGATACTATCCAGAAAACACAAGACAACACAGAAGCTGTAGCAAGAGCTGAGATTGAGTTAGCCACCACAGAACCGGATATTTCTGGTTTCATCCAGCCCTATCTGGACAAACTGGTGTGGAATTGGTGTGCAAAGCACACAGAGAAGTAGAGTCAACCTGGCTTTGGAGAAAAGCAAAGTCTTTTTCTTGGGCAAGTGGATTCAATGTCATGTTTACAAACACAAATATCATTTGTAACCTGGTTTCTGCAGCTTTTCACTCAGAAAACACGAATGTGTACCTGTTGTATCTGCATGTGAAAGAAATTAGCGTTTGCCAACAGAAAAAATGTTAGATTCTACAATTCATACTCAACTCTAAAGTCCATAGATACTATCCAGAAAACACAAGACAACACAGAAGCTGTAGCAAGAGCTGGGATTTAGTCAGCCACCACAGAACCAGATTTTTCTGGTTTCATCCAGCTCTATCTAGACAAACTCGTGTGGAAATGGTGTGCAAAGCACCCAGAGAAGCAGAGTCAACCTGGTTGTGTAGAAAAGCAAAGTCTTTTTCTTGGGCAAGTGGATTCAATCTCATGTTCACAAACACCAATATCATTTTAAACCTGGTTTCTGCAGCTTTTCACTCAGAAAACACGAATGTGTACCTGTTGTCTCTGCATGTGAAACAAATTAGCGTTTGCCAACAGAGAAAATGTTACATTCTACAATTCATACGGCACTCTAAAGTCCATAGATACTATCCAGAAAAGACAACACAACACAGAAGCTGTAGCAAGAGCTGGGATTGAGTTAGCCACCACAGAACCGGATATTTCTGGTTTCATCCAGCCCTATCTGGACAAACTCGTGTGGAATTTGTGCGCAAAGCCCCCAGAAAAGCAGAGTCAACCTGGTTTTGGAGAAAAGCAAAGTCTTTTTCTTGGGCAAGTGGATTCAATCTCATGTCTATGAACACAATTATCATTTGTAACTTGGTTTCTGCAGGTTTTTACTCTGAAAACACGAATGTGTACCTGTTTTGTCTCCATGTGAAACCAATTAGTGTTTGCCAAAAGAAAAACAAATTGTTACATGCTACAATGCATTCACAACTCTAAAGTCCATAGATACATCCAGAAAACACAAGAAAACACAGAAGCTGTAGCAAGAGCTGGGATTGAGTTAGACACCCCAGAAGCAGATATTTCCGGATTCATCCAGCCATATCTGGACAAACTGGTGTGGAATTGGTGTGCAAAGCACCCAGAGAAGCAGAGTCAACCTGGCTTTGGAGAAAAGCAAAGTCTTTTTCTTGGGCAAGTGGATTCAATGTCATGTTTACAAACACAAATACCATTTGTAACCTGGTTTCAGTGGCTTTTCACTCAGAAAAAACGAATGTGTACCTGTTGTCTCTGCATGTGAAACCAATTAGCATTTACCAACAGAAAAACCAATTGTTACATGCTACAATTCATACGCAACTCTAAATTCCATTGATACTATCAGAAAAAAACAAGCAAACACAGAAGCTGTAGCAAGAGCTGGGATTGAGTTAGCCACCCCAGAAGCAGATATTTCCGGATTCATCCAGCCATATCTTTACAAACTGGTGTGGAATTGGTGTGCAAAGCACCCAGAGAAGCAGATTCAACCTGGTTGTGGAGAAAAGCAAAGTCTTTTTCTTGGGCAAGTGGATTCAATCTCATGTTCACAAACACCAATATCATTTTTAAGCTGGTTTCTGCAGCTTTTCACTCAGAAAACACGAATGTGTACCTGTTGTCTCTGCATGTGAAACAAATTAGCGTTTGCCAACAGAAAAAATGTTACATTCTACAATTCATACGCCACTCTAAAGTCCATAGATACTATCCAGAAAACACAAGACAACACAGAAGCTGTAGCAAGAGCTGGGATTGAGTTAGCCACCACAGAACCGGATGTTTCTGGTTTGATTGAGACTTATCTGGACAAACTCGTGTGGAATTGCTGTGCAAAGCACCCAGAGAAGCAGAGTCAACCTGGTTGTGGAGAAAAGCAAAGTCTTTTTCTTGGGCAAGTGGATTCAATCTCATGTTTACGAACACAATTATCATTTGTAACTTGGTTTCTGCAGGTTTTTACTCAGAAAACACGAATGTGTACCTGTTTTGTCTCCATGTGAAACCAATTAGTGTTTGCCAAAAGAAAAACAAATTGTTACATGCTACAATGCATTCACAACTCTAAAGTCCATAGATACTATCCAGAAAACACAAGACAACACAGAAGCGGTAGCAAGAGCTGGGATTGAGTTAGCCACCCCAGAAGCAGATATTTCCGGATTCATCCAGCCATATCTGGACAAACTGGTGTGGAATTGGTGTGAAAAGCACCCAGAGAAGCAGAGTCAACCTGGTTTTGGAGAAAAGCAAGTCTTCTTCTTGGGCAAGTGGATTCAATGTCATGTTTACAAACACCAATATCATTTTTAACCTGTATTCTGCAGCTTTTCACTCAGAAAACACGAATGTGTACCTGTTGTCTCTGCATGTGAAACCAATTAGCATTTGCAAACAAAAAAATCTATATGTCACATGCTACAATTCATACGCAACTCTAAAGTCCATAGATACTATCCAGAAAAGACAACACAACATAGAAGCTGTAGCAAGAGCTGGAATTGAGTTAGCCACCACAGAACTGGATATTTCTGGTTTCATCCAGCCCTATCTGGACAAACTGGTGTGGAATTCGTGTGCAAAGCACCCAGAAAAGCAGAGTCAACCTGGTTTTGGAAAAAAGCAAAGTCTTTTTCTTGTGCAAGTGTATTCAATGTCATGTTTACAAACACAATTATCATTTGTAACCTGGTTTCTGCAGCTTTTCACTCAGAAAACACGAATGTGTACCTGTTGTATCTGCATGTGAAAGAAATTACCGTTTGCCAACAGAAAAAATGTTAGATTCCACAATTCATACGCAACTCTAAAGTCCATAGATACTATCCAGAAAACACAAGACAACACAGAAGCTGTAGCAAGAGCTGGGATTGAGTTAGCCACCCCAGAAGCAGATATTTCCGGATTCATCCAGCCCTATCTGGACAAACTGGAGTGGAATTGGTGTGCAAAGCACAGAGAGAAGCAGAGTCAACCTGGTTGTGGAGAAAAGCAAAGTCTTTTCCTTGCGCAACTGGATTCAATGTCATGTTTACAAACACCAATATCATTTTTAACTGGATTATGCAGCTTTTCTCTCAGAAAACACGAATGTGTACCTGTTGTCTCTGCATGTGAAACCAATTAGCATTTGCCAACAAAAAACCAAATGTCACATGCTACAATTCATACGCAACTCTAAAGTCCATAGATACTATCCAGAAAACACAAGACAACACAGAAGCTGTAGCAAGAGCTGAGATTGAGTTAGCCACCACAGAACCGGATATTTCTGGTTTCATCCAGCCCTATCTGGACAAACTGGTGTGGAATTGGTGTGCAACGCACACAGAGAAGCAGAGTCAACCTGGTTGTGGAGAAAAGCAAAGTATTTTTCTTGGGCAAGTGGATTCAATGTCATGTTTACAAACACCAATATCATTTTAACCTGGTTTCTGCAGCTTTTCACTCAGAAAACACGAATGTGTACCTCTTGTCTCTGCATGTGAAACCAATTAGCGTTTGCCAACAGAAAAAATGTTACATTCTACAATTCATACGCAACTCTAAAGTCCATAGATACTATCCAGAAAACACAAGACAACACAGAAGCTGTAGCAAGAGCTGGTATTGAGTTAGGCACCACAGAACCGGTTGTTTCTGGTTTGATATAGACTTATCTGGAAAACTGGTGTGGAATTGGTGTGCAAAGCACCCAGAGAAGCAGAGTCAACCTGGTTGTGGAGAAAAGCAAAGTCTTTTTCTTGGGCAAGTGGATTCAATCTCATGTTTACGAACACAATTATCATTTGTAACCTGGTTTCTGCAGCTTTTCACTCAGAAAACACGAATGTGTACCTGTTTTGTCTCCATGTGAAACCAATTAGTGTTTGCCAAAAGAAAAACAAATTGTTACATGCTACAATGCATTCACAACTCTAAAGTCCATAGATACTATCCAGAAAACACAAGACAACACAGAAGCTGTAGCAAGAGCTGGGATTGAGTTAGCCACCCCAGAAGCAGATATTTCCGGATTCATCCAGCCATATCTGGACAAACTGGTGTGGAATTGGTGTGCAAGGCACCCAGAGGAGCAGAGTCAACCTGGTTGTGGAGAAAAGCAAAGTCTTTTTCTTGGGCAAGTGGATTCAATGTCATGTTTACAAACACCAATATCATTTTTAACCTGGATTCTGCAGCTTTTCACTCAGAAAACACGAAGGTGTACCTGTTGTCTCTGCATGTGAAACAAATTAGCATTTGCCAACAGAAAAACTGTTAGATTCTACAATTCATACGCAACTCTAAAGTCCATAGATACTGTCCAGAAAACACAAGACAACACAGAAGCTGTAGCAAGAGCTGGGATTGAGTTAGCCACCACAGAACCGGATGTTTCTGGTTTGATTGAGACTTATCTGGACAAACTGGTGTGGAATTGGTGTGCAAAGCACCCAGAGAAGCAGAGTCAACCTGGTTTTGGAGAAGAGCAAAGTCTTTTTCTTGGGCAAGTGGATTCAATGTCATGTTTACAAACACCAATATCATTTATAACCTGTTTTCTGCAGCTTTTCACTCAGAAAACACGAATGTGTACCTGTAGTCTCTGCATGTGAAACCAATTAGCGTTTGCCAACAAAAAAACAAATATCACATTCTACAATTCATACGCAACTCTAAAGTCCATAGATACTATCCAGAAAAGACAACACAACACAGAAGCTGTAGCAAGAGCTGGGATTGAGTTAGCCACCACAGAACCGGATATTTCTGGTTTCTTCCAGCCCTATCTGGACAAACTGGTGTGGAATTGGTGTGCAAAGCACCCAGAGAAGCAGAGTCAACCTGGTTGTGGAGAAAAGCAAAGTCTTTTTCTTGGGCAAGTGGATTCAATCTCATGTTTACGAACACAATTATCATTTGTAACCTGGTTTCTGCAGGTTTTTACTCAGAAAACACGAATGTGTACCTATTTGTCTCCGTGTGAAACCAATTAGTGTTAGCCAAAAGAAAAACAAAATGTTACATGCTACAATGCATTCACAACTCTAAAGTCCATAGGTACTATCCAGAAAGCACAACAAACACAGAAGCTGTAGCAAGAGCTGGGATTGAGTTAGATACCACAGAACCGGATGTTTCTGGTTTGATTGAGACTTATCTGGAAAACTGGTGTGGAATTGGTGTGCAAAGCACCCAGAGAAGCAGAGTCAACCTGGCTTTGGAGAAAAGCAAAGTCTTTTTCTTGTGCAAGTGGATTCAATGTCATATTTACAAACACAAATACCATTTGTAACCCGGTTTCAGTGGCTTTTATCTCAGAAAACACGAAAGTGTGCCTGTTGCCTCTGCATGTGAAACCAATTAGCGTTTGCCAACAGAAAAACCAAATGTCACATGCTACAATTCATATGCAACTCTAAGTCCATAGATAAGATCCCGAAAAAAACAATCAAATACAGAAGCTGGAGCAAGAGCTGAGATTGAGTTAGCCACCACAGAACCGGATATTTCTGGTTTCTTCCAGCCCTATCTGGACAAACTGGTGTGGAATTGGTGTGCAAAGCACACAGAGAAGCAGAGTCAACCTGGTTTTGGAGAAAAGCAAAGTCTTTTTCTTGGGCAAGTGGATTCAATGTCATGTTTACAAACACAAATACCATTTGTAACCTGGTTTCAGTGGCTTTTCACTCAGAAAACACGAATGTGTACCTGTTGTATCTGCATGTGAAACAAATTAGCATTTGCCAACAGAAAAAATGTTACATTCTACAATTCATACGCAACTCTAAAGTCCATAGATACTATCCAGAAAACACAAGACAACACAGAAGCTGTAGCAAGAGCTGGGATTGAGTTAGCCACCACAAAACCGGATGTTTCTGGTTTGATTGAGACTTATCTGGAAAACTGGTGTGGAATTGGTGTGCAAAGCACCCAGAGAAGTAGAGACAACCTGGCTTTGGAGAAAAGCAAAGTCTTTTTCTTGGGCAAGTGGATTCAATGTCATATTTACAAATACAAATACCATTTGTAACCTAGTTTCAGTGGCTTTTCTCTCAGAAAACACGAATGTGTACCTGTTGTCTCTGCATGTGAAACCAATTAGCGTTTGCCAACAAAACAATCTATATGTCACATGCTACAATTCATACGCAACTCTAAAGTCCATAGATACTATCCAGAAAAGACAACACAACACAGAAGCTGTAGCAAGAGCTGAGATTGAGTTAGCCACCACAGAACCGGATATTTCTGGTTTCATCCAGCCCTATCTGGACAAACTGGTGTGGAATTGGTGTGCAAAGCACCCAGAGAAGCAGAGTCAACCTGGCTTTGGAGAAAAGCAAAGTCTTTTTCTTGTGCAAGTGGATTCAATGTCATGTTTACAAACACAAATATCATTTGTAACCTGGTTTCTGCAGCTTTTCACTCAGAAAACACGAATGTGTACCTGTTGTATCTGCATGTGAAAGAAATTAGCGTTTGCCAACAGAAAAAATGTTAGATTCTACAATTCATACGCAACTCTAAAGTCCATAGATACTATCCAGAAAACACAAGACAACACAGAAGCTGTAGCAAGAGCTGGGATTGAGTTAGCCACCACAGAACCGGATATTTCTGGTTTCATCCAGCCCTATCTGGACAAACTGGTGTGGAATTGGTGTGCAAAGCACACAGAGAAGCAGAGTCAACCTGGTTTTGGAGAAAAGCAAAGTCTTTTTCTTGGGCAAGTGGATTCAATGTCATGTTTACCAACACTAATATCATTTTAACCTGGTTTCTGCAGCTTTTCACTCAGAAAACACGAATGTGTACCTCTTGTCTCTACATGTGAAACAAATTAGCATTTGCCAACAGAAAAAAATGTTACATTCTACAATTCATACGCAACTCTAAAGTCCATAGATACTATCCAGAAAACACAAGACAACACAGAAGCTGTAGCAAGAGCTGGGATTGAGTTAGCCACCACAGAACCGGATATTTCTGGTTTCATCCAGCCCTATCTGGACAAACTGGAGTGGAATTGGTGTGCAAAGCACAGAGAGAAGCAGAGTCAACCTGGTTTTGGAGAAAAGCAAAGTCTTTTTCTTGGGCAAGTGGATTCAATGTCATGTTTACAAACACCAATATCATTTTAACCTGGTTTCTGCAGCTTTTCACTCAGAAAACACGAATGTGTACCTGTTGTCTCTGCATGTGAAACAAATTAGCATTTGCAAACAGAAAAAAATGTTACATTCTACAATTCATACGCAACTCTAAAGTCCATAGATACTATCCAGAAAACACAAGACAACACAGAAGCTGTAGCAAGAGCTGGGATTGAGTTAGCCACCACAGAACCGGATATTTCTGGTTTCATCCAGCCCTATCTGGACAAACTGGTGTGGAATTGGTGTGCAAAGCACACAGAGAAGCAGAGTCAACCTGGTTTTGGAGAAAAGCAAAGTCTTTTTCTTGGGCAAGTGGATTCAATGTCATGTTTACAAACACCAATATCATTTTAACCTGGTTTCTGCAGCTTTTCACTCAGAAAACACGAATGTGTACCTCTTGTCTCTACATGTGAAACAAATTAGCATTTGCCAACAGAAAAAATTGTTACATTCTACAATTCATACGCAACTCTAAAGTCCATAGATACTATCCAGAAAACACAAGACAACACAGAAGCTGTAGCAAGAGCTGGGATTGAGTTAGCCACCACAGAACCGGATATTTCTGGTTTCATCCAGCCCTATTTGGACAAACTGGAGTGGAAATGGTGTGCAAAGCACACAGAGAAGCAGAGTCAACCTGGTTTTGGAGAAAAGCAAAGTCTTTTTCTTGGGCAAGTGGATTCAATGTCATGTTTACAAACACCAATATCATTTTAACCTGGTTTCTGCAGCTTTTCACTCAGAAAACACGAATGTGTACCTCTTGTCTCTGCATGTGAAACAAATTAGCATTTGCCAACAGAAAAAAATGTTACATTCTACAATTCATACGCAACTCTAAAGTCCATAGATACTATCCAGAAAACACAAGACAACACAGAAGCTGTAGCAAGAGCTGGGATTGAGTTAGCCACCACAGAACCGGATATTTCTGGTTTCATCCAGCCCTATCTGGACAAACTGGTGTGGAATTGGTGTGCAAAGCACACAGAGAAGCAGAGTCAACCTGGTTTTGGAGAAAAGCAAAGTCTTTTTCTTGGGCAAGTGGATTCAATGTCATGTTTACAAACACCAATATCATTTTAACCTGGTTTCTGCAGCTTTTCACTCAGAAAACACGAATGTGTACCTCTTGTCTCTGCATGTGAAACAAATTAGCATTTGCCAACAGAAAAAATGTTACATTCTACAATTCATACGCAACTCTAAAGATAATAGATACTATCCAGAAAACACAAGACAACACAGAAGCTGTAGCAAGAGCTGGGATTGAGTTAGCCACCACAGAACCGGATATTTCTGGTTTCATCCTGCCCTATCTGGACAAACTGGTGTGGAATTCGTGTGCAAAGCACCCAGAGAAGCAGAGTCAACCTGGTTTTGGAGAAAAGCAAAGTCTTTTTCTTGGGCAAGTGGATTCAATGTCATGTTTACAAACACCAATATCATTTGTAACCTGGTTTCTGCAGCTTTTCACTCAGAAAACACGAATGTGTACCTGTTGTATCTGCATGTGAAACAAATTAGCGTTTGCCAACAGAAAAAATTGTTACATTCTACAATTCATACGCAACTCTAAAGTCTATAGATACTAACCAGAAAACACAAGACAACACAGAAGCTGTAGCAAGAGCTGGGATTGAGTTAGCCACCACAGAACCGGATATTTCTGGTTTCATCCAGCCCTATTTGGACAAACTGGAGTGGAATTGGTGTGCAAAGCACACAGAGAAGCAGAGTCAACCTGGTTTTGGAGAAAAGCAAAGTCTTTTTCTTGGGCAAGTGGATTCAATGTCATGTTTACAAACACCAATATCATTTTAACCTGGTTTCTGCAGCTTTTCACTCAGAAAACACGAATGTGTACCTGTTGTCTGTGCATGTGAAACAAATTAGCATTTGCCAACAGAAAAAAATGTTACATTCTACAATTCATACGCAACTCTAAAGTCCATAGATACTATCCAGAAAACACAAGACAACACAGAAGCTGTAGCAAGAGCTGGGATTGAGTTAGCCACCACAGAACCGGATGTTTCTGGTTTGATTGAGACTTATCTGGAAAACTGGTTTGGAATTGGTGTGCAAAGCACACAGAGAAGCAGAGTCAACCTGGTTTTGGAGAAAAGCAAAGTCTTTTTCTTGGGGAAGTGGATTCAATGTCATGTTTACAAACACCAATATCATTTTTAACTGGATTATGCAGCTTTTCACTCAGAAAACACGAATGTGTACCTGTTGTCTCTGCATGTGAAACCAATTAGCATTTGCCAACAAAAAACCAAATGTCACATGCTACAATTCATACGCAACTCTAAAGTCCATAGATACTATCCAGAAAACACAAGACAACACAGAAGCTGTAGCAAGAGCTGAGATTGAGTTAGCCACCACAGAACCGGATATTTCTGGTTTCATCCTGCCCTATCTGGACAAACTGGTGTGGAATTCGTGTGCAAAGCACCCAGAGAAGCAGAGTCAACCTGGTTTTGGAGAAAAGCAAAGTCTTTTTCTTGGGCAAGTGGATTCAATGTCATGTTTACAAACACCAATATCATTTTAACCTGGTTTCTGCAGCTTTTCACTCAGAAAACACGAATGTGTACCTCTTGTCTCTGCATGTGAAACAAATTAGCATTTGCCAATAGAAAAAATGTTACATTCTACAATTCATACGCAACTCTAAAGTCCATAGATACTATCCAGAAAACACAACACAACACAGAAGCTGTAGCAAGAGCTGGGATTGAGTTAGCCACCACAGAACCGGATATTTCTGGTTTCATCCAGCCCTATCTGGACAAACTGGTGTGGAATTGGTGTGCAAAGCACACAGAGAAGCAGAGTCAACCTGGTTTTGGAGAAAAGCAAAGTCTTTTTCTTGGGCAAGTGGATTCAATGTCATGTTTACAAACACCAATATCATTTTAACCTGGTTTCTGCAGCTTTTCACTCAGAAAACACGAATGTGTACCTCTTGTCTCTACATGTGAAACAAATTAGCATTTGCCAACAGAAAAAAATGTTACATTCTACAATTCATACGCAACTCTAAAGTCCATAGATACTATCCAGAAAACACAAGACAACACAGAAGCTGTAGCAAGAGCTGGGATTGAGTTAGCCACCACAGAACCGGATATTTCTGGTTTCATCCAGCCCTATCTGGACAAACTGGTGTGGAATTCGTGTGCAAAGCACCCAGAGAAGCAGAGTCAACCTGGTTTTGGAGAAAAGCAAAGTCTTTTTCTTGGGCAAGTGGATTCAATGTCATGTTTACAAACACCAATATCATTTTTAACCTGGTTTCTGCAGCTTTTCACTCAGAAAACACGAATGTGTACCTGTTGTCTCTGCATGTGAAACAAATTAGCATTTGCCAACAGAAAAAATGTTACATTCTACAATTCATACGCAACTCTAAAGTCCATAGATACTATCCAGAAAACACAAGACAACACAGAAGCTGTAGAAAGAGCTGGGATTGAGTTAGCCACCACAGAACCGGATATTTCTGGTTTCATCCAGCCCTATCTGGACAAACTGGTGTGGAATTGGTGTGCAAAGCACCCAGAGAAGCAGAGTCAACCTGGTTTTGTAGAAAAGCAAAGTCTTTTTCTTGGGCAAGTGGATTCAATGTCATGTTTACAAACACCAATATCATTTGTAACCTGGTTTCTGCAGCTTTTCACTCAGAAAACACGAATGTGTACCTGTTGTATCTGCATGTGAAACAAATTAGCATTTGCCAACAGAAAAAATGTTACATTCTACAATTCATACGCAACTCTAAAGTCTATAGATACTAACCAGAAAACACAAGACAACACAGAAGCTGTAGCAAGAGCTGGGATTGAGTTAGCCACCACAGAACCGGATATTTCTGGTTTCATCCAGCCCTATCTGGACAAACTGGTGTGGAATTGGTGTGCAAAGCACAAAGAGAAGCAGAGTCAACCTGGTTTTGGAGAAAAGCAAAGTCTTTTTCTTGTGCAAGTGGATTCAATGTCATGTTTACAAACACCAATATAATTTGTAACCTGGTTTCTGCAGCTTTTCACTCAGAAAACACGAATGTGTACCTGTTGTATCTGCATGTGAAAGAAATTAGCGTTTGCCAACAGAAAAAATGTTAGATTCTACAATTCATACGCAACTCTAAAGTCCATAGATACTATCCAGAAAACACAAGACAACACAGAAGCTGTAGCAAGAGCTGGGATTGAGTTAGCCACCACAGAACCGGATATTTCTGGTTTCATCCAGCCCTATCTGGACAAACTGGTGTGGAATTGGTGTGCAAAGCACACAGAGAAGCAGGGTCAACATGGTTTTGGAGAAAAGCAAAGTCTTTTTCTTGGGCAAGTGGATTCAATGTCATGTTTACAAACACCAATATCATTTTAACCTGGTTTCTGCAGCTTTTCACTCAGAAAACACGAATGTGTACCTCTTGTCTCTACATGTGAAACAAATTAGCATTTGCCAACAGAAAAAAATGTTACATTCTACAATTCATACACAACTCTAAAGTCCATAGATACTATCCAGAAAACACAAGACAACACAGAAGCTGTAGCAAGAGCTAGGATTGAGTTAGCCACCACAGAACCGGATATTTCTGGTTTCATCCAGCCCTATCTGGACAAACTGGAGTGGAATTGGTGTGCAAAGCACACAGAGAAGCAGAGTCAACCTGGTTTTGGAGAAAAGCAAAGTCTTTTTCTTGGGCAAGTGGATTCAATGTCATGTTTATAAACACCAATATCATTTTAACCTGGTTTCTGCAGCTTTTCACTCAGAAAACACGAATGTGTACCTGTTGTCTGTGCATGTGAAACAAATTAGCATTTGCCAACAGAAAAAAATGTTACATTCTACAATTCATACGCAACTCTAAAGTCCATAGATACTATCCAGAAAACACAAGACAACACAGAAGCTGTAGCAAGAGCTGGGATTGAGTTAGCCACCACAGAACCGGATATTTCTGGTTTCATCCAGCCCTATCTGGACAAACTGGTGTGGAATTCGTGTGCAAAGCACACAGAGAAGCAGAGTCAACCTGGTTTTGGAGAAAAGCAAAGTCTTTTTCTTGGGCAAGTGGATTCAATGTCATGTTTACAAACACCAATATCATTTTAACCTGGTTTCTGCAGCTTTTCACTCAGAAAACACGAATGTGTACCTCTTGTCTCTGCATGTGAAACAAATTAGCATTTGCCAACAGAAAAAATGTTACATTCTACAATTCATACGCAACTCTAAAGTCCATAGATACTATCCAGAAAACACAAGACAACACAGAAGCTGTAGCAAGAGCTGGGATTGAGTTAGCCACCACAGAACCGGATGTTTCTGGTTTGATTGAGACTTATCTGGAAAACTGGTTTGGAATTGGTGTGCAAAGCACCCAGAGAAGCAGAGTCAACCTGGTTTTGGAGAAAAGCAAAGTCTTTTTCTTGGGCAAGTGGATTCAATGTCATGTTTACAAACACCAATATCATTTTAACCTGGTTTCTGCAGCTTTTCACTCAGAAAACACGAATGTGTACCTGTTGTCTCTGCATGTGAAACAAATTAGCATTTGCCAACAGAAAAAAATGTTACATTCTACAATTCATACGCAACTCTAAAGTCCATAGATACTATCCAGAAAACACAACACAACACAGAAGCTGTAGCAAGAGCTGAGATTGAGTTAGCCACCACAGAACCGGATGTTTCTGGTTTGATTGAGACTTATCTGGAAAACTGGTTTGGAATTGGTGTGCAAAGCACACAGAGAAGCAGAGTCAACCTGGTTGTGGAGAAAAGCAAAGTCTTTTTCTTGGGGAAGTGGATTCAATGTCATGTTTACAAACACCAATATCATTTTTAACTGGATTATGCAGCTTTTCACTCAGAAAACACGAATGTGTACCTGTTGTCTCTGCATGTGAAACCAATTAGCATTTGCTAACAAAAAACCAAATGTCACATGCTACAATTCATACGCAACTCTAAAGTCCATAGATACTATCCAGAAAACACAAGACCACACAGAAGCTGTAGCAAGAGCTGGGATTGAGTTAGCCACCACAGAACCGGATATTTCTGGTTTCATCCAGCCCTATCTGGACAAACTGGTGTGGAATTCGTGTGCAAAGCACCCAGAGAAGCAGAGTCAACCTGGTTTTGGAGAAAAGCAAAGTCTTTTTCTTGGGCAAGTGGATTCAATGTCATGTTTACAAACACCAATATCATTTTAACCTGGTTTCTGCAGCTTTTCACTCAGAAAACACGAATGTGTACCTCTTGTCTCTGCATGTGAAACAAATTAGCATTTGCCAACAGAAAAAATGTTACATTCTACAATTCATACGCAACTCTAAAGTCCATAGATACTATCCAGAAAACACAAGACAACACAGAAGCTGTAGCAAGAGCTGGGATTGAGTTAGCCACCACAGAACCGGATGTTTCTGGTTTGATTGAGACTTATCTGGAAAACTGGTGTGGAATTGGTGTGCAAAGCACACAGAGAAGCAGAGTCAACCTGGTTGTGGAGAAAAGCAAAGTCTTTTTCTTGGGCAAGTGGATTCAATCTCATGTTTACGAACACAATTATCATTTGTAACTTGGTTTCTGCAGGTTTTTACTCAGAAAACACGAATGTGTACCTGTTTTGTCTCCATGTGAGACCAATTAGTGTTTGCCAATGAAAAACAAATTGTTACATGCTACAATGCATTCACAACTCTAAAGTCCATAGATAATATCCAGAAAACACAAGACAACACAGAAGCTGTAGCAAGAGCTGGGATTGAGTTAGCCACCCCAGAAGCAGATATTTCCGGATTCATCCAGCCATATCTGGACAAACTGGTGTGGAATTGGTGTGAAAAGCACCCAGAGAAGCAGAGTCAACCTGGTTTTGGAGAAAAGCAAGTCTACTTCTTGGGCAAGTGGATTCAATGTCATGTTTACAAACACCAATATCATTTTTAACCTGGATTCTGCAGCTTTTCACTCAGGAAACACGAATGTGTACCTGTTGTCTCTGCATGTGAAACCAATTAGCGTTTGCCAACAAAAAAATCTATATGTCACATGCTACAATTCATACGCAACTCTAAAGTCCATAGATACTATCCAGAAAAGACAACACAACACAGAAGCTGTAGCAAGAGCTGGAATTGAGTTAGCCACCACAGAACTGGATATTTCTGGTTTCATCCAGCCCTATCTGGACAAACTGGTGTGGAATTCGTGTGCAAAGCACCCAGAAAAGCAGAGTCAACCTGGTTTTGGAGAAAAGCAAAGTCTTTTTCTTGGGCAAGTGGATTCAATGTCATGTTTACAAACACCAATATCATTTGTAACCTGGTTTCTGCAGCTTTTCACTCAGAAAACACGAATGTGTACCTGTTGTATCTGCATGTGAAACAAATTAGCATTTGCCAACAGAAAAAAATGTTACATTTTACAATTCATACGCAACTCTAAAGTCCATAGATACTATCCAGAAAACACAAGACAACACAGAAGCTGTAGCAAGAGCTGGGATTGAGTTAGCCACCACAGAACCGGATATTTCTGGTTTCATCTAGCCCTATCTGGACAAACTGGTGTGGAATTGGTGTGCAAAGCACACAGAGAAGCAGAGTCAACCTGGTTTTGGAGAAAAGCAAAGTCTTTTTCTTGGGCAAGTGGATTCAATGTCATGTTTACAAACACCAATATCATTTTAACCTGGTTTCTGCAGCTTTTCACTCAGAAAACACGAATGTGTACCTCTTGTCTCTGCATGTGAAACAAATTAGCATTTGCCAACAGAAAAAATGTTACATTCTACAATTCATACGCAACTCTAAAGTCCATAGATACTATCCAGAAAACACAAGACAACACAGAAGCTGTAGCAAGAGCTGGGATTGAGTTAGCCACCACAGAACCGGATGTTTCTGGTTTGATTGAGACTTATCTGGAAAACTGGTTTGGAATTGGTGTGCAAAGCACCCAGAGAAGCAGAGTCAACCTGGTTTTGGAGAAAAGCAAAGTCTTTTTCTTGGGCAAGTGGATTCAATGTCATGTTTACAAACACCAATATCATTTTAACCTGGTTTCTGCAGCTTTTCACTCAGAAAACACGAATGTGTACCTCTTGTCTCTGCATGTGAAACAAATTAGCATTTGCCAACAGAAAAAAATGTTACATTCTACAATTCATACGCAACTCTAAAGTCCATAGATACTATCCAGAAAACACAAGACAACACAGAAGCTGTAGCAAGAGCTGAGATTGAGTTAGCCACCACAGAACCGGATGTTTCTGGTTTGATTGAGACTTATCTGGAAAACTGGTTTGGAATTGGTGTGCAAAGCACACAGAGAAGCAGAGTCAACCTGGTTGTGGAGAAAAGCAAAGTCTTTTTCTTGGGGAAGTGGATTCAATGTCATGTTTACAAACACCAATATCATTTTTAACTGGATTATGCAGCTTTTCACTCAGAAAACACGAATGTGTACCTGTTGTCTCTGCATGTGAAACCAATTAGCATTTGCTAACAAAAAACCAAATGTCACATGCTACAATTCATACGCAACTCTAAAGTCCATAGATACTATCCAGAAAACACAAGACCACACAGAAGCTGTAGCAAGAGCTGGGATTGAGTTAGCCACCACAGAACCGGATATTTCTGGTTTCATCCAGCCCTATCTGGACAAACTGGTGTGGAATTCGTGTGCAAAGCACCCAGAGAAGCAGAGTCAACCTGGTTTTGGAGAAAAGCAAAGTCTTTTTCTTGGGCAAGTGGATTCAATGTCATGTTTACAAACACCAATATCATTTTAACCTGGTTTCTGCAGCTTTTCACTCAGAAAACACGAATGTGTACCTCTTGTCTCTGCATGTGAAACAAATTAGCATTTGCCAACAGAAAAAATGTTACATTCTACAATTCATACGCAACTCTAAAGTCCATAGATACTATCCAGAAAACACAAGACAACACAGAAGCTGTAGCAAGAGCTGGGATTGAGTTAGCCACCACAGAACCGGATGTTTCTGGTTTGATTGAGACTTATCTGGAAAACTGGTTTGGAATTGGTGTGCAAAGCACACAGAGAAGCAGAGTCAACCTGGTTGTGGAGAAAAGCAAAGTCTTTTTCTTGGGCAAGTGGATTCAATCTCATGTTTACGAACACAATTATCATTTGTAACTTGGTTTCTGCAGGTTTTTACTCAGAAAACACGAATGTGTACCTGTTTTGTCTCCATGTGAGACCAATTAGTGTTTGCCAATGAAAAACAAATTGTTACATGCTACAATGCATTCACAACTCTAAAGTCCATAGATAATATCCAGAAAACACAAGACAACACAGAAGCTGTAGCAAGAGCTGGGATTGAGTTAGCCACCCCAGAAGCAGATATTTCCGGATTCATCCAGCCATATCTGGACAAACTGGTGTGGAATTGGTGTGAAAAGCACCCAGAGAAGCAGAGTCAACCTGGTTTTGGAGAAAAGCAAGTCTACTTCTTGGGCAAGTGGATTCAATGTCATGTTTACAAACACCAATATCATTTTTAACCTGGATTCTGCAGCTTTTCACTCAGGAAACACGAATGTGTACCTGTTGTCTCTGCATGTGAAACCAATTAGCGTTTGCCAACAAAAAAATCTATATGTCACATGCTACAATTCATACGCAACTCTAAAGTCCATAGATACTATCCAGAAAAGACAACACAACACAGAAGCTGTAGCAAGAGCTGGAATTGAGTTAGCCACCACAGAACTGGATATTTCTGGTTTCATCCAGCCCTATCTGGACAAACTGGTGTGGAATTCGTGTGCAAAGCACCCAGAAAAGCAGAGTCAACCTGGTTTTGGAGAAAAGCAAAGTCTTTTTCTTGGGCAAGTGGATTCAATGTCATGTTTACAAACACCAATATCATTTGTAACCTGGTTTCTGCAGCTTTTCACTCAGAAAACACGAATGTGTACCTGTTGTATCTGCATGTGAAACAAATTAGCATTTGCCAACAGAAAAAAATGTTACATTTTACAATTCATACGCAACTCTAAAGTCCATAGATACTATCCAGAAAACACAAGACAACACAGAAGCTGTAGCAAGAGCTGGGATTGAGTTAGCCACCACAGAACCGGATATTTCTGGTTTCATCTAGCCCTATCTGGACAAACTGGTGTGGAATTGG
This sequence comes from Sylvilagus floridanus, assembly GCA_949820135.1. Lineage (NCBI taxonomy): Eukaryota > Metazoa > Chordata > Mammalia > Lagomorpha > Leporidae > Sylvilagus > Sylvilagus floridanus. The sequence goes on from OX463228.1 coordinate 28,392,660, forward strand.
TGTGCAAAGCACACAGAGAAGCAGAGTCAACCTGGTTTTGGAGAAAAGCAAAGTCTTTTTCTTGGGCAAGTGGATTCAATGTCATGTTTACAAACACCAATATCATTTGTAACCTGGTTTCTGCAGCTTTTCACTCAGAAAACACGAATGTGTACCTCTTGTCTCTGCATGTGAAACAAATTAGCATTTGCCAACAGAAAAAATGTTACATTCTACAATTCATACGCAACTCTAAAGTCCATAGATACTATCCAGAAAACACAAGACAACATAGAAGCTGTAGCAAGAGCTGGAATTGAGTTAGCCACCACAGAACTGGATGTTTCTGGTTTGATTGAGACTTATCTGGAAAACTGGTTTGGAATTGGTGTGCAAAGCACACAGAGAAGCAGAGTCAACCTGGTTTTGGAGAAAAGCAAAGTCTTTTTCTTGGGCAAGTGGATTCAATCTCATGTTTACGAACACAATTATCATTTGTAACTTGGTTTCTGCAGGTTTTTACTCAGAAAACACGAATGTGTACCTGTTTTGTCTCCATGTGAAACCAATTAGTGTTTGCCAATGAAAAACAAATTGTTACATGCTACAATGCATTCACAACTCTAAAGTCCATAGATAATATCCAGAAAACACAAGACAACACAGAAGCTGTAGCAAGAGCTGGGATTGAGTTAGCCACCCCAGAAGCAGATATTTCCGGATTCATCCAGCCATATCTGGACAAACTGGTGTGGAATTGGTGTGCAAAGCACCCAGAGAAGCAGAGTCAACCTGGTTTTGGAGAAAAGCAAGTCTACTTCTTGGGCAAGTGGATTCAATGTCATGTTTACAAACACCAATATCATTTTTAACCTGGATTCTGCAGCTTTTCACTCAGGAAACACGAATGTGTACCTGTTGTCTCTGCATGTGAAACCAATTAGCGTTTGCCAACAAAAAAATCTATATGTCACATGCTACAATTCATACGCAACTCTAAAGTCCATAGATACTATCCAGAAAAGACAACACAACACAGAAGCTGTAGCAAGAGCTGGAATTGAGTTAGCCACCACAGAACTGGATATTTCTGGTTTCATCCAGCCCTATCTGGACAAACTGGTGTGGAATTCGTGTGAAAAGCACCCAGAAAAGCAGAGTCAACCTGGTTTTGGAGAAAAGCAAAGTCTTTTTCTTGTGCAAGTGGATTCAATGTCATGTTTACAAACACAATTATCATTTGTAACCTGGTTTCTGCAGCTTTTCACTCAGAAAACACGAATGTGTACCTGTTGTATCTGCATGTGAAAGAAATTGGCATTTTCCAACAGAAAAAATGTTAGATTCTACAATTCATACGCAACTCTAAAGTCCATAGATACTATACAGAAAACACAAGACAACACAGAAGCTGTAGCAAGAGCTGGGATTGAGTTAGCCACCCCAGAAGCAGATATTTCCGGATTCATCCAGCCATATCTGGACAAACTGATGTGGAATTGGTGTGCAAAGCACCCAGAGAAGCAGAGTCAACCTGGTTGTGGAGAAAAGCAAAGTCTTTTTCTTGTGCAAGTGGTTTCAATGTCATGTTTACAAACACCAATATCATTTTTAACTGGATTATGCAGCTTTTCACTCAGAAAACACGAATGTGTACCTGTTGTCTCTGCATGTGAAACCAATTAGCATTTGCCAACAAAAAACCAAATGTCACATTCTACAATTCATACGCAACTCTAAAGTCCATAGATACTATCCAGAAAATACAAAACAACACAGAAGCTGTAGCAAGAGCTGAGATTGAGTTAGCCACCACAGAACCGGATATTTCTGGTTTCATCCAGCCCTATCTGGACAAACTGGTGTGGAATTGGTGTGCACAGCACACAGAGAAGCAGAGTCAACCTGGTTTTGGAGAAAAGCAAAGTCTTTTTCTTGGGCAAGTGGATTCAATGTCATGTTTACAAACACCAATATCATTTTAACCTGGTTTCTGCAGCTTTTCACTCAGAAAACACGAATGTGTACCTCTTGTCTCTGCATGTGAAACAAATTCGCATTTGCCAACAGAAAAAAATGTTACATTCTACAATTCATACGCAACTCTAAAGTCCATAGATACTATCCAGAAAACACAAGACAACACAGAAGCTGTAGCAAGAGCTGGGATTGAGTTAGCCACCACAGAACCGGATATTTCTGGTTTCATCCAGCCCTATCTGGACAAACTGGTGTGGAATTCGTGTGCAAAGCACCCAGAGAAGCAGAGTCAACCTGGTTTTGGAGAAAAGCAAAGTCTTTTACTTGGGCAAGTGGATTCAATGTCATGTTTACAAACACCAATATCATTTTAACCTGGTATCTGCAGCTTTTCACTCAGAAACCACGAATGTGTACCTGTTGTATCTGCATGTGAAACAAATTAGCATTTGCCAACAGAAAAAAATGTTACATTCTACAATTCATACGCAACTCTAAAGTCCATAGATACTATCCAGAAAACACAAGACAACACAGAAGCTGTAGCAAGAGCTGGGATTGAGTTAGCCACCACAGAACCGGATGTTTCTGGTTTGATTGAGACTTATCTGGAAAACTGGTTTGGAATTGGTGTGCAAAGCACACAGAGAAGCAGAGTCAACCTGGTTGTGGAGAAAAGCAAAGTCTTTTTCTTGGGCAAGTGGATTCAATCTCATGTTTACGAACACAATTATCATTTGTAACTTGGTTTCTGCAGGTTTTTACTCAGAAAACACGAATGTGTACCTGTTTTGTCTCCATGTGAAACCAATTATTGTTTGCCAAAAGAAAAACAAATTGTTACATGCTACAATGCATTCACAACTCTAAAGTCCATAGATACTATCCAGAAAACACAAGACAACACAGAAGCTGTAGCAAGAGCTGGGATTGAGTTAGCCACCCCAGAAGCAGATATTTCCGGATTCATCCAGCCATATCTGGACAAACTGGTGTGGAATTGGTGTGCAAAGCACCCAGAGAAGCAGAGTCAACCTGGTTTTGGAGAAAAGCAAGTCTTCTTCTTGGGCAAGTGGATTCAATGTCATGTTTACAAACACCAATATCATTTTTAACCTGGATTCTGCAGCTTTTCACTCAGGAAACACGAATGTGTACCTGTTGTCTCTGCATGTGAAACAAATTAGCGTTTGCCAACAAAAAAATCTATATGTCACATGCTACAATTCATACGCAACTCTAAAGTCCATAGATACTATCCAGAAAAGACAACACAACACAGAAGCTGTAGCAAGAGCTGGAATTGAGTTAGCCACCACAGAACTGGATATTTCTGGTTTCATCCAGCCCTATCTGGACAAACTGGTGTGGAATTGGTGTGCAAAGCACCCAGAAAAGCAGATTCAACCTGGTTTTGGAGAAAAGCAAAGTCTTTTTCTTGTGCAAGTGGATTCAATGTCATGTTTACAAACACAATTATCATTTGTAACCTGGTTTCTGCAGCTTTTAACTCAGAAAACACGAATGTGTACCTGTTGTATCTGCATGTGAAAGAAATTAGCGTTTTCCAACAGAAAAAATGTTAGATTCTACAATTCATACGCAACTCTAAAGTCCATAGATACTATCCAGAAAACACAAGACAACACAGAAGCTGTAGCAAGAGCTGGGATTGAGTTAGCCACCCCAGAAGCAGATATTTCCGGATTCATCCAGCCATATCTGGACAAACTGGTGTGGAATTGGTGTGCAAAGCACCCAGAGAAGCAGAGTCAACCTGGTTGTGGAGAAAAGCAAAGTCTTTTTCTTGGGCAAGTGGATTCAATGTCATGTTTACAAACACCAATATCATTTTTAACTGGATTATGCAGCTTTTCACTCAGAAAACACGAATGTGTACCTGTTGTCTCTGCATGTGAAACCAATTAGCATTTGCCAACAAAAAACCAAATGTCACATGCTACAATTCATACGCAACTCTAAAGTCCATAGATACTATCCAGAAAACACAAGACAACACAGAAGCTGTAGCAAGAGCTGAGATTGAGTTAGCCACCACAGAACCGGATATTTCTGGTTTCATCCAGCCCTATCTGGACAAACTGGTGTGGAATTGGTGTGCAAAGCACCCAGAGAAGCAGAGTCAACCTGGTTTTGGAGAAAAGCAAAGTCTTTTTCTTGGGCAAGTGGATTCAATGTCATGTTTACAAATACCAATATCATTTTAACCTGGTTTCTGCAGCTTTTCACTCAGAAAACACGAATGTGTACCTGTAGTCTCTGCATGTGAAACCAATTAGCGTTTGCCAACAGAAAAAATGTTACATTCTACAATTCATACGCAACTCTAAAGTCCATAGATACTATCCAGAAAACACAAGACAACACAGAAGCTGTAGCAAGAGCTGGGATTGAGTTAGCCACCACAGAACCGGATGTTTCTGGTTTGATTGAGACTTATCTGGAAAACTGGTGTGGAATTGGTGTGCAAAGCACCCAGAGAAGCAGAGTCAACCTGGTTGTGGAGAAAAGCAAAGTCTTTTTCTTAGGCAAGTGGATTCAATCTCATGTTTACGAACACAATTATCATTTGTAACCTGGTTTCTGCAGCTTTTCACTCAGAAAACACGAATGTGTACCTGTAGTCTCTGCATGTGAAACCAATTAGCGTTTGCCAAAAAAAAACAAATATCACATTCTACAATTCATACGCAACTCTAAAGTCCATAGATACTATCCAGAAAAGACAACACAACACAGAAGCTGTAGCAAGAGCTGGGATTGAGTTAGCCACCACAGAACCGGATATTTCTGGTTTCATCCAGCCCTATCTGGACCAACTGGTGTGGAATTGGTGTGCAAAGCACCCAGAGAAGCAGAGTCAACCTGGTTGTGGAGAAAAGCAAAGTCTTTTTCTTGGGCAAGTGGATTCAATCTCATGTTTACGAACACAATTATCATTTGTAACCCGGTTTCTGCAGGTTTTTACTCAGAAAACACGAATGTGTACCTGTTTTGTCTCCATGTGAAACCAATTAGTGTTAGCCAAAAGAAAAACAAAATGTTACATGCTACAATGCATTCACAACTCTAAAGTCCATAGGTACTATCCAGAAAGTACAACAAACACAGAAGCTGTAGCAAGAGCTGGGATTGAGTTAGATACCACAAAACCGGATGTTTCTGGTTTGATTGAGACTTATCTGGAAAACTGGTGTGGAATTGGTGTGCAAAGCACCCAGAGAAGCAGAGTCAACCTGGCTTTGGAGAAAAGCAAAGTCTTTTTCTTGGGCAAGTGGATTCAATGTCATATTTACAAACACAAATACCATTTGTATGTGAAACCAATTAGCGTTTGCCAACAGAAAAACCAAATGTCACATGCTACAATTCATATGCAACTCTAAGTCCATAGATAAGATCCCGAAAAAAACAATCCAATACAGAAGCTGTAGCAAGAGCTGAGATTGAGTTAGCCACCACAGAACCGGATATTTCTGGTTTCTTCCAGCCCTATCTGGACAAACTGGTGTGGAATTGGTGTGCAAAGCACACAGATAAGCAGAGTCAACCTGGTTTTGGAGAAAAGCAAAGTCTTTTTCTTGGGCAAGTGGATTCAATGTCATGTTTACAAACACAAATACCATTTGTAACCTGGTTTCAGTGGCTTTTCACTCAGAAAACACGAATGTGTACCTGTTGTATCTGCATGTGAAACAAATTAGCATTTGCCAATAGAAAAAATGTTACATTCTACAATTCATATGCAACTCTAAAGTCCATAGATACTATCCAGAAAACACAAGACAACACATAAGCTGTAGCAAGAGCTGGGATTGAGTTAGCCACCACAGAACCGGATGTTTCTGGTTTGATTGAGACTTATCTGGAAAACTGGTGTGGAATTGGTGTGCAAAGCACCCAGAGAAGCAGAGTCAACCTGGTTGTGGAGAAAAGCAAAGTCTTTTTCTTGGGCAAGTGGATTCAATCTCATGTTTACGAACACAATTATCATTTGTAACCTGGTTTCTGCAGGTTTTTACTCAGAAAACACGAATGTGTACCTGTTTTGTCTCCATGTGAAACCAATTAGTGTTTGCCAAAAGAAAAACAAATTGTTACATGCTACAATGCATTCACAACTCTAAAGTCCATAGATACTATCCAGAAAACACAAGACAACACAGAAGCGGTAGCAAGAGCTGGGATTGAGTTAGCCACCCCAGAAGCAGATATTTCCGGATTCATCCAGCCATATCTGGACAAACTGGTGTGGAATTGGTGTGCAAAGCACCCAGAGAAGCAGAGTCAACCTGGTTGTGGAGAAAAGCAAAGTCTTTTTCTTGGGCAAGTGGATTCAATGTCATGTTTACAAACACCAATATCATTTTTAACCTGGATTCTGCAGCTTTTCACTCAGAAAACACGAATGTGTACCTGTTGTCTCTGCATGTGAAACAAATTAGCATTTGCCAACAGAAAAAAATGTTACATTCTACAATTCATACGCAACTCTAAAGTCCATAGATACTATCCAGAAAACACAAGACAACACAGAAGCTGTAGCAAGAGCTGGGATTGAGTTAGCCACCACAGAACCGGATGTTTCTGGTTTGATTGAGACTTATCTGGAAAACTGGTTTGGAATTGGTGTGCAAAGCACACAGAGAAGCAGAGTCAACCTGGTTGTGGAGAAAAGCAAAGTCTTTTTCTTGGGCAAGTGGATTCAATGTCATGTTTACAAACACCAATATCATTTTAACCTGGTATCTGCAGCTTTTCACTCAGAAAACACGAATGTGTACCTCTTGTCTCTGCATGTGAAACAAATTAGCATTTGCCAACAGAAAAAAATGTTACATTCTACAATTCATACGCAACTCTAAAGTCCATAGATACTATCCAGAAAACACAAGACAAGACAGAAGCTGTAGCAAGAGCTGGGATTGAGTTAGCCACCACAGAACCGGATGTTTCTGGTTTGATTGAGACTTATCTGGAAAACTGGTGTGGAATTGGTGTGCAAAGCACACAGAGAAGTAGAGTCAACCTGGTTGTGGAGAAAAGCAAAGTCTTTTTCTTGGGCAAGTGGATTCAATCTCATGTTTACGAACACAATTATCATTTGTAACTTGGTTTCTGCAGGTTTTTACTCAGAAAACACGAATGTGTACCTGTTTTGTCTCCATGTGAAACCAATTAGTGTTTGCCAAAAGAAAAACAAATTGTTACATGCTACAATGCATTCACAACTCTAAAGTCCATAGATAATATCCAGAAAACACAAGACAACACAGAAGCTGTAGCAAGAGCTGGGATTGAGTTAGCCACCCCAGAAGCAGATATTTCCGGATTCATCCAGCCATATCTGGACAAACTGGTGTGGAATTGGTGTGCAAAGCACCCAGAGAAGCAGAGTCAACCTGGTTTTGGAGAAAAGCAAGTCTTCTTCTTGGGCAAGTGGATTCAATGTCATGTTTACAAACACCAATATCATTTTTAACCTGGATTCTGCAGCTTTTCACTCAGGAAACACGAATGTGTACCTGTTGTCTCTGCATGTGAAACAAATTAGCGTTTGCCAACAAAAAAATCTATATGTCACATGCTACAATTCATACGCAACTCTAAAGTCCATAGATACTATCCAGAAAAGACAACACAACACAGAAGCTGTAGCAAGAGCTGGAATTGAGTTAGCCACCACAGAACTGGATATTTCTGGTTTCATCCAGCCCTATCTGGACAAACTGGTGTGGAATTGGTGTGCAAAGCACCCAGAAAAGCAGATTCAACCTGGTTTTGGAGAAAAGCAAAGTCTTTTTCTTGTGCAAGTGGATTCAATGTCATGTTTACAAACACAATTATCATTTGTAACCTGGTTTCTGCAGCTTTTAACTCAGAAAACACGAATGTGTACCTGTTGTATCTGCATGTGAAAGAAATTAGCGTTTTCCAACAGAAAAAATGTTAGATTCTACAATTCATACGCAACTCTAAAGTCCATAGATACTATCCAGAAAACACAAGACAACACAGAAGCTGTAGCAAGAGCTGGGATTGAGTTAGCCACCCCAGAAGCAGATATTTCCGGATTCATCCAGCCATATCTGGACAAACTGGTGTGGAATTGGTGTGCAAAGCACCCAGAGAAGCAGAGTCAACCTGGTTGTGGAGAAAAGCAAAGTCTTTTTCTTGTGCAAGTGGATTCAATGTCATGTTTACAAACACCAATATCATTTTTAACTGGATTATGCAGCTTTTCACTCAGAAAACACGAATGTGTACCTGTTGTCTCTGCATGTGAAACCAATTAGCATTTGCCAACAAAAAACCAAATGTCACATGCTACAATTCATACGCAACTCTAAAGTCCATAGATACTATCCAGAAAACACAAGACAACACAGAAGCTGTAGCAAGAGCTGAGATTGAGTTAGCCACCACAGAACCGGATATTTCTGGTTTCATCCAGCCCTATCTGGACAAACTGGTGTGGAATTGGTGTGCAAAGCACCCAGAGAAGCAGAGTCAACCTGGTTTTGGAGAAAAGCAAAGTCTTTTTCTTGGGCAAGTGGATTCAATGTCATGTTTACAAATACCAATATCATTTTAACCTGGTTTCTGCAGCTTTTCACTCAGAAAACACGAATGTGTACCTGTTGTCTCTGCATGTGAAACCAATTAGCGTTTGCCAACAGAAAAAATGTTACATTCTACAATTCATACGCAACTCTAAAGTCCATAGATACTATCCAGAAAACACAAGACAACACAGAAGCTGTAGCAAGAGCTGGGATTGAGTTAGCCACCACAGAACCGGATGTTTCTGGTTTGATTGAGACTTATCTGGAAAACTGGTGTGGAATTGGTGTGCAAAGCACCCAGAGAAGCAGAGTCAACCTGGTTGTGGAGAAAAGCAAAGTCTTTTTCTTAGGCAAGTGGATTCAATCTCATGTTTACGAACACAATTATCATTTGTAACCTGGTTTCTGCAGCTTTTCACTCAGAAAACACGAATGTGTACCTGTAGTCTCTGCATGTGAAACCAATTAGCGTTTGCCAAAAAAAAACAAATATCACATTCTACAATTCATACGCAACTCTAAAGTCCATAGATACTATCCAGAAAAGACAACACAACACAGAAGCTGTAGCAAGAGCTGGGATTGAGTTAGCCACCACAGAACCGGATATTTCTGGTTTCATCCAGCCCTATCTGGACCAACTGGTGTGGAATTGGTGTGCAAAGCACCCAGAGAAGCAGAGTCAACCTGGTTGTGGAGAAAAGCAAAGTCTTTTTCTTGGGCAAGTGGATTCAATCTCATGTTTACGAACACAATTATCATTTGTAACCCGGTTTCTGCAGGTTTTTACTCAGAAAACACGAATGTGTACCTGTTTTGTCTCCATGTGAAACCAATTAGTGTTAGCCAAAAGAAAAACAAAATGTTACATGCTACAATGCATTCACAACTCTAAAGTCCATAGGTACTATCCAGAAAGTACAACAAACACAGAAGCTGTAGCAAGAGCTGGGATTGAGTTAGATACCACAAAACCGGATGTTTCTGGTTTGATTGAGACTTATCTGGAAAACTGGTGTGGAATTGGTGTGCAAAGCACCCAGAGAAGCAGAGTCAACCTGGCTTTGGAGAAAAGCAAAGTCTTTTTCTTGGGCAAGTGGATTCAATGTCATATTTACAAACACAAATACCATTTGTATGTGAAACCAATTAGCGTTTGCCAACAGAAAAACCAAATGTCACATGCTACAATTCATATGCAACTCTAAGTCCATAGATAAGATCCCGAAAAAAACAATCCAATACAGAAGCTGTAGCAAGAGCTGAGATTGAGTTAGCCACCACAGAACCGGATATTTCTGGTTTCTTCCAGCCCTATCTGGACAAACTGGTGTGGAATTGGTGTGCAAAGCACACAGATAAGCAGAGTCAACCTGGTTTTGGAGAAAAGCAAAGTCTTTTTCTTGGGCAAGTGGATTCAATGTCATGTTTACAAACACAAATACCATTTGTAACCTGGTTTCAGTGGCTTTTCACTCAGAAAACACGAATGTGTACCTGTTGTATCTGCATGTGAAACAAATTAGCATTTGCCAATAGAAAAAATGTTACATTCTACAATTCATATGCAACTCTAAAGTCCATAGATACTATCCAGAAAACACAAGACAACACATAAGCTGTAGCAAGAGCTGGGATTGAGTTAGCCACCACAGAACCGGATGTTTCTGGTTTGATTGAGACTTATCTGGAAAACTGGTGTGGAATTGGTGTGCAAAGCACCCAGAGAAGCAGAGTCAACCTGGTTGTGGAGAAAAGCAAAGTCTTTTTCTTGGGCAAGTGGATTCAATCTCATGTTTACGAACACAATTATCATTTGTAACCTGGTTTCTGCAGGTTTTTACTCAGAAAACACGAATGTGTACCTGTTTTGTCTCCATGTGAAACCAATTAGTGTTTGCTAAAAGAAAAACAAATTGTTACATGCTACAATGCATTCACAACTCTAAAGTCCATAGATACTATCCAGAAAACACAAGACAACACAGAAGCGGTAGCAAGAGCTGGGATTGAGTTAGCCACCCCAGAAGCAGATATTTCCGGATTCATCCAGCCATATCTGGACAAACTGGTGTGGAATTGGTGTGCAAAGCACCCAGAGAAGCAGAGTCAACCTGGTTGTGGAGAAAAGCAAAGTCTTTTTCTTGGGCAAGTGGATTCAATGTCATGTTTACAAACACCAATATCATTTTTAACCTGGATTCTGCAGCTTTTCACTCAGAAAACACGAATGTGTACCTGTTGTCTCTGCATGTGAAACTAATTAGCATTTGCCAACAGAAAAAAATGTTACATTCTACAATTCATACGCAACTCTAAAGTGCATAGATACTATCCAGAAAACACAAGACAACACAGAAGCTGTAGCAAGAGCTGGGATTGAGTTAGCCACCACAGAACCGGATGTTTCTGGTTTGATTGAGACTTATCTGGAAAACTGGTTTGGAATTGGTGTGCAAAGCACACAGAGAAGCAGAGTCAACCTGGTTGTGGAGAAAAGCAAAGTCTTTTTCTTGGGCAAGTGGATTCAATGTCATGTTTACAAACACCAATATCATTTTAACCTGGTATCTGCAGCTTTTCACTCAGAAAACACGAATGTGTACCTCTTGTCTCTGCATGTGAAACAAATTAGCATTTGCCAACAGAAAAAAATGTTACATTCTACAATTCATACGCAACTCTAAAGTCCATAGATACTATCCAGAAAACACAAGACAAGACAGAAGCTGTAGCAAGAGCTGGGATTGAGTTAGCCACCACAGAACCGGATGTTTCTGGTTTGATTGAGACTTATCTGGAAAACTGGTGTGGAATTGGTGTGCAAAGCACACAGAGAAGTAGAGTCAACCTGGTTGTGGAGAAAAGCAAAGTCTTTTTCTTGGGCAAGTGGATTCAATCTCATGTTTACGAACACAATTATCATTTGTAACTTGGTTTCTGCAGGTTTTTACTCAGAAAACACGAATGTGTACCTGTTTTGTCTCCATGTGAAACCAATTATTGTTTGCCAAAAGAAAAACAAATTGTTACATGCTACAATGCATTCACAACTCTAAAGTCCATAGATAATATCCAGAAAACACAAGACAACACAGAAGCTGTAGCAAGAGCTGGGATTGAGTTAGCCACCCCAGAAGCAGATATTTCCGGATTCATCCAGCCATATCTGGACAAACTGGTGTGGAATTGGTGTGCAAAGCACCCAGAGAAGCAGAGTCAACCTGGTTTTGGAGAAAAGCAAGTCTTCTTCTTGGGCAAGTGGATTCAATGTCATGTTTACAAACACCAATATCATTTTTAACCTGGATTCTGCAGCTTTTCACTCAGGAAACACGAACGTGTACCTGTTGTCTCTGCATGTGAAACCAATTAGCGTTTGCCAACAAAAAAATCTATATGTCACATGCTACAATTCATACGCAACTCTAAAGTCCATAGATACTATCCAGAAAAGACAACACAACACAGAAGCTGTAGCAAGAGCTGGAATTGAGTTAGCCACCACAGAACTGGATATTTCTGGTTTCATCCAGCCCTATCTGGACAAACTGGTGTGGAATTGGTGTGCAAAGCACCCAGAAAAGCGGAGTCAACCTGGTTTTGGAGAAAAGCAAAGTCTTTTTCTTGTGCAAGTGGATTCAATGTCATGTTTACAAACACAATTATCATTTGTAACCTGGTTTCTGCAGCTTTTCACTCAGAAGACACGAATGTGTACCTGTTGTATCTGCATGTGAAAGAAATTAGCGTTTTCCAACAGAAAAAATGTTAGATTCTACAATTCATACGCAACTCTAAAGTCCATAGATACTATCCAGAAAACACAAGACAACACAGAAGCTGTAGCAAGAGCTGGGATTGAGTTAGCCACCCCAGAAGCAGATATTTCCGGATTCATCCAGCCATATCTGGACAAACTGGTGTGGAATTGGTGTGCAAAGCACCCAGAGAAGCAGAGTCAACCTGGTTGTGGAGAAAAGCAAAGTCTTTTTCTTGTGCAAGTGGATTCAATGTCATGTTTACAAACACCAATATCATTTTTAACTGGATTATGCAGCTTTTCACTCAGAAAACACGAATGTGTACCTGTTGTCTCTGCATGTGAAACCAATTAGCATTTGCCAACAAAAAACCAAATGTCACATGCTACAATTCATACGCAACTCTAAAGTCCATAGATACTATCCAGAAAACACAAGACAACACAGAAGCTGTAGCAAGAGCTGAGATTGAGTTAGCCACCACAGAACCGGATATTTCTGGTTTCATCCAGCCCTATCTGGACAAACTGGTGTGGAATTGGTGTGCAAAGCACCCAGAGAAGCAGAGTCAACCTGGTTTTGGAGAAAAGCAAAGTCTTTTTCTTGGGCAAGTGGATTCAATGTCATGTTTACAAATACCAATATCATTTTAACCTGGTTTCTGCAGCTTTTCACTCAGAAAACACGAATGTGTACCTGTTGTCTCTGCATGTGAAACCAATTAGCGTTTGCCAACAGAAAAAATGTTACATTCTACAATTCATACGCAACTCTAAAGTCCATAGATACTATCCAGAAAACACAAGACAACACAGAAGCTGTAGCAAGAGCTGGGATTGAGTTAGCCACCACAGAACCGGATGTTTCTGGTTTGATTGAGACTTATCTGGAAAACTGGTGTGGAATTGGTGTGCAAAGCACCCAGAGAAGCAGAGTCAACCTGGTTGTGGAGAAAAGCAAAGTCTTTTTCTTAGGCAAGTGGATTCAATCTCATGTTTACGAACACAATTATCATTTGTAACCTGGTTTCTGCAGCTTTTCACTCAGAAAACACGAATGTGTACCTGTAGTCTCTGCATGTGAAACCAATTAGCGTTTGCCAAAAAAAAACAAATATCACATTCTACAATTCATACGCAACTCTAAAGTCCATAGATACTATCCAGAAAAGACAACACAACACAGAAGCTGTAGCAAGAGCTGGGATTGAGTTAGCCACCACAGAACCGGATATTTCTGGTTTCATCCAGCCCTATCTGGACCAACTGGTGTGGAATTGGTGTGCAAAGCACCCAGAGAAGCAGAGTCAACCTGGTTGTGGAGAAAAGCAAAGTCTTTTTCTTGGGCAAGTGGATTCAATCTCATGTTTACGAACACAATTATCATTTGTAACCCGGTTTCTGCAGGTTTTTACTCAGAAAACACGAATGTGTACCTGTTTTGTCTCCATGTGAAACCAATTAGTGTTAGCCAAAAGAAAAACAAAATGTTACATGCTACAATGCATTCACAACTCTAAAGTCCATAGGTACTATCCAGAAAGTACAACAAACACAGAAGCTGTAGCAAGAGCTGGGATTGAGTTAGATACCACAAAACCGGATGTTTCTGGTTTGATTGAGACTTATCTGGAAAACTGGTGTGGAATTGGTGTGCAAAGCACCCAGAGAAGCAGAGTCAACCTGGCTTTGGAGAAAAGCAAAGTCTTTTTCTTGGGCAAGTGGATTCAATGTCATATTTACAAACACAAATACCATTTGTATGTGAAACCAATTAGCGTTTGCCAACAGAAAAACCAAATGTCACATGCTACAATTCATATGCAACTCTAAGTCCATAGATAAGATCCCGAAAAAAACAATCCAATACAGAAGCTGTAGCAAGAGCTGAGATTGAGTTAGCCACCACAGAACCGGATATTTCTGGTTTCTTCCAGCCCTATCTGGACAAACTGGTGTGGAATTGGTGTGCAAAGCACACAGATAAGCAGAGTCAACCTGGTTTTGGAGAAAAGCAAAGTCTTTTTCTTGGGCAAGTGGATTCAATGTCATGTTTACAAACACAAATACCATTTGTAACCTGGTTTCAGTGGCTTTTCACTCAGAAAACACGAATGTGTACCTGTTGTATCTGCATGTGAAACAAATTAGCATTTGCCAATAGAAAAAATGTTACATTCTACAATTCATATGCAACTCTAAAGTCCATAGATACTATCCAGAAAACACAAGACAACACATAAGCTGTAGCAAGAGCTGGGATTGAGTTAGCCACCACAGAACCGGATGTTTCTGGTTTGATTGAGACTTATCTGGAAAACTGGTGTGGAATTGGTGTGCAAAGCACCCAGAGAAGCAGAGTCAACCTGGTTGTGGAGAAAAGCAAAGTCTTTTTCTTGGGCAAGTGGATTCAATCTCATGTTTACGAACACAATTATCATTTGTAACCTGGTTTCTGCAGGTTTTTACTCAGAAAACACGAATGTGTACCTGTTTTGTCTCCATGTGAAACCAATTAGTGTTTGCTAAAAGAAAAACAAATTGTTACATGCTACAATGCATTCACAACTCTAAAGTCCATAGATACTATCCAGAAAACACAAGACAACACAGAAGCGGTAGCAAGAGCTGGGATTGAGTTAGCCACCCCAGAAGCAGATATTTCCGGATTCATCCAGCCATATCTGGACAAACTGGTGTGGAATTGGTGTGCAAAGCACCCAGAGAAGCAGAGTCAACCTGGTTGTGGAGAAAAGCAAAGTCTTTTTCTTGGGCAAGTGGATTCAATGTCATGTTTACAAACACCAATATCATTTTTAACCTGGATTCTGCAGCTTTTCACTCAGAAAACACGAATGTGTACCTGTTGTCTCTGCATGTGAAACTAATTAGCATTTGCCAACAGAAAAAAATGTTACATTCTACAATTCATACGCAACTCTAAAGTGCATAGATACTATCCAGAAAACACAAGACAACACAGAAGCTGTAGCAAGAGCTGGGATTGAGTTAGCCACCACAGAACCGGATGTTTCTGGTTTGATTGAGACTTATCTGGAAAACTGGTTTGGAATTGGTGTGCAAAGCACACAGAGAAGCAGAGTCAACCTGGTTGTGGAGAAAAGCAAAGTCTTTTTCTTGGGCAAGTGGATTCAATGTCATGTTTACAAACACCAATATCATTTTAACCTGGTATCTGCAGCTTTTCACTCAGAAAACACGAATGTGTACCTCTTGTCTCTGCATGTGAAACAAATTAGCATTTGCCAACAGAAAAAAATGTTACATTCTACAATTCATACGCAACTCTAAAGTCCATAGATACTATCCAGAAAACACAAGACAAGACAGAAGCTGTAGCAAGAGCTGGGATTGAGTTAGCCACCACAGAACCGGATGTTTCTGGTTTGATTGAGACTTATCTGGAAAACTGGTGTGGAATTGGTGTGCAAAGCACACAGAGAAGTAGAGTCAACCTGGTTGTGGAGAAAAGCAAAGTCTTTTTCTTGGGCAAGTGGATTCAATCTCATGTTTACGAACACAATTATCATTTGTAACTTGGTTTCTGCAGGTTTTTACTCAGAAAACACGAATGTGTACCTGTTTTGTCTCCATGTGAAACCAATTATTGTTTGCCAAAAGAAAAACAAATTGTTACATGCTACAATGCATTCACAACTCTAAAGTCCATAGATAATATCCAGAAAACACAAGACAACACAGAAGCTGTAGCAAGAGCTGGGATTGAGTTAGCCACCCCAGAAGCAGATATTTCCGGATTCATCCAGCCATATCTGGACAAACTGGTGTGGAATTGGTGTGCAAAGCACCCAGAGAAGCAGAGTCAACCTGGTTTTGGAGAAAAGCAAGTCTTCTTCTTGGGCAAGTGGATTCAATGTCATGTTTACAAACACCAATATCATTTTTAACCTGGATTCTGCAGCTTTTCACTCAGGAAACACGAACGTGTACCTGTTGTCTCTGCATGTGAAACCAATTAGCGTTTGCCAACAAAAAAATCTATATGTCACATGCTACAATTCATACGCAACTCTAAAGTCCATAGATACTATCCAGAAAAGACAACACAACACAGAAGCTGTAGCAAGAGCTGGAATTGAGTTAGCCACCACAGAACTGGATATTTCTGGTTTCATCCAGCCCTATCTGGACAAACTGGTGTGGAATTGGTGTGCAAAGCACCCAGAAAAGCGGAGTCAACCTGGTTTTGGAGAAAAGCAAAGTCTTTTTCTTGTGCAAGTGGATTCAATGTCATGTTTACAAACACAATTATCATTTGTAACCTGGTTTCTGCAGCTTTTCACTCAGAAGACACGAATGTGTACCTGTTGTATCTGCATGTGAAAGAAATTAGCGTTTTCCAACAGAAAAAATGTTAGATTCTACAATTCATACGCAACTCTAAAGTCCATAGATACTATCCAGAAAACACAAGACAACACAGAAGCTGTAGCAAGAGCTGGGATTGAGTTAGCCACCCCAGAAGCAGATATTTCCGGATTCATCCAGCCATATCTGGACAAACTGGTGTGGAATTGGTGTGCAAAGCACCCAGAGAAGCAGAGTCAACCTGGTTGTGGAGAAAAGCAAAGTCTTTTTCTTGTGCAAGTGGATTCAATGTCATGTTTACAAACACCAATATCATTTTTAACTGGATTATGCAGCTTTTCACTCAGAAAACACGAATGTGTACCTGTTGTCTCTGCATGTGAAACCAATTAGCATTTGCCAACAAAAAACCAAATGTCACATGCTACAATTCATACGCAACTCTAAAGTCCATAGATACTATCCAGAAAACACAAGACAACACAGAAGCTGTAGCAAGAGCTGAGATTGAGTTAGCCACCACAGAACCGGATATTTCTGGTTTCATCCAGCCCTATCTGGACAAACTGGTGTGGAATTGGTGTGCAAAGCACCCAGAGAAGCAGAGTCAACCTGGTTTTGGAGAAAAGCAAAGTCTTTTTCTTGGGCAAGTGGATTCAATGTCATGTTTACAAATACCAATATCATTTTAACCTGGTTTCTGCAGCTTTTCACTCAGAAAACACGAATGTGTACCTGTTGTCTCTGCATGTGAAACCAATTAGCGTTTGCCAACAGAAAAAATGTTACATTCTACAATTCATACGCAACTCTAAAGTCCATAGATACTATCCAGAAAACACAAGACAACACAGAAGCTGTAGCAAGAGCTGGGATTGAGTTAGCCACCACAGAACCGGATGTTTCTGGTTTGATTGAGACTTATCTGGAAAACTGGTGTGGAATTGGTGTGCAAAGCACCCAGAGAAGCAGAGTCAACCTGGTTGTGGAGAAAAGCAAAGTCTTTTTCTTAGGCAAGTGGATTCAATCTCATGTTTACGAACACAATTATCATTTGTAACCTGGTTTCTGCAGCTTTTCACTCAGAAAACACGAATGTGTACCTGTAGTCTCTGCATGTGAAACCAATTAGCGTT
This sequence comes from Sylvilagus floridanus, assembly GCA_949820135.1. NCBI lineage: Eukaryota > Metazoa > Chordata > Mammalia > Lagomorpha > Leporidae > Sylvilagus > Sylvilagus floridanus. The sequence goes on from OX463228.1 coordinate 28,410,455, forward strand.
TGCCAAAAAAAAACAAATATCACATTCTACAATTCATACGCAACTCTAAAGTCCATAGATACTATCCAGAAAAGACAACACAACACAGAAGCTGTAGCAAGAGCTGGGATTGAGTTAGCCACCACAGAACCGGATATTTCTGGTTTCATCCAGCCCTATCTGGACCAACTGGTGTGGAATTGGTGTGCAAAGCACCCAGAGAAGCAGAGTCAACCTGGTTGTGGAGAAAAGCAAAGTCTTTTTCTTGGGCAAGTGGATTCAATCTCATGTTTACGAACACAATTATCATTTGTAACCCGGTTTCTGCAGGTTTTTACTCAGAAAACACGAATGTGTACCTGTTTTGTCTCCATGTGAAACCAATTAGTGTTAGCCAAAAGAAAAACAAAATGTTACATGCTACAATGCATTCACAACTCTAAAGTCCATAGGTACTATCCAGAAAGTACAACAAACACAGAAGCTGTAGCAAGAGCTGGGATTGAGTTAGATACCACAAAACCGGATGTTTCTGGTTTGATTGAGACTTATCTGGAAAACTGGTGTGGAATTGGTGTGCAAAGCACCCAGAGAAGCAGAGTCAACCTGGCTTTGGAGAAAAGCAAAGTCTTTTTCTTGGGCAAGTGGATTCAATGTCATATTTACAAACACAAATACCATTTGTATGTGAAACCAATTAGCGTTTGCCAACAGAAAAACCAAATGTCACATGCTACAATTCATATGCAACTCTAAGTCCATAGATAAGATCCCGAAAAAAACAATCCAATACAGAAGCTGTAGCAAGAGCTGAGATTGAGTTAGCCACCACAGAACCGGATATTTCTGGTTTCTTCCAGCCCTATCTGGACAAACTGGTGTGGAATTGGTGTGCAAAGCACACAGATAAGCAGAGTCAACCTGGTTTTGGAGAAAAGCAAAGTCTTTTTCTTGGGCAAGTGGATTCAATGTCATGTTTACAAACACAAATACCATTTGTAACCTGGTTTCAGTGGCTTTTCACTCAGAAAACACGAATGTGTACCTGTTGTATCTGCATGTGAAACAAATTAGCATTTGCCAATAGAAAAAATGTTACATTCTACAATTCATATGCAACTCTAAAGTCCATAGATACTATCCAGAAAACACAAGACAACACATAAGCTGTAGCAAGAGCTGGGATTGAGTTAGCCACCACAGAACCGGATGTTTCTGGTTTGATTGAGACTTATCTGGAAAACTGGTGTGGAATTGGTGTGCAAAGCACCCAGAGAAGCAGAGTCAACCTGGTTGTGGAGAAAAGCAAAGTCTTTTTCTTGGGCAAGTGGATTCAATCTCATGTTTACGAACACAATTATCATTTGTAACCTGGTTTCTGCAGGTTTTTACTCAGAAAACACGAATGTGTACCTGTTTTGTCTCCATGTGAAACCAATTAGTGTTTGCTAAAAGAAAAACAAATTGTTACATGCTACAATGCATTCACAACTCTAAAGTCCATAGATACTATCCAGAAAACACAAGACAACACAGAAGCGGTAGCAAGAGCTGGGATTGAGTTAGCCACCCCAGAAGCAGATATTTCCGGATTCATCCAGCCATATCTGGACAAACTGGTGTGGAATTGGTGTGCAAAGCACCCAGAGAAGCAGAGTCAACCTGGTTGTGGAGAAAAGCAAAGTCTTTTTCTTGGGCAAGTGGATTCAATGTCATGTTTACAAACACCAATATCATTTTTAACCTGGATTCTGCAGCTTTTCACTCAGAAAACACGAATGTGTACCTGTTGTCTCTGCATGTGAAACTAATTAGCATTTGCCAACAGAAAAAAATGTTACATTCTACAATTCATACGCAACTCTAAAGTGCATAGATACTATCCAGAAAACACAAGACAACACAGAAGCTGTAGCAAGAGCTGGGATTGAGTTAGCCACCACAGAACCGGATGTTTCTGGTTTGATTGAGACTTATCTGGAAAACTGGTTTGGAATTGGTGTGCAAAGCACACAGAGAAGCAGAGTCAACCTGGTTGTGGAGAAAAGCAAAGTCTTTTTCTTGGGCAAGTGGATTCAATGTCATGTTTACAAACACCAATATCATTTTAACCTGGTATCTGCAGCTTTTCACTCAGAAAACACGAATGTGTACCTCTTGTCTCTGCATGTGAAACAAATTAGCATTTGCCAACAGAAAAAAATGTTACATTCTACAATTCATACGCAACTCTAAAGTCCATAGATACTATCCAGAAAACACAAGACAAGACAGAAGCTGTAGCAAGAGCTGGGATTGAGTTAGCCACCACAGAACCGGATGTTTCTGGTTTGATTGAGACTTATCTGGAAAACTGGTGTGGAATTGGTGTGCAAAGCACACAGAGAAGTAGAGTCAACCTGGTTGTGGAGAAAAGCAAAGTCTTTTTCTTGGGCAAGTGGATTCAATCTCATGTTTACGAACACAATTATCATTTGTAACTTGGTTTCTGCAGGTTTTTACTCAGAAAACACGAATGTGTACCTGTTTTGTCTCCATGTGAAACCAATTATTGTTTGCCAAAAGAAAAACAAATTGTTACATGCTACAATGCATTCACAACTCTAAAGTCCATAGATAATATCCAGAAAACACAAGACAACACAGAAGCTGTAGCAAGAGCTGGGATTGAGTTAGCCACCCCAGAAGCAGATATTTCCGGATTCATCCAGCCATATCTGGACAAACTGGTGTGGAATTGGTGTGCAAAGCACCCAGAGAAGCAGAGTCAACCTGGTTTTGGAGAAAAGCAAGTCTTCTTCTTGGGCAAGTGGATTCAATGTCATGTTTACAAACACCAATATCATTTTTAACCTGGATTCTGCAGCTTTTCACTCAGGAAACACGAACGTGTACCTGTTGTCTCTGCATGTGAAACCAATTAGCGTTTGCCAACAAAAAAATCTATATGTCACATGCTACAATTCATACGCAACTCTAAAGTCCATAGATACTATCCAGAAAAGACAACACAACACAGAAGCTGTAGCAAGAGCTGGAATTGAGTTAGCCACCACAGAACTGGATATTTCTGGTTTCATCCAGCCCTATCTGGACAAACTGGTGTGGAATTGGTGTGCAAAGCACCCAGAAAAGCGGAGTCAACCTGGTTTTGGAGAAAAGCAAAGTCTTTTTCTTGTGCAAGTGGATTCAATGTCATGTTTACAAACACAATTATCATTTGTAACCTGGTTTCTGCAGCTTTTCACTCAGAAGACACGAATGTGTACCTGTTGTATCTGCATGTGAAAGAAATTAGCGTTTTCCAACAGAAAAAATGTTAGATTCTACAATTCATACGCAACTCTAAAGTCCATAGATACTATCCAGAAAACACAAGACAACACAGAAGCTGTAGCAAGAGCTGGGATTGAGTTAGCCACCCCAGAAGCAGATATTTCCGGATTCATCCAGCCATATCTGGACAAACTGGTGTGGAATTGGTGTGCAAAGCACCCAGAGAAGCAGAGTCAACCTGGTTGTGGAGAAAAGCAAAGTCTTTTTCTTGTGCAAGTGGATTCAATGTCATGTTTACAAACACCAATATCATTTTTAACTGGATTATGCAGCTTTTCACTCAGAAAACACGAATGTGTACCTGTTGTATCTGCATGTGAAAGAAATTAGCGTTTTCCAACAGAAAAAATGTTAGATTCTACAATTCATACGCAACTCTAAAGTCCATAGATACTATCCAGAAAAGACAACACAACACAGAAGCTGTAGCAAGAGCTGGAATTGAGTTAGCCACCACAGAACTGGATATTTCTGGTTTCATCCAGCCCTATCTGGACAAACTGGTGTGGAATTGGTGTGCAAAGCACCCAGAAAAGCGGAGTCAACCTGGTTTTGGAGAAAAGCAAAGTCTTTTTCTTGTGCAAGTGGATTCAATGTCATGTTTACAAACACAATTATCATTTGTAACCTGGTTTCTGCAGCTTTTCACTCAGAAGACACGAATGTGTACCTGTTGTATCTGCATGTGAAAGAAATTAGCGTTTTCCAACAGAAAAAATGTTAGATTCTACAATTCATACGCAACTCTAAAGTCCATAGATACTATCCAGAAAACACAAGACAACACAGAAGCTGTAGCAAGAGCTGGGATTGAGTTAGCCACCCCAGAAGCAGATATTTCCGGATTCATCCAGCCATATCTGGACAAACTGGTGTGGAATTGGTGTGCAAAGCACCCAGAGAAGCAGAGTCAACCTGGTTGTGGAGAAAAGCAAAGTCTTTTTCTTGTGCAAGTGGATTCAATGTCATGTTTACAAACACCAATATCATTTTTAACTGGATTATGCAGCTTTTCACTCAGAAAACACGAATGTGTACCTGTTGTCTCTGCATGTGAAACCAATTAGCATTTGCCAACAAAAAACCAAATGTCACATGCTACAATTCATACGCAACTCTAAAGTCCATAGATACTATCCAGAAAACACAAGACAACACAGAAGCTGTAGCAAGAGCTGGGATTGAGTTAGCCACCACAGAACCGGATATTTCTGGTTTCATCCAGCCCTATCTGGACAAACTGGTGTGGAATTGGTGTGCAAAGCACACGGAGAAGCAGAGTCAACCTGGTTGTGGAGAAAAGCAAAGTCTTTTTCTTGGGCAAGTGGATTCAATGTCATGTTTACAAACACCAATATCATTTTAACCTGGTTTCTGCAGCTTTTCACTCAGAAAACACGAATGTGTACCTGTTGTCTCTGCATGTGAAACCAATTAGCGTTTGCCAACAGAAAAAATGTTACATTCTACAATTCATACGCAACTCTAAAGTCCATAGATACTATCCAGAAAACACAAGACAACACAGAAGCTGTAGCAAGAGCTGGGATTGAGTTAGCCACCACAGAACCGGATGTTTCTGGTTTGATTGAGACTTATCTGGAAAACTGGTGTGGAATTGGTGTGCAAAGCACCCAGAGAAGCAGAGTCAACCTGGTTGTGGAGAAAAGCAAAGTCTTTTTCTTGGGCAAGTGGATTCAATCTCATGTTTACAAACACAATTATCATTTGTAACCTGGTTTCTGCAGCTTTTCACTCAGAAAACACGAATGTGTACCTGTAGTCTCTGCATGTGAAACCAATTAGCGTTTGCCAAAAAAAAACAAATATCACATTCTACAATTCATACGCAACTCTAAAGTCCATAGATACTATCCAGAAAAGACAACACAACACAGAAGCTGTAGCAAGAGCTGGGATTGAGTTAGCCACCACAGAACCGGATATTTCTGGTTTCATCCAGCCCTATCTGGACAAACTGGTGTGGAATTGGTGTGCAAAGCACCCAGAGAAGCAGAGTCAACCTGGTTGTGGAGAAAAGCAAAGTCTTTTTCTTGGGCAAGTGGATTCAATCTCATGTTTACGAACACAATTATCATTTGTAACCCGGTTTCTGCAGGTTTTTACTCAGAAAACACGAATGTGTACCTGTTTTGTCTCCATGTGAAACCAATTAGTGTTAGCCAAAAGAAAAACAAAATGTTACATGCTACAATGCATTCACAACTCTAAAGTCCATAGGTACTATCCAGAAAGTACAACAAACACAGAAGCTGTAGCAAGAGCTGGGATTGAGTTAGATACCGCAAAACCGGATGTTTCTGGTTTGATTGAGACTTATCTGGAAAACTGGTGTGGAATTGGTGTGCAAAGCACCCAGAGAAGCAGAGTCAACCTGGCTTTGGAGAAAAGCAAAGTCTTTTTCTTGGGCAAGTGGATTCAATGTCATATTTACAAACACAAATACCATTTGTATGTGAAACCAATTAGCGTTTGCCAACAGAAAAACCAAATGTCACATGCTACAATTCATATGCAACTCTAAGTCCATAGATAAGATCCCAAAAAAAACAATCCAATACAGAAGCTGTAGCAAGAGCTGAGATTGAGTTAGCCACCACAGAACCGGATATTTCTGGTTTCTTCCAGCCCTATCTGGACAAACTGGTGTGGAATTGGTGTGCAAAGCACACAGATAAGCAGAGTCAACCTGGTTTTGGAGAAAAGCAAAGTCTTTTTCTTGGGCAAGTGGATTCAATGTCATGTTTACAAACACAAATACCATTTGTAACCTGGTTTCAGTGGCTTTTCACTCAGAAAACACGAATGTGTACCTCTTGTCTCTGCATGTGAAACAAATTAGCATTTGCCAATAGAAAAAATGTTACATTCTACAATTCATATGCAACTCTAAAGTCCATAGATACTATCCAGAAAACACAAGACAACACATAAGCTGTAGTAAGAGCTGGGATTGAGTTAGCCACCACAGAACCGGATGTTTCTGGTTTGATTGAGACTTATCTGGAAAACTGGTGTGGAATTGGTGTGCAAAGCACCCAGAGAAGCAGAGTCAACCTGGTTGTGGAGAAAAGCAAAGTCTTTTTCTTGGGCAAGTGGATTCAATCTCATGTTTACGAACACAATTATCATTTGTAACCTGGTTTCTGCAGGTTTTTACTCAGAAAACACGAATGTGTACCTGTTTTGTCTCCATGTGAAACCAATTAGTGTTTGCCAAAAGAAAAACAAATTGTTACATGCTACAATGCATTCACAACTCTAAAGTCCATAGATACTATCCAGAAAACACAAGACAACACAGAAGCGGTAGCAAGAGCTGGGATTGAGTTAGCCACCCCAGAAGCAGATATTTCCGGATTCATCCAGCCATATCTGGACAAACTGGTGTGGAATTGGTGTGCAAAGCACCCAGAGAAGCAGAGTCAACCTGGTTGTGGAGAAAAGCAAAGTCTTTTTCTTGGGCAAGTGGATTCAATGTCATGTTTACAAACACCAATATCATTTTTAACTGGATTATGCAGCTTTTCACTCAGAAAACACGAATGTGTACCTGTTGTCTCTGCATGTGAAACCAATTAGCATTTGCCAACAGAAAAAAATGTTACATTCTACAATTCATACGCAACTCTAAAGTCCATAGATACTATCCAGAAAACACAAGACAACACAGAAGCTGTAGCAAGAGCTGGGATTGAGTTAGCCACCACAGAACCGGATGTTTCTGGTTTGATTGAGACTTATCTGGACAAACTGGTGTGGAATTCGTGTGCAAAGCACCCAGAAAAGCAGAGTCAACCTGGTTTTGGAGAAAAGCAAAGTCTTTTTCTTGTGCAAGTGGATTCAATGTCATGTTTACAAACACAATTATCATTTGTAACCTGGTTTCTGCAGCTTTTCACTCAGAAAACACGAATGTGTACCTGTTGTTTCTGCATGTGAAAGAAATTAGCGTTTTCCAACAGAAAAAATGTTAGATTCTACAATTCATACGCAACTCTAAAGTCCATAGATACTATCCAGAAAACACAAGACAACACAGAAGCTGTAGCAAGAGCTGGGATTGAGTTAGCCACCCCAGAAGCAGATATTTCCGGATTCATCCAGCCATATCTGGACAAACTGGTGTGGAATTGGTGTGCAAAGCACCCAGAGAAGCAGAGTCAACCTGGTTGTGGAGAAAAGCAAAATCTTTTTCTTGTGCAAGTGGATTCAATGTCATGTTTACAAACACCAATATCATTTTTAACTGGATTATGCAGCTTTCACTCAGAAAACATGAATGTGTACCTGTTGTCTCTGCATGTGAAACCAATTAGCATTTGCCAACAAAAAACCAAATGTCACATGCTACAATTCATACGCAACTCTAAAGTCCATAGATACTATCCAGAAAACACAAGACAACACAGAAGCTGTAGCAAGAGCTGAGATTGAGTTAGCCACCACAGAACCGGATATTTCTGGTTTCATCCAGCCCTATCTGGACAAACTGGTGTGGAATTGGTTTGCAAAGCACATAGAGAAGCAGAGTCAACCTGGTTTTGGAGAAAAGCAAAGTCTTTTTCTTGGGCAAGTGGATTCAATGTCATGTTTACAAACACAAATATCATTTTAACCTGGTTTCTGCAGCTTTTCACTCAGAAAACACGAATGTGTACCTGTTGTCTCTGCATGTGAAACCAATTAGCGTTTGCCAACAGAAAAAATGTTACATTCTACAATTCATACGCAACTCTAAAGTCCATAGATACTATCCAGAAAACACAAGACAACACAGAGGCTGTAGCAAGAGCTGGGATTGAGTTAGCCACCACAGAACCGGATGTTTCTGGTTTGATTGAGACTTATCTGGAAAACTGGTGTGGAATTGGTGTGCAAAGCACCCAGAGAAGCAGAGTCAACCTGGTTGTGGAGAAAAGCAAAGTCTTTTTCTTGGGCAAGTGGATTCAATCTCATGTTTACGAACACAATTATCATTTGTAACCTGGTTTCTGCAGCTTTTCACTCAGAAAACACGAATGTGTACCTGTAGTCTCTGCATGTGAAACCAATTAGCGTTTGCCAACAGAAAAACCAAATATCACATGCTACAATTCATACGCAACTCTAAAGTCCATAGATACTATCCAGAAAAGACAACACAACACAGAAGCTGTAGCAAGAGCTGGGATTGAGTTAGCCACCACAGAACCGGATATTTCTGGTTTCATCCAGCCCTATCTGGACAAACTGGTGTGGAATTGGTGTGCAAAGCACCCAGAGAAGCAGAGTCAACCTGGTTGTGGAGAAAAGCAAAGTCTTTTTCTTGGGCAAGTGGATTCAATCTCATGTTTACGAACACAATTATCATTTGTAACCCGGTTTCTGCAGGTTTTTACTCAGAAAACACGAATGTGTACCTGTTTTGTCTCCATGTGAAACCAATTAGTGTTAGCCAAAAGAAAAACAAAATGTTACATGCTACAATGCATTCACAACTCTAAAGTCCATAGGTACTATCCAGAAAGTACAACAAACACAGAAGCTGTAGCAAGAGCTGGGATTGAGTTAGATACCACAAAACCAGATGTTTCTGGTTTGATTGAGACTTATCTGGAAAACTGGTGTGGAATTGGTGTGCAAAGCACCCAGAGAAGCAGAGTCAACCTGGCTTTGGAGAAAAGCAAAGTCTTTTTCTTGGGCAAGTGGATTCAATGTCATATTTACAAACACAAATACCATTTGTATGTGAAACCAATTAGCGTTTGCCATCAGAAAAACCAAATGTCACATGCTACAATTCATATGCAACTCTAAGTCCATAGATAAGATCCCGAAAAAAACAATCCAATACAGAAGCTGTAGCAAGAGCTGAGATTGAGTTAGCCACCACAGAACCGGATATTTCTGGTTTCTTCCAGCCCTATATGGACAAACTGGTGTGGAATTGGTGTGCAAAGCACACAGATAAGCAGAGTCAACCTGGTTTTGGAGAAAAGCAAAGTCTTTTTCTTGGGCAAGTGGATTCAATGTCATGTTTACAAACACAAATACCATTTGTAACCTGGTTTCAGTGGCTTTTCACTCAGAAAACACGAATGTGTACCTGTTGTATCTGCATGTGAAACAAATTAGCATTTGCCAATAGAAAAAATGTTACATTCTACAATTCATATGCAACTCTAAAGTCCATAGATACTATCCAGAAAACACAAGACAACACATAAGCTGTAGCAAGAGCTGGGATTGAGTTAGCCACCACAGAACCGGATGTTTCTGGTTTGATTGAGACTTATCTGGAAAACTGGTGTGGAATTGGTGTGCAAAGCACCCAGAGAAGCAGAGTCAACCTGGTTGTGGAGAAAAGCAAAGTCTTTTTCTTGGGCAAGTGGATTCAATCTCATGTTTACGAACACAATTATCATTTGTAACCTGGTTTCTGCAGGTTTTTACTCAGAAAACACGAATGTGTACCTGTTTTGTCTCCATGTGAAACCAATTAGTGTTTGCCAAAAGAAAAACAAATTGTTACATGCTACAATGCATTCACAACTCTAAAGTCCATAGATACTATCCAGAAAACACAAGACAACACAGAAGCGGTAGCAAGAGCTGGGATTGAGTTAGCCACCCCAGAAGCAGATATTTCCGGATTCATCCAGCCATATCTGGACAAACTGGTGTGGAATTGGTGTGCAAAGCACCCAGAGAAGCAGAGTCAACCTGGTTGTGGAGAAAAGCAAAGTCTTTTTCTTGGGCAAGTGGATTCAATGTCATGTTTACAAACACCAATATCATTTTTAACCTGGATTCTGCAGCTTTTCACTCAGAAAACACGAATGTGTACCTGTTGTCTCTGCATGTGAAACAAATTAGCATTTGCCAACAGAAAAAATGTTAGATTCTACAATTCATACGCAACTCTAAAGTCCATAGATACTGTCCAGAAAACACAAGACAACACAGAAGCTGTAGCAAGAGCTGGGATTGAGTTAGCCACCACAGAACCGGATGTTTCTGGTTTGATTGAGACTTATCTGGACAAACTGGTGTGGAATTGGTGTGCAAAGCACCCAGAGAAGCAGAGACAACCTGGCTTTGGAGAAAAGCAAAGTCTTTTTCTTGGGCAAGTGGATTCAATGTCATATTTACAAACACAAATACCATTTGTAACCTGGTTTCAGTGGCTTTTCTCTCAGAAAACACGAATGTGTACCTGTTGTCTCTGCATGTGAAACCAACTAGCGTTTGCCAACAAAAAAATGTATATGTCACATGCTACAATTCATACGCAACTCTAAAGTCCATAGATACTATCCAGAAAAGACAACACAACACAGAAGCTGTAGCAAGAGCTGGGATTGAGTTAGCCACCACAGAACCGGATATTTCTGGTTTCATCCAGCCCTATCTGGACAAACTGGTGTGGAATTGGTGTGCAAAGCACACAGAGAAGCAGAGTCAACCTGGTTGTGGAGAAAAGCAAAGTCTTTTTCTTGGGCAAGTGGATTCAATCTCATGTTTACGAACACAATTATCATTTGTAACCTGGTTTCTGCAGGTTTTTACTCAGAAAACACGAATGTGTACCTGTTTTGTCTCCATGTGAAACCAATTAGTGTTTGCCAAAAGAAAAACAAATTGTTACATGCTATAATGCATTGACAACTCTAAAGTCCAGAGATACTATCCAGAAAACACAAGACAACACAGAAGCTGTAGCAAGAGCTGGGATTGAGTTAGCCACCCCAGAAGCAGATATTTCCGGATTCATCCAGCCATATCTGGACAAACTGGTGTGGAATTGGTGTGCAAAGCACCCAGAAAAGCAGAGTCAACCTGGTTGTGGAGAAAAGCAAGTCTTCTTCTTGGGCAAGTGGATTCAATGTCATGTTTACAAACACCAATATCATTTTTAACCTGGATTCTGCAGCTTTTCACTCAGAAAACACGAATGTGTACCTCTTGTCTCTGCATGTGAAACCAATTAGCGTTTGCCAACAAAAAAATCTATATGTCACATGCTACAATTCATACGCAACTCTAAAGTCCATAGATACTATCCAGAAAAGACAACACAACACAGAAGCTGTAGCAAGAGCTGGGATTGAGTTAGCCACCCCAGAAGCAGATATTTCTGGTTTCATCCAGCCCTATCTGGACAAACTGGTGTGGAATTCGTGTGCAAAGCACCCAGAAAAGCAGAGTCAACCTGGTTTTGGAGAAAAGCAAAGTCTTTTTCTTGTGCAAGTGGATTCAATGTCATGTTTACAAACACAAATATCATTTGTAACCTGGTTTCTGCAGCTTTTCACTCAGAAACCACGAATGTGTACCTGTTGTCTCTGCATGTGAAACAAATTAGCATTTGCCAACAGAAAAAATGTTACATTCTACAATTCATACGCAACTCTAAAGTCCATAGATACTATCCAGAAAACACAAGACAACACAGAAGCTGTAGCAAGAGCTGGGATTGAGTTAGCCACCACAGAACCGGATGTTTCTGGTTTGATTGAGACTTATCTGGACAAACTCTTGTGAAATTGGTGTGCAAAGCACCCAGAGAAGCAGAGTCAACCTGGTTTTGGAGAAAAGCAAAGTCTTTTTCTTGGGCAAGTGGATTCAATCTCATGTTTACGAACACAATTATCATTTGTAATCTGGTTTCTGCAGGTTTTTACTCAGAAAACACGAATGTGTACCTGTTTTGTCTCCATGTGAAGCCAATTAGTATTTGCCAAAAGAAAAACAAAATGCTCCATGCTACAATGCATTCACAACTCTAAAGTCCATAGATACTATCCAGAAAACACAAGCAAACACAGAAGCTCTTGCAAGAGCTGGGATTGAGATAGCCACCCCAGAAGCAGATATTTCCGGATTCACCAGCAATATCTGGACAAACTGGTGTGGAATTGGTGTGCAAAGCACCCAGAGAAGCAGAGTCAACCTGGTTTTGGAGAAAAGCAAAGTCTTTTTCTTGGGCAAGTGGATTCAATCTCATGTTTAGGAACACAATTATCATTTGTAACCTGGTTTCTGCAGGTTTTTACTCAGAAAACACGAATGTGTACCTGTTTTGTCTCCATGTGATACCAATTACCGTTTGCCAAAAGAAAAACAAAATGATACATGCTACAATGCATTCACAACTCTAAAGTCCATAGATACTATCCAGAAAGCACAACCAAACACAGAAGGTGTAGAAAGAGCTGGGATTGAGTTAGCCACCACAAAACCGGATGTTTCTGGTTTGATTGAAACTTATCTGGAAAACTGGTGTCTAATTAGTGTGCAAAACACCCAGAGAAGCAGAGTCAACCTGGTTGTGGAGAAAAGCAAAGTCTTTTTCTTGGGCAAGTGGATTCAATCTCATGTTTACGAACACAATTATCATTTGTAATCTGGTTTGTGCAGGTTTTTACTCAGAAAACACGAATGTGTACCTGTTTTGTCTCCATGTGAAACAAATTAGTGTTTGCAAAAAGAAAAACAAAATGTTACATGCTACAATGCATTCACAACTCTAAAGTCCATAGATACTATCCAGAAAACACAAGACAACACAGAAGCTGTAGCAAGAGCTGAGATTGAGTTAGCCACCACAGAACCGGATATTTCTGGTTTCATCCAGCCCTATCTGGACAAACTGGTGTGGAATTCGTGTGCAAAGCACACAGAGAAGGAGAGTCAACCTGGTTTTGGAGAAAAGCAAAGTCTTTTTCTTGGGCAAGTGGATTCAATGTCATGTTTACAAACACCAACATCATTTTAACCTGGTTTCTGCAGCTTTTCACTCAGAAAACACGAATGTGTACCTCTTGTCTCTGCATGTGAAACAAATTAGCATTTGCCAACAGAAAAAATGTTACATTCTACAATTCATATGCAACCCTAAAGTCCATAGATACTATCCAGAAAACACAACACAACACAGAAGCTGTAGCAAGAGCTGGGATTGAGTTAGCCACCACAGAACCGGATGTTTCTGGTTTGATTGAGACGTATCTGGAAAACTGGTGTGGAATTGGTGTGCAAACCACCCAGAGAAGCAGAGTCAACCTGGTTGTGGAGAAAAGCAAAGACTTTTTCTTGGGCAAGTGGATTCAATCTCATGTTTACGAACACAATTATCATTTGTAACCTGGTTTCTGCAGGTTTTACTCAGAAAACACGAATGTGTACCTGTTTTGTCTCCATGTGAAACCAATTAGTGTTTGCCAAAAGAAAAACAAAATGTTACATGCTACAATGCATTCACAACTCTAAAGTCCATAGATACTATCCAGAAAACACAAGCAAACACAGAAGCTGTAGCAAGAGCTGGGATTGAGTTAGCCACCACAAAACCGGATGTTTCTGGTTTGATTGAGACTTATCTGGACAAACTGGTGTGGAATTGGTGTGCAAAGCACACAGAGTAGCAGAGTCAACCTGGCTTTGGAGAAAAGCAAAGACTTTTTCTTGGGCAAGTGGATTCAATGTCATGTTTACGAACACAAATACCATTTGTAACCCGGTTTCAGTGGCTTTTCACTCAGAAAACACGAATGTGTACATGTTGTCTCTGCATTTGAAACCAATTAGCGTTTGCCAACAGAAAAAACAAATGTCACATGCTACAATTCATACGCAACTCTAAAGTCCATAGATACTATCCAGAAAGAAACAAGCAAACACAGAAGCTGTAGCAAGAGCTGGGATTGAGTTAGCCACCCCAGAAGCAGATATTTCCGGATTCATCCAGCCCTATCTGGACAAACTGATGTGGAATTGGTGTGCAAAGCACCCACAAAAGCAGAGTCAACCTGGTTTTGGAGAAAAGCAAAGTTTTTTTCTTGGGCAAGTGAATTCAATGTCATGTTCACAAACGCAAATATCATTTGTAACCTGGTTTCTGCAGCTTTTCACTCAGAAAACACGAATGTGTAACTGTTGTCTCTGCATGTGAAACCAATTAGCGTTTGCCAACAGAAAAACCAAATATCACATGCTACAATTCATACGCAACTCTAAAGTCCATAGATACTATCCAGAACGAAACAAGCAAACACAGAAGCTGTAGCAAGAGCTTGGATTGAGTTAGCCACCACAGAATCGGATGTTTCTGGTTTGATTGAGACTTATCTGGACAAACTGGTGTGGAATTGGTGTGGAAAGCACCCAGAGAAGCAGAGTCAACCTGGTTGTGGAGAAAAGCAAAGTCTTTTTCTTGGGCAAGTGGATTCATTCTCATGTCTATGAACACAATTATCATTTGTAACCTTGTTTCTGCAGGTTTTTACTCAGAAAACACGAATGTGTACCTGTTTTGTCTCCATGTGAAACCAATTAGTGTTAGCCAAAAGAAAAACAAAATGTTACATGCTACAATGCATTCACAACTCTAAAGTCCATAGATACTATCCAGAAAACACAAGCAAACACAGAAGCTGTAGCAAGAGCTGGGATTGAGTTAGCCACCACAAAACCGGATGTTTCTGGTTTGATTGAGACTTATCTGGACAAACTGGTGTGGAATTGGTGTGCAAAGCACACAGAGTAGCAGAGTCAACCTGGCTTGGGGAAAAGCAAAGACTTTTTCTTGGGCAAGTGGATTCAATGTCATGTTTACGAACACAAATACCATTTGTAACCCGGTTTCAGTGGCTTTTCACTCAGAAAACACGAATGTGTACCTGTTGTCTCTGCATTTGAAACCAATTAGCGTTTGCCAACAGAAAAACCAAATGTCACATGCTACAATTCATACGCAACTCTAAAGTCCATAGATACTATCCAGAAAGAAACAAGCAAACACAGAAGCTGTAGCAAGAGCTGAGATTGAGTTAGCCACACCAGAAGCAGATATTTCCGGATTCATCCAGCCCTATCTGGACAAACTGGTGTGGAATTGGTGTGCAAAGCACCCACAAAAGCAGAGTCAACCTGGTTTTGGAGAAAAGCAAAGTTTTTTTCTTGGGCAAGTGAATTCAATGTCATGTTCACAAACGCAAATCATATTTTTAACCTGGTTTCTGCAGCTTTTCACTCAGAAAACACGAATGTGTACCTGTTGTCTCTGCATGTGAAACCAATTAGCGTTTGCCAACAGAAAAACCAAATATCACATGCTACAATTCATACGCAACTCTAAAGTCCATAGATACTATCCAGAACGAAACAAGCAAACACAGAAGCTGTAGCAAGAGCTTGGATTGAGTTAGCCACCACAGAATCGGATGTTTCTGGTTTGATTGAGACTTATCTGGACAAACTGGTGTGGAATTGGTGTGGAAAGCACCCAGAGAAGCAGAGTCAACCTGGTTGTGGAGAAAAGCAAAGTCTTTTTCTTGGGCAAGTGGATTCATTCTCATGTCTATGAACACAATTATCATTTGTAACCTTGTTTCTGCAGGTTTTTACTCAGAAAACACGAATGTGTACCTGTTTTGTCTCCATGTGAAACCAATTAGTGTTAGCCAAAAGAAAAACAAAATGTTACATGCTACAATGCATTCACAACTCTAAAGTCCATAGATACTATCCAGAAAACACAAGCAAACACAGAAGCTGTAGCAAGAGCTGGGATTGAGTTAGCCACCACAAAACCGGATGTTTCTGGTTTGATTGAGACTTATCTGGACAAACTGGTGTGGAATTGGTGTGCAAAGCACACAGAGTAGCAGAGTCAACCTGGCTTGGGGAAAAGCAAAGACTTTTTCTTGGTCAAGTGGATTCAATGTCATGTTTACGAACACAAATACCATTTGTAACCCGGTTTCAGTGGCTTTTCACTCAGAAAACACGAATGTGTACCTGTTGTCTCTGCATTTGAAACCAATTAGCGTTTGCCAACAGAAAAACCAAATGTCACATGCTACAATTCATACGCAACTCTAAAGTCCATAGATACTATCCAGAAAGAAACAAGCAAACACAGAAGCTGTAGCAAGTGCTGAGATTGAGTTAGCCACACCAGAAGCAGATATTTCCGGATTCATCCAGCCCTATCTGGACAAACTGGTGTGGAATTGGTGTGCAAAGCACCCACAAAAGCAGAGTCAACCTGGTTTTGGAGAAAAGCAAAGTTTTTTTCTTGGGCAAGTGAATTCAATGTCATGTTCACAAACGCAAATCATATTTTTAACCTGGTTTCTGCAGCTTTTCACTCAGAAAACACGAATGTGTACCTGTTGTCTCTGCATGTGAAACCAATTAGCGTTTGCCAACAGAAAAACCAAATATCACATGCTACAATTCATACGCAACTCTAAAGTCCATAGATACTATCCAGAACGAAACAAGCAAACACAGAAGCTGTAGCAAGAGCTTGGATTGAGTTAGCCACCACAGAATCGGATGTTTCTGGTTTGATTGAGACTTATCTGGACAAACTGGTGTGGAATTGGTGTGGAAAGCACCCAGAGAAGCAGAGTCAACCTGGTTGTGGAGAAAAGCAAAGTCTTTTTCTTGGGCAAGTGGATTCATTCTCATGTCTATGAACACAATTATCATTTGTAACCATTTTTCTGCAGGTTTTTACTCAGAAAACACGAATGTGTACCTGTTTTGTCTCCATGTGAAACCAATTAGTGTTAGCCAAAAGAAAAACAAAATGTTAAATGCTACAATTCATTCACAACTCTAAAGTCCATAGATACTATCCAGAAAACACAAGACAACACAGAAGCTGTAGCAAGAGCTGGGATTGAGTTAGCCACCCCAGAAGCAGATATTTCTGGATTCATCCAGCCCTATCTGGAAAACTGGTGTGGAATTGGTGTGCAAAGCACCCAGACAAGCAGAGTCAACCTGGTTTTGGAGAAAAGCAAAGTCTATTTCTTGGGCAAGTGGATTCAATGTCATGTTTACAAACACCAATATCATTTTTAACCTGGATTCTGCAGCTTTTCACTCAGAAAACACGAATGTGTACCTCTTGTCTCTGCATGTGAAACCAATTAGCATTTGCCAACAAAAAACCAAATGTCACATGCTACAATTCATACGCAACTCTAAAGTCCATAGATACTATCCAGAAAACACAAGACAACACAGAAGCTGTAGCAAGAGCTGGGATTGAGTTAGCCACCACAGAACCGGATGTTTCTGGTTTGATTGAGACTTATCTGGAAAACTGGTGTGGAATTGGTGTGCAAAGCACCCAGAGAAGCAGAGTCAACCTGGTTGTGGAGAAATGCAAAGTCTTTTTCTTGGGCAAGTGGATTCAATCTCATGTTTACGAACACAATTATCATTTGTAACCTGGTTTCTGCAGGTTTTTACTCAGAAAACACGAATGTGTACCTGTTTTGTCTCCATGTGAAACCAATTAGTGTTTGCCAAAAGAAAAACAAATTGTTACATGCTACAATGCATTCACAACTCTAAAGTCCATAGATACTATCCAGAAAACACAAGACAACACAGAAGCTGTAGCAAGAGCTGGGATTGAGTTAGCCACCACAGAACCGGATATTTCTGGTTTCATCCAGCCCTATCTGGACAAACTGGTGTGGAATTCATGTGCAAAGCACACAGAGAAGCAGAGTCAACCTGGTTTTGGAGAAAAGCAAAGTCTTTTTCTTAGGCAAGTGGATTCAATGTCATGTTTACAAACACCAATATCATTTTAACCTGGTTTCTGCAGCTTTTCACTCAGAAAACACGAATGTGTACCTCTTGTCTCTGCATGTGAAACAAATTAGCATTTGCCAACAAAAAACCAAATGTCACATGCTACAATTCATACGCAACTCTAAAGTCCATAGATACTATCCAGAAAACACAAGACAACACAGAAGCTGTAGCAAGAGCTGGGATTGAGTTAGCCACCACAAAACCGGATGTTTCTGGTTTGATTGAGACTTATCTGGACAAACTGGTGTGGAATTGGTGTGCAAAGCACCCAGAGAAGCAGAGTCAACCTGGTTTTGGAGAAGAGCAAAGTCTTTTTCTTGGGCAAGTGGATTCAATGTCATGTTTACAAAAACCAATATAATTTTAACCTGGTTTCTGCAGCTTTTCACTCAGAAAACACGAATGTGTACCTCTTGTCTCTGCATGTGAAACAAATTAGCATTTGCCAACAGAAAAAATGTTACATTCTACAATTCATACGCAACTCTAAAGTCCATAGATACTATCCAGAAAACACAAGCAAACACAGAAGCTGTAGCAAGAGCTGGGATTGAGTTAGCCACCACAGAACCGGATGTTTCTGGTTTGATTGAGACTTATCTGGAAAACTGGTGTGGAATTGGTGTGCAAAGCACCCAGAGAAGCAGAGTCAACCTGGTTGTGGAGAAATGCAAAGTCTTTTTCTTGGGCAAGTGGATTCAATCTCATGTTACGAACACAATTATCATTTGTAACCTGGTTTCTGCAGGTTTTTACTCAGAAAACACGAATGTGTACCTGTTTTGTCTCCATGTGAAACCAATTAGTGTTTGCCAAAGAAAAACAAATTGTTACATGCTACAATGCATTCACAACTCTAAGTCCATACATACTATCGAGAAAACACAAGCAAACACAAAAGCTGTAGAAAGAGCTGTATTGAGTTAGCTACCAGAGAACCGGATATTTCTACTTTCATCCAAAACTATGGATGAACTGGTGTTTAATTGGTGTGCAAAGCACCCAGAGAAGCAGAGTCAACCTGGTTGTGGAGAAAAGCAAGTCTTCTTCTTGGCAAGTGGATTCAATGTCATGTTTACAAACACCAATATCATTTTTAACCTGGATTCTTCAGGTTTTCACTCAGAAAACACGAATGTGTACCTGTTGTCTCTGCATGTGAAACAAATTAGCGTTTGAAAACAAAAAAATCTATATGTCACATGCTACAATTCATACGCAACTCTAAAGTCCATAGATACTATCCAGAAAACACAACACAACACAGAAGCTGTAGCAAGAGCTGGGATTGAGTTAGCCACCACAGAACCGGATGTTTCTGGTTTGATGGAGACTTATCTGGAAAACTGGTGTGGAATTGGTGTGCAAAGCACCCAGAGAAGCAGAGTCAACCTGGTTGTGGAGAAAAGCAAAGTCTTTTTCTTGGGCAAGTGGATTCAATCTCATCTTTACGAACACAATTATCATTTGTAACCTGGTTTCTGCAGGTTTTTACTCAGAAAACACGAATGTGTACCTGTTTTGTCTCCATGTGAAACCAATTAGTGTTTGCCAAAAGAAAAACAAATTGTTACATGCTACAATGCATTCACAACTCTAAAGTCCATAGATACTATCCAGAAAACACAAGACAACACAGAAGCTGTAGCAAGAGCTGGGATTGAGTTAGCCACCCCAGAACCGGATATTTCTGGTTTCATCCGGCCCTATCTGGACAAACTGGTGTGGAATTGGTGTGCAAAGCACCCAGAGAAGCAGAGTCAACCTGGTTTTGGAGAAAAGCAAAGTCTTTTCTTGTGCAAGTGGATTCAATGTCATGTTTACAAACACAAATATCATTTGTAACCTGGTTTCTGCAGCTTTTCACTCAGAAAACACGAATGTGTACCTGTTGTCTCTGCATGTGAAACCAATTAGAGTTTGCCAACAGAAAAAATGTTAGATTCTACAATTCATACGCAACTCTAAAGTCCATAGATACTATCCAGAAAACACAAGACAACACAGAAGCTGTAGCAAGAGCTGGGATTGAGTTAGCCACCCCAGAAGCAGATATTTCCGGATTCATTCAGCCCTATCTGGACAAACTGGTGTGGAATTGGTGTGCAAAGCACCCAGAGAAGCAGAGTCAACCTGGTTGTGGAGAAAAACAAAGTCTTTTTCTTGGGCAAGTGGATTCAATGTCATGTTTACAAACACCAATATCATTTTTAACCTGGATTCTTCAGCTTTTCACTCAGAAAACACGAATGTGTACCTGTTGCATCTGCATGTGAAACCTATTAGCATTTGCCAACAAAAAACCAAATGTCACGTGCTACAATTCATACGCAACTCTAAAGTCCATAGATACTATCCAGAAAACACAAGACAACACAGAAGCTGTAGCAAGAGCTGAGATTGAGTTAGCCACCACAGAACCGGATATTTCTGGTTTCATCCAGCCCTATCTGGACAAACTGGTGTGGAATTAGTGTGCAAAGCACACAGAGAAGCAGAGTCAACCTGGTTTTGGAGAAAAGCAAAGTCTTTTTCTTGGGCAAGTGGATTCAATGTCATGTTTACAAACACCAATATCATTTGTAACCTGGTTTCTGCAGGTTTTTACTCAGAAAACACGAATGTGTACCTGTTTTGTCTCCATGTGAAACCAATTAGTGTTTGCCAAAAGAAAAACAAATTGTTACATGCTACAATGCATTCACAACTCTAAAGTCCATAGATACTATCCAGAAAACACAAGACAACACAGAAGCTGTAGCAAGAGCTGGGATTGAGTTAGCCACCCCAGAAGCAGATATTTCTGGTTTCATCCAGCCCTATCTGGACAAACTGGTGTGGAATTCGTGTGCAAAGCACCCAGAAAAGCAGAGTCAACCTGGTTTTGGAGAAAAGCAAAGTCTTTTTCTTGTGCAAGTGGATTCAATGTCATGTTTACAAACACAAATATCATTTGTAACCTGGTTTCTGCAGCTTTTCACTCAGAAAACACGAATGTGTACCTGTTGTATCTGCATGTGAAAGAAATTAGCGTTTGCCAACAGAAAAAATGTTAGATTCTACAATTCATACTCAACTCTAAAGTCCATAGATACTATCCAGAAAACACAAGACAACACAGAAGCTGTAGCAAGAGCTGGGATTGAGTTAGCCACCACAGAACCGGATATTTCTGGTTTCATCCAGCTCTATCTGGACAAACTCTTGTGGAATTGGTGTGCAAAGAACCCAGAGAAGCAGAGTCAACCTGGCTTTGGAGAAAAGCAAAGTCTTTTTCTTGGGCAAGTGGATTCAATGTCATGTTTACAAACACCAATATCATTTTTAACCTGGATTCTGCAGCTTTTCACTCAGAAAACACGAATGTGTACCTGTTGTCTCTGCATGTGAAACCAATTAGCATTTGCCAACAAAAAACCAAATGTCTCATGCTACAATTCATATGCAACTCTAAGTCCATAGATACTATCCAGAAAACACAAGACAACACAGAAGCTGTAGCAAGAGCTGGGATTGAGTTAGCCACCACAGAACCGGATGTTTCTGGTTTGATTGAGACTTATCTGGACAAACTGGTGTGGAATTGGTGTGCAAAGCACCCAGAGAAGCAGAGTCAACCTGGTTTTGGAGAAGAGCAAAGTCTTTTTCTTGGGCAAGTGGATTCAATGTCATGTTTACAAACACCAATATCATTTATAACCTGTTTTCTGCAGCTTTTCACTCAGAAAACACGAATGTGTACCTGTAGTCTCTTCATGTGAAACCAATTAGCGTTTGCCAACAAAAAAACCAAATAACACATTCTACAATTCATACGCAACTCTAAAGTCCATAGATACTATCCAGAAAAGACAACACAACACAGAAGCTGTAGCAAGAGCTGGGATTGAGTTAGCCACCACAGAACCGGATGTTTCTCGTTTGATTGAAACTTATCTGGAAAACTGGTGTCTAATTAGTGTGCAAAGCACCCAGAGAAGCAGAGTCAACCTGGTTGTGGAGAAAAGCAAAGTCTTTTTCTTGGGCAAGTGGATTCAATCTCATGTTACGAACACAATTATCATTTGTAACCTGGTTTCTGCAGGTTTTTACTCAGAAAACACGAATGTGTACCTGTTTTGTCTCCATGTGAAACCAATTAGTGTTAGCCAAAAGAAAAACAAAATGTTACATGCTACAATGCATTCACAACTCTAAAGTCCATAGGTACTATCCAGAAAGCACAACAAACACAGAAGCTGTAGCAAGAGCTGGGATTGAGTTAGATACCACAGAACCGGATGTTTCTGGTTTGATTGAGATTTATCTGGAAAACTGGTGTGGAATTGGTGTGCAAAGCACCCAGAGAAGCAGAGTCAACCTGGTTGTGGAGAAAAGCAAAGTCTTTTTCTTGGGCAAGTGGATTCAATGTCATATTTACAAACACAAATACCATTTGTAACCTGGTTTCAGTGGCTTTTCTCTCAGAAAACACGAATGTGTGCCTGTTGCCTCTGCATGTGAAACAAATTAGCATTTGCCAACAGAAAAAATGTTACATTCTACAATTCATACGCAACTCTAAAGTCCATAGATACTATCCAGAAAACACAAGACAACACAGAAGCTGTAGCAAGAGCTGGGATTGAGTTAGCCACCCCAGAAGCAGATATTTCCGGATTCATCCAGCCCTATCTGGACAAACTGGTGTGGAATTGGTGTGCAAAGCACCCAGAGAAGCAGAGTCAACCCGGTTGTGGAGAAAAGCAAAGTCTTTTTCGTAGGCAAGTGGATTCAATGTCATGTTTACAAACACCAATATCATTTTTAACCTGGATTATGCAGCTTTTCACTCAGAAAACACGAATGTGTACCTGTTGTCTCTGCATGTGAAACAAATTAGCATTGGCCAACAGAAAAAATGTTACATTCTACAATTCATATGCAACTCTAAAGTCCATAGATACTATCCACAAAACACAAGACAACACAGAAGCTGTAGCAAGAGCTGGGATTGAGTTAGCCACCACAGAACCGGATGTTTCGGGTTTGATTGAGACTTATCTGGACAAACTCTTGTGAAATTGGTGTGCAAAGCACCCAGAGAAGCAGAGTCAACCTGGTTTTGGAGAAAAGCAAAGTCTTTTTATTGGGCAAGTGGATTCAATCTCATGTTTACGAACACAATTAAAATTTGTAATCTGGTTTCTGCAGGTTTTTTCCTCAGAAAACACGAATGTGTACCTGTTTTGTCTCCATTTGAAGCCAATTAGTATTTGCCAAAAGAAAAACAAAATGTTCCATGCTACAATGCATTCACAACTCTAAAGTCCATAGATACTATCCAGAAAACACAAGCAAACACAGAAGCTGTTGCAAGAGCTGGGATTGAGATAGCCACCCCAGAAGCAGATATTTCCGGATTCACCAGCAATATCTGGACAAACTGGTGTGGAATTCGTGTGCAAAGCACCCAGAGAAGCAGAGTCAACCTGGTTGTGGAGAAAAGCAAAGTCTTTTTCTTGGGCAAGTGGATTCAATCTCATGTTTAGGAACACAATTATCATTTGTAACCTGGTTTCTGCAGGTTTTTACTCAGAAAACACGAATGTGTACCTGTTTTGTCTCCATGTGACACCAATTACCGTTTGCCAAAAGAAAAACAAAATGTTACATGCTACAATGCATTCACAACTCTAAAGTCCATAGATACTATCCAGAAAGCACAACCAAACACAGAAGGTGTAGAAAGAGCTGGGATTGAGTTAGCCACCACAAAACCGGATGTTTCTGGTTTGATTGAGACACATCTGGACAAACTGGTGTGGAATTGGTGTGCAAAGCACCCAGAGAAGCAGAGAGAACCTGGCTTTGGAGAAAAGCAAAGTCTTTTTCTTGGGCAAGTGGATTCAATGTCATGTTTACAAACACCAATATCATTTTTAACCTGGATTCTGCAGCTTTTCACTCAGAAAACACGAATGTGTACCTGTTGTCTCTGCATGTGAAACCAATTAGCGTTTGCCAACAAAAAAATCTATATGTCACATGCTACAATTCATACGCAACTCTAAAGTCCATAGATACTATCCAGAAAAGACAACACAACACAGAAGCTGTAGCAAGAGCTGGGATTGAGTTAGCCACCACAGAACCGGATATTTCTGGTTTCATCCAGCCCTATCTGGACAAACTCTTGTGGAATTGGTGTGCAAAGCACCCAGAGAAGCAGAGTCAACCTGGTTGTGGAGAAAAGCAAAGTCTTTTTCTTGGGCAAGTGGATTCAATGTCATGTTTACAAACACCAATATCATTTTAACCTGGTTTCTGCAGCTTTTCACTCAGAAAACACGAATGTGTACCTCTTGTCTCTGCATGTGAAACAAATTAGCATTTGCCAACAGAAAAAATGTTACATTCTACAATTCATACGCAACTCTAAAGTCCATAGATACTATCCAGAAAACACAAGACAACACAGAAGCTGTAGCAAGAGTTGGAATTGACTTAGCCAACACAAAACAGGATATTTCTGGTTTCATCCAGCCCTATCTGGACAAACTGGTGTGGAATTGGTGTCCAAAGCACCCAGAAAAGCAGAGTCAACCTGGTTTTGGAGAAAAGCAAATTCTTTTTCTTGGGCACGTGGATTCAATGTCATGTTTACAAACACAAATATCATTTACAACCTGGTTTCTGCAGCTTTTTACTCAGAAAACACGAATGTGTATCTGTTCTTCCTCCATGTGAAAACAATTAGCATTTGCCAACAGAAAATCAAAATGTTACATGCTACAATGCATTCACAACTCTAAGTCCATACATACTATCGAGAAAACACAAGCAAACACAAAAGCTGTAGCAAGAGCTGTATTGAGTTAGCTACCAGAGAACCGGATATTTCTACTTTCATCCAAAACTATGGATGAACTGGTGTTTAATTGGTGTGCAAAGCACCCAGAGAAGCAGAGTCAACCTGGTTGTGGAGAAAAGCAAAGTCTTTTTCTTGGGCAAGTGGATTCAATCTCATGTTTACGAACACAATTATCATTTGTAACCTGGTTTCTGCAGGTTTTTACTCAGAAAACACGAATGTGTACCTGTTTTGTCTCCATGTGAAACCAATTAGTGTTTGCCAAAAGAAAATCAAATTGTTACATGCTATAATGCATTGACAACTCTAAAGTCCATAGATACTATCCAGAAAACACAAGACAACACAGAAGCTGTAGCAAGAGCTGGGATTGAGTTAGCCACCCCAGAAGCAGATATTTCCGGATTCATCCAGCCCTATCTGGACAAACTGGTGTGGAATTGGTGTGCAAAGCACCCAGAAAAGCAGAGTCAACCTGGTTTTGGAGAAAAGCAAGTCTTCTTCTTGGGCAAGTGGATTCAATGTCATGTTTACAAACACCAATATCATTTTTAACCTGGATTCTGCAGCTTTTCACTCAGAAAACACGAATGTGTACCTCTTGTCTCTGCATGTGAAACCAATTAGCGTTTGCCAACAAAAAAATCTATATGTCACATGCTACAATTCATACGCAACTCTAAAGTCCATAGATACTATCCAGAAAACACAAGACAACACAGAAGCTGTAGCAAGAGCTGGGATTGAGTTAGCCACCCCAGAAGCAGATATTTCTGGTTTCATCCAGCCCTATCTGGATAAACTGGTGTGGAATTCGTGTGCAAAGCACCCAGAAAAGCAGAGTCAACCTGGTTTTGGAGAAAAGAAAAGTCTTTTTCTTGTGCAAGTGGATTCAATGTCATGTTTACAAACACAAATATCATTTGTAACCTGGTTTCTGCAGCTTTTCACTCAGAAAACACGAATGTGTAGCTGTTGTATCTGCATGTGAAAGAAATTAGCGTTTGCCAACAGAAAAAATGTTAGATTCTACAATTCATACTCAACTCTAAAGTCCATAGATACTATCCAGAAAACACAAGACAACACAGAAGCTGTAGCAAGAGCTGGGATTGAGTTAGCCACCACAGAACCGGATTTTTCTAGTTTCATCCAGCTCTATCTGGACAAACTCTTGTGGAATTGGTGTGCAAAGCACCCAGAGAAGCAGAGTCAACCTGGCTTTGGAGAAAAGCAAAGTCTTTTTCTTGGGCAAGTGGATTCAATGTCATGTTTACAAACACCAATATCATTTTTAACCTGGATTCTGCAGCTTTTCACTCAGAAAACACGAATGTGTACCTGTTGTCTCTGCATGTGAAACTAATTAGCATTTGCCAACAAAAAACCAAATGTCACATGCTACAATTCATACGCAACTCTAAAGTCCATAGATACTATCCAGAAAACACAAGACAACACAGAAGCTGTAGCAAGAGCTGAGATTGAGTTAGCCACCACAGAACCGGATATTTCTGGTTTCATCCAGCCCTATCTGGACAAACTGGTGTGGAATTGGTGTGCAGAGCACCCAGAGAAGCAGAGTCAACCTGGTTGTGGAGAAAAGCAAAGTCTTTTTCTTGGGCAAGTGGATTCAATGTCATGTTTACAAACACCAATATCATTTTAACCTGGTTTCTGCAGCTTTTCACTCAGAAAACACGAATGTGTACCTGTTGTCTCTGCATGTGAAACAAATTAGCATTTGCCAACAGAAAAAATGTTACATTCTACAATTCATACGCAACTCTAAAGTCCATAGATACTATCCAGAAAACACAAGCAAACACAGAAGCTGTAGCAAGAGCTGGGATTGAGTTAGCCACCACAGTACCGGATATTTCTGGTTTGATTGAGACTTATCTGGAAAACTGGTGTGGAATTGGTGTTCAAAGCACCCTGAGAAGCAGAGTCAACCTGGTTGTGGAGAAATGCAAAGTCTTTTTCTTGGGCAAGTGGATTCAATGTCATGTTTACGAACACAATTATCATTTGTAACCTGGTTTCTGCAGGTTTTTACTCAGAAAACACGAATGTGTACCTGTTTTGTCTCCATGTGAAACCAATTAGTGTTTGCCAAAAGAAAAACAAATTGTTACATGCTACAATGCATTCACAACTCTAAAGTCCATAGATACTATCCAGAAAACACAAGACAACACAGAGCTGTTGCAAGAGCTGGGATTGTGTTAGCCACCCCAGAAGCAGATATTTCCGGATTCATCCAGCCATATCTGGACAAACTGGTGTGGAATTGGTGTGCAAAGCACCCAGAGAAGCAGAGTCAACCTGGTT
This sequence comes from Sylvilagus floridanus, assembly GCA_949820135.1. NCBI lineage: Eukaryota > Metazoa > Chordata > Mammalia > Lagomorpha > Leporidae > Sylvilagus > Sylvilagus floridanus. Next base: position 28,437,585 of record OX463228.1, read on the forward strand.
TTGGAGAAAAGCAAGTCTTCTTCTTGGGCAAGTGGATTCAATGTCATGTTTACAAACACAAATATCATTTGTAACCTGGATTCTACAGGTTTTCACTCAGAAAACACGAATGTGTACCTGTTGTCTCTGCATGTGAAACCAATTAGCATTTGTCAACAAAAAACCAAATGTCACATGCTACAATTCATACGCAACTCTAAAGTCCATAGATACTATCCAGAAAACACAAGACAACACAGAAGCTGTAGCAAGAGCTGGGATTGAGTTAGCCACCACAGAACCGGATGTTTCTGGTTTGATTGAGACTTATCTGGACAAACTGGTGTGGAATTGGTGTGCAAAGCACCCAGAGAAGCAGAGTCAACCTGGTTTTGGAGAAGAGCAAAGTCTATTTCTTGGGCAAGTGGATTCAATGTCATGTTTACAAACACCAATATCATTTATAACCTGTTTTCTGCAGCTTTTCACTCAGAAAACACGAATGTGTACCTGTAGTCTCTTCATGTGAAACCAATTAGCGTTTGCCAACAAAAAACCAAATAACACATTCTACAATTCATACGCAACTCTAAAGTCCATAGATACTATCCAGAAAAGACAACACAACACAGAAGCTGTAGCAAGAGCTGGGATTGAGTTAGCCACCACAGAACCGGATGTTTCTCGTTTGATTGAAACTTATCTGGAAAACTGGTGTCTAATTAGTGTGCAAAGCACCCAGAGAAGCAGAGTCAACCTGGTTGTGGAGAAAAGCAAAGTCTTTTTCTTGGGCAAGTGGATTCAATCTCATGTTTACGAACACAATTATCATTTGTAACCTGGTTTCTGCAGGTTTTTACTCAGAAAACACGAATGTGTACCTGTTTTGTCTCCATGTGAAACCAATTAGTGTTAGCCAAAAGAAAAACAAAATGTTACATGCTACAATGCATTCACAACTCTAAAGTCCATAGGTACTATCCAGAAAGCACAACAAACACAGAAGCTGTAGCAAGAGCTGGGATTGAGTTAGATACCACAGAACCGGATGTTTCTGGTTTGATTGAGACTTATCTGGAAAACTGGTGTGGAATTGGTGTGCAAAGCACCCAGAGAAGCAGAGTCAACCTGGTTGTGGAGAAAAGCAAAGTCTTTTTCTTGGGCAAGTGGATTCAATGTCATATTTACAAACACAAATACCATTTGTAACCTGGTTTCAGTGGCTTTTCTCTCAGAAAACACGAATGTGTGCCTGTTGCCTCTGCATGTGAAACAAATTAGCATTTGCCAACAGAAAAAATGTTACATTCTACAATTCATACGCAACTCTAAAGTCCATAGATACTATCCAGAAAACAGAAGACAACACAGAAGCTGTAGCAAGAGCTGGGATTGAGTTAGCCACCCCAGAAGCAGATATTTCCGGATTCATCCAGCCCTATCTGGACAAACTGGTGTGGAATTGGTGTGCAAAGCACCCAGAGAAGCAGAGTCAACCCGGTTGTGGAGAAAAGCAAAGTCTTTTTCGTAGGCAAGTGGATTCAATGTCATGTTTACAAACACCAATATCATTTTTAACCTGGATTATGCAGCTTTTCACTCAGAAAACACGAATGTGTACCTGTTGTCTCTGCATGTGAAACAAATTAGCATTTGCCAACAGAAAAAATGTTACATTCTACAATTCATATGCAACTCTAAAGTCCATAGATACTATCCACAAAACACAAGACAACACAGAAGCTGTAGCAAGAGCTGGGATTGAGTTAGCCACCACAGAACCGGATGTTTCGGGTTTGATTGAGACTTATCTGGACAAACTCTTGTGAAATTGGTATGCAAAGCACCCAGAGAAGCAGAGTCAACCTGGTTTTGGAGAAAAGCAAAGTCTTTTTCTTGGGCAAGTGGATTCAATCTCATGTTTACGAACACAATTAAAATTTGTAATCTGGTTTCTGCAGGTTTTTACTCAGAAAACACGAATGTGTACCTGTTTTGTCTCCATGTGAAGCCAATTAGTGTTTGCCAAAAGAAAAACAAAATGTTCCATGCTACAATGCATTCACAACTCTAAAGTCCATAGATACTATCCAGAAAGCACAACCAAACACAGAAGCTGTTGCAAGAGCTGGGATTGAGATAGCCACCCCAGAAGCAGATATTTCCGGATTCACCAGCAATATCTGGACAAACTGGTGTGGAATTGGTGTGCAAAGCACCCAGAGAAGCAGAGTCAACCTGGTTGTGGAGAAAAGCAAAGTCTTTTTCTTGGGCAAGTGGATTCAATCTCATGTTTACGAACACAATTATCATTTGTAACCTGGTTTCTGCAGGTTTTTACTCAGAAAACACGAATGTGTACCTGTTTTGTCTCCATGTGACACCAATTACCGTTTGCCAAAAGAAAAACAAAATGTTACATGCTACAATGCATTCACAACTCTAAAGTCCATAGATACTATCCAGAAAGCACAACCAAACACAGAAGGTGTAGAAAGAGCTGGGATTGAGTTAGCCACCACAAAACCGGATGTTTCTGGTTTGATTGAGACACATCTGGACAAACTGGTGTGGAATTGGTGTGCAAAGCACCCAGAGAAGCAGAGACAACCTGGCTTTGGAGAAAAGCAAAGTCTTTTTCTTGGGCAAGTGGATTCAATGTCATGTTTACAAACACCAATATCATTTTTAACCTGGATTCTGCAGCTTTTCACTCAGAAAACACGAATGTGTACCTGTTGTCTCTGCATGTGAAACCAATTAGCGTTTGCCAACAAAAAAATCTATATGTCACATGCTACAATTCATACGCAACTCTAAAGTCCATAGATACTATCCAGAAAAGACAACACAACACAGAAGCTGTAGCAAGAGCTGGGATTGAGTTAGCCACCACAGAACCGGATATTTCTGGTTTCATCCAGCCCTATCTGGACAAACTGGTGTGGAATTGGTGTGCAAAGCACCCAGAGAAGCAGAGTCAACCTGGTTGTGGAGAAAAGCAAAGTCTTTTTCTTGGGCAAGTGGATTCAATGTCATGTTTACAAACACCAATATCATTTTAACCTGGTTTCTGCAGCTTTTCACTCAGAAAACACGAATGTGTACCTCTTGTCTCTGCATGTGAAACAAATTAGCATTTGCCAACAGAAAAAATGTTACATTCTACAATTCATACGCAACTCTAAAGTCCATAGATACTATCCAGAAAACACAAGACAACACAGAAGCTGTAGCAAGAGTTGGAATTGACTTAGCCAACACAGAACAGGATATTTCTGGTTTCATCCAGCCCTATCTGGACAAACTGGTGTGGAATTGGTGTCCAAAGCACCCAGAAAAGCAGAGTCAACCTGGTTTTGGAGAAAAGCAAATTCTTTTTCTTGGGCACGTGGATTCAATGTCATGTTTACAAACACAAATATCATTTACAACCTGGTTTCTGCAGCTTTTTACTCAGAAAACACGAATGTGTATCTGTTCTTCCTCCATGTGAAAACAATTAGCATTTGCCAACAGAAAATCAAAATGTTACATGCTACAATGCATTCACAACTCTAAGTCCATACATACTATCGAGAAAACACAAGCAAACACAAAAGCTGTAGCAAGAGCTGTATTGAGTTAGCTACCAGAGAACCGGATATTTCTACTTTCATCCAAAACTATGGATGAACTGGTGTTTAATTGGTGTGCAAAGCACCCAGAGAAGCAGAGTCAACCTGGTTGTGGAGAAAAGCAAAGTCTTTTTCTTGGGCAAGTGGATTCAATCTCATGTTTACGAACACAATTATCATTTGTAACCTGGTTTCTGCAGGTTTTTACTCAGAAAACACGAATGTGTACCTGTTTTGTCTCCATGTGAAACCAATTAGTGTTTGCCAAAAGAAAATCAAATTGTTACATGCTATAATGCATTGACAACTCTAAAGTCCATAGATACTATCCAGAAAACACAAGACAACACAGAAGCTGTAGCAAGAGCTGGGATTGAGTTAGCCACCCCAGAAGCAGATATTTCCGGATTCATCCAGCCCTATCTGGACAAACTGGTGTGGAATTGGTGTGCAAAGCACCCAGAAAAGCAGAGTCAACCTGGTTTTGGAGAAAAGCAAGTCTTCTTCTTGGGCAAGTGGATTCAATGTCATGTTTACAAACACCAATATCATTTTTAACCTGGATTCTGCAGCTTTTCACTCAGAAAACACGAATGTGTACCTCTCGTCTCTGCATGTGAAACCAATTAGCGTTTGCCAACAAAAAAATCTATATGTCACATGCTACAATTCATACGCAACTCTAAAGTCCATAGATACTATCCAGAAAACACAAGACAACACAGAAGCTGTAGCAAGAGCTGGGATTGAGTTAGCCACCCCAGAAGCAGATATTTCTGGTTTCATCCAGCCCTATCTGGACAAACTGGTGTGGAATTCGTGTGCAAAGCACCCAGAAAAGCAGAGTCAACCTGGTTTTGGAGAAAAGAAAAGTCTTTTTCTTGTGCAAGTGGATTCAATGTCATGTTTACAAACACAAATATCATTTGTAACCTGGTTTCTGCAGCTTTTCACTCAGAAAACACGAATGTGTACCTGTTGTATCTGCATGTGAAAGAAATTAGCGTTTGCCAACAGAAAAAATGTTAGATTCTACAATTCATACTCAACTCTAAAGTCCATAGATACTATCCAGAAAACACAAGACAACACAGAAGCTGTAGCAAGAGCTGGGATTGAGTTAGCCACCACAGAACCGGATTTTTCTGGTTTCATCCAGCTCTATCTGGACAAACTCTTGTGGAATTGGTGTGCAAAGCACCCAGAGAAGCAGAGTCAACCTGGCTTTGGAGAAAAGCAAAGTCTTTTTCTTGGGCAAGTGGATTCAATGTCATGTTTACAAACACCAATATCATTTTTAACCTGGATTCTGCAGCTTTTCACTCAGAAAACACGAATGTGTACCTGTTGTATCTGCATGTGAAACTAATTAGCATTTGCCAACAAAAAACCAAATGTCACATGCTACAATTCATACGCAACTCTAAAGTCCATAGATACTATCCAGAAAACACAAGACAACACAGAAGCTGTAGCAAGAGCTGGGATTGAGTTAGCCACCACAGAACCGGATTTTTCTGGTTTCAACCAGCTCTATCTGGACAAACTCTTGTGGAATTGGTGTGCAAAGCACCCAGAGAAGCAGAGTCAACCTGGCTTTGGAGAAAAGCAAAGTCTTTTTCTTGGGCAAGTGGATTCAATGTCATGTTTACTAACACCAATATCATTTTTAACCTGGATTCTGCAGCTTTTCACTCAGAAAACACGAATGTGTACCTGTTGTCTCTGCATGTGAAACCAATTAGCATTTGCCAACAAAAAACCAAATGTCACATGCTACAATTCATACGCAACTCTAAAGTCCATAGATACTATCCAGAAAACACAAGACAACACAGAAGCTGTAGCAAGAGCTGGGATTGAGTTAGCCACCACAGAACCGGATATTTCTGGTTTCATCCAGCCCTATCTGGACAAACTGGTGTGGAATTCGTGTGCAAAGCACACAGAGAAGCAGAGTCAACCTGGTTTTGGAGAAAAGCAAAGTCTTTTTCTTGGGCAAGTGGATTCAATGTCATGTTTACAAACACCAATATCATTTTAACCTGGTTCTGCAGCTTTTCACTCAGAAAACACGAATGTGTACCTCTTGTCTCTGCATGTGAAAAAAATTAGCATTTGCCAACAGAAAAAATGTTACATTCTACAATTCATACGCAACTCTAAAGTCCATAGATACTATCCAGAAAACACAAGACAACAAAGAAGCTGTAGCAAGAGCTGGGATTGAGTTAGCCACCACAGAACCTGATGTTTCTGGTTTGATTGAGACTTATTTGGAAAACTGGTGTGGAATTGGTGTGCAAAGCACCCAGAGAAGCAGAGTCAACCTGGTTGTGGAGAAAAGCAAAGTCTTTTTCTTGGGCAAGTGGATTCAATCTCATGTTTACGAACACAATTATCATTGGTAACCTGGTTTCTGCAGGTTTTTACTCAGAAAACACGAATGTGTACCTGTTTTGTCTCCATGTGAAACCAATTAGTGTTTGCCAAAAGAAAAACAAATTGTTACATGCTACAATGCATTCACAACTCTAAAGTCCATAGATACTATCCAGAAAACACAAGACAACACAGAAGCTGTAGCAAGAGCTGGGATTGAGTTAGCCACCACAGAACCGGATGTTTCTGGTTTGATTGAGACTTATCTGGAAAACTGGTGTGGAATTGGTGTGCAAAGCACCCAGAGAAGCAGAGTCAACCTGGTTGTGGAGAAAAACAAAGTCTTTTTCTTGGGCAAGTGGATTCAATCTCATGTTTACGAACACAATTATCATTTGTAACCTGGTTTCTGCAGGTTTTTACTCAGAAAACACGAATGTGTACCTGTTTTGTCTCCAGGTGAAACCGATTAGTGTTTGCCAAAAGAAAAACAAATTGTTACATGCTACAATGCATTCACAACTCTAAAGTCCATAGATACTATCCAGAAAACACAAGACAACACAGAAGCTGTAGCAAGAGCTGGGATTGAGTTAGCCACCACAGAACCGGATGTTTCTGGTTTGATTGAGACTTATCTGGACAAACTGGTGTGGAATTGGTGTGCAAAGCACCCAGAGAAGCAGAGTCAACCTCGTTTTGGAGAAGAGCAAAGTCTTTTTCTTGGGCAAGTGGATTCAATGTCATGTTTACAAACACCAATATAATTTTAACCTGGTTTCTGCAGCTTTTCACTCAGAAAACACGAATGTGTACCTCTTGTCTCTGCATGTGAAACAAATTAGCATTTGCCAACAGAAAAAATGTTACATTCTACAATTCATACGCAACTCTAAAGTCCATAGATACTATCCAGAAAACACAAGCAAACACAGAAGCTGTAGCAAGAGCTGGGATTGAGTTAGCCACCACAGAACCGGATGTTTCTGGTTTGATTGAGACTTATCTGGAAAACTGGTGTGGAATTGGTGTGTAAAGCACCCAGAGAAGCAGAGTCAACCTGGTTGTGGAGAAATGCAAAGTCTTTTTCTTGGGCAAGTGGATTCAATGTCATGTTTACGAACACAATTATCATTTGTAACCTGGTTTCTGCAGGTTTTTACTCAGAAAACACGAATGTGTACCTGTTTTGTCTCCATGTGAAACCAATTAGTGTTTGCCAAAAGAAAAACAAATTGTTACATGCTACAATGCATTCACAACTCTAAAGTCCATAGATACTATCCAGAAAACACAAGACAACACAGAAGTTGTTGCAAGAGCTGGGATTGTGTTAGCCACCCCAGAAGCAGATATTTCAGGATTCATCCAGCCATATCTGGACAAACTGGTGTGGAATTGGTGTGCAAAGCACCCAGAGAAGCAGAGTCAACCTGGTTTTGGAGAAAAGCAAGTCTTCTTCTTGGGCAAGTGGATTCAATGTCATGTTTACAAACACCAATATCATTTTTAACCTGGATTCTACAGGTTTTCACTCAGAAAACACGAATGTGTACCTGTTGTCTCTGCATGTGAAACCAATTAGCGTTTGCCAACAGAAAAAATGTTAGATTCTACAATTCATACGCAAATCTAAAGTCCATAGATACTATCCAGAAAACACAAGACAACACAGAAGCTGTAGCAAGAGCTGGGATTGAGTTAGCCACCCCAGAAGCAGATATTTCCGGATTCATCCAGCCCTATCTGGACAAACTGGTGTGGAATTGGTGTGCAAAGCACCCAGAGAAGCAGAGTCAACCTGGTTGTGGAGAAAAACAAAGTCTTTTTCTTGGGCAAGTGGATTCAATGTCATGTTTACAAACACCAATATCATTTTTAACCTGGATTCTGCAGCTTTTCACTCAGAAAACACGAATGTGTACCTGTTGCATCTGCATGTGAAACCAATTAGCATTTGCCAACAAAAAACCAAATGTCACGTGCTACAATTCATACGCAACTCTAAAGTCCATAGATACTATCCAGAAAACACAAGACAACACAGAAGCTGTAGCAAGAGCTGAGATTGAGTTAGCCACCACAGAACCGGATATTTCTGGTTTCATCCAGCCCTATCTGGACAAACTGGTGTGGAATTCGTGTGCAAAGCACACAGAGAAGCAGAGTCAACCTGGTTTTGGAGAAAAGCAAAGTCTTTTTCTTGGGCAAGTGGATTCAATGTCATGTTTACAAACACCAATATCATTTGTAACCTGGTTTCTGCAGGTTTTTACTCAGAAAACACGAATGTGTACCTGTTTTGTCTCCATGTGAAACCAATTAGTTTTTGCCAAAAGAAAAACAAATTGTTACATGCTACAATGCATTCACAACTCTAAAGTCCATAGATACTATCCAGAAAACACAAGACAACACAGAAGCTGTAGCAAGAGCTGGGATTGAGTTAGCCACCCCAGAAGCAGATATTTCTGGTTTCATCCAGCCCTATCTGGACAAACTGGTGTGGAATTCGTGTGCAAAGCACCCAGAAAAGCAGAGTCAACCTGGTTTTGGAGAAAAGCAAAGTCTTTTTCTTGTGCAAGTGGATTCAATGTCATGTTTACAAACACAAATATCATTTGTAACCTGGTTTCTGCAGCTTTTCACTCAGAAAACACGAATGTGTACCTGTTGTATCTGCATGTGAAAGAAATTAGCGTTTGCCAACAGAAAAAATGTTAGATTCTACAATTCATACTCAACTCTAAAGTCCATAGATACTATCCAGTAAACACAAGACAACACAGAAGCTGTAGCAAGAGCTGGGATTGAGTTAGCCACCACAGAACCGGATTTTTCTGGTTTCATCCAGCTCTATCTGGACAAACTCTTGTGGAATTGGTGTGCAAAGCACCCAGAGAAGCAGAGTCAACCTGGCTTTGGAGAAAAGCAAAGTCTTTTTCTTGGGCAAGTGGATTCAATGTCATATTTACAAACACAAATACCATTTGTAACCTGGTTTCAGTGGCTTTTCTCTCAGAAAACACGAATGTGTACCTGTTGTCTCTGCATGTGAAACCAATTAGCGTTTGCCAACAAAAAAATCTATATGTCACATGCTACAATTCATACGCAACTCTAAAGTCCATAGATACTATCCAGAAAAGACAACACAACACAGAAGCTGTAGCAAGAGCTGGGATTGAGTTAGCCACCACAGAACCGGATATTTCTGGTTTCATCCAGCCCTATCTGGACAAATTGGTGTGGAATTGGTGTCCAAAGCACCCAGAAAAGCAGAGTCAACCTGGTTTTGGAGAAAAGCAAATTCTTTTTCTTGGGCACGTGGATTCAATGTCATGTTTACAAACACAAATATCATTTACAACCTGGTTTCTGCAGCTTTTCACTCAGAAAACACGAATGTGTACCTCTTGTCTCTGCATGTGAAACAAATTAGCATTTGCCAACAGAAAAAATGTTACATTCTACAATTCATACGCAACTCTAAAGTCCATAGATACTATCCAGAAAACACAAGACAACACAGAAGCTGTAGCAAGAGTTGGAATTGACTTAGCCAACACAGAACAGGATATTTCTGGTTTCATCCAGCCCTATCTGGACAAACTGGTGTGGAATTGGTGTCCAAAGCACCCAGAAAAGCAGAGTCAACCTGGTTTTGGAGAAAAGCAAATTCTTTTTCTTGGGCACGTGGATTCAATGTCATGTTTACAAACACAAATATCATTTACAACCTGGTTTCTGCAGCTTTTCACTCAGAAAACACGAATGTGTACCTCTTGTCTCTGCATGTGAAACAAATTAGCATTTGCCAACAGAAAAAATGTTACATTCTACAATTCATACGCAACTCTAAAGTCCATAGATACTATCCAGAAAACACAAGACAACACAGAAGCTGTAGCAAGAGTTGGAATTGACTTAGCCAACACAGAACAGGATATTTCTGGTTTCATCCAGCCCTATCTGGACAAACTGGTGTGGAATTGGTGTCCAAAGCACCCAGAAAAGCAGAGTCAACCTGGTTTTGGAGAAAAGCAAATTCTTTTTCTTGGGCAAGTGAATTCAATGTCATGTTTACAAACACAAATATCATTTACAACCTGGTTTCTGCAGCTTTTTACTCAGAAAACACGAATGTGTATCTGTTGTTCCTCCATGTGAAAACAATTAGCATTTGCCAACAGAAAATCAAAATGTTACATGCTACAATGCATTCACAACTCTAAGTCCACACATACTATCGAGAAAACACAAGCAAACACAAAAGCTGTAGCAAGAGCTGTATTGAGTTAGCTACCAGAGAACCGGATATTTCTACTTTCATCCAAAACTATGGATGAACTGGTGTTTAATTGGTGTGCAAAGCACCCAGAGAAGCAGAGTCAACCTGGTTGTGGAGAAAAGCAAAGTCTTTTTCTTGGGCAAGTGGATTCAATCTCATGTTTACGAACACTATTATCATTTGTAACCTGGTTTCTGCAGGTTTTTACTCAGAAAACACGAATGTGTACCTGTTTTGTCTCCATGTAAAACCAATTAGTGTTTGCCAAAAGAAAAACAAATTGTTACATGCTATAATGCATTGACAACTCTGAAGTCCATAGATACTATCCAGAAAACACAAGACAACACAGAAGCTGTAGCAAGAGCTTGGATTGAGTTAGCCACCCCAGAAGCAGATATTTCCGGATTCATCCAGCCATATCTGGACAACTGGTGTGGAATTGGTGTGCAAAGCACCCAGAAAAGCAGAGTCAACCTGGTTTTGGAGAAAAGCAAGTCTTCTTCTTGGGCAAGTGGATTCAATGTCATGTTTACAAACACCAATATCATTTTTAACCTGGATTCTGCAGCTTTTCACTCAGAAAACACGAATGTATACCTCTTGTCTCTGCATGTGAAACCAATTAGCGTTTGCCAACAAAAAAATCTATATGTCACATGCTACAATTCATACGCAACTCTGAAGTCCATAGATACTATCCAGAAAAGACAACACAACACAGAAGCTGTAGCAAGAGCTGGGATTGAGTTAGCCACCCCAGAAGCAGATATTTCTGGTTTCATCCAGCCCTATCTGGACAAACTGGTGTGGAATTTGTGTGCAAAGCACCCAGAAAAGCAGAGTCAACCTGGTTTTGGAGAAAAGCAAAGTCTTTTTCTTGTGCAAGTGGATTCAATGTCATGTTTACAAACACAAATATCATTTGTAACCTGGTTTCTGCAGCTTTTCACTCAGAAAACACGAATGTGTACCTGTTGTATCTGCATGTGAAAGAAATTAGCGTTTGCCAACAGAAAAAATGTTAGATTCTACAATTCATACTCAACTCTAAAGTCCATAGATACTATCCAGAAAACACAAGACAACACAGAAGCTGTAGCAAGAGCTGGGATTGAGTTAGCCACCACAGAACCGGATTTTTCTGGTTTCATCCAGCTCTATCTGGACAAACTCTTGTGGAATTGGTGTGCAAAGCACCCAGAGAAGCAGAGTCAACCTGGCTTTGGAGAAAAGCAAAGTCTTTTTCTTGGGCAAGTGGATTCAATGTCATGTTTACAAACACCAATATCATTTTTAACCTGGATTCTGCAGCTTTTCACTCAGAAAACACGAATGTGTACCTGTTGTCTCTGCATGTGAAACCAATTAGCATTTGCCAACAAAAAACCAAATGTCACATGCTACAATTCATACGCAACTCTAAAGTCCATAGATACTATCCAGAAAAGACAACACAACACAGAAGCTGTAGCAAGAGCTGGGATTGAGTTAGCCACCACAGAACCGGATGTTTCTCGTTTGATTGAAACTTATCTGGAAAACTGGTGTCTAATTAGTGTGCAAAGCACCCAGAGAAGCAGAGTCAACCTGGTTGTGGAGAAAAGCAAAGTCTTTTTCTTGGGCAAGTCGATTCAATCTCATGTTTACGAACACAATTATCATTGGTAACCTGGTTTCTGCAGGTTTTTACTCAGAAAACACGAATGTGTACCTGTTTTGTCTCCATGTGAAACCAATTAGTGTTTGCCAAAAGAAAAACAAAATATTACATGCTACAATGCATTCACAACTCTAAAGTCCATAGATACTATCCAGAAAACACAAGACAACACAGAAGCTGTAGCAAGAGCTGGGATTGAGTTAGCCACCCCAGAAGCAGATATTTCCGGATTCATCCAGCCCTATCTGGACAAACTGGTGTGGAATTGGTGTGCAAAGCACCCAGAGAAGCAGAGTCAACCTGGTTGTGGAGAAAAGCAAAGTCTTTTTCTTAGGCAAGTGGATTCAATGTCATGTTTACAAACACCAATATCATTTTTAACCTGGATTATGCAGCTTTTCACTCAGAAATCACGAATGTGTACCTGTTGTCTCTGCATGTGAAACAAATTAGCATTTGCCAACAGAAAAAATGTTAGATTCTACAATTCATACTCAACTCTAAAGTCCATAGATACTATCCAGAAAACACAAGACAACACAGAAGCTGTAGCAAGAGCTGGGATTGAGTTAGCCACCACAGAACCGGATGTTTCTGGTTTGATTGAGACTTATCTGGAAAAACTCTTGTGAAATTGGTGTGCAAAGCACCCAGAGAAGCAGAGTCAACCTAGTTTTGGAGAAAAGCAAAGTCTTTTTCTTGGGCAAGTGGATTCAATCTCATGTTTACGAACACAATTATCATTTGTAATCTGGTTTCTGCAGGTTTTTACTCAGAAAACACGAATGTGTACCTGTTTTGTCTCCATGTGAAGCCAATTAGTATTTGCCAAAAGAAAAACAAAATGTTCCATGCTACAATGCATTCACAACTCTAAAGTCCATAGATACTATCCAGAAAACACAAGCAAACACAGAAGCTGTTGCAAGAGCTGGGATTGAGATAGCCACCCCAGAAGCAGATATTTCCGGATTCACCAGCAATATCTGGACAAACTGGTGTGGAATTGGTGTGCAAAGCACCCAGAGAAGCAGAGTCAACCTGGTTGTGGAGAAAAGCAAAGTCTTTTTCTTGGGCAAGTGGATTCAATCTCATGTTTAGGAACACAATTATCATTTGTAACCTGGTTTCTGCAGGTTTTTACTCAGAAAACACGAATGTGTACCTGTTTTGTCTCCATGTGACACCAATTACCGTTTGCCAAAAGAAAAACAAAATGTTACATGCTACAATGCATTCACAACTCTAAAGTCCATAGATACTATCCAGAAAACACAAGACAACACAGAAGGTGTAGAAAGAGCTGGGATTGAGTTAGCCACCACAAAACCGGATGTTTCTGGTTTGATTGAGACTTATCTGGACAAAGTGGTGTGGAATTGGTGTGCAAAGCACCCAGAGAAGCACAGACAACCTGGCTTTGGAGAAAAGCAAAGTCTTTTTCTTGGGCAAGTGGATTCAATGTCATATTTACAAACACAAATACCATTTGTAACCTGGTTTCAGTGGCTTTTCTCTCAGAAAACACGAATGTGTACCTGTTGTCTCTGCATGTGAAACCAATTAGCGTTTGCCAACAAAAAAATCTATATGTCACATGCTACAATTCATACGCAACTCTAAAGTCCATAGATACTATCCAGAAAACACAAGCAAACACAGAAGCTGTAGCAAGAGCTGGGATTGAGTTAGCCACCACAGAACCAGATATTTCTGGTTTCATCCAGCCCTATCTGGACAAATTGGTGTGGAATTGGTGTCCAAAGCACCCAGAAAAGCAGAGTCAACCTGGTTTTGGAGAAAAGCAAATTCTTTTTCTTGGGCACGTGGATTCAATGTCATGTTTACAAACACAAATATCATTTACAACCTGGTTTCTGCAGCTTTTCACTCAGAAAACACGAATGTGTACCTCTTGTCTCTGCATGTGAAACAAATTATCATTTGCCAACAGAAAAAATGTTACATTCTACAATTCATACGCAACTCTAAAGTCCATAGATACTATCCAGAAAACACAAGACAACACAGAAGCTGTAGCAAGAGTTGGAATTGACTTAGCCAACACAGAACAGGATATTTCTGGTTTCATCCAGCCCTATCTGGACAAACTGGTGTGGAATTGGTGTCCAAAGCACCCAGAAAAGCAGAGTCAACCTGGTTTTGGAGAAAAGCAAATTCTTTTTCTTGGGCACGTGGATTCAATGTCATGTTTACAAACACAAATATCATTTACAACCTGGTTTCTGCAGCTTTTCACTCAGAAAACACGAATGTGTACCTCTTGTCTCTGCATGTGAAACAAATTAGCATTTGCCAACAGAAAAAATGTTACATTCTACAATTCATACGCAACTCTAAAGTCCATAGATACTATCCAGAAAACACAAGACAACACAGAAGCTGTAGCAAGAGTTGGAATTGACTTAGCCAACACAGAACAGGATATTTCTGGTTTCATCCAGCCCTATCTGGACATACTGGTGTGGAATTGGTGTCCAAAGCACCCAGAAAAGCAGAGTCAACCTGGTTTTGGAGAAAAGCAAATTCTTTTTCTTGGGCAAGTGAATTCAATGTCATGTTTACAAACACAAATATCATTTACAACCTGGTTTCTGCAGCTTTTTACTCAGAAAACACGAATGTGTATCTGTTGTTCCTCCATGTGAAAACAATTAGCACTTGCCAACAGAAAATCAAAATGTTACATGCTACAATGCATTCACAACTCTAAGTCCACACATACTATCGAGAAAACACAAGCAAACACAAAAGCTGTAGCAAGAGCTGTATTGAGTTAGCTACCAGAGAACCGGATATTTCTACTTTCATCCAAAACTATGGATGAACTGGTGTTTAATTGGTGTGCAAAGCACCCAGAGAAGCAGAGTCAACCTGGTTGTGGAGAAAAGCAAAGTCTTTTTCTTGGGCAAGTGGATTCAATCTCATGTTTACGAACACTATTATCATTTGTAACCTGGTTTCTGCAGCTTTTCACTCAGAAAACACGAATGTGTACCTGTTGTATCTGCATGTGAAAGAAATTAGCATTTGCCAACAGAAAAAATGTTACATTCTACAATTCATACGCAACTCTGAAGTCCATAGATACTATCCAGAAAACACAAGACAACACAGAAGCTGTAGCAAGAGCTGGGATTGAGTTAGCCACCACAGAACCGGATTTTTCTGGTTTCATCCAGCTCTATCTGGACAAACTCTTGTGGAATTGGTGTGCAAAGCACCCAGAGAAGCAGAGTCAACCTGGCTTTGGAGAAAAGCAAAGTCTTTTTCTTGGGCAAGTGGATTCAATGTCATGTTTACAAACACAAATATCATTTGTAACCTGGATTCTGCAGCTTTTCACTCAGAAAACACGAATGTGTACCTGTTGTCTCTGCATGTGAAACCAATTAGCATTTGCCAACAAAAAACCAAATGTCACATGCTACAATTCATACGAAACTCTAAAGTCCATAGATACTATCCAGAAAAGACAACACAACACAGAAGCTGTAGCAAGAGCTGGGATTGAGTTAGCCACCACAGAACTGGATATTTCTGGTTTCATCCAGCCCTATCTGGACAAACTGGTGTGGAATTGGTGTGCAAAGCACCCAGAAAAGCAGAGTCAACCTGGTTTTGGAGAAAAGCAAAGTCTTTTTCTTGTGCAAGTGGATTCAATGTCATGTTTACAAACACAAATATCATTTGTAACCTGGTTTCTGCAGCTTTTCACTCAGAAAACACGAATGTGTACCTGTTGTATCTGCATGTGAAAGAAATTAGCGTTTGCCAACAGAAAAAATGTTACATTCTACAATTCATACGCAACTCTAAAGTCCATAGATACTATCCAGAAAACACAAGACAACACAGAAGCTGTAGCAAGAGCTGGGATTGAGTTAGCCACCCCAGAAGCAGATATTTCCGGATTCATCCAGCCCTATCTGGACAAACTGGTGTGGAATTGGTGTGCAAAGCACCCAGACAAGCAGAGTCAACCTGGTTTTGGAGAAAAGCTAAGTCTTTTTCTTGGGCAAGTGGATTCAATGTCATGTTTACAAACACCAATATCATTTTTAACCTGGATTCTGCAGCTTTTCACTCAGAAAACACGAATGTGTACCTCTTGTCTCTGCATGTGAAACCAATTAGCATTTGCCAACAAAAAACCAAATGTCACATGCTACAATTCATACGCAACTCTAAAGTCCATAGATACTATCCAGAAAACACAAGACAACACAGAAGCTGTAGCAAGAGCTGGGATTGAGTTAGCCACCACAGAACCGGATATTTCTGGTTTCATCCAGCCCTATCTGGACAAACTGGTGTGGAATTCGTGTGTAAAGCACCCAGAGAAGCAGAGTCAACCTGGTTGTGGAGAAAAGCAAAGTCTTTTTCTTGGGCAAGTGGATTCAATGTCATGTTTACAAACACCAATATCATTTGTAACCTGGTTTCTGCAGGTTTTCACTCAGAAAACACGAATGTGTACCTCTTGTCTCTGCATGTGAAACAAATTAGCATTTGCCAACAGAAAAAATGTTACGTTCTACAATTCATACGCAAATCTAAAGTCCATAGATACTATCCAGAAAACACAAGACAACACAGAAGCTGTAGCAAGAGCTGGGATTGAGTTAGCCACCACAGAACCGGATGTTTCTGGTTTGATGGAGACTTATCTGGAAAACTGGTGTGGAATTGGTGTGCAAAGCACCCAGAGAAGCAGAGTCAACCTGGTTGTGGAGAAAAGCAAAGTCTTTTTCTTGGGCAAGTGGATTCAATGTCATGTTTACAAACACCAATATCATTTTAACCTGGTTTCTGCAGCTTTTCACTCAGAAAACACGAATGTGTACCTCTTGTCTCTGCATGTGAAACAAATTAGCATTTGCCAACAGAAAAAATGTTACATTCTACAATTCATACGCAACTCTAAAGTCCATAGATACTATCCAGAAAACACAAGCAAACACAGAAGCTGTAGCAAGAGCTGGGATTGAGTTAACCACCACAGAACCGGATGTTTCTGGTTTGATTGAGACTTATCTGGAAAACTGGTGTGGAATTGGTGTTCAAAGCACCCAGAGAAGCAGAGTCAACCTGGTTGTGGAGAAATGCAAAGTCTTTTTCTTGTGCAAGTGGATTCAATGTCATGTTTACGAACACAATTATCATTTGTAACCTGGTTTCTGCAGGTTTTTACTCAGAAAACACGAATGTGTACCTGTTTTGTCTCCATGTCAAACCAATTAGTGTTTGCCAAAAGAAAAACAAATTGTTACATGCTACAATGCATTCACAACTCTAAAGTCCATAGATACTATCCAGAAAACACAAGACAACACAGAAGCTGTTGCAAGAGCTGGGATTGTGTTAGCCACCCCAGAAGCAGATATTTCCGGATTCATCCAGCCATATCTGGAAAACTGGTGTGGAATTGGTGTGCAAAGCACCCAGAGAAGCAGAGTCAACCTGGTTTTGGAGAAAAGCAAGTCTTCTTCTTGGGCAAGTGGATTCAATGTCATGTTTACAAACACCAATATCATTTTTAACCTGGTTTCTGCAGCTTTTCACTCAGAAAACACGAATGTGTACCTGTTGTATCTGCATGTGAAAGAAATTAGCGTTTGCCAACAGAAAAAATGTTAGATTCTACAATTCATACGCAACTCTAAAGTCCATAGATACTATCCAGAAAACACAAGACAACACAGAAGCTGTAGCAAGAGCTGGGATTGAGTTAGCCACCCCAGAAGCAGATATTTCTGGATTCATCCAGCCCTATCTGGACAAACTGGTGTGGAATTGGTGTGCAAAGCACCCAGAGAAGCAGAGTCAACCTGGTTGTGGAGAAAAGCAAAGTCTTTTTCTTGGGCAAGTGGATTCAATGTCATGTTTACAAACACCAATATCATTTTAACCTGGTTTCTGCAGCTTTTCACTCAGAAAACACGAATGTGTACCTCTTGTCTCTGCATGTGAAACAAATTAGCATTTGCCAACAGAAAAAATGTTACATTCTACAATTCATATGCAACTCTAAAGTCCATAGATACTATCCAGAAAACACAACACAACACAGAAGCTGTAGCAAGAGCTGGGATTGTGTTAGCCACCACAGAACCGGATGTTTCTGGTTTGATTGAGACTTATCTGGAAAACTGGTGTGGAATTGGTGTGCAAAGCACCCAGAGAAGCAGAGTCAACCTGGTTGTGGAGAAAAGCAAAGTCTTTTTCTTGGGCAAGTGGATTCAATCTCATGTTTACGAACACAATTATCATTGGTAACCTGGTTTCTGCAGGTTTTTACTCAGAAAAAACGAATGTGTACCTGTTTTGTCTCCATGTGAAACCAATTAGTGTTTGCCAAAAGAAAAACAAATTGTTACATGCTACAATGCATTGACAACTCTGAAGTCCATAGATACTATCCAGAAAAGACAACACAACACAGAAGCTGTAGCAAGAGCTGGGATTGAGTTAGCCACCCCAGAAGCAGATATTTCTGGTTTCATCCAGCCCTATCTGGACAAACTGGTGTGGAATTCGTGTGCAAAGCACCCAGAAAAGCAGAGTCAACCTGGTTTTGGAGAAAAGCAAAGTCTTTTTCTTGTGCAAGTGGATTCAATGTCATGTTTACAAACACAAATATCATTTGTAACCTGGTTTCTGCAGCTTTTCACTCAGAAAACACGAATGTGTACCTGTTGTATCTGCATGTGAAAGAAATTAGCGTTTGCCAACAGAAAAAATGTTAGATTCTACAATTCATACTCAACTCTAAAGTCCATAGATACTATCCAGAAAACACAAGACAACACAGAAGCTGTAGCAAGAGCTGGGATTGAGTTAGCCACCACAGAACCGGATTTTTCTGGTTTCATCCAGCTCTATCTGGACAAACTCTTGTGGAATTGGTGTGCAAAGCACCCAGAGCAGCAGAGTCAACCTGGCTTTGGAGAAAAGCAAAGTCTTTTTCTTGGGCAAGTGGATTCAATGTCATGTTTACAAACACCAATATCATTTTTAACCTGGATTCTGCAGCTTTTCACTCAGAAAACACGAATGTGTACCTGTTGTCTCTGCATGTGAAACCAATTAGCATTTGCCAACAAAAAACCAAATGTCACATGCTACAATTCATACGAAACTCTAAAGTCCATAGATACTATCCAGAAAAGACAACACAACACAGAAGCTGTAGCAAGAGCTGGGATTGAGTTAGCCACCACAGAACTGGATATTTCTGGTTTCATCCAGCCCTATCTGGACAAACTGGTGTGGAATTGGTGTGCAAAGCACCCAGAAAAGCAGAGTCAACCTGGTTTTGGAGAAAAGCAAAGTCTTTTTCTTGTGCAAGTGGATTCAATGTCATGTTTACAAACACAAATATCATTTGTAACCTGGTTTCTGCAGCTTTTCACTCAGAAAACACGAATGTGTACCTGTTGTATCTGCATGTGAAAGAAATTAGCGTTTGCCAACAGAAAAAATGTTACATTCTACAATTCATACGCAACTCTAAAGTCCATAGATACTATCCAGAAAACACAAGACAACACAGAAGCTGTAGCAAGAGCTGGGATTGAGTTAGCCACCACAGAAGCAGATATTTCTGGATTCATCCAGCCCTATCTGGACAAACTGGTGTGGAATTGGTGTGCAAAGCACCCAGACAAGCAGAGTCAACCTGGTTTTGGAGAAAAGCTAAGTCTTTTTCTTGGGCAAGTGGATTCAATGTCATGTTTACAAACACCAATATCATTTTTAACCTGGATTCTGCAGCTTTTCACTCAGAAAACACGAATGTGTACCTCTTGTCTCTGCATGTGAAACCAATTAGCATTTGCCAACAAAAAACCAAATGTCACATGCTACAATTCATACGCAACTCTAAAGTCCATAGATACTATCCAGAAAACACAAGACAACACATAAGCTGTAGCAAGAGCTGGGATTGAGTTAGCCACCACAGAACCGGATATTTCTGGTTTCATCCAGCCCTATCTGGACAAACTGGTGTGGAATTCGTGTGTAAAGCACCCAGAGAAGCAGAGTCAACCTGGTTGTGGAGAAAAGCAAAGTCTTTTTCTTGGGCAAGTGGATTCAATGTCATGTTTACAAACACCAATATCATTTGTAACCTGGTTTCTGCAGGTTTTCACTCAGAAAACACGAATGTGTACCTCTTGTCTCTGCATGTGAAACAAATTAGCATTTGCCAACAGAAAAAATGTTACGTTCTACAATTCATACGCAACTCTAAAGTCCATAGATACTATCCAGAAAACACAAGACAACACAGAAGCTGTAGCAAGAGCTGGGATTGAGTTAGCCACCACAGAACCGGATGTTTCTGGTTTGATGGAGACTTATCTGGAAAACTGGTGTGGAATTGGTGTGCAAAGCACCCAGAGAAGCAGAGTCAACCTGGTTGTGGAGAAAAACAAAGTCTTTTTCTTGGGCAAGTGGATTCAATGTCATGTTTACAAACACCAATATCATTTTAACCTGGTTTCTGCAGCTTTTCACTCAGAAAACACGAATGTGTACCTCTTGTCTCTGCATGTGAAACAAATTAGCATTTGCCAACAGAAAAAATGTTACATTCTACAATTCATACGCAACTCTAAAGTCCATAGATACTATCCAGAAAACACAAGCAAACACAGAAGCTGTAGCAAGAGCTGGGATTGAGTTAGCCACCACAGAACCGGATGTTTCTGGTTTGATTGAGACTTATCTGGAAAACTGGTGTGGAATTGGTGTGCAAAGCACCCAGAGAAGCAGAGTCAACCTGGTTGTGGAGAAATGCAAAGTCTTTTTCTTGGGCAAGTGGATTCAATGTCATGTTTACGAACACAATTATCATTTGTAACCTGGTTTCTGCAGGTTTTTACTCAGAAAACACGAATGTGTACCTGTTTTGTCTCCATGTGAAACCAATTAGTGTTTGCCAAAAGAAAAACAAATTGTTACATGCTACAATGCATTCACAACTCTAAAGTCCATAGATACTATCCAGAAAACACAAGACAACACAGAAGCTGTTGCAAGAGCTGGGATTGTGTTAGCCACCCCAGAAGCAGATATTTCCGGATTCATCCAGCCATATCTGGACAAACTGGTGTGGAATTGGTGTGCAAAGCACCCAGAGAAGCAGAGTCAACCTGGTTTTGGAGAAAAGCAAGTCTTCTTCTTGGGCAAGTGGATTCAATGTCATGTTTACAAACACCAATATCATTTTTAACCTGGATTCTACAGGTTTTCACTCAGAAAACACGAATGTGTACCTCTTGTCTCTGCATGTGAAACAAATTAGCGTTTGAAAACAAAAAAATCTATATGTCACATGCTACAATTCATACGCAACTCTAAAGTCCATAGATACTATCCAGAAAAGACAACACAACACAGAAGCTGTAGCAAGAGCTGGGATTGAGTTAGCCACCACAGAACTGGATATTTCTGGTTTCATCCAGCCCTATCTGGACAAACTGGTGTGGAATTGGTGTGCAAAGCACCCAGAAAAGCAGAGTCAACCTGGTTTTGGAGAAAAGCAAAGTCTTTTTCTTGTGCAAGTGGATTCAATGTCATGTTTACAAACACAAATATCATTTGTAACCTGGTTTCTGCAGCTTTTCACTCAGAAAACACGAATGTGTACCTGTTGTATCTGCATGTGAAAGAAATTAGCGTTTGCCAACAGAAAAAATGTTAGATTCTACAATTCATACGCAACTCTAAAGTCCATAGATACTATCCAGAAAACACAAGACAACACAGAAGCTGTAGCAAGAGCTGGGATTGAGTTAGCCACCCCAGAAGCAGATATTTCTGGATTCATCCAGCCCTATCTGGACAAACTGGTGTGGAATTGGTGTGCAAAGCACCCAGAGAAGCAGAGTCAACCTGGTTGTGGAGAAAAGCAAAGTCTTTTTCTTGGGCAAGTGGATTCAATGTCATGTTTACAAACACCAATATCATTTTAACCTGGTTTCTGCAGCTTTTCACTCAGAAAACACGAATGTGTACCTCTTGTCTCTGCATGTGAAACAAATTAGCATTTGCCAACAGAAAAAATGTTACATTCTACAATTCATATGCAACTCTAAAGTCCATAGATACTATCCAGAAAACACAACACAACACAGAAGCTGTAGCAAGAGCTGGGATTGTGTTAGCCACCACAGAACCGGATGTTTCTGGTTTGATTGAGACTTATCTGGAAAACTGGTGTGGAATTTGTGTGCAAAGCACCCAGAGAAGCAGAGTCAACCTGGTTGTGGAGAAAAGCAAAGTCTTTTTCTTGGGCAAGTGGATTCAATCTCATGTTTACGAACACAATTATCATTGGTAACCTGGTTTCTGCAGGTTTTTACTCAGAAAAAACGAATGTGTACCTGTTTTGTCTCCATGTGAAACCAATTAGTGTTTGCCAAAAGAAAAACAAATTGTTACATGCTACAATGCATTCACAACTCTAAAGTCCATAGATAATATCCAGAAAACACAAGACAACACAGAAGCTGTAGCAAGAGCTGGGATTGAGTTAGCCACCACAGAACCGGATATTTCT
This sequence comes from Sylvilagus floridanus, assembly GCA_949820135.1. Taxonomy (NCBI): domain Eukaryota; kingdom Metazoa; phylum Chordata; class Mammalia; order Lagomorpha; family Leporidae; genus Sylvilagus; species Sylvilagus floridanus. The sequence continues at coordinate 28,460,108 of OX463228.1, forward strand.
GGTTTCATCCGGCCCTATCTGGACAAACTGGTGTGGAATTGGTGTGCAAAGCACCCAGAGAAGCAGAGTCAACCTGGTTGTGGAGAAAAGCAAAGTCTTTTCTTGTGCAAGTGGATTCAATGTCATGTTTACAAACACCAATATCATTTGTAACCTGGTTTCTGCAGCTTTTCACTCAGAAAACACGAATGTGTACCTGTTGTCTCTGCATGTGAAACCAATTAGCGTTTGCCAACAGAAAAAATGTTAGATTCTACAATTCATACGCAACTCTAAAGTCCATAGATACTTTCCAGAAAACACAAGACAACACAGAAGCTGTAGCAAGAGCTGGGATTGAGTTAGCCACCCCAGAAGCAGATATTTCTGGTTTCATCCAGCCCTATCTGGACAAACTGGTGTGGAATTCGTGTGCAAAGCACCCAGAAAAGCAGAGTCAACCTGGTTTTGGAGAAAAGCAAAGTCTTTTTCTTGTGCAAGTGGATTCAATGTCATGTTTACAAACACAAATATCATTTGTAACCTGGTTTCTGCAGCTTTTCACTCAGAAAACACGAATGTGTACCTGTTGTATCTGCATGTGAAAGAAATTAGCGTTTGCCAACAGAAAAAATGTTAGATTCTACAATTCATACTCAACTCTAAAGTCCATAGATACTAACCAGAAAACACAAGACAACACAGAAGCTGTAGCAAGAGCTGGGATTGAGTTAGCCACCACAGAACCGGATTTTTCTGGTTTCATCCAGCTCTATCTGGACAAACTCTTGTGGAATTGGTGTGCAAAGCACCCAGAGAAGCAGAGTCAACCTGGCTTTGGAGAAAAGCAAAGTCTTTTTCTTGGGCAAGTGGATTCAATGTCATGTTTACAAACACCAATATCATTTTTAACCTGGATTCTGCAGCTTTTCACTCAGAAAACACGAATGTGTACCTGTTGTCTCTGCATGTGAAACCAATTAGCATTTGCCAACAAAAAACCAAATGTCACATGCTACAATTCATACGCAACTCTAAAGTCCATAGATACTATCCAGAAAACACAAGACAACACAGAAGCTGTAGCAAGAGCTGGGATTGAGTTAGCCACCACAGAACCGGATATTTCTGGTTTCATCCAGCCCTATCTGGACAAACTGGTGTGGAATTCGTGTGCAAAGCACACAGAGAAGCAGAGTCAACCTGGTAGTGGAGAAAAGCAAAGTCTTTTTCTTGGGCAAGTGGATTCAATGTCATGTTTACAAACACCAATATCATTTTAACCTGGTTTCTGCAGCTTTTCACTCAGAAAACACGAATGTGTACCTCTTGTCTCTGCATGTGAAACAAATTAGCATTTGCCAACAGAAAAAATGTTACATTCTACAATTCATACGCAACTCTAAAGTCCATAGATACTATCCAGAAAACACAAGCAAACACAGAAGCTGTAGCAAGAGCTGGGATTGAGTTAGCCACCACAGAACTGGATGTTTCTGGTTTGATTGAGACTTATCTGGAAAACTGGTGTGGAATTGGTGTGCAAAGCACCCAGAGAAGCAGAGTCAACCTGGTTGTGGAGAAAAGCAAAGTCTTTTTCTTGGGCAAGTGGATTCAATCTCATGTTTACGAACACAATTATCATTTGTAACCTGGTTTCTGCAGGTTTTTACTCAGAAAACACGAATGTGTACCTGTTTTGTCTCCATGTGAAACCAATTAGTGTTTGCCAAAAGAAAAACAAATTGTTACATGCTACAATGCATTCACAACTCTAAAGTCCATAGATACTATCCAGAAAACACAAGACAACACAGAAGCTGTAGCAAGAGCTGGGATTGAGTTAGCCACCACAGAACCGGATGTTTCTGGTTTGATTGAGACTTATCTGGAAAACTGGTGTGGAATTGGTGTGCAAAGCACCCAGAGAAGCAGAGTCAACCTGGTTGTGGAGAAAAGCAAAGTCTTTTTCTTGGGCAAGTGGATTCAATCTCATGTTTACGAACACAATTATCATTTGTAACCTGGTTTCTGCAGGTTTTTACTCAGAAAACACGAATGTGTACCTGTTTTGTCTCCATGTGAAACCAATTAGTGTTTGCCAAAAGAAAAACAAATTGTTACATGCTACAATGCATTCACAACTCTAAAGTCCATAGATACTATCCAGAAAACACAAGACAACACAGAAGCTGTAGCAAGAGCTGGGATTGAGTTAGCCACCACAGAACCGGATATTTCTGGTTTCATCCAGCCCTATCTGGACAAACTGGTGTGGAATTCGTGTGCAAAGCACACAGAGAAGCAGAGTCAACCTGGTTTTGGAGAAAAGCAAAGTCTTTTTCTTGGGCAAGTGGATTCAATGTCATGTTTACAAACACCAATATCATTTTAACCTGGTTTCTGCAGCTTTTCACTCAGAAAACACGAATGTGTACCTCTTGTCTCTGCATGTGAAACAAATTAGCATTAGCCAACAGAAAAAATGTTACATTCTACAATTCATACGCAACTCTAAAGTCCATAGATACTATCCAGAAAACACAAGACAACACAGAAGCTGTAGCAAGAGCTGGGATTGAGTTAGCCACCACAGAACCGGATGTTTCTGGTTTGATTGAGACTTATCTGGAAAACTGGTGTGGAATTGGTGTGCAAAGCACCAAGAGAAGCAGAGTCAACCTGGTTGTGGAGAAAAGCAAAGTCTTTTTCTTGGGCAAGTGGATTCAATGTCATGTTTACAAACACCAATATCATTTTTAACCTGGATTCTGCAGCTTTTCACTCAGAAAACACGAATGTGTACCTCTTGTCTCTGCATGTGAAACCAATTAGCATTTGCCAACAAAAAACCAAATGTCACATGCTACAATTCATGCGCAACTCTAAAGTCCATAGATACTATCCAGAAAACACAAGACAACACAGAAGCTGTAGCAAGAGCTGGGATTGAGTTAGCCACCACAGAACCGGATCTTTCTGTTTTGATTGAAACTTATCTGGACAAACTGGTGTGGAATTGGTGTGCAAAGCACCCAGAGAAGCAGAGTCAACCTGGTTTTGGAGAAGAGCAAAGTCTTTTTCTTGGGCAAGTGGATTCAATGTCATGTTTACAAACACCAATATAATTTTAACCTGGTTTCTGCAGCTTTTCACTCGGAAAACACGAATGTGTACCTATTGTCTCTGCATGTGAAACAAATTAGCATTTGCCAACAGAAAAAATGTTACGTTCTACAATTCATACGCAACTCTAAAGTCCATAGATACTATCCAGAAAACACAAGACAACACAGAAGCTGTAGCAAGAGCTGGGATTGAGTTAGCCACCACAGAACCGGATGTTTCTGGTTTGATTGAGACTTATCTGGAAAACTGGTGTGGAATTGGTGTGCAAAGCACCCAGAGAAGCAGAGTCAACCTGGTTGTGGAGAAATGCAAAGTCTTTTTCTTGGGCAAGTGGATTCAATATCATGTTTACGAACACAATTATCATTTGTAACCTGGTTTCTGCAGGTTTTTACTCAGAAAACACGAATGTGTACCTGTTTTGTCTCCATGTGAAACCAATTAGTGTTTGCCAAAAGAAAAACAAATTGTTACATGCTACAATGCATTCACAACTCTAAAGTCCATAGATACTATCCAGAAAACACAAGACAAGACAGAAGCTGTAGCAAGAGCTGGGATTGAGTTAGCCACCAAGAACCGGATGTTTCTGGTTTGATTGAGACTTATCTGGACAAACTGGTGTGGAATTGGTGTGCAAAGCACCCAGAGAAGCAGAGTCAACCTGGTTTTGGAGAAGAGCAAAGTCTTTTTCTTGGGCAAGTGGATTCAATGTCATGTTTACAAACACCAATATCATTTATAACCTGTTTTCTGCAGCTTTTCACTCAGAAAACACGAATGTGTACCTCTTGTCTCTGCATGTGAAACCAATTAGCGTTTGCCAACAAAAAACCAAATAACACATTCTACAATACATACGCAACTCTAAAGTCCATAGATACTATCCAGAAAAGACAACACAACACAGAAGCTGTAGCAAGAGCTGGGATTGAGTTAGCCACCACAGAACCGGATGTTTCTCGTTTGATTGAAACTTATCTGGAAAACTGGTGTCTAATTAGTGTGCAAAGCACCCAGAGAAGCAGAGTCAACCTGGTTGTGGAGAAAAGCAAAGTCTTTTTCTTGGGCAAGTGGATTCAATCTCATGTTTACGAACACAATTATCATTGGTAACCTGGTTTCTGCAGGTTTTTACTCAGAAAACACGAATGTGTACCTGTTTTGTCTCCATGTGAAACCAATTAGTGTTTGCCAAAAGAAAAACAAAATGTTACATGCTACAATGCATTCACAACTCTAAAGTCCATAGATACTATCCAGAAAACACAAGACAACACAGAAGCTGTAGCAAGAGCTGGGATTGTGTTAGCCACCCCAGAAGCAGATATTTCCGGATTCATCCAGCCATATCTGGACAAACTGGTGTGGAATTGGTGTGCAAAGCACCCAGAGAAGCAGAGTCAACCTGGTTTTGGAGAAAAGCAAGTCTTCTTCTTGGGCAAGTGGATTCAATGTCATGTTTACAAACACCAATATCATTTTTAACCTGGATTCTACAGGTTTTCACTCAGAAAACACGAATGTGTACCTCTTGTCTCTGCATGTGAAACAAATTAGCGTTTGAAAACAAAAAAATCTATATGTCACATGCTACAATTCATACGCAACTCTAAAGTCCATAGATACTATCCAGAAAAGACAACACAACACAGAAGCTGTAGCAAGAGCTGGGATTGAGTTAGCCACCACAGAACTGGAGATTTCTGGTTTCATCCAGCCCTATCTGGACAAACTGGTGTGGAATTGGTGTGCAAAGCACCCAGAAAAGCAGAGTCAACCTGGTTTTGGAGAAAAGCAAAGTCTTTTTCTTGGGCAAGTGGATTCAATGTCATGTTTACAAACACAAATATCATTTGTAACCTGGTTTCTGCAGCTTTTCACTCAGAAAACACGAATGTGTACCTGTTGTATCTGCATGTGAAAAAATTAGCGTTTGCCAACAGAAAAAATGTTAGATTCTACAATTCATACGCGACTCTAAAGTCCATAGATACTATCCAGAAAACACAAGACAACACAGAAGCTGTAGCAAGAGCTGGGATTGAGTTAGCCACCCCAGAAGCAGATATTTCTGGATTCATCCAGCCCTATCTGGAAAACTGGTGTGGAATTGGTGTGCAAAGCACCCAGACAAGCAGAGTCAACCTGGTTTTGGAGAAAAGCAAAGTCTATTTCTTGGGCAAGTGGATTCAATGTCATGTTTGCAAACACCAATATCATTTTTAACCTGGATTCTGCAGCTTTTCACTCAGAAAACACGAATGTGTACCTCTTGTCTCTGCATGTGAAACCAATTAGCATTTGCCAACAAAAAACCAAATGTCACATGCTACAATTCATACGCAACTCTAAAGTCCATAGATACTATCCAGAAAACACAATACAACACAGAAGCTGTAGCAAGAGCTGGGATTGTGTTAGCCACCCCAGAAGCAGATATTTCCGGATTCATCCAGCCATATCTGGACAAACTGGTGTGGAATTGGTGTGCAAAGCACCCAGAGAAGCAGAGTCAACCTGGTTTTGGAGAAAAGCAAGTCTTCTTCTTGGGCAAGTGGATTCAATGTCATGTTTACAAACACCAATATCATTTTTAACCTGGATTCTACAGGTTTTCACTCAGAAAACACGAATGTGTACCTCTTGTCTCTGCATGTGAAACAAATTAGCGTTTGAAAACAAAAAAATCTATATGTCACATGCTACAATTCATACGCAACTCTAAAGTCCATAGATACTATCCAGAAAAGACAACACAACACAGAAGCTGTAGCAAGAGCTGGGATTGTGTTAGCCACCACAGAACTGGATATTTCTGGTTTAATCCAGCCCTATCTGGACAAACTGGTGTGGAATTGGTGTGCAAAGCACCCAGAAAAGCAGAGTCAACCTGGTTTTGGAGAAAAGCAAAGTCTTTTTCTTGTGCAAGTGGATTCAATGTCATGTTTACAAACACAAATATCATTTGTAACCTGGTTTCTGCAGCTTTTCACTCAGAAAACACGAATGTGTACCTGTTGTATCTGCATGTGAAAAAATTAGCGTTTGCCAACAGAAAAAATGTTAGATTCTACAATTCATACGCGACTCTAAAGTCCATAGATACTATCCAGAAAACACAAGACAACACAGAAGCTGTAGCAAGAGCTGGGATTGAGTTAGCCACCCCAGAAGCAGATATTTCTGGATTCATCCAGCCCTATCTGGAAAACTGGTGTGGAATTGGTGTGCAAAGCACCCAGACAAGCAGAGTCAACCTGGTTTTGGAGAAAAGCAAAGTCTATTTCTTGGGCAAGTGGATTCAATGTCATGTTTACAAACACCAATATCATTTTTAACCTGGATTCTGCAGCTTTTCACTCAGAAAACACGAATGTGTACCTCTTGTCTCTGCATGTGAAACAAATTAGCATTTGCCAACAGAAAAAATGTTACATTCTACAATTCATATGCAACTCTAAAGTCCATAGATACTATCCAGAAAACACAACACAACACAGAAGCTGTAGCAAGAGCTGGGATTGAGTTAGCCACCACAGAACCGGATGTTTCTGGTTTGATTGAGACTTATCTGGACAAACTGGTGTGGAATTGGTGTGCAAAGCACCCAGAGAAGCAGAGTCAACCTGGTTGTGGAGAAAAACAAAGTCTTTTTCTTGGGCAAGTGTATTCAATGTCATGTTTACAAACACCAATATCATTTTTAACCTGGATTCTGCAGCTTTTCACTCAGAAAACACGAATGTGTACCTGTTGCATCTGCATGTGAAACCAATTAGCATTTGCCAACAAAAAACCAAATGTCACGTGCTACAATTCATACGCAACTCTAAAGTCCATAGATACTATCCAGAAAACACAAGACAACACAGAAGCTGTAGCAAGAGCTGAGATTGAGTTAGCCACCACAGAACCGGATATTTCTGGTTTCATCCAGCCCTATCTGGACAAACTGGTGTGGAATTCGTGTGCAAAGCACACAGAGAAGCAGAGTCAACCTGGTTTTGGAGAAAAGCAAAGTCTTTTTCTTGGGCAAGTGGATTCAATGTCATGTTTACAAACACCAATATCATTTTTAACCTGCATTCTGCAGCTTTTCACTCAGAAAACACGAATGTGTACCTGTTGTCTCTGCATGTGAAACCAATTAGCATTTGCCAACAAAAAACCAAATGTCACATGCTACAATTCATACGCAACTCTAAAGTCCATAGATACTATCCAGAAAACACAAGACAAGACAGAAGCTGTAGCAAGAGCTGGGATTGAGTTAGCCACCAAGAACCGGATGTTTCTGGTTTGATTGAGACTTATCTGGACAAACTGGTGTGGAATTGGTGTGCAAAGCACCCAGAGAAGCAGAGTCAACCTGGTTTTGGAGAAGAGCAAAGTCTTTTTCTTGGGCAAGTGGATTCAATGTCATGTTTACAAACACCAATATCATTTATAACCTGTTTTCTGCAGCTTTTCACTCAGAAAACACGAATGTGTACCTCTTGTCTCTGCATGTGAAACCAATTAGCGTTTGCCAACAAAAAACGAAATAACACATTCTACAATACATACGCAACTCTAAAGTCCATAGATACTATCCAGAAAAGACAACACAACACAGAAGCTGTAGCAAGAGCTGGGATTGAGTTAGCCACCACAGAACCGGATGTTTCTCGTTTGATTGAAACTTATCTGGAAAACTGGTGTCTAATTAGTGTGCAAAGCACCCAGAGAAGCAGAGTCAACCTGGTTGTGGAGAAAAGCAAAGTCTTTTTCTTGGGCAAGTGGATTCAATCTCATGTTTACGAACACAATTATCATTGGTAACCTGGTTTCTGCAGGTTTTTACTCAGAAAACACGAATGTGTACCTGTTTTGTCTCCATGTGAAACCAATTAGTGTTTGCCAAAAGAAAAACAAAATGTTACATGCTACAATGCATTCACAACTCTAAAGTCCATAGATACTATCCAGAAAACACAAGACAACACAGAAGCTGTAGCAAGAGCTGGGATTGTGTTAGCCACCCCAGAAGCAGATATTTCCGGATTCATCCAGCCATATCTGGACAAACTGGTGTGGAATTGGTGTGCAAAGCACCCAGAGAAGCAGAGTCAACCTGGTTTTGGAGAAAAGCAAGTCTTCTTCTTGGGCAAGTGGATTCAATGTCATGTTTACAAACACCAATATCATTTTTAACCTGGATTCTACAGGTTTTCACTCAGAAAACACGAATGTGTACCTCTTGTCTCTGCATGTGAAACAAATTAGCGTTTGAAAACAAAAAAATCTATATGTCACATGCTACAATTCATACGCAACTCTAAAGTCCATAGATACTATCCAGAAAAGACAACACAACACAGAAGCTGTAGCAAGAGCTGGGATTGAGTTAGCCACCACAGAACTGGATATTTCTGGTTTCATCCAGCCCTATCTGGACAAACTGGTGTGGAATTGGTGTGCAAAGCACCCAGAAAAGCAGAGTCAACCTGGTTTTGGAGAAAAGCAAAGTCTTTTTCTTGTGCAAGTGGATTCAATGTCATGTTTACAAACACAAATATCATTTGTAACCTGGTTTCTGCAGCTTTTCACTCAGAAAACACGAATGTGTACCTGTTGTATCTGCATGTGAAAAAATTAGCGTTTGCCAACAGAAAAAATGTTAGATTCTACAATTCATACGCGACTCTAAAGTCCATAGATACTATCCAGAAAACACAAGACAATACAGAAGCTGTAGCAAGAGCTGGGATTGAGTTAGCCACCCCAGAAGCAGATATTTCTGGATTCATCCAGCCCTATCTGGAAAACTGGTGTGGAATTGGTGTGCAAAGCACCCAGACAAGCAGAGTCAACCTGGTTTTGGAGAAAAGCAAAGTCTATTTCTTGGGCAAGTGGATTCAATGTCATGTTTACAAACACCAATATCATTTTTAACCTGGATTCTGCAGCTTTTCACTCAGAAAACACGAATGTGTACCTCTTGTCTCTGCATGTGAAACCAATTAGCATTTGCCAACAAAAAACCAAATGTCACATGCTACAATTCATACGCAACTCTAAAGTCCATAGATACTATCCAGAAAACACAAGACAACACATAAGCTGTAGCAAGAGCTGAGATTGAGTTAGCCACCACAGAACCGGATATTTCTGGTTTCATCCAGCCCTATCTGGACAAACTGGTGTGGAATTCGTGTGCAAAGCACACAGAGAAGGAGAGTCAACCTGGTTTTGGAGAAAAGCAAAGTCTTTTTCTTGGGCAAGTGGATTCAATGTCATGTTTACAAACACCAATATCATTTTAACCTGGTTTCTGCAGCTTTTCACTCAGAAAACACGAATGTGTACCTCTTGTCTCTGCATGTGAAACAAATTAGCATTTGCCAACAGAAAAAATGTTACATTCTACAATTCATATGCAACTCTAAAGTCCATAGATACTATCCAGAAAACACAACACAACACAGAAGCTGTAGCAAGAGCTGGGATTGAGTTAGCCACCACAGAACCGGATGTTTCTGGTTTGATTGAGACTTATCTGGAAAACTGGTGTGGAATTGGTGTGCAAAGCACCCAGAGAAGCAGAGTCAACCTGGTTGTGGAGAAAAGCAAAGTCTTTTTCTTGGGCAAGTGGATTCAATCTCATGTTTACGAACACAATTATCATTTGTAACCTGGTTTCTGCAGGTTTTTACTCAGAAAACACGAATGTGTACCTGTTTTGTCTCCATGTGAAACCAATTAGTGTTTGCCAAAAGAAAAACAAATTGTTACATGCTACAATGCATTCACAACTCTAAAGTCCATAGATAATATCCAGAAAACACAAGACAACACAGAAGCTGTAGCAAGAGCTGGGATTGAGTTAGCCACCACAGAACCGGATATTTCTGGTTTCATCCGGCCCTATCTGGACAAACTGGTGTGGAATTGGTGTGCAAAGCACCCAGAGAAGCAGAGTCAACCTGGTTTTGGAGAAAAGCAAAGTCTTTTCTTGTGCAAGTGGATTCAATGTCATGTTTACAAACACAAATATCATTTGTAACCTGGTTTCTGCAGCTTTTCACTCAGAAAACACGAATGTGTACCTGTTGTCTCTGCATGTGAAACCAATTAGCGTTTGCCAACAGAAAAAATGTTAGATTCTACAATTCATACGCAACTCTAAAGTCCATAGATACTATCCAGAAAACACAAGACAACACAGAAGCTGTAGCAAGAGCTGGGATTGAGTTAGCCACCCCAGAAGCAGATATTTCCGGATTCATCCAGCCCTATCTGGACAAACTGGTGTGGAATTGGTGTGCAAAGCACCCAGAGAAGCAGAGTCAACCTGGTTGTGGAGAAAAACAAAGTCTTTTTCTTGGGCAAGTGGATTCAATGTCATGTTTACAAACACCAATATCATTTTTAACCTGGATTCTGCAGCTTTTCACTCAGAAAACACGAATGTGTACCTGTTGCATCTGCATGTGAAACCAATTAGCATTTGCCAACAAAAAACCAAATGTCACGTGCTACAATTCATACGCAACTCTAAAGTCCATAGATACTATCCAGAAAACACAAGACAACACAGAAGCTGTAGCAAGAGCTGAGATTGAGTTAGCCACCACAGAACCGGATATTTCTGGTTTCATCCAGCCCTATCTGGACAAACTGGTGTGGAATTCGTGTGCAAAGCACACAGAGAAGCAGAGTCAACCTGGTTTTGGAGAAAAGCAAAGTCTTTTTCTTGGGCAAGTGGATTCAATGTCATGTTTACAAACACCAATATCATTTTTAACCTGGATTCTGCAGCTTTTCACTCAGAAAACACTAATGTGTACCTGTTGTCTCTGCATGTGAAACCAATTAGCATTTGCCAACAAAAAACCAAATGTCACATGCTACAATTCATACGCAACTCTAAAGTCCATAGATACTATCCAGAAAACACAAGACAAGACAGAAGCTGTAGCAAGAGCTGGGATTGAGTTAGCCACCACAGAACCGGATGTTTCTGGTTTGATTGAGACTTATCTGGACAAACTGGTGTGGAATTGGTGTGCAAAGCACCCAGAGAAGCAGAGTCAACCTGGTTTTGGAGAAGAGCAAAGTCTTTTTCTTGGGCAAGTGGATTCAATGTCATGTTTACAAACACCAATATCATTTATAACCTGTTTTCTGCAGCTTTTCACTCAGAAAACACGAATGTGTACCTCTTGTCTCTGCATGTGAAACCAATTAGCGTTTGCCAACAAAAAACGAAATAACACATTCTACAATACATACGCAACTCTAAAGTCCATAGATACTATCCAGAAAAGACAACACAACACAGAAGCTGTAGCAAGAGCTGGGATTGAGTTAGCCACCACAGAACCGGATGTTTCTCGTTTGATTGAAACTTATCTGGAAAACTGGTGTCTAATTAGTGTGCAAAGCACCCAGAGAAGCAGAGTCAACCTGGTTGTGGAGAAAAGCAAAGTCTTTTTCTTAGGCAAGTGGATTCAATGTCATGTTTACAAACACCAATATCATTTTTAACCTGGATTATGCAGCTTTTCACTCAGAAAACACGAATGTGTACCTGTTGTCTCTGCATGTGAAACAAATTAGCATTTGCCAACAGAAAAAATGTTACATTCTACAATTAATACTCAACTCTAAAGTCCATAGATACTATCCAGAAAACACAAGACAACACAGAAGCTGTAGCAAGAGCTGGGATTGAGTTAGCCACCACAGAACCGGATGTTTCTGGTTTGATTGAGACTTATCTGGACAAACTGTTGTGAAATTGGTGTGCAAAGCACCCAGAGAAGCAGAGTCAACCTGGTTGTGGAGAAAAGCAAAGTCTTTTTCTTGGGCAAGTGGATTCAATCTCATGTTTACGAACACAATTATCATTTGTAACCTGGTTTCTGCAGGTTTTTACTCAGAAAACACGAATGTGTACCTGTTTTGTCTCCATGTGAAACCAATTAGTGTTTGCCAAAAGAAAAACAAATTGTTACATGCTACAATGCATTCACAACTCTAAAGTCCATAGATAATATCCAGAAAACACAAGACAACACAGAAGCTGTAGCAAGAGCTGGGATTGAGTTAGCCACCACAGAACCGGATATTTCTGGTTTCATCCGGCCCTATCTGGACAAACTGGTGTGGAATTGGTGTGCAAAGCACCCAGAGAAGCAGAGTCAACCTGGTTTTGGAGAAAAGCAAAGTCTTTTCTTGTGCAAGTGGATTCAATGTCATGTTTACAAACACAAATATCATTTGTAACCTGGTTTCTGCAGCTTTTCACTCAGAAAACACGAATGTGTACCTGTTGTCTCTGCATGTGAAACCAATTAGCGTTTGCCAACAGAAAAAATGTTAGATTCTACAATTCATACGCAACTCTAAAGTCCATAGATACTATCCAGAAAACACAAGACAACACAGAAGCTGTAGCAAGAGCTGGGATTGAGTTAGCCACCCCAGAAGCAGATATTTCCGGATTCATCCAGCCCTATCTGGACAAACTGGTGTGGAATTGGTGTGCAAAGCACCCAGAGAAGCAGAGTCAACCTGGTTGTGGAGAAAAACAAAGTCTTTTTCTTGGGCAAGTGGATTCAATGTCATGTTTACAAACACCAATATCATTTTTAACCTGGATTCTGCAGCTTTTCACTCAGAAAACACGAATGTGTACCTGTTGTCTCTGCATGTGAAACCAATTAGCATTTGCCAACAAAAAACCAAATGTCACGTGCTGCAATTCATACGCAACTCTAAAGTCCATAGATACTATCCAGAAAACACAAGACAACACAGAAGCTGTAGCAAGAGCTGAGATTGAGTTAGCCACCACAGAACCGGATATTTCTGGTTTCATCCAGCCCTATCTGGACAAACTGGTGTGGAATTCGTGTGCAAAGCACACAGAGAAGCAGAGTCAACCTGGTTTTGGAGAAAAGCAAAGTCTTTTTCTTGGGCAAGTGGATTCAATGTCATGTTTACAAACACCAATATCATTTTAACCTGGTTTCTGCAGCTTTTCACTCAGAAAACACGAATGTGTACCTCTTGTCTCTGCATGTGAAACAAATTAGCATTTGCCTACAGAAAAAATGTTACATTCTACAATTCATACGCAACTCTAAAGTCCATAGATACTATCCAGAAAACACAAGACAACACAGAAGCTGTAGCAAGAGCTGGGATTGAGTTAGCCACCCCAGAACCGGATGTTTCTGGTTTGATGGAGACTTATCTGGAAAACTGGTGTGGAATTGGTGTGCAAAGCACCCAGAGAAGCAGAGTCAACCTGGTTGTGGAGAAAAGCAAAGTCTTTTTCTTGGGCAAGTGGATTCAATCTCATGTTTACGAACACAATTATCATTTGTAACCTGGTTTCTGCAGGTTTTCACTCAGAAAACACGAATGTGTACCTGTTGTCTCTGCATGTGAAACCAATTAGCGTTTGCCAACAGAAAAAATGTTAGATTCTACAATTCATACGCAACTCTAAAGTCCATAGATACTATCCAGAAAACACAAGACAACACAGAAGCTGTAGCAAGAGCTGGGATTGAGTTAGCCACCCCAGAAGCAGATATTTCCGGATTCATCCAGCCATATCTGGACAAACTGGTGTGGAATTGGTGTGCAAAGCACCCAGAGAAGCAGAGTCAACCTGGTTGTGGAGAAAAACAAAGTCTTTTTCTTGGGCAAGTGGATTCAATGTCATGTTTACAAACACCAATATCATTTTTAACCTGGATTCTGCAGCTTTTTACTCAGAAAACACGAATGTGTACCTGTTGTCTCTGCATGTGAAACCAATTAGCATTTGCCAACAAAAAACCAAATGTCACATGCTACAATTCATACGCAACTCTAAAGTCCATAGATACTATCCAGAAAACACAAGACAACACAGAAGCTGTAGCAAGAGCTGAGATTGAGTTAGCCACCACAGAACCGGATATTTCTGGTTTCATCCAGCCCTATCTGGACAAACTGGTGTGGAATTCGTGTGCAAAGCACACAGAGAAGCAGAGTCAACCTGGTTGTGGAGAAAAACAAAGTCTTTTTCTTGGGCAAGTGGATTCAATGTCATGTTTACAAACACCAATATCATTTTAACCTGGTTTCTGCAGCTTTTCACTCAGAAAACACGAATGTGTACCTCTTGTCTCTGCATGTGAAACAAATTAGCATTTGCCAACAGAAAAAATGTTACATTCTACAATTCATACGCAACTCTAAAGTCCATAGATACTATCCAGAAAACACAAGACAACACAGAAGCTGTAGCAAGAGCTTGGATTGAGTTATCCAGCACAGAACCAGATATTTTTTGTTTGATCCAGAGATGTTTACAAAAGCTGGTGTGGAATTGGTATTCAAAGCACTCAGAAAGCAGAGTCAAACTGGTGTTGTAGAAAAACAAATTCTTTTTCTTGGGCAAGTGGATTCAATGTCATGTTTACAAATGCAAATATCATTTGTAACCTGGTTTCTTCAGCTTTTCACTCAGAAAACACGAATGTGTACCTGTTGTGTTTCCATATAAAATCAATTAGCGTCTGCCAACAGAAAAACAAAATGTTACATGCTGCAATGCATTCACAACTCTAAAGTCCATAGATACTATGAAGAGAACACAAGCAAACACAGAAGCTGTAGCGAGAGATGGGACTGAGTTAGCCACCACAGAACCGGACATTTCTGGTTACATCCAGCCCTATCTGGCCAAACTGGTGTGGAATTGGTGTGCAAAGCACCCAGAAAAGCAGAGTCAACCTGGTTTTGGAGAAAAACAAAGGCTTATTCTTGGGCAAGTGGATTCAATGTCATGTTTACAAACACCAATATTGTTTTTATCATGGAGGCTGCAGCTTTTTACTCAGAAACATGAATGTTTACCTGTTGTGTCTCCATGTGAAACCAGTTAGTGTGTGCCAAGAGAGATAAAAAATGTTACATACTACAAAGCATTCACAACTCTAAAGTCCATAGATGCTATCGGCAAAACACAAGCAAATCAAAAGCTGTAGCAAGAGCTGGGATTGACTTAGCCACAACAGGACCGGATATTTCTGGTTTCATCCAAACCTTTCTGGACAAGCTGGTGTGGAGTTGGTGTGCAAACCACCCTGAAAAGTAGATTCAACCTGGTTTTGGAGAAAAGCAAAGTATTTTTCTTGGGCAAGTTTATTCAATGCCAGGTTTACAAACACAAATATCATTTGTAACCTGTTTCTGCAGATTTTTATTCAGAAAACACGAATGTGTACCTGTTGTGTCTCCATGTGAAACCAATTAGCGTATGCCAACAGAAGAACAAACTGTTACAATCTGCAATGCATTCACAAATCTAAAGTTTATAGATATTATCGAGAAAACACAAACAAAAACAGAGGCTCTAGCAAGATCTTGGATTGAGTTAGCCACCACAGAACCGGATATTTCTGGTTTCATCCACCCCTATCTGAACAAACTGGTGTGGATTTGGTGTGCAAAGCACCCAGAAAAGCGGAATCAACCAGGTTTTGGAGAAAAGCAAAGTCTTTTTCTTGGGCAAGTGGATTCAATGTCATGTTTACAAACACAAATATCAATTTTAACCTGCTTTCTGCAGCTTTTTACTCAGAAAACACGAATGTGTTCCTGTTGTGTCTCCATTTGAAACCAATTAGTGTTTGCCAACAGAAAAACAAAATGTTAAATGCTACAATGCATTTACAATTCTAAACTCCATAAATAATATCGACAAAGAACAAGCAAACACAGAAGCTGAAGCAAGAGCTGGGATTGATTTAACCACCACAGAACAGGATATTTCTGGTTTCATCCAGCCCTATCCGGACAAAGTGTTGGGGAGTTGGTGTACAAAGCACTTCGAAAACAGAGTCTAGCTGATTTGGGAGAAAAGCAATGTCTTTTTCTAGGGCAAGTGGATTCAATGTCATGTTTACAAACAGCAATATTATTTTTAACCTGGTTTCTGCAGCTTTTTACTCAGAAAACACGAATGTATACCTGTTGTGTCTCCATGTGAAACCAATTAGCGTATTCCAACAGAAAAACAAAATGTTACATGCTACAATGCATTCACAACTCTAAAGTTTATATATTCTGTCAAGAAAACACAAGCAACCACAGAATCTCTAGCAAGAGCTTGGATTGAGTTAGCCACAACAGAACCGAATATTTCTGGTTTCATCCAGCCCTTTCCGGAGAAGCTCTATGGAATTGGTGTGCAAAGCACCCAGAAAAGCAGAGTCAACCTGGTTTTGGAGATACGCAAATTCTTTTTCTTGGGCAAGTGGATTCAATGTTATGTTTACAAACACCAACATCATTTTTAACCAGGTTTCTGCAGCTTTTTACTCGGAAAACACGAATGTGTACCTGTTGTGTCTCCATGTGAAACCAATTAGCATTTGCCAACAGAAAAACAAAATGTTAGATGCTACAATGCATTCACAACTCTAAAGTCCATAGATACTATCGAGAAAACACAAAGAAATTCTGAGGCTGTAGCATGAGCTTGGATTGAGTTAGCCAACACAGAACCGGATATTTCTGGATTCATCCAGCCCTTTCCGGAGGAACTGCTGTGGAATAGATGTGCAAAGCAACCAGAAAAGCTGAATCAACCAGGTGTTGGAGAAAAGCAAAGGCTTTTTCTTTGGCAAGTGGATTCAATGTCATGTTTACAAACACAAATATCGTTTTTAACCTGGTTTCTGCAGCTTTTTACTCAGAAAACAAGAATGTGTACCTGTAGTGTCTTCATGTAAAACCAATCAGAGTTTGCTAAGAGAAAAACAAAATGTTGCATGCTACAATGCATTCACAACTCTAAAATCCACAGATATTATCGAGAAAACACAAGCAAACACAGAAGCTGTAGCAAGAGCTGGGATTGAGTTAGACACCTCAGAACCGGATGTTTCTGGATTCATCCAGCCCTATCTGGACAAACTGGTGTGGAATTGGTGTGCAAAGCACCCAGAAAAGCAGAGTCAACCTGGTTGTGGAGAAAAGCAAAGTCTTTTTTTGGGCAAGTGGATTCAATGTCATGTTTACAAACACCAATATCATTTTTAACCTGGTTTCTGCAGCTTTTCACTCAGAAAACACGAATGTGTACCTGTTGTATCTGCATGTGAAACAAATTAGCGTTTGCCAACAGAAAACCAAAATGTTAAATGCTACAATGCATTCACAACGGTGAAGTCCACAGATACTATCGACAAAACACCAGCAAACACAGAAACTGTAGCAAGAGCTGGGATTGAGTAAGCCACCTCAGAACCGGATGTTTCTGGATTCATCCAGCCCTATCTGGATGACCTGGTGTGATTTGGTGTGCAAAGTATCCAGAAAGCAGAGTCAACCTGGTTTCGGTGAAAAGCAAAGTCTTTTTCTTGTCAAGTGGATTCAATGTCATTTTTATAAGCACAAATATTATTTTTAACCTGGTTTCTGCAGGTTTTTACTCAGAAAACACGAATGTGTGTCATCCAGATAGGTTTGTATGAAACCAGAAATATCTGGTTCTGTGGTGGCTAACTAAATCTTGCTACAGCCTCTGAGTTCTTTTAGTTTTCTGAAGAGTATTTGAGCATTTTAGAGTTGTGAATGCATTGTAGCATGCAACATTTTGTTTTTCTGTTGGCAAACGCTAATGGGTTTCACATGGAACACAACAGGTACACATTCTTGTTTTCTGAGCAAAAAACTGCAGAAACTAGGTTAAAAACGATGTTTGTGTTTGTAAACATGACATTGAATCCACTTGCCCAAGAAAAAGACTTTGCTTTTCACCAAAACCAGTTTGATTCCGCTTTTCTGGGTTCTTTGCTCACCAAGTCCACACCAGTTTGTCCAGATAGGACAGGATGGAACCAGAAATATCCGGTTCTGTGTTGGCTAACTCAATCCCAGCTCTTGCTAAGCTTCTGAGCTTGCTTGTGTGTTCTCAATAGTATCTGTGCATTTTAGAGTTGTGAATGCATTATAGCATGTAACATTTTGTTTTTCTGTTGGCAAACGCTAATTGGTTTCACATGGAGACACAACAGGTACACATTCGTGTTTTTTAGTAAAATGCTGTAGAAAGCAGTTTACAAATGATATTTGTGTTTGTAAACATGACATTGAATCCACTTGCCCAAGAAAAAGACTTTGCTTTTCTCCAAAACCAGGTTGACTCTGATTTTTGGGTGCTTTGCACACCAATTCACACAAGTTCATCCAGATAGGTTTGGATGAAACCATAAATATCCGGTTCTGTGTTGGCTAACTCAATCCCAGCTCTTGCTACAGCTTCTGAGCTTGCTTGTGTTTTCTCAATAGTATCTGTGCATTTTAGAATAGTGAATGAATTATAGCATGTAACATTTTGTTTTTCTGATGGCAAACGCTAATTGGTTTCACATGGAGACACAACAGGTACTCATTCCTGTTTTCTGAGTAAAATCTGTATAAAGAAGTTTACAAATGATAGTTGTGTTTGTAAACATGACATTGAATCCACTTGCACAAGAAAAAGACTTTTCTTTTCCCCCAAACCAGGTTGACTCTGCTTTCTGGGTGCTTTGCACACCAAATCCACACCAGTTCATCCAGATATGTTTGGATGAAACCAGAATTATACGGTTCTGTGATGGCATTTTAGAGTTGTGAATGCATTATAGCCTGTAACATTTTGTTTTTCTGTTGGCAAAGCTAATTGGTTTCACATGGAGACACAACAGGTACACATTCGTGTTTTGTGAGAAAAAGCTGTGGAAAGCAGTTTACAAATGATAGTTGTGTTTGTAAACATGACATTGAATCCACTTGCCCAAGTAAAAGACTTTGCTTTTCCCCAAAACGAGGTTGACTCTTCTTATCTGGGTACTTTGCACACCAATTCCACACCAGTTTCTCTGGATAGGGCTGGATGAAACCAGAAATATCCAGTTCTGTGGTGGCTTACTGAATCCCAGTTCTTGGTACAGTTTCTGTGTTTGCTTGTGTTTTGTCAATAGTATCTGTGGACTTTAGAGTTGTGAATGCATTGTAGCATGTAACATTTTGTTTATCTGTTGGCAAATGCTATTTGGTTTCACATGGAGACAGAACAGGTACTCATTAGTGTTTTCTGAGTAAAAATCTGCAGAAACCAGGTTAAAAATGATATTGGTGTTTGTAAACATGAGATTGAATCCACTTGCCCAAGAAAAAGACTTGGCTTTTCTCCAAAACCAGGTTGACTCTTCTTTCTGGGTGCTTTGCACACCAATTCCACACCATCTTGTCCTGATAGGTTTGTATGAAACCAGAAATATCCGGTTCTTTGTTGGCTAACTCAATCCCAGCTCTTGCTACAGCTTCTGTGTTTGCTTGTGTTTTCTCGATAGTATCTATGTACTTCAGAGATTTGAATGCATTGTAGCATGTAAAATTGTGTTTTTCTGTTGGCAAACGCTAATTGGTTTCACATGGAGACACAACTGTTACACATTCATATTTTCTGAGTAAAAAGATGCAGAAACCAGGTTAAAAATGATATTTGTGTTTGTAAACATGACATTGAATCCACTTGCCTAAGAAAAATACTTTGCTTTTCTCCAAAACCAGGTTGACCATGCTTTTCTGGGTGCTTTGCACACCAATTCCACACCAGTTTGTCCAGATAGGTCTGGATGAAACCAAAAATATCCAATTCTGTGGGGGCTAACTCAATCCAAGGTCTTGCTACAACCTCAGAGTTTGTTTGTGTTTTCTCAATAGTATCTATGGACTTTAGTGTTGTGAATACATTATAGAATGTACCATTTTGTTTTCTGTTGGCAAACGCTAATTGGTTTCACATGGAGACACAACAGGTACACTTTCTTGTTTTCTGAGTAATAAGCTGCAGAAACCCAGTTAAAAATAATATTTGTGTTTGTAAACCTGACATTGAATCTACTTGCCCAAAAAAAGACTTTGCTTTTCTCCAAAACCAGGTTGACTCTGCTTCTCTGGGTGCTTTGCACACCAATTCCACACCAGTTTCTCCGGATAGGGCTGGAAGGAACCAGAAATATACGGTTCTGTGATGGTTAACTGAAACCCAGCTCTTGCTAGAAGCCTCAAAGTTTGTTTCTCTTTTCTCGATAGTATCTATGGACTTCAATGTTGTGAATGCATTGTAGCACGTAACATTTTGGTTTTTTTTGGCAAACGCTAATTGGTTTCACATGGAGACACAACAGGTAAATATTCGTGTTTTCTGACTAAAAACCTGCAGAAACCAGGTTAAAAATAATATTTGTGCTTATAAAAATGACATTGAATCCACTTGACCAAGAAAAAGACTTTGCTTTTCACCAAAACCAGGTTGACTCTGCTTTCTGGGTGCTTTGCACACCAAATCCACACCAGCTCATCCAGATAGGTTTGGATGAAACCAGAATTATCCGGTTCTGTGGTGGCTAACTCAATCCCAGCTCTTGCTACAGCTTCTGAGTTGTTTTAGTTTTCTCGATAGTATCTATGGACTTTAGAGTTGTGAATGCATTGTAGCATGTAACATTTTGTTTTTCTGTTGGCAAACGCTAATTGGTTTCACATGGAGACACAACTGTTACACATTCATGTTTTCTGAGTAAAAAGATGCAGAAACCAGGTTAAAAATGATATTTGTGTTTGTAAACATGACATTGAATCCACTTGCCTAAGAAAAATACTTTGCTTTTCTCCAAAACCAGGTTGACTCTGCTTTCTGGGTGCTTTGCACACCAAATCCACACCAGCTCATCCAGATAGGTTTGGATGAAACCAGAATTATCTGGTTCTGCGGTGGCTAACTAAATCCAAGGTCTTGCTACAGCCTCTGAGTTGTTTTAGTTTTCTCAATAGTATCTGTGCATTTTAGATTTGTGAATGCATTATAGCATGTAACATTTTGTTTTACTGTTGGCAAACGCTAATTGGTTTCACATGGAGAAACAACAGGTACACATTCGTGTTTTCTGAGTAAAAAGCTGTAGAAAGCAGTTTACAAATGATAGTTGTGTTTGTAAACATGACATTGAATCCACTTGCCCAAGTAAAAGACTTTGCTTTTCTCCAAAACCAGGTTGGCTCTGCTTTTCTGGGTGCTTTGCACAACAATTCCACACCAGTTTCTCCGGATAGGGATGGATGAAACCAGAAATATCCGGTTCTGTGGTGGCTTACTCAATCCCAGCTCTTGCTACAGTTTCTGTGTTTGCTTGTGTTTTTTCGATAGTATCTGTGGACTTTAGAGTTGTGAATGCACTGTAGCATGTAACATTTTGTTTTTTTGTTGGCAAACGCTAGTTGGTTTCACATGGAGACACAAGAGGTACTCACTCGGGTTTTCTGAGTAAAAAGCTGCAGAAATAGGTTACAAATGATATTTGTGTTTGTAAACATGACATTGAAACCACTTGCCCAAGAAAAAGACTTGCTTTTCTCCAAAACCAGGTTGACTCTGCTTTTCTGGGTGTTTTGCACACCAATTCCACACCATTTTGTCCAGATAGGGCTGGATGAAACCAGAAACATCCGGTTCTGAGGTGTCTAACTCAATCCCAGCTCTTGCTACAGCTTCTGGGTTTGCTTGTGTTTTCTCCATAATTTCTGTGGATTTTAGAGTTGTGAATGCATTGTAGCATGCAACATTTTGTTTTTCTCTTGGCAAACGCTAATTGGTTTCACATGGAGACACAACAGGTACACATGCGTGTTTTCTGAGTAAAGAGCTGAAGAAACCAGGTTGAAAATGACATTTGTGTTTGCAAACATGACATTGAATCCACTTGCCCAAGAAAAAGACTTTGCTTTTCTCCAACACCTGGTTGAATCCGCTTTTCTGGGTGCTTTGCACCCCAATTCCACAGCAGTTTCTCCGGAAAGGGCTGGATGTAACCAGAAATATGTGGTTCTTTGGTGGCTAACTCAATCCAAGGTCTTGCTACAGCCTCTGAGTTGCTTTTGTTTTCTCGATAGTATCTATAAACTTTAGAGTTGTGAATGCATTGTAGCATGAAACAGTTTGTTTTTCTGTTGGCAAACGCTAATTGGTTTCACATGTAGACACAACAGGTTCACATTCGAGTTTTCTGAGTAAAAAGCTGCAGAAACAATGCTAAAAATGATATTTGTGTTTGTAAACATGACATTGATTCCACTTTCCCAAGAAAAAGAGTTGCTTTTCTCCAATACCTGGTTGATTCCGCTTTTCTGGGTGTTTTGCACACCAATTCCACACCAGTTTATCAAGATAGGGCTGGATGAAACCAGAAATATTCAATTCTGTGGTGGCTATCTCAATCCCAGCTCTTGCTACAGCTTCTGAGCTTGCTTGTGTTTTCTCAATAGTATCTGTGCATCTAAGAATTGTGAATCCATTATAGCATGTAACATTTTGTTTTTCTGTTGGCAAATGCTAATTGATTTCACATGGAGACACAACAGGTACACATTCGTTTTTTCTGAGTAAAAAGCTGTAGAAAGCCGTTTACAAATGATAGTTGTGTTTGTAAACATGACATTGAATCCACTTGCCCAAGAAAAAGACTTTGCATTTCCACAAAACCAGGTTGACTCTGCTTTTCTGGGTGCTTTGCACACCAATTCCACAGCAGTTTGTCCGGATAGGGCTGGATGAAACCAGAAATATCCAGTTCTGTAGTGGCTTACTCAATCCCAGCTCTTGCTACAGTTTCTGTGTTTGCTTCTGTTTTTTCGATAGTATCTGTGGACTTTAGAGTTGTGAATGCATTGTAGCATGTAACATTTTGTTTTTCTATTGGCAAACGCTAGTTGGTTTCACATGGAGACACAAGAGGTACACACTCGTGTTTTCTGAGTAAAAAGCTGCAGAAATAAGGTTAAAAATGATATTTGTGTTTGTAAACATGACATTGAATCCACTTGCCCAAGAAAAAGACTTTGCTTTTCTCCAAAACCAGTTTGACTCTACTTTTCTGGGTGCTTTGCACACCAATTCCACACGAGTTTGTCCAGATAGGGCTGCATGAAACCAGAAACATCCGGTTCTGAGGTGTCTAACTCAATCCCATCTCTTGCTACAGCTTCTGTGTATGCTTTTGTTTTCTCAATAATATCTGTGGATTTCAGAGTTGTGAATGCATCGTAGCATGCAACATTTTGTTTTTCTCTTGGCAAACCCTAATTGCTTTCACCTGGATACACAACAGGTACACGTTCGTGTTTTCTGAGTAAAAAGCTGCAGAAACCAGGTTAAAAATGATATTGGTGTTTGTAAACATGACACTGAATCCACTTGCCCAAGAAAAAGACTTTGCTTTTCTCCAACACCTGGTTGATTCCATTTCTTGGGTGCTTTGCACACCAATTCCACAGCAGTTTCTCCGGAAAGGGCTGGATAAAACCAGAAATATCTGGTTCTGTGTTGGCTAACTCAATCCCAGCTCTTGCTACAGCTTCTGAGCTTGCTTGTGTTTTCTCAATAGTATCTGTGCATTTTAGAATAGTGAATGCATTATAGCATGTAACATTCTGTTTTTCTGATGGCAAATGCTAATTGGTTTCACATGGAGACACAGCAGGCACACATTCGTGTTTTCTGAGTAAAATCTGTATAAAGAAGTTTACAAATGATAGTTGTGTTTGTAAACATGACATTGAATCCACTTGCCCAAGAAAAAGACTTTGCTTTCTACAAAACCAGGTTGACTCTGCTTTTCTGGGTGCTTTGCACACCAATTCCACACCAGTTACTCCGGATAGGGCTGGATGGAACCAGAAATATCCGGTTCTGTGGTGGCTAACTGAAACCCAGCTCTTGCTACAGCTTCTGAGCTTGCTTGTTTTTTCTCAATAGTATCTGTTCATTTTAGAGTTGTGAATGCATTGTAACATGAAATATTTTGATTCTTGTTGGCAAACTCTAATTGGTTTCACATGGAGGCACAACAGGTACACATTCGTGTTTTCTGAGTAAAAAGCTGCAGAAACCAGGTTAAAAATGATATTGGTGTTTGTAAACATGTCATTGAATCCACTTGCCCAAGAAAAAGACTTTGCTTTTCTCCAAAATCAGTTTGACTCTGCTTTTCTGGGTGCGTTGCACACGTATTCCACAAAAGTTTGTACAGATAGGGCTGCATGGAACAAGAAATATCTGTTTCTGTAGTGGCTAACTCAATCCAAGCTCTTGCACCAGACTCTTTGTTTGGTTTTGTTTTATGGTAGTATCTATGGACTTTAGAGATGTGTATGAATTGTAGCATGTGACATTTTACTTCTTTTTGGCAAACGCTAATTGGTTTCACATGGAGACACAACAGGTACACATTCGTGTTTCCTAAGTGAAGAGCTGCAGAAACCAGGTTAAAAATGTTATTTGTGTTTGTAAACATGACATTGAATCCACTTGCCCAAGAAAAAGACTTTGCTTTTTTCCAAAACCCGGTTGACTGTGTTTTTTGAGTGCTTTGCACACCAGTTCCACAGCAGAATCTCCAGATAGGTCTGGAAGAAACCAGAAATATCCGGTTCTGTGGTGGCTAACTCAATCCCAGCTCTTGCTACAGCCTCTGTGTTTGCTTGTGCTTTATCGATATTATTTATGGATTTTAGAATTGTGAATGCATTGTAGCACGTAACATTTTGTTTTTCTGTTGGCAAACGCTAAATGGTTTCACATGGAGACACAACACGTACACATTCAATTTTTCTGAATAAAATGGTGCAGAAACCAAGTTAGAAGTGATATTTGTGTTTGTAACATGACATTGAATTCACTTGCCCAAAAAAAAGATGTTGTTTTTCTCCAAAAGCAGGTTGACTCTGCTTTTCTGGGTGCTTTGCACACCAATTCCCCACCAGTTTTTCCAGATAGTGCTGGATGAAACCAGAAATATCCGGTTCTGTGGAGGCTAACTCAATCCCAGCTCTTGCTAGAGCTTCTGTGTTTGCTTTTGTTTTCTCGATAGTGTCTATGGACTTTAGAGTTTTGAATGAATTGTAGCATGTGTAATTTTGCTTACTGTTTTCAAATTCTAATTGGTTTCACCTGAAGACTACAGGTACACATTCCTGTTTTCTCAGTAAAAAGCTGAAGAAACCAGGCTAAAAATGATATTTGTGTTTGTAAACATGACATTGAATCCACTTGCCCAAGAAAAAGACTTTGCTTTTCCCCAAAACTAGGTTGAATTTGCTTTTCTAGTTGCTTTGCACACCAATTCCACACCAGAATGCCCAGATAGGTCTGGATGAAAGGAGAAATATCCGGTTCTGTGGTGGCTAACTGAATCCCAGTCTGGCTAAGCTTCTGTGTTTGCTTGTTTTTTCTCAATAGTATCTATGGACTTTAGAGTTGTGAATGCATTATAGCATGTAACATTCTGTTTTTATGTTGGGAAATACTAATTGGTTTCACATGGAGACACAACAGGTACACATTCGTGTTTTCTGAGTAAAAAGCTGCAGAAACCAGGTTAAAAATGATATTTGTGTTTGTAAACTTAACTTTGAATGCAGTTGCCCAAGAAAAAGACTTTGCTTTTCTCCAAAACCAGGTTGACTTTGCTTTTCTGGGTGCTTTGCGCACCAACTCCACACCAGTTTGTCTAGACATGGCTGAATGAAACCAGAAATATCCGGTTTTGTGATGGCTAACTCAATCCCATTCTTGCTACAGCTTCTGTGTGTGTTTGTGTTTTCTCGATAGTATCTATAGACTTTAGAATTGTGAATGCATTGTAGCATGTTACAGTTTGTTTTTCTCTTGGCATACGCTGATTGGTTTCACATGGAGACACAACAGGTACACATTCGTGTTTTCTGAGTAAAAACCTGCACAAACCAGGTTAAAAATAATATTGGTATATGTAAACATGGCACTGAATCCAGTTGCCCAATAAAAAGACTTTGCTTTCCTCCAAAACCAGGTTGACTCTGCTTTTCTGGGTGCTTTGCACACCAATTCCCCACCAGTTTTTCCAGATAGTGCTGGATGAAACCAGAAATATCCGGTTCAGTGGTGGCCCAGTCAATCCAAGCTCTTGCTACAGCCTCTTAATTTGTTTTTGTTTTGTCAATAGTATCTATGGACTTTAGAGTTTTTAATGAATTGTAGCATGTGTCATTTTGCTTACTGTTTTCAAATTCTAATTGGTTTCACCTGAAGACAACAGGTACACATTCCTGTTTTCTCAGTAAAAAGCTGCAGAAACCAGGATAAAAATGATATTTGTGTTTGTAAACATGACATTGAATCCACTTGCCCAAGAAAAAGACTTTGCTTTTCCCCAAAACCAGGTTGACTCTGCTTTTCTGGGTGCTTTGCACACCAACTCCACACCAGAATGTCCAGATAGGTCTGGTTGAAAGGTGAAATATCCGGTTCTGTATTGGGTAACTCAATCCCAGCTCTTGCTAAAGCTTCTGTGTTTGCTTGTTTTTTCTCGATACTATCTATGGACTTTAGAGTTGGGAATGATTTATAGCATGTGACATTTTGTTTTTCTGTTGGCAAAGGCTAATTGGTTTCACATGGAGACACAACAGGTATACATTCGTGTTTTCTGAGTAAAAAGATGCAGAAATCAGGATAAAATGATATTTGTGTTTGTAAACATGACATTGAATCCACTTGCCCAAGAAAAAGTATTTGCTTTTCTCCCAAACCAGGTTCAGTCTGCTTTTCTGGGTGCTTTACACCAATTCCAAAACGGTTTGTCCAGATAGAACTGGATGAAACCAAAAATATCCTGTTGTGTAGTGGCTAACTCAATCCCAGCTCTTAGTACAGCTTCTGTGTTTGCTTGTGTTTTCTGGATAGTATCTATGGACTTTGTAGTTGTGAATGCATTGTAGCATGTAACATCTTGTTTTTCTATTTGCATACGCTAATTGGTTTCACATTGAGCACAACAGGTACACTTTCGTGTTTTCTGAGTAAAAAGCTTCAGAAACCAGGTTAAAAATGATATTTGTGTTTGTAAACATGAAATTGAATCAACTTGCCCAAGAAAGGACTTTGCTTTTCTCCAAAACCAGGATGACTCAGCTTTTCTGGGTGCTATGCACACCAATTCCACACCAGAATGTCCAGATACGTCTGGATGAAACCAGAAATATCTTGTTCTGTGGTGGCTATCAATCCAAGCTCTTGCTATAGCTTCTGTTTTTGTCTGGATCTCACCAGAAATACTCATATCTGTTCTGCCTAACTCAATCCCAGCTCTTGCTACAGTCTGCGTTTGTTTCTGTTTTCGGGATATTTTCTATGAACTTTAGAGTTTTGCATGAATTTTACCATGTAATAATGTGTTTTTTTGTCGGAAACTCTATTTCCTTCCACATGGAGACACATCAGGTACACATAAGAGTTTTCTGAGTAGAATGCTACAGAAACCAGGATAAATATGATATTTGTGTTTCTAAACATGACATTGAATCCACTTGCCCATGAAAACAGACTTTGCTTTTCTTCAAAACCTGTTTCAATATTCTTTTCTGGGTCCTTTGCACATGAATGCACACTAGTTTCCCAGATAGGTCTGGAACTAACCAGAAATATCCGGTTCCTTGTGCCTAAATGAATATCAGCTTTTAAAACAGCCTGTGTGTTTGTTAGTGTTTTCTGGATATTATCTATGAGCTTTAGAGTATTGAATGAATTTTAGCATGTTACATTTTATTTTTTTTTTGTTGGCAAACGCTAATTGGTTCCACATGGTACATAACCTGGACACATAAGTGTTTTCTGAGTAGAATGCTACAGAAACCAGATTAAAAATGATATTTGTGTTTGCTAACATGATATTGATTCCACTTGCCCAAGAAAAAGAATTTGCTTTTCTCCAAAATCGATTTGAATCTGTTTTTCTGGGTCCTTTGCACATGAATGCCACACGAGTTTGTCCAGATATGTCCGGATCTAACCAGAAATATCCAGTTCTGTGTGGCTAAATGAATAACTGATTTTAAAACAGTATATGTGTTTGTTAGTGAATTCTGGATATTATCTATGAACGTTAGAGTTTTCAATGAATTTTATAGAGTAACACTTTGTTTTTATGTTGGCAAAGGCTAATAGGTTCCACATGGAGACACAACATGCACACATTCGAGTTTTCTGAGTAGAATGCTACAGAAACTTGGTTAAAAATGTTATTTGTGTTTGTAAACATGACATTGAATCCATGTGCCCAAGAAAAAGACTTTGCTTTTCTCCAAAACCATTTCCAATATTCTTTTCTGTGTCCTTTGCACAAGATTTCCACAGCATTATGTCCAGAACGTCTGGAATTAAGAAGAAATTTCCGGTTCTGTTCTGCCTAACTCAATCCCAGCTCTTGCTAGAGCCTCTGTGTTTTCTCTGTTTTCTGGATATTATCTATGAACTTTAGATTTTGGAATGAATTCTGGCATGTAACACTTTGTTTTTTTTGTTGGCAAAAACTAATTGGTTCCACATGGAGACACAACATTTACACATTCGAGTTTTCTGAGTAGAATGCTACAGAAACCAGGTTCAAAAGGATATTTGGGACTGTAAACATGACATTGAATCCACTTGCCCACGAAAAAGACTTTGCTTTCCTCCAAAACCAGTTTGACTCTGCTTTTCTTGGTCCATTGCACACAGATTCTACAAGAGTTTGTTCAGACAGGTGTGGATCAAACCAAAACTATCTGGTTCTATAGTGGCTAAATGAATATCAGCTTTTAAAACAGCCTGTCGGATTGTTAGTCTTTTCTCTATATTAAGTATGAACTTTAGAGTTTGGAACTAATTCTGGCATGTAACATTTTGTTTTTCTGTTGGCAAACGGTAATTGGATTCACATGAAGACAACAGTTACAAATTCGATTTTTCTGAATAGAATGCTACAGAAAGGAGTTTAAAAATGGTGCTTGTGTTTGTAAACATGACATTGAATCCACTTGCCCAAGATAAAGACTTTGCTTCTCTCCAAAACCAGTTTGACTCTGCTTTACTGGGTCCTTTGCACACGAATTCCACATGAGTTTGTCCAGATAGATCTGGATCCAACCAGAAATATCCGATTCTTTTGTGGCTAAATGAATATGAGCTTTTAAAACAGCCTGTGTGTTTGTTAGTCTTTCCTGGATATTAACTAAGAATTTTAGAGTTTTGAATGAATTCTGACATGTAACATTTTGTTTTTTTGTTGGAAACACTACTTAGATTCACATGGAGACACACCAGGTACACATTCAAGTTTTCTGAGTAGAATGATACAGAAACCAGGTTAAAAATGATATTTGGGACTTTAAACATGACATTGAATCCACTTGCCCAAGAAAAAGACTTTGCTTTTCTCCAAACCAGATTGATTCTGCTTCTCTGTGTCCTTTGCACATGAATTCCACACGAGTTTGTCCAGATAGGGCTGGATCTAACCAGAAATACCCGTTTCTGTTCTGCCTAACTCAATCCCAGCTCTTGCCACAGCCTCTGTGTTTGTTTCCATTTTCTGGATATTTTCTATGAACTTTAGAGTTTTGAATGAATTTTAGCATGTAACATTGTGTTTTTTGTTGGAAACACTAATTTGTTCCACATGGAGCACAACAGGTACACGTAAGTGATTTCTGATTAGAATGCTACAGAATCCAGGTTAAAAATGATATTTGTGTTTGTAACCATGCCATTGAATCCACTTGCCCACGAAAAAGACTTTGCTTTTCAACAAAACCACTTTGGTTCTGTTTTTCTGGCTCCTTTGCACACGAATTCCACACGAGTTTGTCCAGATAGGTCTGGATCTTACCAGAAATATCCGGTTCTTTTGTGGCTAAATGAATATCAGCTTTTAAAACAGCCTGAGGATTTGTTAGTGTTTTCTGTATATTATCTATGAATGTTAGAGTTTTGAATGAACTTTAGCATGTTAAATTTTGTTTTTATGCTGGCAAATGCTAATTGGTTCCACATGGTGACACAACAGGTACACATAAGTATTTTCTAAGTAGAATGCTACAGAAACCAGGTTCAAAATTTTACTTGAGTTGGTTAACATGACATTGAATCCACTTGCCAAGAAAAATACCTTGCTTTTCTCCAAAACCAGTTTCAATATTCTTTTCTGGGTCCTCTGCACAAGAATTCCACACGAGTTTTTCCAGATAGGTCTGGATCTAACCAGAAAGATCCGGGTCTGTTCTGCCTAACTCAATCCCAGCTCTTGCTACAGCCTCTGTGTTTGTTTCCGTTTTCTGGATATGTTCTATGAACTTTAGAGTTTTGAATGAATTTTAGCATGTAACATTGTGTTTTTTTGTTGGAAACGCTAATTCGTTCCACATGGAGCACAACAGGTACACATAAGTGTTTTCTGAGCAGAATGCTACAGAAACCAGGTTCAAAATGACATTTGTGTTTGCTAACATGAAATTGAATCCACTTGCCAATGAAAAAGACATTGCTTTTTCTCCAAAACCACTTTGACTCTGTTTTTCTAGGTCCGTGGCACACGAATTCCACACGAGTTTGTCCAGATTGGTCTGGATCTAACCAGTAAAATCCGGTTATGTGATGCTAAATGAATATCAGCTTTTAAAACAGCCTAAGTGTTTGTTAGTGTTTTCTGGATATTTTCTATGAACTTTAGAATTTTGAATGAATTTTAGCATGTTACTTTTTTTTTTTTTGGCAAACGCTAATTGGTTCCACATGGAGACACAACAGGTACACATAAGGGTTTTCTGGGTTGAATGCTACAGAAACCAGGTAAAAAATGATATTTGCGACTGTAAACATGACATTGAATCCACTTGCCCAAGAAAAAGACCTTGCTTTTCTCCAAACCAGTTGGACTTTGCTTTTCTGGGTCCTAAGTACACGGATTCCTCACGAGTTTGTCCAGATAGGTCTGGATCTAATCTGAAAGATCCTGTTCTGTTCTGCCTAAATCAATCCCAGCTCTTGCTACAGTCTCTGTGTTTGTTTCTGTTTTCTGGATATTTTCTATGAACTTTAGAGTTTTGAATGAAATTTAGCATGTAACACTTTGTGTTTTTGTTGGCAAACACTCATTGGTTCCACATGGAGCCACAAGAGGTACACAGTCGAGTTTTCTGGGTAGAATGTTACAGAAACCAGGTTAAAAAAGATATTTGTGTTTGTAAACATGGCATTGAATCTACTTGCCCACGAAAAAAACTTTGCTTTCCTGCAAAACCAGTTTCAATAATCTTTTCTGGGTCTTCTGCACAAGAATGCCACACGAGTTTGTCCAGATAGGTCTGGATCTAACTTGAAAGATCCGGGTGTTTTCTGCCTAACTCAATCCCAGCTCTTGCTACAGCCTCTGTGTTTGTTTCTTTTTTCTGGATATGTTCTATGAAATTTAGAATTTTGAATGAATTTTAGCATGTAACATTGTGTTTTTTTCTTGGAAAAGCTAATTCATTCCACATGGAGACACAACAGGTACACATAAGAGATTTCTGAGTAGAATGCTACAGAAAGCAGGTTAAAAATGATATTGGTGTTTGTAAACATGACATTGAATCCACTTGCCAACGAAAAAGTCTTTGCTTTTCAACAAAACCAGTTTGACTCTTCTTTTCTGGGTCCTTTGCACACGAATTCCACACGAGTTTGTCCAGATAGGTCTGGATATAACCAGGAATGTCGATTCCGTTGTGCCTAAATGAATATCAGCTTTTAAAACAGCCTGTGTGTTTGTTTGTGTTTTCTGGGTATTATCTATGAACTTTACTGTTTGGAATGAATTCTGGCATGTAACATTTTGTTTTTCTCTTGGCAAACGGTAATTGAATTCACATGGATACACAACAGGTACACATAAGAGTTTTCTGAGTAGAATGATACAGAAGCCAGGTTAAAAATTATATTGGTGTTTGTAAACATGCCATTGAATCCACTTGCCCACGAAAAAGACTTTGCTTTTCTCCAAAAGCAGTTTGACTGTGCATTTCTGGGTGCATTTCTGGGTCATTTACACACAGATTCCACATGAGTTTGTCCAGATATGGCTGGATTAAACCAGAAATATCTGGTTCTGTTGTGGGTAAATGAATATCAGCTTTTAATACAGCCTGTATGTTTGTTAGTGTTTTGTGGATATTTTCTATGAACTTTAAAATTTGAATGAATTTTAGCATGTAACATTGTGGTTTTTTGTTGGAAACGCTAAATCGTTTCACATGGAGACACAACAGGTTCACATAAGAGTTTCCTGAGTAGAATGATACAGAAACCAGGTTCAAAATGACATTTGTGTTTGTAAACATGACATTGAATCCACTTGCCCACGAAATATACTTTGCTTTTCTCCAAAACCAATTTGACTCTGCATTTCTGGGTGCATTGCACACGAATTCCACATGAGTTCGTCCAGATATGTCTGGATCTAACCAGAAATATCCTGTTCTGTGTGGTTAAATGAATGTCAGCTTTTAAAACAGCCTGTGCTTTTGTTAGTATTTTCTGTATATTATCTATGAATGTTAGAGGTTTGAATGAATTTTAGCATGTTACATTTTGTTTTTATGTTGGCAAACGCTAATTGGTTTCACATGGAGAAACAGTAGGTACACATTCGAGTTTTCTGAGTACAATGCTACAGAAACCAGGTTAAAAATGATATTTGTGTTTGCTAACATGACATTGAATCCACTTGCCCATGAAAAAGTCTTTGCTTTTATCCAAAACCACTTTGCCTCTGCTTCTCTGCGTCCTTTGCACAAGAATTCCACATGAGTTTGTCCAGATAGGTCTGGATCGAACCAGAAATATCCGGTTCTCTTTTGGCTAAATGAACATCAGCTTTTAAAACAGCCTGTGTGTTTGTTAGTGTTTTCTGGATATTAACTATGAACTTAAGAGTTTGGAATTAATTCTGGCATGTAACACTTTGTTTTTTTGTTGCCACACACTAATTGGTTCCACTAGGAGACACAACAGGTACACATAAGAGGTTTCTGAGTAGAAAACTACAGATAGCAGGTTAAAAATGATATTTTTGTTTGATAACATGACATTGAATTCACATTCCTATGAAAAAGACTTTGTTTTTCTCCAAAACCAGTTTGACTCTGCTTTTCTGGGTCCTTTGCAGAAGAATTCTACATGACTTTGTCCAGATAGGTCTGGATCAAACCAGAAATTTCCAATTCTGGTGTGCCTAAATGAATATCAGCTTTTGAAAAGCCTGTGCGTTTGTTTGTGTATTCTTTGTATTAACTATGTACGTTAGAGATTGTATTGAATTCTGGCATGTAACTCTTTGTTTTTCTGTTGCCAACGCTAATGGATTCACATGGAGACACAAAAGGTACACATTCGAGTTTTCTGAGTAGAATGCTACGGAAACCAGGTTCAACATGATATTTGCCACTGTAAACATGACATTGAATCCAGTAGCCAAAGAAAAATACCTTGCTTTTCTCCAAAACCAGTTTCAATATTCTTTTCTGCGTCCTTTGCACAAGATTTCACACATGAGTTTGTCCAGATAGGTCTGGATCTAACCAGAAGGTTCCGGGTGTGTTCTGCCTAACTCAGTCCCAGCTCTTGCTACAGCCTCTGTGTTTGTTTCTTTTTTCTGGATATTATCTATGAACTATAGAGTTTAGAATGCATTCTGGCATGCAATACTTCATTTTTTTGTTGGCAAACACTAATTGGTTCCGCATGGAGACACAACAGGTACCCATTTGAGCTTTCTGAGTAGAATGCTATAGAAACCAGGTGAAAAATTATATTTGTGTTTGCTAACATGACATTGAATACACTTGCCCAAGAAAAAGCCTTTGCTTTTTTCCAAAACCGGTTTCACTGTGCTTTTCTGAGTCCTTTGCAGACGGATTCCACACGATTTTGCCCAGATAGGTCGGGATCAAACAAGAAATATCCCGTTTTGTTGTGGCTTAATGAATATCAGCTTTCAAAACAGCCTGTGTGTTTGTTAGTGTTTCCTGGATACTTTCTATTAAATTTAGATTTTGGAATGAATTCTGGCATGTAACACTTTGTTTTTATGTTGGCAAACGCTAATTGGTTCCACATGGAAACACAACAGGTACACATTCGAGTTTTCTGAGTAGAATGCTACAGAACTAGGTTAAAAATGATATTTGTGTTTGCTAACATGACTTTGAACCACTTTCCCATGAAGAAGCCTTTGCTTTTCTACAAAACCAGTTTGATTCTGCTTTTCTGGGTCCTATGCACAAGAATTCCACATGTGTTTTCCGGATAGCTCTAGATTCAACCAGAAATATCCAGTTCTGTTTTGGCTAAATGAATATCAGCTTTTAAAACAGCCTGTGTGTTTGTTAGTGTTTTCTGGATAGTAACTATGAACTTTAGAGTTCGGAATGAATTCTGACATATAACATTTTGTTTCTCTGTTGGCAAACGCTAATTGGATTCACATGAAGAAACAACAGGTACACATTCGAATTTTCAGAGTAAAATGCAAAAAATCCAGGTTCAGAATGATATTTGTTTGTGAACATGTCAATGAATCCACTTGCCCAAGAAACAGACTTTGCTTTTCTGCAAAACCAGATTGATTCTGCTTCTCTGTGTCCTTTGCACAAGAATTTCACATGAGGTTGTCCAGATAGGTCTGGATCTAACCAGAAATATCGGTTCTGTTGTAGCTAAACGAATATCAGCCAGCATACATGAGTTCTGTATCGGAGGTGTGGAACAAAGCAGTTAGGAAGGGTTCCGTAGCCTGGGAGTAGGCATTCTCAATATACGGGATTTCTGTAGCCTCTCTATAGGAAACACAGCTTATGGTCTGTCTGCATAATGGATGCAGAGAGATTCAGTTCACAGGAGATGTGTATGCTAGCGGAGTACAAAGCTGTTTCCGCGGTCTGTAGCACTGGAATAGGTATACAGAATATGCGTGATTTCGGTAGCCTTAGTGTATGTGAGAGAGCATATAGGAGTTCTGTAACCTGAGTGTAGTGATTTTAGCATACTTGAGTTCTGCATCGGACGTGTGGATCGAACCAGTTAAGAAGGGTTCTGTAGCCTGGGTGTAGGCATTCGCAATATTCAGAATTTCTGTAGCCCGTCTATAGGAAACGCAGCTTATGGTCGGTCTGCTTTCTGGCTGTAGAGAGATTCAGTTCATGGGAGTTCTGTATGCTAGTGGAGTACAAATCTGTTTAAGCGGGCTGTACCCTGGGAATAGGCATACACAATGTGCGCAATGTCCATAGCCTGAGTGTAGAGACAGACCTTACAGGAGTTCTGTAACCTGAGTTTAGTCAGATGCAGCTTATATGAGTTCTGTATTACAGGTGTGAATGTAAGCAGTTTGGAAGAGTTCTGTAGCCTGGGAGTAGGGATTTGCAATATGCGGGATTTCTGTAGCCTCTCTATAGGAAACGCAGCTTATGGTCGGTCTGCTTCCTGCCTGTAGAGAGATTCAGTTCACGGGATTTCTGTATGCTAGTGGAGTACAAAGCTGTTTCTCTGGTCTATAGCCTGGGAATAAGCATACACAATGTGCGAAATGTCTGTAGCCTGAGTGTAGGAGACAGAGGTTACAGGAGTTCTGTAACCTGAGTTGCATCAGATGCAGCGTACATGAGTTCTTTATCTGAGATACGGATGTAAGCAGTTTAGAAGAGTTCTGTAGCCTGGGAGTAGGCATTTGCAATATGCGGGATTTCTGTAGCCAAACTCTGGGATGTGAATCTTATAGGAATTCTGGATACATGCTGTAGAGAGGTTCAGTTCACGGGATATCTGTATGCTAGTGGAGGACAAAGCTGTTTCTCTGGTCTGTAGCCTGGGAGTAGGCATACACAATGTGCGCAATGTCTGTATCTTTTGACAGAGCTTACAGGAGTTCTGTAACCTGAGTGTAGTGAGGTACAACTTACATGAGTTCTGTATCGGAAGTGTGGTACGAAGCAGTTTGGAAGAGTTCTGTAGCCTGGTAGTAGCCATTCGCAATATGCAGGATTTCTGTAGCCTGACTCTGGGATGTGCAGCTTGTAGGAATTCTGGATACAGGCTGTAGAGAGATTCGGTTCATGTGAGTTCTGTATGCTAGTGGAGTGCAAAGCTGTTTCAGCATTCTGTAGCCTGGGAATAGGCTTACACAATATGCGCAATTTTGGTAGCCTGAGTGTAGGAGAGAGAGTGTACAGAAGTTCTGTAACCTGAGTGTAGTGATTTACAGCATACATGAGTTCTGTATCGGAGGTGTGGAACGAAGCAGTTCGGAAGGGTTCCATAGCCTGGGAGTAGGCATTCACAATATGCTGGATTTTTTTAGCCTGTCTATAGGTAATGGAGCTTATGGTCATTCTGCTTCATGGCTGTAGAGAGATTCAGTTCACGGGATTATTGTTTGCTAGTGGAGTACAAAGCTGTTTCTGTGGTCTGTATCCTGGGAATAGGCATACACAATGTGCGCAATGTCTGTAGCCTGAGTGTAGCAGTAGAGCTTACAGGAGTTCTGCAACCTGAGTTGCGTCAGATGCAGCGTACATGAGTTCTGTATCGGAGGAGTGGATGTATGCAATTTGGAAGAGTTCTGTAGCCTTGGCGTAGGGATTTGCAATATGCGGGATTCCTGTAGCCTGACTGTAGCAATGCGCAGCTTACGGGTGTTCTGCATCCTGGCTGTAGAGAGATGCAGTTCATGGGATTTCGGTATGCTAGTGGAGTGCAAAGCTGTTTCAGTGTTTTGTAGCCTGGGAATAGGATGACACCATGTTCGCAATGTCTGTATTCTTAGACAGAGCTTACAGGAGTTCTGTAACCTGAGTGTAGTGAACTGCAGCTTACATGTGTTCTGTGTCTGAGCTGTGTAACGAAACAGTGTGTAAGAGTTCTGTAGCCTGGTAGTATGGATTCACAATATGCGGGATTTCTGTAGCCTCTCTATAGGAAACGCAGCTATAGGCATGCTGGATACAAGCTCTAGAGAGATTCAGTTCATGGGAGTTCTGTATGCTAGTAGAGTGCAAAGCTCTTTCAGTGTTCTTTAGCCTGGGAATATGCTTACACAATGTATGCAATTTCGGTAGCCTGAGTGTAAGAGAGAGAGCATACAGGAGTTCTGTAACCTGAGTGTAGTGATTTACAACATACATGAGTTCTGTATCAGAGGTGTGGAACCAAACATTTAGGAAGGGTTCTGTAGCCTGGGTGTAGGTATTCGCAATATGCGGGATTTCTGTAGCCACTGTATAGGAAATACAGCTAATGGTCGGTCTGCTTCCTGGCTGTAGAGTGATTCATTTCACGGAGTTCTGTATGCTAGTGGAGTACAAAGCTGTTTCAGCTGTCTGTAGCCTGCGAGTAGGCATTCACAATGTGCTCAATGTCGGTAGCCTGAGTGTAGGAGACAGAGCTTACAGGAGTTCTGTAACCTGAGTTTCGTCAGATGCAGCATACATGAGTTCTGTATCAGAGGTGTGAATGTAAGCAGTTTGGAAGAGTTCTTTAGCCTTGGAGTAGGGATTTGCAATATGCGGGATTTCTGTAGCCTGACCCTGGGATGTGCAGCTTATAGGAATTCTGGAAACAGGCTGCAGAGAGATTCAGTTCACGGGAGTTTCGTATGCTAATGGAGTGCAAACCTGTGTCAGAGTTTTGTTGCCTGGGATTAGGATGACACCATGTGCGCAATGTCTGTATCCTTAGACAGAGCTTACAGGAGTTCTGTAACCTGAGTGTAGTGAGGTGCAGCTTACAAGTGTTCTGTATCGGAGGTGTGGGTGTAAGCTGTTTGGAAGAGTTCTGTGGCCTGGGTGTAGGCATTCGCAATATGCGGGATTTTTGTAGCCTGACTCTGGGATGTTCTGATTATAGGAATTCTGGATACAGGCTGTAGAGAGACTGAGTTTATGGGAGTATTGTATGCTAGTGGAGTGCAAAGCTGTTTCAGCATTCTGTAGCCTGGCAATAGGCTTACACAATGTGTGCAATTTCGGTAGCCTGAGTGTAGGAAAGAGAGCGTATAGGAGTACTGCAACCTGAGTTTAGTGATTCACAACATACATGAGTTCTTTATTGAATGAGTGGAACAAAGCAGTTTGGAAGAGTTCAGTAGCCTGGGAGGAGGCATTCGGAATATGCAGGATTTCTGTCGCCTGACTCTGGGATGTGCAGCTTATAGGAATTCTGGATACAGGCTGTATCGAGATTCAGTTCATGAGAGTTCTGTATGCTAGTGGAGTACAAAGCTGTTTCAGCATTCTGTAGACTGGGAATAGCAATATGCGCAATGTCTGTAGCCTGAGTGTAGCAGACAGAGCTTACAGGTGTTTTATAACCTGAGTTTAGTAAGGGTAGCGTACATGAGTTCTGTATCTGAGCTGTGGAACGCAGCAGTTTGGAAGAGTTCTGTAGCCTGGGAGTAGGGATTCCCAATATGTGGGATTTCTGTAGCCTGACTCTAGGATGCGCAGCTTATGGGCATTCTGCGTCCTGGCTTTAGAGAGATGCAGTTCACGGGAATTCTGTATGCTAATGGAGTGCAATGCTATTTCAGAGTTCTGTTGCCTGGGAATAGGATGACACCATGTGCGCAATGTCTGAATCCTTAGACAGAGCTTACAGGAGTTTTCTAACCTGAATGTATTGAATGCAGCTTACATGATTTCTCTATCGGATGTGTAACAAAGCATTTTGGAAGAGTTCTGTAGACTGGGAGTAGTCATTCGCAATATGCGTGATTTATGTAGCTTGATTCTGCGATGTGCAGCTTATAGGAATTCTCGATAGAGGCTGCAGAGTGATTCAGTTCACGGGAGTTCTGTATGCTAGTGGAGTGCAAAGCTGTTTCAGCATTCTGTAGCATAGGAATAGGACTACACAATGTGTGCAATTTTGGTAGCCTGAGTACAGGATTCAGAGAGTACAGGAGTTCTGTAACCTGAGTGTAGTGATTTACAGCATACATCAGTTCTGTATCGGAGGTGTGAAACGAAGCAGTTAGGAATCATTCAGTAGCCTGGGAGTAGGCCTTCGCAATATGCGGGATTTCTGTAGCCTCTTATAGGAAACGCAGCTTATGGTCGGTCTGCTTTCTGGCTATAGACTGATTCAGTTCACTGGAGTTCTGAATGCTGGTGGAGTGGAATGTTATATCAGCAGTCTGTAGCCTGGGAATAGGCATTCACAATGTGCACAATGTCCATAGCCTTAGTGTAGGAGACAGAGCTTACAGGAGTTCTGTAACCTGAGTGTAGTCAGATGCAGCTCACATGAGTTCTGTATTACAGGTGTGGAACGAAGCAGTTTGGAAGAGTTCTGTAGCCTGGGAGTAGGCATTCGCAATATGCGGGATTTCTGTAGCCAAACTCTGGGATGTGAATCTTATAGGAATTCTGGATACATGCTGTAGAGAGGTTCAGTTCATGGGATTTCTGTATGCTAGTGGAGGACAAAGCTGTTTCTGGTCTGTAGCCTGGGAGTAGGCATACACAATGTGCGCAATGTCTGTATCCTTAGACAGAGCTTACAGGAGTTCTGTAAGCTGAGTGTGGTGAGGTACAACTTACATGAGTTCTGTATCTGAGGTGTGTTACGGAGCAGTTTGGAAGAGTTCTGTAGCCTGGGAGTAGCCATTCGCAATATGCGGGATAACTGTAGCCTGACTCTGGGATGTGCAGCTTATAGGAATTCTGGATACAGGCTGTAGAGAGATTCGGTTCATGTGAGTTCTGTATGCTAGTGGAGTGCAAAGCTCTTTCAGCATTCTGTAGCCTGGGAATAGGCTTACACAATGTGCGCAATTTCGGTAGCCTAAGTGTAGGAGAGAGAGTGTACAGAAGTTCTGTAACCTGAGTGTAGTGATTTACAGCATACATGAGTTCCGTATCGGAGGTGTGGAATGAAGCAGTTCGGAAGGGTTCCGTAGCCTGGGAGTTGGCATTCACAATATGCGGGATTTTTGTAGCCTGTCTATAGGAAATGGAGCTTATGGTCATTCTGCTTCATGGCTGTAGAGAAATTCAGTTCACGGGTTTTCTGTTTGCTAGTGGAGTACAAAGCTGTTTCTGTGGTCTGTATCCTGGGAATAGGCATACACAATGTGCGCAATGTCTGTAGCCTGAGTGTAGCAGTAGAGCTTACAGGAGTTCTGCAACCTGAGTTGTGTCAGATGCATCGTACATGAGTTCTGTATCAGAGGAGTGGATGTAAGCAATTTGGAAGAGTTCTGTAGCCTTGGCGTAGGGATTTGCAATATGCGGGATTGCTGTAGCCTGACTGTAGCAATGCGCAGCTTACGGGTGTTCTGCATCCTGGCTGTAGAGAGATGCAGTTCATGGGAGTTTGGTATGCTAGTGGAGTGCAAAGCTGTTTCAGTGTTTTGTAGCCTGGGAATAGGATGACACCATGTTCGCAATCTCTGTATCCTTAGACAGAGCTTACAGGAGTTCTGTAACCTGAGTGTAGTGAACTGCAGCTTACATGTGTTCTGTGTCTGAGCTGTGTAACGAAACAGTGTGTAAGAGTTCTGTAGCCTGGTAGTATGGATTCACAATATGCGGGATTTCTGTAGCCTCTCTATAGGAAACGCAGCTATAGGCATGCTGGATACAAGCTCTAGAGAGATTCAGTTCATGGGAGTTCTGTATGCTAGTAGAGTGCAAAGCTCTTTCAGTGTTCTTTAGCCTGGGAATATGCTTACACAATGTATGCAATTTCGGTAGCCTGAGTGTAAGAGAGAGAGCATACAGGAGTTCTGTAACCTGAGTGTAGTCATTTACAACATACATGAGTTCTGTATCAGAGGTGTGGAACCAAGCAGTTAGGAAGGGTTCTGTAGCCTGGGTGTAGACATTCGCAATATGCGGGATTTCTTTAGCCACTCTATAGGAAATGCAGCTTATGGTCGGTCTGCTTCCTGGCTGTAGAGTGATTCATTTCACGGAGTTGTGTATGCTAGTGGAGTACAAAGCTGTTTCAGCTGTCTGTAGCCTGCGAGTAGGCATACATAATGTGCTCAATGTCTGTTTCCTGAGTGTAGGAGACAGAGCTTACAAGAGTTCTGTAACCTAAGTTTCATCAGATGCAGCGCACATGAGTTCTGTATCAGAGGTGTAGATGTAAGCAGTTTGGAAGTGTTCTGTAGCCTGGGAGTAGGGATTTGCAATATGTGGGATTTCTGTAGCCTGACCGTGGGATGTGCAGCTTATAGGAATTCTGGAAACAGGCTGCATAGAGATTCA
Organism: Sylvilagus floridanus; assembly: GCA_949820135.1. NCBI lineage: Eukaryota > Metazoa > Chordata > Mammalia > Lagomorpha > Leporidae > Sylvilagus > Sylvilagus floridanus. Next base: position 28,501,418 of record OX463228.1, read on the forward strand.
GTTCACGGGAGTTCTGTATGCTAGTGGAGTACAAAGCTGTTTCAGCGGTCTGAAGCCTGGGAATAGGCATACACAATGTGCGCAATGTCTGTATCCTGAATGTAGGAGATAGTGCTTACGGGAGTTCTGTAACCTGAGTTTTTCAGATGCAGTGTACATGAGTTCTGTATGGGAGGTGTGGATGTAAGCAGTTTGGAAACGTTCTGTAGCCTGTCAGTAGGCATTCGCAATATGAGGGATTACTGTTGAGTGTCTATAGGAAACGCTGCTTATGGTCGGTCTGCTTTCTGGCTGTAGAGAGATTCAGTTCACGGGGGTTCTGTAAGCTAGTGGAGTACAAAGCTGTTTCAGCGGGCTGTACCCTGGGAATAGGCATACACAATGTGCGCAATGTCCATAGCCTGAGTGTAGGAGATAGAGTTTACAGGAGTTCTGTAACCTGAGTGTAGTCAAATGCAGCTTATATGAGTTCTGTATTACAGGTGTGGATGTAAGCAGTTTGGAAGAGTTCTGTAGCCTGGGTGTAGGCATTCACAATATGCGGGATTTCTCTAGCCTCTCTATAGGAAACGCAGCTTATGGTTGGTCTGCTTCCCTCCTGTAGAGAGATTCAGTTCACGGTAGTTCTGTATGCTAGTGGAGTACAAAGCTGTTTCAGCGGGCTGTAGCCTGGGAATAAGCATACACAATGTGCGAAATGTCTGTAGCCTGAGTGTAGGAGACAGAGGTTACAGGAGTTCTGTAACCTGAGTTGCGTCAGATGCAGCGTACATGAGTTCTTTATCTGAGATATGGATGTAAGCAGTTTAGAAGAGTTCTGTAGCCTGGGGGTAGGCATTCGCAATATGCGGGATTTCTGTAGCCAAACTCTGGGATGTGAATCTTATAGGAATTGTGGATACATGCTGTAGAGTGGTTCAGTTCACGGGATTTCTGTATGCTAGTGGAGGACAAAGCTGTTTCTCTGGTCTGTAGCCTGGGAATAGGCATACTCAATGTGCACAATATTTGTATCCTTAGACAGAGCTTACAGGAGTTCTGTAACCTGAGTGTAGTGAGGTACAACTTACATGAGTTCTGTATCGGAAGTGTGGTACGAAGCAGTTTGGAAGAGTTCTGTGGCCTGGGAGTAGCCATTCGCAATATGCAGGATTTCTGTAGCCTGACTCTGGGATGTGCAGCTTATAGGAATTCTGGATACAGGCTGTAGAGAGATTCGGTTCATGTGAGTTCTGTATGCTAGTGGAGTGCAAAGCTGTTTCAGCATTATGTAGCCTGGGAATAGGCATACACAATGTGCACCATGTCTGTAGCCTGAGTGTGGCAGTAGAGCTTACAGGAGTTCTGTAACCTGAGTTGCGTCAGATGCAACGTACATGAGTTCTGTATCGGAGGTGTGGATGTAAGCAATTTGGAAGAGTTCTGTAGCCTTGGCGTAGGATTTGCAATATGCGGGATTGCTGTAGCCTGACTGTAGCAATGCGCAGCTTACGGGTGTTCTGCATCCTGGCTGTAGAGAGATGCAGTTCATGGGAGTTCTATATGCTAGTGGAGTACAAAGCTGTTTCAGCATTCTGTAGACTGGGAATAGCCATACGCAATGTGCGCAATGTCTGTAGCCTGAGTGTAGCAGACAGAGCTTACAGGAGTTCTATAACCTGAGTTTAGTAAGGGTAGTGCACATGAGTTCTATATCTGAGGTGTGGAACGCAGCAGTTTGTAAGAGTTCTGCAGCCTGGGAGTAGGCATTCGCAATGTTCGGGATTTCTGTAGCCTGACTCTGTGATGTGCAGCTTATATGAATTCTGGATACAGGCTGTAGAGAGATTCAGTTCATGGGAGTTCTGTATGCTAGTGGAGTGCAAAGCAGTTTCAGTGGTCTTTAGCCTGGGAATAGTCATACACAATATGCACAATATATGTAGCCTGAGTGTAGGAGACAGAGCTTACAGGAGTTCTGTAACCTGAGTTTAGTGATTTAGAACATACACGAGTTCTCCATCGGAGGTGTGGATCGAAGCAGTTAGGAAGGGTTCTGTAGCCTCGATGTAGGCATTCGCAATATGTGGGATTCTGTAGCCTGACTATAGGAAACGCAACCTATTATCCATCTGCTTCCTGGCTTTAGAGAGATTCAGTTCACATGAGTTCTGTATGCTAGTGGAGTACAAAGCTGTTTCAGCGGTCTGTATCCTGGGAGTAAGCATACACAATGTATGCAATGTCCATAGCCTGAGTGTAGGAGACAGAGCTTACAGGAGTTGTGTAACCTGAGTGTAGTCAGATGCAGCTTATATGAGTTCTATATTAAAGGTGTGGAACGAAGCAGTTTGGAAGAGTTCTGTAACCTGGGAGTAGGGATTCGCAACATGCGGGATTTCTGTAGCCTGTCTTAGTAAACGCAGCTTATGGTCGGTCTGCTTCCTGGCTGTAGAATATTCAGTTTTCAGGAGTTCTTTATGCTAGTGGAGTACAAAGCTGTTTTAGCGGTCTGTAGCCTTGGAATAGGCATACACAATGTGGACAATGTCTGTAGCCTGAGTGTAGGAGACAAAGCTTACAGGAGTTCTGTAACCTGAGTTTAGTCAGATCCAGCGTACATGAGTTCTGTATTGGAGGTGTGGATGTAAGCTCTTTGTAAGATTTTTGTAGCCTGGGAGTAGGGATTCGCAATATGCGGGATTTCTGTAGCCTGACTCTAGAATGCGCAGCTTATGGACATTCTGCGTCCTGGATGTAGAGAGATTCATTTTTCGGGAGTTCTGTATGCTAGTGGAGTTCAATGCTATTTTAGAGTTCTGTTGCCTGGGAATAGGATGACAGCATGTGTGCAATGTATATATCCTTAGACAGAGCTTACAGGAGTTCTGTAACCTGAGTTTATTGAATGCAGCTTACATGATTTCTCTATCGAATGTGTAAAAAAGCAGTTTGGAAGAGTTCTGAAGCCTGGGATTTGGGATTCGCAATGTGCGGGATTTCTATAGCCTGACTCTGGGATGTGCAGCTTATAGGAATTCTGGATAAAGGCTGCAGAGATATTAAGTTCATGGGATTTTTGTATGCTAGTGGAGTGCAAAGCTGTTTCAGTGTTCTGTAGCCTTGGAATAGGCTTACACAATGTGCGCAATTTCTGTAGCCTGAGTATAGCATTCAGAGTGTACAGGAGTTGTGTAACCAGAGTGTAGTGATTCACAGCATACATGAGTACAGTATCAGAGGTGTGGAAAAAAGCAATTAGGAAGGGTTCTGTATCCTGTGAGTAGGCATTTGCAATATGCAGGATTTCTGTAGCCAGTCTGTCGCAAGTGCAGCTTAAGGTTGGTCTGCTTCTGGCTGTAGAGAGATTCAGTTCTCGGGAGTTCTGTATGCTAGTGGAGTACAAAGCTGTTTCAGCATTCTGTAGCCTGGGAATAGGCATACACAATGTGCGCAATGTCTTTAGCCTGAGTGTAGTAGACAGTCTAACAGGAGTTCTGTACCCGGAGTTTAGTCAGATGCAGCGTACATGAGTTCTGTATCGGAGATGTGGATGTAAGCTCTTTATAAGAGTTCTGTAGCCTGGGAGTAGGGATTCGTAATATGCGTGATTTCTGTAGCCAGACTGTAGGATGTGCAGCTTATGGGCGTTCTGCGTCCTGGCTGTAGAGCTATGCAGTACAAGAGAGTTGTGTATGCTAGTGGAGTGCAATGCTATTTCAGAGTTCTGTTGCCTGGGAGTAGGATGACACCATGTGCGCAATGTCTATATCCTTAGACAGAGCTTACAGGAGTTCTGTAACCTGAGTGTAGTGAGGTGCAGCTTATATGAGTTCTGTATCTGAGGTGCGTAAAAAAAAGCAATTTGTAAGAGTTCTGTAGCCTGGGAGTAGGCACTCACGATATGCGGGATTTCTGTAGCCTGACTCAGGGATGTGCATCTTATAGGAATTCTTGATACAGGCTGTAGAGAGATTCAGTTCACGGGAGTTCTGTATGCTAGTGGAGTACAAAGGTGTTTCAGCAGTCTGTAGCCTGGGAATAGGCATACACAATGTGCAAAATGTCTCTATCCTGAGTGTAGGAGACAGAGCTTACAGGAGTTCTGTAACCTGAGTTTAGTCAAGTGTAGCGTACATGAGTTTTGTATCTGAGGTGTGGATTGAAGCAGTTTGTAAGAGTTCTGTAGCCTGGGAGTAGGCATTCGCAATATGTGGGATTTCTGTAGCCTGTCTATAGGATATGCAGTTTATGGTCGGTCTGATTCCTGGTTATAGAGAGATTCAGCTCAAGGGAGTTCTGTATGCTAGTGGAGTACAAAGCTGTTTCAGCGGTCTGTAGCCTGGGAATAGGCATACACAATGTGCGCAATGTCTGTAGCCTGAGTGTAGGAGACAGAGCGTAAAGGAGTTCTGTAACCTGAGTGTAGTGATTTAGAGCATACATGAATTCCCCATCGGAGGTGTGGATCGAAGCAGTTAGGAAGGGTTCTGTAGCTTCGAAGTAGGCATTCGAAATATGTGGGATTACTGTAGCCTGTCTATAGGAAACGCTTCTTATGATCAGTTTGCTTCCAGGCTTTAGAGAGATTCAGTTCACGTGAGTTCTGTATGCTAGTGGAGTACAAAGCTGTTTCAGCGGTCTGTAGCCTGGGAGTAGGCATACACAATGTGCGCAATGTCCATAGCCTGAGTGTAGGAGACGGAGCTTACAGTAGTTGTGCAACCTGAGTGTAGTCAGATGCAGCTTATATGAGTTCTATATTAAAGGTGTGGAACGAAGCAGTTTGGAAGAGTTCTGTAGCCTGGGAGTAGGGATTCGCAACATGCGGGATTTCTGTAGCCTGTCTATAGGAAACGCAGCTTATGGTCGGTCTGCTTCCTGGCTGTAGAGAGATTCAGTTCACGGGAGTTCTGTATGCTAGTGGAGTACAAAGCTGTTTCAGGGGTCTGTAGCCTGGGAAAAGGCATACACAATGTGCACAATGTCTGTATCCTGGGTGTAGGAAACAGCCTTACAGGAGTTCTGTAACCTGAGTATAGTCAGATGCAGCATACATGAGTTCTGTATCAATGGTGTGGATGTATGCTCTTTGTAAGAGTTCTGTAGACTGGGATTAGGCATTCGCAATATGCGGGATTTCTGTAGCCTAAGTCTATGATGCGCAGCTTATGGGCGTTCTGCGTCCTGGCTGTAGAGCTATGCAGTTCAAGAGAGTTCTGTATGCTAGTGGAGTGCAATGCTATTTCAGAGTTCTGTTGTCTGGGAATACGATGACACCATGTGCACAATATCTATATCCTTAGACAGAGCTTACAGGAGTTCTGTAACCTGAGTGTAGTGAGGCAGCTTATATGAGTTCTGTATCTGAGGTGTGTAAAAAAGCACTTTGTAAGTGTTCTGTTCCTGCTAGTAGGGATTCACAATATGTGGGATTTCTGTAGCCGGACACAGGGTTGTGCAGCTTATAGGAATTCTGGATACATGCTGTAGAGAGATTCAGTTCACGGGAATTCTGTATGCTAGTGGAGTACAAAAGTGTTTCAGCGGTCTGTAGCCTGGGCATAGGCATAGACAATGTGTGCAATGTCTGTAGCATGAGTGTAGGAGACAGAGCTTACAGGAGTTCTGTAACCTGAGTTTAGTCAAGTGCTGCGTACATGAGTTCTGTATCTGAGGTGTGGAACGAAGTAGTTTGTAAGAGTTCTATAGCCTGTGAGTAGGCATTCGCAATATGCGGGATTTATGTATCCTGTCTACAGGATACGCAGCTTATGGTCGGTCTGCTTCTGGCTGTAGAGAGATTCAGTTCCGGGAGTTCTGTACACTAGTGGAGTACAAAGCTGTTTCAGCGTTCTGTAGCCTGGGAATAGGCATACACAATGTGCGCAATGTCTGTAGCATGAGTGTAGGAGACAGCCTTACAGGAGTTCTGTAACCTGAGTTTAGTCAGATGCAGTGTGCATGAGTTCTGCATCGGAGGTGTGGATGTAAGCTCTTTGTAAGAGTTCTGTAGCCTGGGAGTAGGCATTCGCAATATGCGTGATTTCTGTAGCCTAACTCTAGGATGTGCAGCTTATGGGCGTTCTGCGTCCTGGCTGTAGAGCTATGCAGTTCAAGTGAGTTCTGTATGCTAGTGGAGTGCAATGCTACTTCAGAGTTCTGTTGTCTGGGAATAGGATGACACAATGTGCGCAATATCTATATCCTTAGACAGAGGTTACAGGAGTTCTGTAACCTGAGTGTAGTGAGGTGCAGCTTGTATGAGTTCTGTATCTGAGGTGTGTAAAAAAAGCAGTTTGTAAGAGTTCTGTAGCCTGGGAGTAGGCATTCGCAATATTCGGGATTTCTGTAGCCTGACTCTGTGATGTGCAGCTTATAGGAATTCTGGATACAGGCAGTAGAGAGATTCAGTTCACGGGAGTTCTGTATGCTAGTTGAGTACAAAGCTGTTTCAGCGGTCTGTAGCCTGGGAATAGGCAACACAATGTGCGCAATGTCTGTAGCCTGAGTGTAGTTGACAGAGTTTTAGGAGTTCTGTAACCTGAGTTTAGTTATATAGAGCATACATGAGTTCCCCATTGGAGGTGTGGAATGAAGCAGTTAGGAAGGGTTCTGTAGCCTCGAAGTAGGCATTCGCAATATGTGGGATTTCTGTAGCCTGTCTATAGAAACGCAGCTTATGATCAGTCTGCTTCATGGCTGTAGAGAGATTCAGTTCACGGGAGTTCTGAATGCCTTTGGAGTACAAAGCTGTTTCGTCGGTGTGTAGACTGGGAAAAGGCATACACAATATTCCAAAGGCCGTAGCCTGAGTGTAAGAGACAGAGCTTACAGGAGTTCTGTAATCTGATTTAGTCAGATGCAGCGTACATGACTTCTGTATAAGAGGTGTGGATGTAAGCAGTTTGGAAGAGTTCTGTAGCCTGGGAGTAGGGATTCACAATATGCGGAATTTCTGTAGCCTGACTCTAGGATGCGGTGCTTATTGTCATTCTGCGTGCTGACTGTAGAGAGATTCAGTTCATGGGAGTTCTGTATGCTAGTGGAGCACAATGCAATTTCAGAGTGCTGTTGCCTAAAATAGGATGACACAATGTGTGCAATGTCTGTATCGTTAGACAGAGCTTACAGGAGTTCTGTAACCTGAGTGTAGTCAGATGCAGCATACGTGATTTCTGTATTACAGGTGTGGAATGAGCAGTTTGGAAGAGTTCTGTATCCTGGGAGTAGGGATTCGCAATATGCGGGATTTCTGTAGCCTGTCTATAGGAAACGCAGAATATGGTCGGTCTGCTTCCTGGCTGTAGAGAGATTCAGTTTACGGGAGTTCTGTATGCTAGTGGAGAGCAAAGCTGTTCTCCGTTTTGTAGCCTGGGAATAGGCTTACACAATGTGTGCAAATTCGGTAGCCTGAGTGTAGGAGAGAGAACATACAGGAGTTCTATAACCTGAGTGTAGTCATTTACAACATACATGAATTCTGTGTCGGAGGTGTGAATCGATGCACTTAGGAAGGGTTCTCTAGCCTGGGAGTAGGCATTCACAATATGCGGAATTTCTGTTGCCTGGGAATTGGTTGACACAACGTGCACAATGTCTGTATCCTTAGGCAGAGCTTACAGGAGTTCTGTAACCTGAGTGTAGTGAGGTGCAGCTTACATGAGTTCTGTATTGGAGGTGTGTAATGCAGCAATTTGTAAGAGTTCTGTGTCCTGGGAGTAGGGAATCGCAACATGCAGGATTTCTGTAGCCTGTCTACAGCAAAAGCAGCTTATGGTCCGTCTGCTTCATGGCTGTAGAGAGATTCAGTTCACGGGAGTTCTGTATGCTGGTGGAGTACAAAGCTGTTTCAGTGGTCTGTAGCCTCAGAATAGGCAGACACAATGTGCGCAATGTCTGTAGCCTGATTGTAGGCGACAGAGTTTACAGAAGTTCTGTAATCTGAGTTTAATCAGATGCAGCTTATATCAGTTCTGTATTACAGGTATGGAACGAAGCAGTTTGTAAGAGTTCTGTAGCCTGGGAGTAGGCATTCGCAATTTGCGGATTTTTGTAGCCTACACTAGGATGCGCAGCTTATGGGCGTTCTGCGTCCTGGCTGTAGAGAGATGCAGTTCATGGGAGTTCTGTATGCTAGTGGAGTGCAATGCTATTTCAGAGTTCTGTTTCCTGGGAATAGGATGACACAATGTGCGCAATGTCTGTATCCTTAGACAGAGGTTACAGGAGTTCTATAACCTGAGTGTATTTATTTACAACATACATGAATTCTTTATCGGACTTGTGCATCGAAGCATTTAGGAAGGGTTCTGTAGCCTGGCAGTAGGGATTCTCAAAATGCAGGATTTCTGTAGCCTGACTCTGGGATGTGCAGCTTATTGGATTTCTGGATACAGGCTGTAGAGAGATTCAGTTCATGGGAGTTCTGTATGCTAGTAGAGTGCAAAGCTGTTTCAGCATTCTGTAGCCTGGGAATACGCTTAAACAATGTGTGCAATTTCGGTAGCTTGAGTGTAGGAGAGAGAGCCTACAGGAGTTCTGTACCCTGAGTGTAAGGATTTACAGCATACATGAATTCTGTATCGGAGGTGTGAATCTAAGCAGTTAGGAACGTTCTGTAGCCTGAGAGTAGGGATTCGCAATATGCGGGATTTCTGTAGCCTGACTCTAGGATGAGCAGCTTATTGGCGTTCTGCATCGTGGCTGTAGTGAGATGCAGTTTCCGGGAGTTTTGTATGCTAGTGGAGTGCAATGCTATTTCAGAGTTCTGTTGCCTGGGAATAGGATGACAAAATATGCGCAAAGTCTGCATCCTTAGACAGAGCTTACAGGAGTTCTTTAACCTGCGTGTAGTGAGGTGCAGCTTACATGAGTTCTGTATTGGAGGTGTGTAATGAAGCAGTTTGTAAGAGTTCTGTAGCCTGGGAGTAGGCATTCACAATATGCGGGATTTCTGTAGCCTGACTCTGGGATGTGCAGGTTATAGGAATTCTGGATACAGGCTATAGAAATTCAGTATATGGGAGTTCTGTATGCTAGTGGAGTGCAAAGCTGTTTCAGCGGTCTGTAGCCTGGGAATACGCTTACACAATGTGCACAGTTTCGATGGCTTGAGTTTAGGAGAGAGAGCGTACAGGAGTTCTGTATCCTGAATGTAGTGATTTACTGCATACATGAGTTTTTATTGGAGGTGTGAATCGAAGCAGTTAGGAAGGGTTCTGTAGCCTAGGAGTAGGAATCCGCAATATGTGGGATTTCTATAGCCTGTCTATAGGAAACGCAGCTTATGTTCGGTCTGCTTCCTGGCTGTAGAGAGATTCAGTTCAAGGGGGTTCTGTATGCTAGTGGAGTACAGAGCTGTTTCATCGGTCTGTAGCCTGGGAATAGGCATTCACATTGTGCGCATGTCTGTAGCCTGAGTGTAGGAGACAGAGCTTACAGGAGTTCTGTAACCTCAGTTTAGTGAGATGCAGCTTAAATGAGTTCTGTATTACAGTTGTTGTACGAAGCAGTTTGGAAGAGTTCTGTAGCCTGGGAGTAGGCATTCGCAAAATGCGGGATTTCTGTAGCCTGACTCTGGGATTTGCAGCTTATGGAATTCTGGATACAGGCTGTAGAGAGATTCAGATCATGGGTGTTCTGTATCCTAATGGAGTACAAAGATGTTTCAGTGTTCTGTAGCCTGGGAATTCGCTTACACAATGTGCGTGATTTCGCTAGCCTGAATGTAGGTGAGAGATCGTAGTGGAGTTCTGTTACCTAGGTGTAGTTATTTACAGAATACATGAGTTCTGCATTGGCGGTGTGGATCGAAGCAGTTAGGAAGGGTTCTGTAGCCTGGGAGTAGGCATTCACAATATGCGGGATATCTGTAGCCTGTCTATAGGAAACACAGCTTATGGTCGGTCTGCTTCCTGGCTTTAGAGAGATTCAGTTCACAGGAGTTCTGTATGCTAGTGCAGTACAAAGCTGTTTCAGCGGTCTGTAGCCTGGGAATAGGCATACACCATGTGCTCCCTGTCCTTAGCCTGAGTGTAAGAGACAGAGGTTACAGGAATTCTGTAACCTGAGTTCAGTCAGATGCAGCGTACATGAGTTCTGTATCGGAGGTGTGGATGTAAGCAGTGTGGAAGAGTTCTGTAGCCTGGGAGTAGGGATTGGCAATATGCGGGATTGCTGTAGCCTGACTCCAGGATGCGCAGCTTATGGACGTTCTGCGTCCTGGCTGTAGAGAGATGCAGTTCACGGGTGTTCTGTATGCTAGTGGATTGAAAGGATATTTGAAAGTTCTGTTGCCTGGGAATAGGATGACACAATATGCGCAATGTCTATATCCTTAGACAGAGCTTATAGGAGTTGTGTAAATTGAGTTTAGTGAGGTGCAGCTTACATGAGTTCTGTGTTACAGGTGTGGAACGAAGTAGTTTGTAGGAGTTCTGTAGCCTGGGAGTATGAATTCACAATATACGGGATTTCATTATCCTTACTCTGGGATGTGCATGTTATAGGAATTCTGGATACAGGCTGTAGAGAGTCAGTTCGTGGGAGTTCTGTATGCTAGTGGAGTGCAAAGCTGTTTCAGCAGTCTGTAACCTGGGACTACGCTTACACAATGTGTGCAATTTGGGTAGCCTGAGTGTAGGAGAGAGAATGTACAGGAGTTTGGTAACCAGAGGGTAGTTATTTACAGCATACATGAGTTCCAAAATGGAGTTGTGGACTGAAGCAGTTTGGAAGAGTTCTGTAGTCTGGGAGTAGGCATTCGTAATATGCGGGATTTCTGTAGTTGTCTATAGGAAAAGCAGCCTACGGTCGATCTGCTTCCTGGCTGTAGAGAGATTCAGTTCACGGGGTTTCTGTATGCTAGTGTAGCACAAAGCTGTTTCAGTTGTCTTTAGCCTGGGAATAGCATACACAATGTGTGCAATGTCTGTAGCCTGAGTGTAGGAGAGAGAGTTTACAGGAGGTCTGTAACCTGAGTGTAGTCAGATGCAGCGTGCATGAGTTCTGTGTTTCAGGTGTGGAACGAAGCAGTTTCTAAGAGTTCTGTAGCCTGGGAGTAGGCATTCACAATATGCGGGATTTCTGTAGACTGACTCTGGGATGTGCAGGTTTTAGGAATTCTGGATAAATGCTGTAGAGAGATGCAGTTCACGTGGTTCTCTATGCTAGTGGAGTGCAAAGCTGTTTCAGCGGTCTGTAGCCTGGGAATACGCTTGCACAATGTGCACAGTTTCGTTGGCTTGAGTGTAGGAGAGAGAGCATACAGGAGTTCTGTATCCTGAATGTAGTAATTTACTGCATACATGAGTTTTTATTGGAGGTGTGAATCGAAGCAGTTAGGAAGGGTTCTGTAGCCTAGGAGTAGGAATCCGCAATATGTGGGATTTCTATAGCCTGTCTATAAGAAACGCAGCTTATGTTCGGTCTGCTTCCTGGCTGTAGAGAGATTCAGTTCAAGGGGGTTCTGTATGCTAGTGGAGTACAGAGCTGTTTCATCGGTCTGTAGCCTGGGAATAGGCATTCACATTGTGCGCATGTCTGTAGCCTGAGTGTAGGAGACAGAGCTTACAGGAGTTCTGTAACCTCAGTTTAGTGAGATGCAGCTTAAATGAGTTCTGTATTACAGTTGTTGTACGAAGCAGTTTGGAAGAGTTCTGTAGCCTGGGAGTAGGCATTCGCAAAATGCGGGATTTCTGTAGCCTGACTCTGGGATTTGCAGCTTATGGAATTCTGGATACAGGCTGTAGAGAGATTCAGATCATGGGTGTTCTGTATCCTAATGGAGTACAAAGATGTTTCAGTGTTCTGTAGCCTGGGAATTCGCTTACACAATGTGCGTGATTTCGCTAGCCTGAATGTAGGTGAGAGATCGTAGTGGAGTTCTGTTACCTAGGTGTAGTTATTTACAGAATACATGAGTTCTGCATTGGCGGTGTGGATCGAAGCAGTTAGGAAGGGTTCTGTAGCCTGGGAGTAGGCATTCACAATATGCGGGATATCTGTAGCCTGTCTATAGGAAACACAGCTTATGGTCGGTCTGCTTCCTGGCTTTAGAGAGATTCAGTTCACAGGAGTTCTGTATGCTAGTGCAGTACAAAGCTGTTTCAGCGGTCTGTAGCCTGGGAATAGGCATACACCATGTGCTCCCTGTCCTTAGCCTGAGTGTAAGAGACAGAGGTTACAGGAATTCTGTAACCTGAGTTCAGTCAGATGCAGCGTACATGAGTTCTGTATCGGAGGTGTGGATGTAAGCAGTGTGGAAGAGTTCTGTAGCCTGGGAGTAGGGATTGGCAATATGCGGGATTGCTGTAGCCTGACTCCAGGATGCGCAGCTTATGGACGTTCTGCGTCCTGGCTGTAGAGAGATGCAGTTCACGGGTGTTCTGTATGCTAGTGGATTGAAAGGATATTTGAAAGTTCTGTTGCCTGGGAATAGGATGACACAATATGCGCAATGTCTATATCCTTAGACAGAGCTTATAGGAGTTGTGTAAATTGAGTTTAGTGAGGTGCAGCTTACATGAGTTCTGTGTTACAGGTGTGGAAAGAAGTAGTGTGTAGGAGTTCTGTAGCCTGGGAGTATGAATTCACAATATACGGGATTTCATTATCCTTACTCTGGGATGTGCATGTTATAGGAATTCTGGATACAGGCTGTAGAGAGTCAGTTCGTGGGAGTTCTGTATGCTAGTGGAGTGCAAAGCTGTTTCAGCAGTCTGTAACCTGGGACTACGCTTACACAATGTGTGCAATTTGGGTAGCCTGAGTGTAGGAGAGAGAATGTACAGGAGTTTGGTAACCAGAGGGTAGTTATTTACAGCATACATGAGTTCCAAAATGGAGTTGTGGACTGAAGCAGTTTGGAAGAGTTCTGTAGTCTGGGAGTAGGCATTCGTAATATGCGGGATTTCTGTAGTTGTCTATAGGAAAAGCAGCCTACGGTCGATCTGCTTCCTGGCTGTAGAGAGATTCAGTTCACGGGGTTTCTGTATGCTAGTGTAGCACAAAGCTGTTTCAGTTGTCTTTAGCCTGGGAATAGCATACACAATGTGTGCAATGTCTGTAGCCTGAGTGTAGGAGAGAGAGTTTACAGGAGGTCTGTAACCTGAGTGTAGTCAGATGCAGCGTGCATGAGTTCTGTATTTCAGGTGTGGAACGAAGCAGTTTCTAAGAGTTCTGTAGCCTGGGAGTAGGCATTCACAATATGCGGGATTTCTGTAGACTGACTCTGGGATGTGCAGGTTTTAGGAATTCTGGATAAATGCTGTAGAGAGATGCAGTTCACGTGGTTCTCTATGCTAGTGGAGTGCAAAGCTGTTTCAGCGGTCTGTAGCCTGGGAATACGCTTGCACAATGTGCACAGTTTCGTTGGCTTGAGTGTAGGAGAGAGAGCGTACAGGAGTTCTGTATCCTGAATGTAGTGATTTACTGCATACATGAGTTTTTATTGGAGGTGTGAATCGAAGCAGTTAGGAAGGGTTCTGTAGCCTAGGAGTAGGAATCCGCAATATGTGGGATTTCTATAGCCTGTCTATAAGAAACGCAGCTTATGTTCGGTCTGCTTCCTGGCTGTAGAGAGATTCAGTTCAAGGGGGTTCTGTATGCTAGTGGAGTACAGAGCTGTTTCATCGGTCTGTAGCCTGGGAATAGGCATTCACATTGTGCGCATGTCTGTAGCCTGAGTGTAGGAGACAGAGCTTACAGGAGTTCTGTAACCTCAGTTTAGTGAGATGCAGCTTAAATGAGTTCTGTATTACAGTTGTTGTACGAAGCAGTTTGGAAGAGTTCTGTAGCCTGGGAGTAGGCATTCGCAAAATGCGGGATTTCTGTAGCCTGACTCTGGGATTTGCAGCTTATGGAATTCTGGATACAGGCTGTAGAGAGATTCAGATCATGGGTGTTCTGTATCCTAATGGAGTACAAAGATGTTTCAGTGTTCTGTAGCCTGGGAATTCGCTTACACAATGTGCGTGATTTCGCTAGCCTGAATGTAGGTGAGAGATCGTAGTGGAGTTCTGTTACCTAGGTGTAGTTATTTACAGAATACATGAGTTCTGCATTGGCGGTGTGGATCGAAGCAGTTAGGAAGGGTTCTGTAGCCTGGGAGTAGGCATTCACAATATGCGGGATATCTGTAGCCTGTCTATAGGAAACACAGCTTATGGTCGGTCTGCTTCCTGGCTTTAGAGAGATTCAGTTCACAGGAGTTCTGTATGCTAGTGCAGTACAAAGCTGTTTCAGCGGTCTGTAGCCTGGGAATAGGCATACACCATGTGCTCCCTGTCCTTAGCCTGAGTGTAAGAGACAGAGGTTACAGGAATTCTGTAACCTGAGTTCAGTCAGATGCAGCGTACATGAGTTCTGTATCGGAGGTGTGGATGTAAGCAGTGTGGAAGAGTTCTGTAGCCTGGGAGTAGGGATTGGCAATATGCGGGATTGCTGTAGCCTGACTCCAGGATGCGCAGCTTATGGACGTTCTGCGTCCTGGCTGTAGAGAGATGCAGTTCACGGGTGTTCTGTATGCTAGTGGATTGAAAGGATATTTGAAAGTTCTGTTGCCTGGGAATAGGATGACACAATATGCGCAATGTCTATATCCTTAGACAGAGCTTATAGGAGTTGTGTAAATTGAGTTTAGTGAGGTGCAGCTTACATGAGTTCTGTGTTACAGGTGTGGAAAGAAGTAGTGTGTAGGAGTTCTGTAGCCTGGGAGTATGAATTCACAATATACGGGATTTCATTATCCTTACTCTGGGATGTGCATGTTATAGGAATTCTGGATACAGGCTGTAGAGAGTCAGTTCGTGGGAGTTCTGTATGCTAGTGGAGTGCAAAGCTGTTTCAGCAGTCTGTAACCTGGGACTACGCTTACACAATGTGTGCAATTTGGGTAGCCTGAGTGTAGGAGAGAGAATGTACAGGAGTTTGGTAACCAGAGGGTAGTTATTTACAGCATACATGAGTTCCAAAATGGAGTTGTGGACTGAAGCAGTTTGGAAGAGTTCTGTAGTCTGGGAGTAGGCATTCGTAATATGCGGGATTTCTGTAGTTGTCTATAGGAAAAGCAGCCTACGGTCGATCTGCTTCCTGGCTGTAGAGAGATTCAGTTCACGGGGTTTCTGTATGCTAGTGTAGCACAAAGCTGTTTCAGTTGTCTTTAGCCTGGGAATAGCATACACAATGTGTGCAATGTCTGTAGCCTGAGTGTAGGAGAGAGAGTTTACAGGAGGTCTGTAACCTGAGTGTAGTCAGATGCAGCGTGCATGAGTTCTGTATTTCAGGTGTGGAACGAAGCAGTTTCTAAGAGTTCTGTAGCCTGGGAGTAGGCATTCACAATATGCGGGATTTCTGTAGACTGACTCTGGGATGTGCAGGTTTTAGGAATTCTGGATAAATGCTGTAGAGAGATGCAGTTCACGTGGTTCTCTATGCTAGTGGAGTGCAAAGCTGTTTCAGCGGTCTGTAGCCTGGGAATACGCTTGCACAATGTGCACAGTTTCGTTGGCTTGAGTGTAGGAGAGAGAGCGTACAGGAGTTCTGTATCCTGAATGTAGTGATTTACTGCATACATGAGTTTTTATTGGAGGTGTGAATCGAAGCAGTTAGGAAGGGTTCTGTAGCCTAGGAGTAGGAATCCGCAATATGTGGGATTTCTATAGCCTGTCTATAAGAAACGCAGCTTATGTTCGGTCTGCTTCCTGGCTGTAGAGAGATTCAGTTCAAGGGGGTTCTGTATGCTAGTGGAGTACAGAGCTGTTTCATCGGTCTGTAGCCTGGGAATAGGCATTCACATTGTGCGCATGTCTGTAGCCTGAGTGTAGGAGACAGAGCTTACAGGAGTTCTGTAACCTCAGTTTAGTGAGATGCAGCTTAAATGAGTTCTGTATTACAGTTGTTGTACGAAGCAGTTTGGAAGAGTTCTGTAGCCTGGGAGTAGGCATTCGCAAAATGCGGGATTTCTGTAGCCTGACTCTGGGATTTGCAGCTTATGGAATTCTGGATACAGGCTGTAGAGAGATTCAGATCATGGGTGTTCTGTATCCTAATGGAGTACAAAGATGTTTCAGTGTTCTGTAGCCTGGGAATTCGCTTACACAATGTGCGTGATTTCGCTAGTCTGAATGTAGGTGAGAGATCGTAGTGGAGTTCTGTTACCTAGGTGTAGTTATTTACAGAATACATGAGTTCTGCATTGGCGGTGTGGATCGAAGCAGTTAGGAAGGGTTCTGTAGCCTGGGAGTAGGCATTCACAATATGCGGGATTTCTGTAGACTGACTCTGGGATGTGCAGTTTTTAGGAATTCTGGATAAATGCTGTAGAGAGATGCAGTTCACGTGGTTCTCTATGCTAGTGGAGTGCAAAGCTGTTTCAGCGGTCTGTAGCCTGGGAATACACTTACACAATGTGCGCAATCTCGGTAGCCTGAGTGTAGGAAAGAGAGCACACAGGAGTTCTGTATTCTCAGTGTAGTGATTTACAGCATACATGAGTTCTGTATCGGTGGTGTGGAACGAAGCAGTTAGGAAGGGTTCTGTAGCTTGGGAGTAGGCATTCGCAATATGCAGGATTTCTTTAGCCTATCTATAGGACACACAGCTTATGGTCGGTCTGCTTCCTGGCTGTAGAGAGATTCAGTTCACGGGAGTTCTGTATGCTAGTGGAGTACAGAGCTGTTTCATCGGTCTGTAGCCTCGGAATAGGCATACAAAATATGCACAATGTCCATAGTCTGAGTGTAGGAGACAGAGCTTACAGGAGTTCTGTAACCTGAGTTGCGTCAGATGCAGCGTACATGAGTTCTGTATCGGAGGTGTGGATGTAAGCAGTTTGTAAGAGTTCTGTAGCCTGGGATTAGGGATTCGCCATAAGTAGGATAATTGTAACCTGACTTTAGGATGCGCAGTTATGGGCGTTCTGCATCCTGGCTGTAGAGTGATGCAGTTTACGAGAGTACTGTATGCTAATAGAGTGCAATGCTATTTCAGAGTTCTGCTGCCTGAGAATAGGATGACACAACGTGCACAATGTCTGTTTCCTTAGAAAGAGCTCAAAGGAGGTTAAAAATGATATTTGCCACTGTAAACATGACATTGAATCCACATTCCCAAGAAAAACACTTGGCTTTTCTCCAAAACCAGTTTGACTCTGCTTTTCTGGGTCCTTTGCACACGAATTCCACACGAGTTTGTCCAGATAGGTCTTGATCTAACCAGAAATATCCGGTTCTGTGTGGCTAAATGAATATCAGCTTTTAAAACAGCCTGTGTGTTTTTTAGTGTTTTCTGGATATTATCTATGAGCTTTAGAGTATTGAATGAATTTTAGCATGTTACATTTTGTTTTTTTTTTTTGTTGGTAAACATTAATTGGTTCCACATGGAGACATAACCAGTACACATAATTGTTTTCTGAGTAGAATGCTACAGAAACCAGGTTAAAAATTATATTTGTGTTGCTAACATGATATTGAATCCACTTGCCCATGAAAAAGACTTTGCTTTTCTCCAAAACCAGTTTGACTCTGTTTTTCTGGGTCCTTTGCACATGAATGCCTCCCGAGTTTGTCCAGATATGTCTGGATCTAACCAGAAATATCCAGTTATGTGTGGCTAAATGAATATCTGATGTTAAAATAGCCTATATGTTTGTTAGTGAATTCTGGATATTGTCTATGAAGTTTAGAGTTTTGAATGAATTTTAGCAAGTAACATTTTGTGTTTATGTTGGCAAAGGCTAACTGGTTCCACATGGAGACACAACAGGTACACATTCGAGTTTTCTGAGTAGAATGCTACAGAAACCTGGTTAAAAATGTTATTTGTGTTTGTAAACATGACATTGTATCCACTTGCCCAAGAAAAAGACTTTGCTTTTCTCCAAAACCAGTTTCAATATTCTTTTCTGGGTCCTTTGTACAAGAATTCCACACGAGATTTTTCCAGATAGGTCTGGATCTAAGCAGGAATTTCCGGTTATGTACTGCCTAACTCAATCCCAGCTCTTGCTACAGCCTCTGTGTTTGTTTCTGTTTTCTGGATATTATCTAAGATCTTTAGATTTTGGAATGAATTCTGGCATGTAACACGTTATATTTTTTGGTTGGCGAAAACTAATTGGTTCCACTTGGAGACACAACATGTACACATTCGAGTTTTCTGAGTAGAATTCTACAGAAACCTGATTAAAAATATTATTTGTGTTTGTAAACATGACATTGTATCCACTTGCCCAAGAAAAAGACTTTGCTTTTTTCCAAAACCAGTTTCAATATCTTTTCTGGGTCCTTTGCACAAGAATTCCACATGAGATTTTTCCAGATAGGTCTGGATCTAACGAGAAATATCCGGTTCTGTTCTGCCTAACACAATCCCAGCTCTTGCTACAGCCTCTGTGTTTGTTTCTGTTTTCTGGATATTATCTAAGAACTTTAGATTTTGGAATGAATTCTGGCATGTAACACGTTGTATTTTTTTTTTGGCGAAAACTAATTGGTTCCACTTGGAGACACAACATGTACACATTCGAGTTTTCTGAGAGGAAAGCTACAGAAACCAGATTAAAAAGGATATTTGTGTTTGTTAACATGACAATGAATCCACTTGCCCACGAAAAAGACTTTGCTTTTGTCCAAAACCACTTTGACTCTGCTTTTCTGCGTCCTTTGCACAAGAAATCCACACAAATTTGTCCGGATAGGTCTGGATCAAACCAGAAATATCCGATTCTGTTGTGGCTAAATGAATATCAGCTTTTAAAACAGCATTTGTGTTTGGTAGTGTTTTCTGGATATTAAGTTTGAACTTTAAAGTTTTGAATGAATTTTAGCATGTGACATTGTGTTTTTTTTTTTTGTTGTAAAGATAATTCGTTCCATATGCGGACAGAACAGGTACACATTCTAGTTTTTTGAGTAGAATGCTACAGAAACCATGATAAAATGATATTTGCGACTGTAAACATGACATTGAATCCAATGGCCCACGAAAAATACTTTGCTTTTCTCCAAAACCAGTTTGACTCTGCTTTTCTGGGTCCTTTGCACATGAAATCCTCATGAGTTTGTCCAGATAGGTCTGGATCGCACCAGAATTTCCGGTTCTTTTGGGGCTAAATGAATATCAGCTTTTAAAACACCTTGTGTGTTTGTTATTGTTTTCTGGATATTAACTAGGAACTTAGGAGTTTGGAATGAATTCTGACATGTAACATTTTTTTTCCTGTTGGCAAACGGTAATTGGATTCACATGGAGACACAACAGGTACACATTCGAGTTTTCTGAGTAGAATGCTACAGAAACCTGGTTAAAAATGATATTTGTGTTTGCTAACATAACATTGAATCCACCTGCCAAGATAAAGTCTTTGTTTTTGTCCCAAAGCTGTTTGACTGTGCTTTTCTGGGTACTTTGCACACGAATTCCACACGAGTTTGTCCAGATAGGTCGGGATCTAACCAGAAATACCCGTTTCTGTTCTGCCTAACTCAATCCCAGCTCTTGCTACAGCCTCTGTGTTTTTTTCTGTTTTCTGGATATTTTCTATGAACTTTAGAGTTTTGCATGAATTTTACCATGTAGCAATGTGTTTTTTTGTTTGAAACTCTATTTCCTTCCACATGGAGACACACCAGGTACAAATAAGAGTTTTCTGAGTAGAATGCTACAGAAACCAGGATAAAAATGATATTTGTGTTTCTAAACATGACATTGAATGCACCTGCCCACGAAAACACACTTTGCTTTTCTCCAAAACCTGTTTCAATATTCTTTTCTGGGTCCTTTGCACATGAATTCCACACGAGTTTCTCCAGATAGGTCTGGATCTAACCAGAAATATCCGGTTGTGTGTGGCTAAATGAATATCAGCTTTTAAAACAGCCTGTGTGTTTGTTCATCTTTTTGGATATTATCTATGAGATTTAGAGTATTGAATGAATTTTAGCATGTTACATTTTGTTTTTTTGTTGGAAAACGCTAATTGGTTCCACATGGAGACATAACCAGTACACATAATTGTTTTCTGAGTAGAATGCTACAGAAACCAGGTTAAAAATGATATTTGTGTTTGCTAACATGATATTGAATCCACTTGCCCAAGAAAAAGACTTTGCTTTTCTCCAAAACCAGTTTGACTCTGTTTTTCTGGGTCCTTTGCACATGAATGCCTCCCAAGTTTGTCCAGATATGTCTGGATCTAACCAGAAATATCCGGTTTGTGTTGCTAAATGAATATCTGATGTTAAAACTGCCTATGTGTTTGTTAGTGAATTCTGGATATTGTCTATGAAGGTTAGAGTTTGAATGAATTTTAGCAAGTAACATTTTGTGTTTATGTTGGCAAAGGCTAACTGGTTCCACATGGAGACACAACAGGTACACATTCGAGTTTTCTGAGTAGAATGCTACAGAAACCTGGTTAAAAATGTTATTTGTGTTTGTAAACATGACATTGTATCCACTTGCCCAAGAAAAAGACTTTGCTTTTCTCCAAAACCAGATTCAATATTCTTTTCTGGGTCCTTGTACAAGAACTCCACATGAGTTTGTCCAGTTAGGTCTGTATCCAACCATAAATTTCCGGTTATGTTCTGCCTAACTCAATACCAGCTCATGCTACAGCCTCTGTGTTGGTTTCTGTGTTCTGGATATTATCTATGATCTTTAGAGTTTGGAATGAATTCTGGCATGTAACACTTTGTTTTTTTGTTGCCAAACTCTAATTGGTTCCACATTGAGACAAAACGGGCACAAATTCATGTTTTCTGAGTAGAATGCTACAGAAACCAGGTTATAAATGCAATTTGTGTTTGCTAACATGACATTGAATCCACTTGCCCAAGAAAAAGACTTTACTTTTCTCCAAAACCTGTAGGAATGTGTTTTTCTGGGTCCTTTGCACACAGATTCCACACGAGTTTGTCCAGATGGGTCTGGATCTAAACAGAAATTTCAGGTTCTGTTGTCGCTAAATGAATAGTGTGTGTTTGTTAGTGTTTTCTGAATATTAACTGTTAACTTGAGAGTTTGGAATGAATTCCAGCTTTAAACATTTTGTTTTTCTGTTGATACGCTAATTGGATTCACATGGAAACACAACAGGTGCACATTCGAGTTTTCTGAGTAGAATGCTACAGAAACCAGGTTAAAAATGACATTTGTGTTTGCTTACATGACAATGAATCCACTTGCCCACGAAAAAGACTTTGCTCTTCTCCAAAACCAGTTTCAATATTCTTTTCTGGGTCCTTTGCACAAGAATTCCACATGAGTTTGTCCAGATAGGTCTGGATCAAACCAGAAATATCCGGTTCTGTTCTGCCTAACTCAACCCCAGCTCTTGCTACAGCCTCTGTGTTTGTTTCTGTTTTCTGGATATTATCTAAGAACTTTAGAGTTTGGAATGAATTCTGGCATGTAACACGATGTTTTTGGGGTGGCTAACACTAATTGGTTCCACATGGAGACACAACATGTACACATTAGAGTTTTCTGAGTAGAATGCTACAGAAACCAGGTTTATTATTATATTTGTGTTTGTTAACATTGAATCCATTAGCTCAAGAAAAAGACTTTGCTTTTCTCCAAACCATTTTCAATATTCTTTTCTGGGTCTTTTGCACTCGAATTCTACACAAGTTTGTCCAGATAGTTCTGGATGTAACCAGAAATATCCGGTTCAGTTGTGGGTAAATGAATATCAGCTTTAAAATAGCATGTGTGTTTGTTAGTGTTTTCGGGATATTATGTATGAACTTTACTGTTTGAAATGAATTCTGGCATGTAAGATTTTGTTTTTCTCTTGGCAAACGGTAATTGAATTCACATGGAGACACAACACGCACACATAAGAGTTTTCTGAGTAGAATGTTACAGAAACCAGGTTAAAAATGACATTTGTGTTTGCTTACATGACATTGAATCCACTTGCCCACGAAAAAGACTTTGCTTTTCTCCAAAACCAGTTTGACACTTCTTTTCTGGGTGCTTTGCACATGAACTCCACATGAGTTTTTCCAGATAGGTCTGGATCTAACCAGAAATATCGGTTCCGTTGTGGATAAATGAATATCATTTTTTAAACAGCCTGTGTGTTTGTTTGTGTGTTCTGGATATTATGTATGAACTTTACTGATTGGAATGAATTCTGGCATGTAACATTTTGTTTTTCTCTTGGCAAATGGTAATTGAATTCACATGGAGACACAACAGGTACACATAAGTGTTTTCTGAGTAGAATGCTACAGAAAGCAAGTTAAAAATGACATTTGTGTTTGCTTACATGACATTGAATTCACTTGCCCAAGAAAAAGACTTTGCTTTTCTCCAAAACCAC
The DNA here is from genome assembly GCA_949820135.1 of Sylvilagus floridanus. Taxonomy (NCBI): domain Eukaryota; kingdom Metazoa; phylum Chordata; class Mammalia; order Lagomorpha; family Leporidae; genus Sylvilagus; species Sylvilagus floridanus. The sequence continues at coordinate 28,523,736 of OX463228.1, forward strand.
TTTGATTCTGCTTTTCTGAGTCCTTTGCACATGAATTCCACATGAGTTTGTCCAGATGGGTCTGGATCAAACCAGAAATATCCGCTTCTGTTGTGGCTAAATGAATATCAGCTTTGAAAACAGCCTGTGGGTTTGTTAGTGTTTTGTGGATATTAACTATGAACTTTAGAGTTTGGAATGAATTCTGGCATGTAACATTTTGTTTTTCTGTTGGCAAACGGTAATTGGATTCACATGAAGACAACAGGTACACATTCAATTTTTCTGAGTATAATGCTACAGAAACCCGGTTAAAAAGGATATTTGCGACTGTAAACATGACATTGAATCCACTAGCCCTCGAAAAAGACTTGGCTTTTCTCCAAAACCAGGTTGATTCTGCTTCTCTGGCTCCTTTGCACATGAATTCCACATGACTTTGTCCAGATATGTCTGGATCAACCCAGAAATATCGGGTTCTCTTGTGGCTAAACGAATATCAGCTTTTAAAATAGACTGAGTGTTTGTTAGTCATTTCTGGATATTTTCTATTAACTTTAGAGTTTTGAATGAATTTTAGCATGTAACATTGTGTTTTTTTGTTGGAAAAGGTAATTCATTCCACATGGAGACACAACAGGTACACATATGTATTTCTGAGTAGAATGCCAAAACCAGGTTCAAAATGATATTTGTGTTTGTAAACATGACATTGAATCCACTTGCAATGAAAAAGACGTTGCTTTGCAACAATACCACTTTGACTCTGCTTTTCTGGGTCCTTTGCATAGGAATTCCACACCAGTGTGTCCAGATAGCTCTGGAAGTAACCAGAAATATCCGGTTCTGTTGTGGGTAAATGAATATCAGCTTTAAATAGCTTGTGTGTTTGTTACTGTTTTCTGGATATTTTCTATGAACTTTAGATTTTTGAATGAATTTTAGCATGTTACATTTTGTTTTTTTGTTGGAAACGCTAATTGGATTCACATGGAGACACAACGAGTACACATAAGAGTTTTCTGAGTAGAATACTAGAGAAACCAGGTTAAAAATGACATTTGTGTTTGTAAACATGACATTGAATCCACTTGCCCACGAAAAAGACTTTGCTTTTCTCCAAAACCAGATTGACTCTGCTTTTCTGGGTGCTTTGCACACGAATTCCACAATAGTTTGTCCAGATAGGTCTGGATCTAACCAGAAATATCGGTTCCGTTGTGGATAAATGAATATCAGCTTTTAAAACATCCTGTGTGTTTGTTTGTGTTTTCTGGATATTATCTATGAATGTAACTGTTTGGAATGAATTCTGGCATGTAACATTTTGTTTTTCTCTTGGCTAATGGTAATTGAATTCACAGGAGACACAACAGGTACACATAACATTTTTCTGAGTAGAATACTACAGAAAGTAGGTTATAAAATGTTATTTGTGTTTGATAGCATGACATTGAATCCACTTGCCCATGAAAAAGAGTTTGTTTGTCTCCAAAACCAGTTTGACTCTGCTTTTCTGGGTCCTTTGCACATGAATTCCACACGATGTTGTCCCGAGACGTCTGGATCAAACCAGAAATATCTGGTTCTGTTGTGGCTAAATGAATATCAGCTTTTAAAACAGCCTGTGTGTTCTGTAACCTGAGTGTAGTCAGATGCAGCGTACATGAGTTATGTATTACAGGTGTGGGATTTCTCTAACCTGTCTATATTAAACGCAGCTTTTGGGCGTTTTGATTCCTGGCTGTAGAGAGATTCAGTTCACGGGAGTTCTGTATGCTAGTGGAGTACAAAGCTGTTTCTGTGGTCTGTAGCCTGGGAATAGGCATACACAATGTGCCCAATGTCTGTAGCCTGAGTGTAGGAGACAGCCTTACAGGAGTTCTGTAACCTGAGTTTCTTCAGATGCAGCGTACATGAGTTCTGTATCGGAGGTGTGGATGTAAGCAGTTTGGAAGAGTTCTGTAGCCAGGGAGTAGGGATTCTCAATATGTGGGATTTCTGTAGCCTGACTCAGGGATGTGCAGCTTATAGCAATTCTGGATACAGGCTGTAGAGAGATTCAGTTCATCGGAGTTCTGTATGCTAGTGGAGTGCAATGCTATTTCAAAGTTCTGTTGCCTGGGAATAGGATGACACAATGTGCGCAATGTCTGTATCCTTAGACAGTACTTACAGGAGTTCTGTAACCTGAGTGTAGTGAGGTGCAGCTTACATGAGTTCTATATCGGAGCTGTGTAACAAAGAATTTTGGAAGAGTTCTGTAGCCAGGATTAGGTATTCGCAATATGCGGTATTTCTGTAGACTGACTCTGGGATGCGCAGCTTATAGGAATTCTGGATACAGGCTGTAGAGAAATTCAGTTCATGGGAGTTCTGTATGCTAGTGGAGTGCAAAGCTGTTTCAGCGTTCTGTAGCCAGGGAATATGCTTACACATTGTGAGAAATATCGGTAGCTTGAGTGTAGGAGAGAGCATACTGCAGTTCTGCAACCTGAGTGTAGTATTTTTATAGCATACATGAGTTCTGTATCGGAGGTTGGAACGAAGCATTTAGGAAGGGTTCCGTAGCCTGGGAGTAGGAATTCGCAATATGCATGATTTCTGTAACCTGTCTGCAGGAAACGGAGCTTATGGTGGGTCTGGTTTTTGGCTGTAGAGAGATTCAGTTCACGGGAGTTCTGTATGCTAGTGGAGTACAAAGCTGTTTCAGTGTTCTGTAGCCTGGGAATAGGCATACACAATGTGCGCAATGTCTGTAGCCTGCGTGTAGGAGACAGAGCTTACAGGAGTTCTGTAACCTGAGTTTAGTCAGATGCAGCGTACTTGAGTTCTGTATCAGAGGTGTGGATGTAAGCAGTTTGGAAGAGTTCTGTAGCCTGGGAGTTGGGATTCTCAATAAGCGGGAATTCTGTAGCCTGACTCTGGGATGTGCAGTTTATAGGAATTCTGGATGCAGGCTGCATAGAGATTCAGCTCATGGGAGTTCTTTATGCTAGTGGAGGGCAAAGCTCTTTCAGCATTATGAAGCCTGGGAATACACTTACACAATGTTCGCAATTTCGGTAGCCTCAGTATAAGAGACAGAGTGTACATGATTTCTGTTACCTGAGTGAAGTTATATACAGCATACTTGAGTTCTGTATCGGAGGTGTGGAACGAAGTCGTTAGGAAGGGTTCTAAAACCTCTGATTAGGTATTCGCAATATGCGGGATTTCTGTAGTCCGTCTATAGGAAATGCAGCTTATGCTCGGTCTGCTTCCTGGCTGTAGAGAGATTCAGTTCAAGGGAGTTCTGTATGCTAGTGTAGTACATAGCTGTTTCAGTGTTCTGTATCCTGGGACTAGGCATACACAATGTGCGCAATGTCCATAGCCTGAGTGTAGGAGACAGAGCTTACAGGAGTTCTGTAACCTGAGTGTAGTCAGAATGCAGCTTACATGAGTTCTGTATTACAGGTGTAGAATGAAGCAGTTTGGAAGAGTTCTGTAGAATGGGAGTAGGCATTCACGATATGCGGCAATTCTTTAGCCTGTCTATAGGAAACGCCGCTTATAGGCATTCTGGATACAAGCTGTAGTGAGATTCGGTTCATGGGAGTTCTGTATGGTAGTGGCGTGCAAAGCTGTTTCAGCGTTCTGTAGCATGGGAATACGCCTACACAATCTATGCAATTTTTGAAGCCTGAGTGTAGGAGAGAGAGCAACAGGAGTTCTGTCACCTTAGTGTATTGAATTACAGCATACGTGAGTTCTGTATCGGAGGTGTGGAATGAAACACTTAGGAAGGGTTCTTTAGCCTGAAGGGCAGGCATTCGCAATATTTGAATTTCTGTAGCGTGTATATAGGAAATGCAGGTTATGGTCCATCTGCTTCCTGGTTGTAGAGAGATTCAGTTCATGAGAGTTCTGTATGCTAACGGAGTACAAAGCTGTTTCAGCGGTCTGTAACCTGGGAAGAGGTATACACAATGTGCGCAATCTGTAGCCTGAGTGTACGAGACAGAGCTTACAGGCGTTCTGTAACCTGAGTGTAGTCAGATGAAGTGCACGTGAGCTCTGTATCGGAGGTGTGGATATAAGCAGTTTGGAACAGTTCTGTAGCCTGGGAGCAGGCATTCGCAATATGCGGGATTTCTGCAGCCTGACTCTAGTATGTGCAGCTTATGTGCGTTCTGTGTCCTGCCTGTAGAGAGATTCAGTTCACGGGAGTTCTGTGTGCTAATGGAGTGCAAAGCTGTTTCAGAGTTCTGTAGCCTGAGAATAGGATGACACCCTGTGCGTGATGTCTATATCCTTAGACAGAGCTTACAGGAGTTCTGTACCCGGAGTTTAGTCAGATGCAGCGTACATGACTTATGTATTACAGGTGTGGAAGGAAGCAGTTAGGAAGAGTTCTGTAGCCTGAGAGTAGGCATTCACAATATGCGGGATTCTGTAGCCTCTCTATAGGAAACGCAGCTTATGGTCGGACTGCTTCCTGGATTTAGAGAGATTCAGTTCACAGGAGTTCTGTATGCTAGTGGAGTACAAAGCTGTTTCAGCGGTCTGTAGCCTGGGAATAGGCATACACAATGTGCGCAATGTCCATAGCCTGAGTTTAGGAGACAGAGCTTACAGGAGTTCTGTAACCTGAATTTAGTCAGATGCAGCGTACATGACTTCTGTATCGGAGGTGTGGATGTAAGCAATTTGGAAGAGTTCTGTAGCCTGGGAGTAGGCATTCGCAATATGCGGGATTTCTGTAGCCTGACTCAGGGATGTGCAGCTTATAGGAATTCTTGATACAGGCTGTAGTGAGATTCAGTTCACGGGAGTTCTGTATGCTAGTGGAGTACAAAGATGATTCAGCGCTCTTTAGACTGGGAATAGGACTTCACAATGCGAAAATGTCTGTAGCCTGAGTGTAGGAGACAGAGCTTACAGGAGTTCTGCAACCTGAGTGTATTGAGGTGCAGCGTACATGACTTCTGTACCGGAGGTGTGGATGTAAGCTGTTTGGAAGAGTTCTGTAGACTGGGAGTAGGCATTCACATTATGCGGTATTTCTGTAGCCTGTCTATAGGAAACGCAGCTTATGGTCTGTTTGTGTCCTAGTTGTAGAGAGATTCAGTTCACGGGAGTTCTGTATGCTAGTGGAGTGCTAAGCTGTTTCAGCGTTTTGTAGCTTGGGAACAGGCTTACACAATGTGCGCAATTTCGCTAGCTTGAGTGTAGGAGAGAGAACGTACAGGGGTTCTATAACCTGATTGTAGTGATTTACAGCATACATGAATTCTGTATCGGAGGTGTGAATCGAAGCAGTTAGGAAGGGTTCTGTAGCCTGGGAGTAGGCATTCGCGATATGCGGGATTTCTGTAGCCTGTCTATACAATACGCAGCTTATGGTCGGTCTGCTTCTTGGCTGTGGACAGATTCAGTTCACGGGAGTTCTGTATGCTAGTGGAGTACAAAGCTGTTTCATTTGTCTGTAGCCTGGGAATAGGCATACAAAATGTGTGCAATGTCTGTAGCCTGAGTTTAGGAAACAGAGCTTACAGGAGTTCTGTAACCTGAATTTAGTCAGATGCAGCGTACATGGGTTCCGAATTACAGGTGTGGAATGAAGCAGTTTGGAAGAGTTCTGTAGCCTGGGAGTAGGGATTCATAATATGCGGGATTTGTGTATCCTCACTCTGGTATGTGCAGCTTATTGGAATTCTGGATACAGGCTGTAGAGAGATGCAGTTCACAGGAGTTCTGTAAGCTAGTGGAGTGCAAAGCTGTTTCAGCGTTCTGTAGCCGGGAATACGCATACACAATGTGCGCAATATCCGTAGCCTGAGTGTGGGAAAAAGAGCTTATGGGAGTTCTGTAAGCTGAGTGTAGTGAGGTGCAGCTTACATGATTTCTGTATTGGAGGTGTGTAACGAAACAGTATGTAAGAATTCTGTAGCCTGGAGGAGGCATTCCAATATGCAGGATTTTTGTAGCCTGAATCTCGGATGCGCAGCTTATGGGCGTACTGCGTCCTGGCTGTAGAGAGATGCAGTTCAAGGGAGTTCTTTATGCTAGTGGAGTGCAATGCTACTTCAGAGTACTATTGCCTTGCAATAGGATGACACAATGTGCGCAATGTCTGTATCCTTAGACAGAGCTTCAGGAGTTCTGTAACCTGAGTGTAGTGAGGTGCATCTTACAAGAGTTGTGTATCAGAGGTGTGGAACGAAGCAGTTTGTAAGAGTTCTGTAGCCTGGGAGTAGGCATTCACACTATGAGGGATTTCTGTATCCTGACTCCGGGATGTGCAGCTAATAGGAATTCTGGATACAGGATGTAGAGAGATTCAGTTCACAGGAGTTCTGTATGCTAGTGGAGCGCAGAGCTGTTTCAGTGCTCTGTAAACTGGGAATACTCTTACACAATGTGCGCAATGTCTGTAGCCTGAGTGTAGGAGAGAGAGCGTGGAGGAGTTCGGTAACCTGAGTGTAGTGATTTACAGCATCATGAGTTCCGTATGAGAGGTGTGGAACGAAGCAGTTTTTAAAGATTCTGTAGCCTGGGAGTAGGCATTCGCAATATGCGGGATTTCTGTAGCCTGACTCTGGGATGTGCAGTTTATAGGAATTCTATACAGGATGTAGGGAGATTCAGTTCATGGGAATTCTGTATGCTAGTGGAGTGCAAAGATGATTCAGCACTCTGTAGCCTGGGAATACGCTTACACAATGTGCACGATTTCGGTAGCTTGAGTGTAGGAGAGAGAGCCTAGAGGAGTTCGGTAACCTGAGTGTAGTGATTTACAGCATACATGAGTTCTGTATCGGAGGTGTGAATCTAAGCAGTTAGGGAGGGTTCTGTAGCCTGGGAGTAGGGATTCGCAATATGTGGGATTTCTGTAGCCTGTCTATAGGAAATGCAGCTTATGGTCGGTCTGCTTCCTGGCTGTAGAGAGATTCATTTCATGGGAGTTCTGTATGCTAGTGGAGTACAAAGCTGTTTCAGCGGTCTGTAGCCTTGGAATAGGCATACACAATGTACGCAATGTCTGTAGCCTGAGTGTAGGAGACAGAGCTTACAGGAGTTCTGTAACCTGAGTTTAGTGAGATGCAGCCCACATGAGTTCTGTATTACAGGTGTGGAACGAAGCAGTTTGTAAGAGTTCCGTAGCCTGGGAGTAGGCATTCGCAATATGCGGGATTTCTGTAGCCTGACTCTGGGATGTGTAGCTTATTGGAATTCTGGATACAGGCTGTAGAGTAATTCAGATCAGTGGTGTTCTGTATGCTAGTGGAGTACAGAGCTGTTTCAGCGGTCTGTAGCCTGTGAATACGCTTACACAATGTGCACGATTTCGCTAAACTGAGTGTAGATGGGAGATCGTACAGGAGTTCTTTTACCTGAGTGCAGTGATTTATAGCATACATTAGTTCTGCATCGGAGGTGTGGATCAAAGCAGTTAGGAAGGGATCTGTAGCCAGGGAGTAGGCATTCACAATACGCGGGATATCTGTAGCCTGTCTATAAGAAATGCAGCTAATGGTCGGTCTGCTTCCTGGCTTTAGAAAACTCAGTTCACCGAAGTTCTGTATGCTACTGGAGTACAAAGCTGTTTCAGCGGTCTGTAGCCTGGGAAAGGCATACACAATGTGCGCAATGTCCGTAGCCTGAGTGTAAGAGACAGAGCTTACAAGAGTTTTGTAACCTGATTTATTCAGATGCAGCGTATATGAATCTGTATTGAAGGTGTGGATGTAAGCAGTTTGGAAGAGTTCTGTAGCCTGGGAGTAGGGATTCGCAATATGCGGGATTTCTATAGCCTGACTCTAGGATGTGCAGCTTATGGTCGGTCTGCCTCCTGGCTGTAGAGAGATTCATTTCACGGGAGTTCTGTATGCTAGTTGAGTACAAAGCTGTTTCAGCGGTCTGTAGCCTGGGAATAGGCAACACAATGTGCGCAATGTCTGTAGCCTGAGTGTAGGTGACAGAGCTTACAGGAGTTCTGTTACCTGATTAAGTCAGATGAAGCGTACATGACTTCTGTATGAGAGGTGTGGATGTAAGCAGTTTGGAAGAGTTCTGTAGCCTGGGAGTAGGGATTCGCAATATGCGGCATTTCTGTAGCCTGTCTATAGGAAACGCAGCTTGTGATCGGTCTGCTTCCTGGCTGTAGAGAGATTCATTTCATGGGAGTTCTGTATGCTAGTGGAGTGCAATGCTCCTTCAGCGTTCTATAGCCTGGGAATATGCTTACACAATATGCGCAAATTCGGTAGCCTGAGTGTAGGAATGAGAACGTACAGGAGTTCTGTAACCCTCTGTAGTGAATTACCGCATACATGAATTCTGTATCGGAGGTGTGAATCGAAGCATTAGGAAGGGTTCTGTAGCCTGGGAGTAGGCATTCACAATATGCGGGAGTTCTGTATCATGTCTATACAATACGCAGTTTATGGTCGCTCTGATTCCTGGCTGAAGAGAGATTGAGTTCACGGGAGTACTATATGCTAGTGGAGTACAAAGCTGTCTCAGCGGTCTGTAGCCTGGGAATAGGCATACACAATGTGTGCAATGTCCATTGCCTGAGTGTAGGAGACAGTGCCTACAGGAGATCTGTAACCTGAGTGTAGTCAGATGCAGTGTACATGAGTTCTGTATCGAGGTGTGGATGTAAGCAGTTTGTAAGAGTTCTGTAGCCTGGGAGTATGGATTCGCAATATGCGGCATTTCTGTAACCTGACTCTAGGATGCGCAGCTGATGGGCGTTCTGCATCAGGGCTGTAGAGAGATTCAGTTCTCGGAAGCTCTGTATGCTAGTGGAGTACAAAGATCTTTCAGCGTTAGGTAGCCTTGGAATAGGCATACACATTGTGCGCAATGTCTGTATCCTTAGGCAGAGCTTACAGGAGTTCTGTAACCTGAGTGTAGTCAGATGCAGCTTACATGAGTTTTGTATTGGAGGTGTGTAATGAAGCAGTTTGTAAGAGTTCTGTAGCCTGGGAGTAGGGATTCGCAATATTCGGGATTTCAGTAGCCTGTCTATAGGAAACGCAGCTTATGGTCGGTCTGCTTCCTGGCTGTAGAGTGATTCAGTTCACGGGAGTTCTGTATGCTAGTGCAGTGCAAAGCTGTTTCAGCGTTTTGTAGCCTGGGAATAGGCTTACACAATGTGCGCAATTTCAGTAGCCTGAGTGTAGGAAAGAGAGCATACAAGAGTTCTGTATTTTCAGTGTAGTGATTTACAGCATACATGAGTTCTGTATCGGAGGTGTGGATCGAAGCACTTAGGAAGGGTTCTGAGGCCTGGGAGCAGGGATTCGCAATATGCGGGATTTCTTTACCCTGTCTATAGGAAATGCAGCTTAAGGTCGCTCTGCTTCCTGGCTGTAGAGAGATTCAGTTCATGGGAGTTGTGTATGCTAGTGGAGTGCAATGCTTTTTCAGAGTTCTTTTGCCTGGGAATAGGCATACACAATGTGCGCAATGTCTGTATTGTTAGACAGAGCTTACAGGAGTTCCATAACCTGAGTGGAGTCAGATGTAGTGTATATGAATTCTGTATTACAGGTGTGGGACGAAGCATTTTGGAAGAGTTCTGTAGCCTGGGAGTAGGCATTCGCAATATCAAGATTTCTGTAGCTTGTCTATAGGAAACACATCTTATGGTCGGTCTACTTCTCTATACAGATTCAGTTCATGGGAGTTCTGTATGCTAGTGGAGTACAAAGCTGTTTCAGGGGTCTGTAGCCTGGGAATAGGCATACACAATGTTCACAATGTCTGTAGCCTGAGTGCAGGAGACAGAGTTTATAGGAGTTCTGTAACTTGAGTGTAGTCAGATGCAGCGCACATGATTTCTGTATTACAGGTGTGGATGTAAGCAGTTTGTAAGAGTTCTGTAGCCTGGGAGTAGACATTCACAATATGCGGGATTTCTGTATCCTGAATCTGGGATGTGCAGCTTATAGGAATTCTGGATACATTCTGTAGAAAGATGCAGTTCACGGGGTTCTGTATCCTAGTGGAGTGCAAAGCTGTTTCAGCTGTCTGTAACCTGGGAATACCCTTATACAATGTGCAATTTCGGTAGCCTGAGTGTAGCAAAGAGAGCATACAGGAGTTCTGTATTCTCAGTGTAGTGATTTACACATACATGAGTTCTGTATTTGACGTGAGGAACGAAGCAGTTTGGAAGAGTTCTGTAGCCTGGGAGTAGGCATTCGCAATATGCGGGATTTCTGTCGCCTGTCTATAGGAAACGCAGCTTATGGGCATTCTGCGTCCTGGCTGTAGACAGATTCAGTTCATGGGAATTCTGTATGAAAGTGGAGTGCAATGCTAGTTCAGAGTTCTGTTGCCTGGGAATAGGATGACACAATGTGCGCAATGTCTGTGTCCTGAGTCAGATCTTACAGGTGTTCTGAAACCTGAGTTTAGTCAGATGCAGCTTACATGAGTTCTGTATTAGAGGTGTGGAATGAAGCTGTTTGGAAGAGTTCTGTAGCCTGTGAGTAGGGATTCGCAATATGCGGGATTTCTGTAGCCTGTCTATAGGAAACGCAGATCATGGTCGGTCTGGTTCCTGCTAGTAGAGAGATTCAGTTCAGGGGAATTCTGTATGCTAGTGGAGTACAAATCTGTTTCCGCTGTCTGTAGCAAGGGAATAGGCATACACAATATGCGCAATGTCTGTAGCCTGAGTGTAGGAGACAGAGCTTACAGGAGTTCTGTAACCTGAGTTTTGTCAGATGCAGCGCACATGAGTTCTGTATCGGATGTGTGGATGTAAGCAGTTTGGAAGTGTTCTGTAGCTTGGGATTAGGGATTCGCTATATGAGGGATTTCTGCACCCTGACTCTAGGATGCGCAGCTTATGGGCGTTCTGCGTCCTGGCTGTAGAGAGAAGCAGTTCAGGGGATTTCAGTATTATAGTGGAGTACAAAGCTGTTTCAGCGGTCTATAGCCTGGAAAAGGCATACACAATGTGCGCAATTTCTGTATCCTGAGTGTAGGAGACTAGTTTACAGGCGTTCTGTAACCTGAGTGTAGTGAGGTGCAGCTTACATGAGTTCTGTATCAGAGGTGTGGATGTAAGCAGTTTGGAAGAGTTCTGTAGCCTGGGAGTAGGCATTCGCAATATGCGGGATTTCTGTAGCCTGTCTATAAGAAACGCAGCTTTTAGGAATTTGGATACAGGCTTTAGAGACATTCAGTTAACGGCAGTTCTGTATTCTAGTGGAGAGTAATGCTATTTCAGAGTTATGTTGCCTGGGAATACGCTTACACAGTGTGAGCAATTTTGGTAGCCTGAGTGTAGGAGACAGAGCATACAGGAGTTTTGCAACCTGATTGTAGTGTTTTACAGCATACATGAGTTCAATAACGGAAGTGTGGAACGAAGCACTTAGGAAGGGTTCTGACGCCTGGGAGTAGGCATTCACAATATGCGGGATTTCTGTAGCCTGTCTATAAAATCACAGCTTATGGTCGGTCTGCCTCCTGGTTATAGAGAGATTCATTTCACTGTATTACTATATGCTAGTGGATTACAAAGCTGTTTCAGCGGTCTGTAGTCTGGAAATAGGCCTACACAATGTGCGCAATGTCTGCAGCCTGAGTGTAGGAGAGAGAGCGTACAGGAGTTCTGTAACCTGAGTGTTGTCAGATGCAGCTTATATGACATCTGTTTTACAGGTGTGGAACGAAGCAGTTTGGAAGGGTTCTGTACCATGGGAGTAGGCATTCGCAATTTTTCGGGATTTCTGTAGCCTGTCAATAGGAAATGCAGCTTAGGGTCGTTCTGCTTCCTGGCTGTAGAGAGAATCAGTTTACCGGAGTTCTGTATGCTAGTGGAGTACAAAGCAGTTTCAGTGGTCTGTAGCCTGGATATATGTTCTGTATCGGATGTGTGGATGTAAGCAGTTTGGAAGTGTTCTGTAGCTTGGGAGTAGAGATTCACCATATGCGGGATTACTGTACCCTTACTCTAAGATGGGCAGCTTATGGTCGTTCTGCGTCCTGGCTGTAGAGAGATGCAGTTCACGGGAGTTCTGTATGCTAGTGGAGTGCAATGCTATTTCAAAGTTCTGTTGCGTGGGAATAGGATGACAGAATTGCACAATGTCTGTATTCTTAGACAGAGCTTACAGGAATTTTGTAACCTGAGTGTTATGAGTGCAGCTTACATGAGTTCTGGATCAGAGGTGTGTAACGAAGCAGTTTGGAAGAGTTCTGTAGCCTGGTAGTAGGCATTTGCAATATGCAGGATTTCTGTAGTCTGTCTATAGGAAAAGCAGCTTACAGGAATTCTGGATAAATTGTAGAGAGATTCAGTTCACGGGAGTTCTGTATGCTAGTGGAGGTCAATGCTATTTCAGAGTTCTGTTGCTTGGGAATAGGCTTACCCCATGTGTGCAATGTTTGTAGCCTGCGTGTAGGAGACAGTTCTTACAGGAATTCTGTAACCTGATTTTAGTCAGATGCAGTGTACATGAGTTCTGTATCGGAGGTGTGGATGTAAGCAGTTTGGAAGAGTTCTCTAGCCTGGGAGTAGGCATTCGCGATATGCGGCATTTCTATAGCCTGTCTATAGGAAACTCAGCTTATGGTCGGTCTCCTTCCTGGCTGTAGAGAGATTCAGTTCACGGGAGTTCTGTATGCTAGTGGAGTCAATGGTATATCAGAGTTCTATTGCCTGGGAATAGGATGGCACAATGTGCACAATGTCTGTATCCTTAGATAGAGCTTACAGGAGTTTTGTAACCTGAGTGTAGTGAGTGCAGCTCACTTGAGTTCTGTATCGGAGGTGTGGATGTAAGCAGTTTGTAAGAGTTCTGTAGCCTTGGAGTAGGCATTCACAATATGCGGGATTTCTGTAGCCTGACTCTAGGATGCTCATTGATGGGCGTTCTACGTCCTGGCTGTAGAGTGATGCAGTTCACGGGAGTTCTCTATGCTAGTGGAGTCAATGGTATTTCAGAGAGTATTGCCTGGGAATAGGTTGACACAATGTGTGCAATGTCTCTATCCTTAGACAGAGCTTACAGGAGTTCTGTAACCTGAGTGTAGTGAGGTGCAGCTTACATGAGTTCTGTGTCGGAGGTGTATATCGAAGCAGTTTGTAAGAGTTCTATATTCTGGGAGAAGGCATTCGCAATATGCGGAATTTCTGTAGCCTAACTCTGGGATGTGCAGCTTATGGGATTTCTGGATACAGGCTGTAGAGAGATGCAGTTCATGGGAGTTCTGTATGGTAGTGGAGTGCAGAGCTGTTTCAGCGGTCTGTAGCCTGGGAATACACTTACACAATGTGAGCAATTTTGGTAGCCTGAGTGTAGGAGACAGAACGTACAGGAGTATTGCAACCTGATTGTAGTGTTTTACAGCATACATGAGTTCTGTATCGGATATGTGGAACGAAGCAGTTAGGAAGGGTTCTGAAGCCTGGCAGTAGGTATTCAAAATATGCGGGTTTTCGGTAGCCTGTCTATAGGAAACGCAGCTTATGGTCTGTCTGCTTCCTGGCTGTAGAGAGATTCAGTACACGGGAATTCTGTATGCTAGTGCAGTACAAAGCTGTTTCAGTGGTCTGCATCCTGGGTATAGGCATACACAATGTGCGCAACGTCCTTAGCCTGATTTTGGGAGACAGAGCATACAGGAGTTCTGTAACCTGAGCATAGTCAGATGCAGCGTACATGAGTTCTGTATTACAGGTGTGGAACGAAGCAGTTTGTAAGAGTTCTGTAGCCTGGGAGTAGGCATTCACCATATGCGGGATTTCTGTAGCCTGTCTATAGGAAACGCAGCTCATGGTCAGTCTGCGTCCTGGCTGTAGAGAGATTCAGTTCACGGGAATTCTGTATGCTAGTGGAGGACAAAGCTCTTTCAGCGGTCTGTAGCCTGGAAATAGGCATACACAAGGTGTGCAATGTCTGTAGCCTGAGTGTAGGAGACAGAGCTTACAGGAGTTCTGTAACCTGAGTGTTGTCAGATGCAGCTTTCATGAGATCTGTATTACAGGTGTGGAATGATGCCGTTGGAAGAGTTCTGTAGCCTGGGACTAGGGATTCGCAATATGCGGGATTTCTGTAGCCAGACTCTAGGATGCGCAGCTTAAGGGCGTTCTTCGTCCTGCCTGTAAAGAGATGCAGATCACGGGAGTTATATATGCTAGTAGAGTGCAATGCTATTTCAGAGTTCTGTTGCCTGGGACTAGGATGACACAACGTGCACAATGCCTGTATCCTTATACATACCTTACAGGAGTTCTGTAACCTTAGTGCAGTGAGGTGCAGCTTACATGAGTTCTGTATCTGAGGTGTGGATGTAAGCAGTTTGTAAGAGTTCTGTAGCCTGGGAGTAGGGATTCGCAATATGCGGGATTTCTGTAGCCCGACTCTGGGATGTGCAGCTTATAGGAATTCTGGATACAGGCTGCAGAGAGATTCAGTTCATGGGAGTTCTGTACGCTAGAGGAGTGCAAAGCTGTTTCAGCGTTCTGTAGCTTGGGAATACGCTTACACATTGTGTGCAATTTTGGTAGCCTGAGTGTTCGAGAGAGAGCATAGATGAGTTCTGTAACTTGAGTGTAGTCAGATGCAGCTTTCATGAGTTCTGTATCTGAGGTTTGGAACGAAGCAGTTTTGAAGGGTTCTGTAGCCTGAGAGTAGGCATTCGCAATATGCAGGATTTCTGTAGCCTGTCTATAGGAAACACAGCTTATGGTCGGTCTTCTTCCTGGCTTTAGAAAGATTTCGTTCATGGGAGTTCTGTATGCTAATGGAATACAAAGCTGTTTCAGCGGGCAGTACCCTGGGAATACGCTTACACAATGTGCGCAATGTCTGTAGCCTTAGTGTAGGAGACAGAGCTTACAGGAGTTCTGAAATTTGAGTTTAGAGAGATGCAGCGTACACGAGTTCTGTATTACAAGTGTGGAACGAAGCAGTTTGGAAGAGTTCTGTAGCCTGGGAGTAGGCATTCGCAATATGCGGGATTTCTGTAGCCTGTCTATAGGAAACTCAGCTTATGGTCGGTCTGCTTCCTGGGTGTAGGGAGATTCAGTTTGGGAGTTCCGTATGCTAGTGGAGTACAAAGCTGTTCCAGTGGTCTGTAGCCTGAGAATAGGCATACACAATGTGAGGAATGTCTGCAGCCTGAGTGTAGGAGACAGAGGTGTGGATGTAAGCTTTTTGGAAGAGTTCTGTAGCCTGGGAGTAGGCACTCGCAATATGCTGATTCCTGTAGCTTCTCTATAGGAAACGGCGCTTATAGGAATTCTGGATACAGGCTGTAGAGAGATTCAGTTCACGGGAGTTCTGTATGCTGGTGGAGTGCAATTCTATTTCACAGTTATGTTGCGTGGGAATAGGCTTACCCCATGTGCCCAATATATGTAACCTGTGTGTAGGAGACAGAGCTTTCAGGAGTTCTGTAACCTGAGTTTGGTCAGATGCAGCGTACCTGAAATCTGTATCAGAGTTGTGGAAGGAAGCATTTTGGAAAAGTTCTGTAGCCTGGGAGTTGGCATTCACAATATGCGGGATTTGTGTAACCTGTCTATAGGAAACACGGCTTATGGTCGGTCTGCTTCCTGCCTGTGGAGAGATGCAGTTCATGGGAGTTCTGTATGCTAGTGGAGTGAAAAAGCTGTTTCAGCGGTCTGTAGCCTGGGAATAGGCATACACAATGTGTGCAATGTCTGTAGTCTGAGTTTAGGAGATAGGGCTTACAGGATACAATAAGCTGAGTGTTGTCAGATGCAGATTACATTAGAAATGTATCAGGGTTGTGGATGTAAGCATGAATTCTGTATCGGAGGTGTGGATGTAAGCAGCTTGGAATAGTTCTGTAGCCTGGGAGTGGGCATTCGCAATATGCGTGATTTCTGTAGCCTGACTCTAGGATGCGCAGCTTATGGGCATTCTTCGTCCTGGGTGTAGAGAGATGCAGTTCATGGGAGTTCTGTATGCAAGTGGGGTGTAATGCTATTTCAGAGTTCTGTTGCCTGGGAATAGGATGACACAATGTGCGCAATGTCTGTGTCCTTAGACAGAGCTTACAGGAGTTCTGTAACCTGAGTGTTTTGAGTGCAGCTTACATGAGTTCTGGATCGGAGGTGTGTAACGAAGCAGATTGTAAGAGTTCTGTACCCTGGGAGTAGTCATTCGCAATATGCGGGTTTCTGTAGCCTATCTATAGGAAATGCAGCTTTTGGTCGGTTTCCTTCCTGGCTGAAAATGTGATGCAGTTCACGGGAGTTCTGTATGCTAGTGGACTGCAATACTATTTCAGAGTTCTGTTGCCTGGGAATAGGATGACACAATGTGCGCAAGGTCTGTATCCTTAGACAGAGCTTCATGAGTTCTGTAACCTGAGTGTAGTCAGATAAGAGCTACGTGAGTTCTGTATTACAGGTGTGGAACGAAGCGGTTAGTAAGAGTTCTGTAGCCTGGGAGTCGGCATTCACAATATGCGGGATTTCTGTAGCCTGTCTATAGGAAATGCAGCTAATGGTTGGTCTGCTTCATGGCTGTAGAGAGATCAGTTCACGGGAGTTCTGTATGCTAGTGGAGTGCAAATCTGTTTCAGCGTTTTGTAGCCTGGGTATACGCTTACACCTTGTGCACAATTTCGGCAGCCTGAATGTAGGAGACAGAGCTTACAGGAGTTCTGTAACCTGAGTTTAGTCAGATGCAGCGTACATGACTTCTGTGTCGGAGCTGTGGATATAAGCAGTTTGGAAGAGTTCTGTACCCTTTTAGTAGGGATTCACAATATGCGGGATTTATGTAGCCTGACTCTATGATGCGCAGCTTATGGGCGTTCTGCATGCTGGCTCTAGAGAGATGCAGTTCACGGGAGTTTTGTATGCTATTGGAGTGCAATGCTATTTCAGAGTTCTGTTGCCTGGGAATAGGATGACACAATGTGCGCAATGTCTGTATCCTTAGACAAAGCTTACAGTAGTTTTGCAACCTGAGTGTAGTGTGGTGCAGCTTACATGAGTTCTCTATCTGAGGTGTGTAATGAAGCAGTTTGTAAGAGTTCTGTAGCCTGGGAGCCGGCCTTCGCAATAACTCGGATTTCTGTAGCCTGACTCTGGCATGTTAGGGTTATAGGAATTCTGGATACAGGCTGTGATTTCTGTATCAAGGTGTGGAATCCTGAGTATAGGAGGAGAGCGTACAGGATTTCTGTAACCTGAGTGTAGTGATTTACAGCATACATGAATTCTGTATCAGAGGTTTTGATCGAAGCAGTTAGGAAGGGTTCCGTGGCGTGGGAGTACAGATTCGCAATATGCGGGATTTCTGTAGCCTGTCTATTGGAAACAGAGCTTATGGTCGGTGTGCTTCCTGGTTGTAGAGAGATTCAGTTCACGGAGTTCTGTATGCTATTGGAGTACAAATCTGTTTCAGCGGTCTGTAGCCTGGGAATAGGCATACACAATGTGCGCAATGTCAGTAGCCTGAGTGTAGGAGACAGAGCTTACAGGAGTTTTGTAACCTGATTTTAGTCAGATACTGGGTGCATGAATTCTGTATTACAGGTGTGTAATGAAGCAGTTAGGAAGGGTTCTGTAGATTGGGAGTTAGTATTTGCAATATGCGGGATTTCTGTAGCCTGTCTATGGGAAACACAGCTTATGGTCATTCTGTTTCCTGGCTGTAGAGAGATTCAGTTCACGGGACTTCTTTATGCTAGTAGAGTGCAATGCTATTTCAGTGATTTGTTGCCTGGGAATAGGATGACACAATATTCGCAATGTTTGTATCCTTAGACAGTGCTTACAGGAGTTCTGTAAGCTGAGTGTAGTCAGATGCAGCTTACATAATTTCCTTATCAGAGGTATGGATGTTAGCAGTTTGGCAGAGTTCTCTAACCTTAGACAAGGATTCGCAATATGCCGGATTTCTGTAGCCTGTTATATGAAATGCAGCTTATGGTCGGTCTGCTTCCTGGTTGTAGAGAGATTCAGTTCACAGGAGTTCTGTATGCTAGTGGAGTACAATCCTGTTTCAGCGGTCTGTAGCCTGGGAATAGGCATACACAATGTGCGCAATATCTGTAGCCTGAGTGTAGGAGACAGAGTTTACAGGAGTTCTGTAACCTGAGTTTAGTCAGATGCAGCGTACATGAGTTCTGTATCTGAGATATGGGTGTAAGCAGTTTAGAAGAGTTCTGTATCCTGGGAACAGGGATTCACAATATGCGGGATTTCTGTAGCCTAACTCTGGGATGTGAATCTATAGGAATTCTGGATACATGCTGTAGAGTGATTCAGTTCATGTGAGTTCTGTATGCTAGTGGTGTGCAAAGCTGTTTCAGCGTTCTGTAGCCTGGGAATACGCTTACACAATGTGGGCAATTTCGGTAGCCTGGGTATAGGAGAGAGAGTGTACAGGAGTTCTGTACCCTGAGTGTAGTGATTTACAGCATACATGTGTTCTGTATTGGAGGTGTGGAACGAAGCAGTTAGGAAGCGTTCTGTAGCCTTGGAGTAGGCATTGGCAATATGCGACATTTCTGTAGCCTGACCTTAGGAAATGCAGATTATGGGTGTTCTGATTCTTGGCTGTAGAGAGATTCAGTTCATGGGAATTCTGTATGCTAGTGGAATGCAATGCTATTTCAGAATTCTGTTGCCTGGGAATAGGATGACACAATGTGCGCAATCTCTGTATCCTTAGACAGAGCTTACAGATGTTCTGTAACCTGAGTGTAGTCAGATGCAACTTACATGAGTTCTGTATTGCAGGTGTGGAACGAAGCAGTTTGGAAGAGTTCTGTTTCCTGGGAGTAGGCATTCAGAATATGCGGGATTTCTGTAGCCTCTCTATAAGAAATGCAGCTTATGGAATTCTGGATACAGCCTTTAGAGACATTCAGTTCACAGGAGTTCTGTATGCTAGTGGAGGGTAATGCTATTTCAGAGTTATGTTGCCTGGGAATACACTTACACCATGTGCACAATATCTGTAGATTTTGTGTAGGAGACAGAGATTACAGGAGTTCTGTAACCTGAGTGTAGTCAGATGCAGCGTACATGAGTTGTGTACTACAGGTGTAGAACGAAGCAGTTTGGAAGAGTTCTGTAGCCTGGGAGTAGGGATTCACAATATGTGGGATTTCTGTAGCCAGTTATAGGAAACACAGCTTATGGTCGGTCTGCTTCCTGGCTTTAGAGAGATTCAGTTCACGGGAGTTCTGAATGCTAGTGGAGTACAAAGCTGTTTCATCAGTGTGTAGCCTGGGAATAGGCATACACAATGTGCCCAATGTCTGTAGCCTTGTGTAGGAGACAGAGCTTACAGGAGTGCTGTATCCTGAATTTGGTCAGATGCAGCGTACATGAGTTTTGTATCGGAGGTTTGGATGTAAGCAGTTTTGAGGATTTCTGTAACCTGGGAGTAGGGATTCGCAATATGCAGGATTTCTGTAGCCTGACTCTTGGATGCGCAGCTTATGGGCGTTCTGCGTGCTGGCTGTAGAGTGATGCAGTTCAGGGGAGTTCTGTATGCTAGTGGAGTGCAAAGCTGTTTCAGAGTTCTGTAGCCTGGGAATACGCTTACACAATGTAGGCACTTTCGGTAGCCTGAGTGTAGAAGACAGCGTACAGGGGTTCTGCAACTTGAGTGTAGTGATTTACAGCATACATGAGTTCTGTATATGAGGTGTGGATCGTAGCAGTTAGGAAATGTTTTGTAGCCTCGGAGTAGGCTTTCGCAATATGTGGGATTTCTGTAGCCTGTCTAGAGGAAACGCAGCTTATGGTCAGTCTGCTTCTTGGCTGTAGAGAAATTCTGTTCATGGGAGTTCTGTATTCTAGTGGAGTACAAAGCTGTTTCAGTGGTCTGTAGCCTGGGAATACGCTTACACAATGTGAGCAATTTCTGTAGCCTAGTTAAGGAGACAGAGCTTACAGGAGTTCTGTAACCTGAGTTTAGTCAGATGCAGCGTACATGAGTTCTGCATTGGAGGTGTGGATGTAAGCAGTTTGGAAGAGTTCTTTAGCCTGGGAGTAGGCATTCGCAAAATGCATGATTTCTGTAACCTGTCTATAGGAAAGGTATCTTATAGGAATTCTGGATACAGCTTCTAGAGAGGTTCATTTAATGGAAGCTCTGTATGCTAGTGAGTACTAAGCTGTTTCAGCATTCTGTACCCTGGGAATACGCTTACACAATGTGCGCAATGTCTGTAGCCTAAGTGTAGGAGACAGAGCTTACAGGAGTTCTGCAACCTGAGTGTAGTCAGATGAAGCATACATGAGTTCTGTATCGGAGGTGTGGAAATAAGCAGTTTGGAAGAATTCTGTAGTCTGGGAAAAGGCATTTGCAATATGCTGGATTTCTGTAGCCTGTCTATAGGAAACACAGCTCATGGTCGGTCTGCTGCATGGCTGTAGAGAGATGCAGTTCACGGCAATTCTGTATGCTAGTGGAGTGCAATATTATTTCAGAGTTCTGTTGCCAGGGAATAGGATGACACAATGTGCACAATGTCTGTATCCTTAGACAGAGCTTACAGGAGTTCTGTATCCTGAGTGTAGTGAGGTGCAGCTTACATGAGTTCTGCATCTGAGGTGTGTAACGAAGCAGTTTGTAAGAGTTCTGTAGCCTGGTAGCTGGCAATCGCAATATGCGGGATTTCTGTAGCCTGACTCTGGGATGTACAGGGTATAGGAATTCTGGATACAGGCTGTAGAGAGATTCAGTTAACGGGAGTTCTGAATGCTAGTGGAGTGCATAGCTGTTTCAGCGTTCTATATCCTGGGAATAGGCTTACACAATGTGCACAATTTTGGTAGCCTGAGTGTAAGAGAGAGATCTTACAGGAGTTCTGTAACCTGAGTGTAGAGATTTACAGCATACGTGAGTTATGTATCTGAGGTGGGGAATGACGCAGTTTGGAAGATTTCTGTAGCCTGGGAGTTGGCATTCGCAATATGCGGGATTTCTGTTGCCAGTCTATAGAAAACGCAGGTTATGGTCAGTCTGCTTCCTGGCTGTAGAGAGATTCAGTTCACGGGATTTCTGTATGCTAGTGGAGTAGAAAGCCGTTTCAGTGGTCTGTAGGTGGGAATAGACATACACAATATGCGCAATGTATGTAGCCCGCGTGTAGGAGCCAGAGCTTATAGGAGTTCTGTAACCTGAGTTTAGTCAGATGCAGCTTACATGAGTTCTGTGTTACAGGTGTGTAATAAAGCCATTTGGAAGAGTTCTATAGCCTGTGAGTAGCCATTCGCAATATGTGCGATTTCTGTAGTCTGTCTATAGGAAATGCAGCTTATGGTAGGTCTCCTTCCTGGCTGTAGAGAGATTCAGTTCACGGGAGTTCTGAAAGCCAGTGGAGTACAAAGCTGTTTCAGCTGTCTGTAGCCTAGGAAGAGGCATACACAATGTACGCAATCTCTGTAGCCCACATGTAGGAGCCAGAGCTTATAGGAGTTCTGTAACCTGAGTGTAGTCAGAATGCAGCTTACATGAGTTCTATATTACAGGTGTAGAACGAAGCAGTTTGGAGGAGTTATGTAGCCTAGGAGTAGGCATTCGCGATATGTGGCATTTCTGTAGCCTGTCTATAGGAAACGCAGCTTATGGTCGGTCTCCTTCCTGGCTGTAGAGAGATTCATTCATGGGAGTTCTGAAAGCCAGTGGAGTACAAAGCTGTTTCATCTGTCTGTAGCCTGGGAAGAGGCATACACAATGTACGCAATCTCTGTAGCCTGAGTGTAGCAGACAGAGATTACAGGAGTTCTGTAACCTGAGTTTAGTCAGATGCAGCATACATGAGTTCTGTATGGCTGGGGTGGATGTAAGCAGTTTGGAAGAGTTCTGTAGCCGGGGAGTAGGCTCGCAAAATGCAGGATTTCTGTAGCCAACTCTAGGATGCGCAGCTTATGTGCTTTCTGCGTCCTGGTTGTAGAGAGATGCAGAACACGGGAGTTCTGTATGCTAGTGGAGTCAATGCTATTTCAGAGTTCTGTTGCCTGGGAATAGGATGACAGAATGTGCGCAATGTCTATATCCTTAGACAGAGCTTACAGGAGTTCTGTAACCTGAGTGTAGTGAGGTACAGCTTACATGAGTTCTGTATAGGAGGTTTGTTACGGAGCAGTTTGGAAGAGTTCTGTAGCCTGGGAGTAGCCATTCGCAATATGCGGGATTTCTGTAGCCTGACTCTGGGATGTGCAGCTTACAGGAATTCTAGATAAAGGCTGAAGAGAGATTCAGTTCACAGGAGTTCTGTATGGTAGTGGAGTGCAGAGCAGTTTCAGCGTTCTGTAGCCTGGGAATAAGCTGGCACAATCTGCGCAACTTTGGTAGCCTGAGTGTAGGAGAGAGAGCGTACAGGAGTTCTGTAACCTGAGTGTAGTAGTTTACAGCATACATGAGTTCTGTATCTGAGGTGTGGAACGAAGCAGTTAGGAAGGATTCTGCAGCCTGGGAGTAGGCATCCGCACTCTGCGGGATTTGTGTAGCCTGATTCTTGGATGTGCAGCTCATTGTCGGTCTGCTTCCTGGCTGCAGAGAGATTCAGTTCATGGGAGTTCTGTATGCTAGTGGAGTACACAGCTGGTTCAATGGTCTTTAGCCTGGGAATAGGCATACACAGTGTGCGCAATGTCTGTATCCTTAGTGTAGGAGACAGAGCTTACAGGAGTTCTGTAACCTGAGTATAGTCAGATGCAGCGTACATGAGTTCTGTATTACAGGTGTGAAACGAAGCAGTTTGGAAGAGTCCTGTAGCCATGCAGTAGAGATTCGCAATGTGTCGGATTTCTGTAGCCTGTCTATAGGAAACGCAGCTTATGGTTGGTCTACTTCCTGGCTGTAGAGAGATTCAGTTCATGGGCGTTCTGTATGCTAGCGGAGTACAAAGCTGTTTCTGTGATCAGTAGACTGGGAATAGGCATATACATTGTGCGCAATGTCTGTAGACTGAGTGTAGGACAGAGCTTACAGGAGTTCTGTAACCTGAGTTTAGTCAGATGCAGCGTACATGATTTCTGTATTACAGGTGTGTAACAAAGCAGTTTGTAAGAGTTTTGTAGACTGGGAGTAGGCATTCGCAATATGCGGGATTTGTGTACCCTGACTCTGGCATGTGCAGCTCATTTTCGGTCTGCTACCTGGCTGTAGAGAGATTCAGTTCACAGGAGTTCTGTATGCTAGTGGAGAATACAGCTGTTTCAGCGGACTTTAGCCTGGGAATAGGCATACACAATGTGCGCAATGTCGTAGACTGAGTGTATGAGACAGAGCTTACAGGATTTCTGTAACCTGAATTTAGTTAGATGCAGTGTACATGACTTCTTATTACAGGTATGCAATGAAGCAGTTATGAACGGTTCTGTAGCCTGAGAGTAGGCATTTGCAATATGCGTGATTTCTGTAGCCTGTCTATAGGAAACGCAGCTTATGGTAGGTCTGCTTCCTGGCTGTAGAGAAATTCAGTTCACGGGAATTCTGTATGCTAGTGGAGTACAAAGCTGTTTCAGCATTCTGTACCCTGGGAATAGGCATACACAATGTGTGCAATGTCTGTAGCCTGAGTGTAGGAGACAGAGCTTACAGGAGTTCTGTAACCTGAGTGTAATCAGGTGCAGCTTACATGAGTTTTGTATCGGAGGTGAGGAACGAAGCAGTTTGTAAGAGTTCTGTAGCCTGGGAGTAGGCATTCACAATATGTGGGATTTCTGTATCCTGTCTATAGTAAATGCAGCTTATTGTCGGTCTGCTTTCTGGCTGTAGAATGATTCAGTTCATGGGAGTTCTGTATGCTACTGGAGTACAAAGCTGTTTCAGCGGTCTGGACAAACTGGTGTGGAATTGGTGTGCAAAGCATCCAGAAAAGCAGAGTCAACCAGGTGTTGGAGAAAAGCAAAGTCTTTCTCTTGGTCAAGTAGATTCAATGTCATGTTCACAAACACCAATATCATTTTTAACCTGGTTTCTGCATCTTTTTACTCAGAAAACACAAATGTGTACCTGCTCTGTCTCCATGTGTAACCAATTAGCGTTTGCCAACAGAAAAACTAAATGTTACATTCTACAATGCATTCACAACTCTAAAGTCCATAGATACTATCGAGAAACACAAGCAAACTCTGAGGCTGTAGCAAAAGCTGGGATAGAGTTAGCCACCACAGAACAGGATATTTCTAGTTTTACCAGCCCTATCTGGACAAACTGGTGTGGAATTGGTGTGCAAAGCACCCAGAAAAGCAGTGTCAACCTGGTTTTGGAGAAAAGCAAAGTCTTTTTCTTGGGCAAGTGGATTCAATGTCATGTTTACAAACCCAAATATCATTTGTAACCTGGTTTCTGCAGCTTTTTACTCAGAAAACACGAATGTGTACCTGTTGTATCTCCATGAGAAACCAATTAGCGTTTGCCAACAGAAAAACAAACTGTTACATGTACAATGCATTCACAACTCTAAAATCCACAGATACTATCGAGAAAACGAAGGAAACACAGAAACTGTAGCAAGTTCTGGGATTGAGTTAGCAACCTCTGAACCGGATATTTCTGGTTTCAGCCATCCCTATATGTACAAACTGGTGTGGAATTGGTGTGCAAAGCACCCAGAATAGCAGAGTCAACCTGGTTTTGGAGAAAAGCAAAGTCTTTTTCGTGGGCAAGTGGATTCAATGTAAAGTTTACAAACACAAATATCATTTTTAACTTGGTTTCTGTAGCTTTTTACTCAGAAAACTTGAATGTGTTCCTGTTGTGTCTCCATGTGAAACCAATTAGCGTTTGCCAACAGAAAACAGAAATGTTACCTGCTTCAATGCATTCAGAACTCTAAAATGCAGAGATACTATCGACAAAACACAAGCAACCACAGGAGCTGAAGCAAGACCTGATATTGAGTTCGCCACCAAGAACCGGATATTTCTGGTTTCATCCAGACCTATATGGACAAACTTGTGTGTAATTGGTGTGCAAAGACCCAGAAACGCAGAGTCAACCTGGTTTTGGAGAAAAGCAAAGTTTTTTTCTTGCGTAAGTGGATTCAGTGTCATGTTTACAAACACAAATATCATTTTTAACCTGGTTATGCAGCTTTTCACTCAGAAAACACGAATATGTAACTGTTGTGTCTCCATGTGACACAATAAGCGTATGCCAACAGAAATACAAAATGTTACATGGTACAATGCCTTCACAACTCTAAAGTCCATAGATAGCATCGTGAAAACACTAACAAACTAAGAGGATGTAGCAAGTGCTTGGATTGAGCTAGCCGCCACAGAACCGGATATTTCTGGTTCCATCCAGCCCTAGGATAGAGACCGCTGAAACTGCTTTGTACTCCACTAGCATACAGATATCCCATGAACTGAATCTCTCTACAGCCAGGAAGCAGGCCGACCATACGCTGCATTTCCTATAGACAGGGTACAGAAATCACGCATAATGCGAATGCCTACTCCCAGGCTACAGAACCCTTCCTAACTGCTTCGTTCCACACTTCTGATACAGAACTCATGTAAGCTGCACCTCACTACACTCAGGGTGCAGAACTCCTGTAAGCTCTGTCTAAGGATACAGACATTGCGCACATTGTGTCATCCTATTCCTAGGCAACAAAACTCTGAAATAGCATTGCACTCCACTAGCATACAGAACTCCCGTGAACTGAATCTCTCTACAGCCAGGATGCAGAATGCCCATAAGCTGCACATCCTAGAGCCAGGCTACAGTAATCCTGCATATTGCGAATGCCTACTCCCATGCTACAGGACCTTTCCTAACTGCTTCTTTCCACACTTCTGATACAGAACTCATGTATGCTCTAAATCACTACACTCAGGTTACAGAACTCCTGTACGCTCTCTCACTAAAAACTCAGGCTATCGAAATCACGCATATTGTGTAAGCATATTCCCAGGCTACAAAACAATGAAACAGCTTTGAACTCCACTAGCATACAGAACTCCCATGAACTGAATCTCTCTACAGCATGTATCCAGAATTCCCATAAGCTGCACATCCCAGAGTCAGGCTACAGAAATCGCACATATTGCGAATGCCTACTCCCAGGCTACAGAACTCTCCCAAACTGCTTCATTCCACACCTGTAATACAGAACTCATGTAAGCTGCATCTGAGTAAAATCAGGTCACAGAACTCCTATAAGCTCTGTCTCCTACACTCAGTCTACAGACATTGCGCACATTGTGTATGCCTATTCCCAGGCTACAGACCGCTGAAAGAGCTTTGTACTCCACTAGCATACAGAACTCCCATGAACTGAATCTCTCTACAGCCAGGAAGGAGACCGACCATAAGCTGCATTTCCTATAGACAGAAAACAGAAATCCCGCATATTGCGAATTCCTACGCCCAGGATACAGAACCCTTCCTAACTACTTCTTTCCACACCTCCGATACAAAACTCATGTATGCTGTAAATCTCTACACTAGGTTACAGAATTCCTGTATGCTCTCTCTCCTACACTCAGGCTACCAAAATTGCGCACATTATGTCAACCTATTCCCAGGCTACAGAACCCTGAAACTGCTCTGCACTCCACTAGCATACAGAACTCCCGTGAACTGAATCTCTCTGCAGCCTGTATCCAGAATTCCTGTAAGCTGCACATCCCAGAGTCAGGCTACAGAAATCCTACATATTGCGAATGCCTACTCCCAGGCTACAGAACTCTTACAAACTGCTTCATTACACACCTCCGATACAGAACTCATGTAAGCTGCACCTCACTGCACTCAGGTTACAGAACTCCTGTAAGCTCTGTCTAAGGATAAGATTGCGCATATTGTGTCATCCTATTCCCAGGCAACAGAATTCTGAAAGAGCATTGCACTCCACTACATACAGAACTCCCGTGAACTGCATCTCTCTACAGCCAGGAGGCAGAACGCCCATAAGCTGCACATCCTAGAGCCAGGCTACAGAAATCCCGCATATTGCGAATGCCTACTCCCAGGCTACAGAACTCTTCCAAACTGCTTACATCCACCCCTCCAATACAGAACTCATTTAAACAGCATCTGACTACACTCAGGTTACAGAACTCCTGTAAGCTCTATCTCCTACACTCAGGCTACAGACATTGTGCACATTATGTATGCCTATTCCCAGGCTACAGACCGCTGAAACTGCTTCGTACTCCACTAGCATACTCCCGTGAACTGAATCTCTCTACAGCCAGGAAGCAGACCGACCATAAGCAGTGTTTCTTATAGACAGGCTACAGAAATCAAGCATATTGCGAATGCCTACTCCCAGGCTACAGATCCTTTCCTAACTGCTTCTTTCCACACTTCTGATACAGAACTCATGTCACTCAGGTTACAGAACTCCTGTACGATCTCTCACCTAATCTCAGGCTACCGAAATCACGCACATTGTGTAAGCGTATTCCCAGGCTACTAAACAATGAAACAGCTTTGAACTCCACTAGCATACAGAACTCCCATGAACTGAATCTCTCTACAGCATGGATCCAAATTCCCATAAGCTGCACATCCCAGAGTCAGGCTACAGAAATCGCACATATTGCGAATGCCTACTCCCAGGCTACAGAACTCTTCCTAACTGCTTCGTTCCACAGCTGTAATACAGAACTCATGTAAGCTGCATCTGACTAAAATCAGGTTACAGAACTCCTGTAATCTCTGTCACCTACACTCAGTCTACAGACATTGCGCACATTGTGTATGCCTATTCCCAGGCTACAGACCACTGAAAGAGCTTTGTACTCCACTAGCATATAGAAATCCCATGAACTGAATCTCTCTACAGCCAGGAAGGAGACCGACCATAACCTGCGTTTTCTATAGACAGACTACAGAATTCGCGCATATTGCGAAATCCTACTCCCAGGCTACAGAACTCTTCCAAACTACTTCGTTCCACACCTCCAATACAGAACTCATGTATGCTGTAAATCACTACACTCAGGTTACAGAACTCCTGTACGCTATGTCTCCTACACTCAGGCTACAAAAGTTGTGCACATTTTGTCAACCTATTCCAAGGCTACAGAACGCTGAAACTGCTCTGCACTCCACTAGCATACAGAACTCCCGTGAACTGAATCTCTCTGCAGCCTGTATCCAGAATTCCTGTAAGCTGCACATCCCAAGGTCAGGCTACAGAAATCCTGCATATTGCGAATGCCTACTCCCAGGCTACAGAACTCTTACAAACTGCTTCATTACACACCTCCAATACAGAACTCATGTAAGCTGCACCACACTGTACCTAGGTTTCAGAACTACTGGAAGCTATGTCTAAGGATACAGACATTGCGCACATTGTGTGACCCTATTCCCAGGAAACAGAACTCTGAAATAGCATTGCACTCCACAAGCATACAGAACTCCCGTGAACTGCATCTCTCTACAGCCAGGACGTAGAACGCCCATAAGCTGCACATCCTAGAGTAAGGCTACAGAAATCCTGCATATTGTGAATCCCTACTCCCAGGCTACAGAACTCTTCCAAACTGCTTCGTTCCACACCTGTAATACAGAAGTCATGTAAGCTGCTTCTGACTAAACTCAGGTTCACAACTCCTGTAAGCTCTGTCTCCTACACTTAGGCTATAACATTGCGCACATTGTTTATGCCTATTCCCAGGCTACAGACCAATGAAAAAACTTTGTACACCACTAGCATACAGAACATCCATGAACTGAACCTCTCTAGAACCTGTAGCCAGAATTCCTATAAGCTGCCTTTCCTATAGACAGGCTACAGAAATCCCGCATATTGCGAATGCCTACTCCCAAGCTAAAAACTCTTCCAAAGTGCTTACATCCACACCTCCGATACAGAACTCATGTACGCTGCATGTGACTAAACTCAGGTTACAGAACTCCTGTAAGCTCTGTCTCCTTCACTCAGGCTACGGACATTGCGCACATTGTGTAAGCGTATTCGCAGGCAATAGACCGCTGAAACAGCTTTATACTCCACTATCATACAGAACTCCCATGAACAGAATCTCTCTATAGCCAAGAAGCAGACTGAGCATAAGCTGCGTTTCCTCTAGACAGGCTACAGAAATCCCACATATTGTGAACGCCTAATCCCAGGCTACAGAACCCTTCCTAACTGCTACATTCCACACCTCTGATACAGAATTGATGTATGCTGTAAATCACTACACTCAGGTTGCAGAACCCCTGTAAGCTGTCTTCTACACTCAGGCTACCGAAAGTGCCTACATTGGGTAAGCGTATTCCCAGGCTACAGAACTCTGAAACAGCTTTGCTCTCCACTAGCATACAGAACTCCCATGAACTGAATCTCTCTACAGCCAAGAAGCAGACAGACCATAAGCTGCGTTTCCTGCAGACAGGCTACAGAAATCTCGAATATTTCAAATGCCTACTCCCAGGCCTCAGAACCCTTCCTAAGTGCTTCGTTCCTCACCTACGATACAGAACTCCTGTATGCTGTAAAACACTACACTCAGGTTGCAGAACTGTTGTATGCTCTGTCTTATACACTCAGGCTCCCGAACTTGCTCACATTGTGTAAGCGTATTCCCAGGATACAGAATGCTAAAACAGCTGTGCACTCCACTAGCATGCAGAACTCCCATGAACTGAATCTCTCTACAGCCTATATCCATAATTCCTATAAACTGCACATCCCAGAGTGAGGCTACAGAAATCCCGCATATTGCGATTGCCTACTCCCAGGCTACAGAACTCTTACACACTGCTTCGTTACACACCTCCGATACAGAAATCATATAAGCTGCACCTCACTACACTCAGGTTACAGAACACCTGTAATCT
The DNA here is from genome assembly GCA_949820135.1 of Sylvilagus floridanus. Classification (NCBI taxonomy): domain Eukaryota; kingdom Metazoa; phylum Chordata; class Mammalia; order Lagomorpha; family Leporidae; genus Sylvilagus; species Sylvilagus floridanus. The sequence goes on from OX463228.1 coordinate 28,553,495, forward strand.
CTGTCTAAGGACACAGACATTGCGCACATTTTGTCATCCTATTCCCAGGGAACAGAACTCTGAAATAGCATTGCCTCCACTAGCATACAGAACTCCCGTGAACCTCATCTCTCTACAGCCAGGACGCAGAACGCCCACAAGCTGGGCATCCTAGAGACAGGTTACAGAAATCAAGCACATTGAGTATGCCTATTTCCAGGCTACAGACCACTGAAAGAGATTTGTACTCCACTAGCATACAGAATTCCCATGAACTGAATCTCTCTACAGGCAGGAAGCAGACCGACCATAAGCTGTGTTTCCTATAGACAGGGTACAGAAATCCCGTATATTGTGAATGCCTACTCCCAGGCTACAGAACTCTTCCAAACTGCTTTGATCCACACCTCCCATACGGAACTCACATACCCTGTATCTGACTACACTCAGGTTACCGAACTCCTGCAAGCTCTGTCTCCTACACTTAGGCTACCGAAATTGCGCACATTGTGAAAGCGTATTCCAAGGCAACAGAACTCTGAAATAGCATTGCGCTCCACTAGGATACAGACCTCCTGTGAAGTGAATCTATCTACAGCCAGGACGTAGAGTGCCCATAAGCTGCGCATCCTAGTGTCAGGCTACAGAAATCCCGCATATTGCAAATCCCTACTCCCAAGCTACAGACCTCTTCCAAACTGCTTTGTTACACACCTGTAATACTGAACGCATGTAAGCTGCATCTGAATACACTCAGGTTACAGAACTCCTGTAAGCTCTGTCTCCTACACTCAGGCTACAGACATTGTGCACATTGTGTATGCCTATTCCCAGGCGACAGACAGCTGAAAGAGATTTGTACTCCACTAGCATACAGATCTCCCGTGAACTGTATCTCTCTACAGCCAAGAAGCAGACAGACCATAAGCTGCGTTTCCTATGGACAGGCTACAGAAATCCAGCATATTGCAAATCCCTTTTCCCAGACTACAGAATTCTTCCAAACAGCTGAAAGAGATTTGTACTCCACTAGCATACAGAACACCCATGAACTGAATCTCTCTACAGCCTGTATCCTGAATTCCTATAAGCTGCACATCCCAGAGTCAGGCTACAGAAATTCCGCATATTGTGAATCCCTCTCCCAGGCTACAGAACTCTTCCAAACTGCTTGTATCCACACCTACGATACAAAACTCATGTACACTGCATCTGAAAAAACTCAGGTTACAGAACTCCTGCAAGTTCTGTCTCCTACACTCAATCTACAGACATAGCGCACATTGTGTATGCCTATTCCCAGGCTACAGAACTCTTCAAACTGCATCGTTCCACACCTGTAATACAGTATTTATGTATGCTACATTTGACTACACTCAGGTTACAGAACTCCTGTAAGCTCTGTCTCCTACACTCAGGTTAGAGACATTGTGTATGCCTTTTCCCTGTCTACAGACAGCTGAAAGAGCTTTGTACTGCACTAGCATACAGAACTCCCATGAACTGAATCTCTCTACAGCCAGCACGCAGAACGCCCATAAGCTGCATTTCCTGCAGACAGGCTACAGAAATCCTGCATATTGCGAATGCCTACCCCCAGGCTACAAAACCCTTCCAAACTCCATCGTTCCACAACTGTAATACTGAACTCATCTAAGCTGCATCTGACTATACTCAGGTTACAGAAATCCTGTACGCTCTGTCTCCTACACTTTTTCTGTTGGCATACTCTAATTGGTTTCACATGGTGACACAACAGGTACACATTCGTGTTTTCTGAGTAAAAAGCTGCAGAAACCAGGTTAAAAATGATATTGGTGTTTGTAAACATGACATTGAATCCACTTGCCCAAGAAAAAGACTGCTTTTCTCCAAAACCAGGTTGACTCTGCTATTGTGTGTGCTTTGCACACCAACTCCACACCAGTTTGTCCGGATAGGGCTGGATGAAATCAGAAATATCCGGTTCTCTGGTAGCTAACTCAATCCCAGCTCTTGCTACAGCTTCTGTGTTTGCTTGTGATTTCTCAATAGTATCAATGGACTTTAGAGTTGTGAATGCATTGTAGCATCTAACAGCTTGTTTTTCTGTTGGCATACGCTAATTGGTTTCACATGGAGACACAACAGGTACACATTCGTGTTTTCTGAGTAAAAATCTGCAGAAACCAGGTTAAAAATGATATTTGTGTTTGTAAACATGACATTGAATCCACTGTCCCAAGAAAAAGACTTTGCTTTTCTCCAAAACCAGGTCAACACTGCATTTCTGCATGTCTTGCACACCAATTCCACACCAGTTTGTCCAGCTATGTCTGGAAGAAACCAGAAATATCCAGTTCTCTGTTGGCGAACTCTATACCAACTCTTGCTAAGCTTCTGTGTTTGCTTGTGTTTTCTCGATAGTATCTATGGACTTTAGAGTTGTGAATGCATTGTAGCATGTAACTTTTTGTTTTTCTATTGGCAATCACTAATTGATTTCACATGGAGAAACAACAGGTACACATTCGTGTTTTCTAAGTGAAAACCTGCAGAAACCAGGCCAAAAATGATATTGGCGTTTGTAAACATGACATTGAATCAACTTGCCCAAGAAAAGACTGTGCTTTTCTCCAAAACCAGGTTGACTCTGCTTTTCTGGGTGCTTTTCACAGCAACCCGCCAACACTTTGTCAGGATAGGGCTGGATGAAACCAGAAATATCCGGTTCTGTGGTGGCTAAATTAATCCCAACTCTTGCTACAGCTTCTGTGTTTGCTTGTACTTTGTCGATAGTATCTATGGACTTTAGATTTGTGAATGCATTGAAGCATTTAACATTTTGTTTTTCTGTTGGCAAATGCTAATTGTTTTCACATGGAGACACAACAGGTACACATTCGTGTTTTCTGAGTAAAAATCTGCAGAAACCAGATTATAAATGATATTTGTGTTTGTAAACATGACATTGAATCCACTTACCCAAGAAAAAGACTTTGCTTTTCTCCAAAACCAGGTTGATTCTGCTTTTCTTTTTTTTTTTAACAGGCAGAGTGGACAGTGAGAGAGAGAGACAGAGAGAAAGGTCTTCCTTTGGTTCACCCTCCAATGGCCGCCGCGGCTGGCGCGCAGCGGCCAGCGCACCGCGCTTGTCCGATGGCAGGAGCCAGGAGCCAGGTGCTTTTCCTGGTCTCCCCATGGGGTGCAGGGCCCAAGCACCTGGGCCATCCTCCACTGCACTCCCTGCCACAGCAGAGAGCTGGCCTGGTAGAGAGGCACCTGGGACAGAATCCGGCGCCCCGACCGGGAATAGAACCCGGTGTGCCGGCGCCGCAAAGCGGAGGATTAGCCTGTTGAGCCACGGCGCCGGCCTGACTCTGCTTTTCTGGGTGCTTTGCACACCAACTCCACAACAGTTTGTCCAGATAGGTTTGGATGAAACCAGAAATATCCGGTTCTGTGTTGGTTAAATCAATCCCAGCTCTTGCTGCAGCTTCTGTGTTTGCTTTTGTTTTCTCGATAGCATCTATGGACTTTAGAGTTGTGATTGCATTGTAGCATGTAACATTTTGCTTTTCTGTTGGCAAACGCTATTTGGTTACACATGGAAACACAACAGGTACACATTCGTGTTTTTTGAGTAAAAAGCTGCAGAAACCAGGTTAAAAATGATATTTGTGTTTTTAAACATGACATTGAATCCACTGTCCCAAGAAAAAGACTTTGCTTTTCTCCAAAATAAGGTTGACTCTGCTTTTCTGGGTGCTTTGCACACCAATTCCACACCAGTTTGTCCAAATAGGGCTGGATGAAACCAGAAATATCCGGATCTGTGTTGGCTAACTCAATCCCAGCTCTTGCTAAGCTTCAGGGTTTGCTTGTGTTTTCTCAATAGTATCTATGGACTGTAGAGATGTGAATGCATTGTAGCATGAAACATTTTGTTTTTCTGTTGGCAAACTTAATTGGTTTCACATGTACACACAACAGGTACACTTTCAGTTTTTTGAGTAAAAACCTGCAGAAACCAGGTTACAAATGATATTTGTGTTTGTAAACATGACATTGTATCCTTGTGCCCAAGAAAAAGACTTTGCTTTTCTCCAAAACCAGGTTGACTCTGCTTTTCTGGGTGCTTTGCACACCAATTCCACACCAGTTTGTCCTGATACGTCTGGATAAAACCAGAAATATCTGGTTCTGTGTTGGCTAAGTCAATCCCAGCTCTTGCTGCAGCTTCTGTGTATGCTTATGTTTTGTTGATTGTATCTATGCACTTTAGAGTTGTGAATGCACTGTAGCAAGTAACATTTTGTTTTTCAGTTGGCAAACGCTACTTGGTTTCACATGGAGACACAACAGGTACACATTCGTGTTTTCTGAGTGAAAAGCTGCAGAAACCAGGTTAAAAATGATATTTGTGATTTTACACAACATTGAATCCACTTGCCCAAGAAAAAGTCTTTGCTTTTCTCCAAAACCAGGTTGACTCTGCTTTTCGTGGTGCTTTGCCAACAACTCCACACCAGTTTGTCTGGATAGGGCTGGATGAAACCAGAAATGTCCATTTCAATGGTGGCGAAGTCATTGCCACCTCTTGCTACAGCTTCTGTGTTTGCTTGTGTTTTCTCGATAGTATCTATGGACTTTAGAGTTGTGAATGCATTGTAGCATGTAACATTTTGGTTTTCTGTCAGCAAACGCTAATTGGTTTCACATGGAGACACAAGAGGTACACATTCATGTTTTCTGAGTAAAAAGCTGCAGAAACCAGGTTAAAAATGATATTTGTGTTTGTAAACATGACATTGAATCCACTTGCCCAAGAAAAATACTTTGCTTTTCTCCAAAACCAGGTTGACTCTGCTTTTCTGGGTGCTTTGCACACGACTCCACACCAGTTTGGCCAGATGTGTTTGGATGAAACCAGAAATATCCATTTCTGTGGTGGCAAAGTCAATCCCTGCTCTTGCTACAGCTTCTGTGTTTGCTTGTGTTTTTTCGATAGTATCTATGGACGTTAGAGTTGTGAATGCATTGTAGCATGTAACATTCTGGTTTTCTGTTAGCAAACGCTAATTGGTTTCACATGGAGACACAACAGGTACACATTCATGTTTTCTGAGTGAAAAGCTGCAGAAACCAGGTTAAAAATGATATTTGTGATTGTACACAACATTGAATCCACTTGCCCAAGAAAATGACTTTGCTTTTCTTCAAAACCAGGTTGGCTCTGCTTTTCTGGGTGCTTTGCACACCAATTCCACACCAGTTTGTCCAGATAGGTCTGGATGAAACCAGAAATATCCTATTGTGTGGTGGCTAACTCAATCCCAGCTCTTGCTACAGCTTCGGTCTTTGCTTGTGCTTTGTCGATAGTATCTATGGACTTTAGAGTTGTGTATGAATTGTAGCATCTAACAGTTTGGTTTTCTGTTGGCAAACACTAATTGGATTCACATGGAGACACAACAGGTACACATTCATGTTTTCTGAGTAAAAAGCTGCAGAAACCAGGTTAAAAATGATATTTGTGTTTGTAAACATGACATTGAATCCACTTGCCCAAGAAAAAGACTTTGCTTTTCTCCAAAACCAGGTTGACTCTGCTTTTCTGGGTGCTTTGCACACAAACTCCACACCAGTTTGGCCAGATGGTTTTGGATGAAACCAGAAATATCCATTTCTGTGGTGGCGAAGTCAATCCCAGCTCTTGCTACAGCTTCTGTGTTTGCTTCTGTTTTCTCGATAGTATCTATGGACTCTAGAGTCGGGAATGCATTGTAGCATGTAACATTTTGTTTTTCTATTGGCAAACGCTAATTGGTTTCACATGGAGACACAACAGGTACACATTCGTGTTTTCTTAGTAAAAATCCGCAGAAACCCGGTTAAAAATGATATTTGTGTTTGCACACAACGTTGAATCCACTTGCCCAAGAAAAAGACACTGCTTTTCTTCAAAACCAGTTTGACTCTACTTTTCAGGGTGCTTTGCACACCAATTCCACACCATTTTGGCCAGATAGGTCTGGATGTAACCAGAAATATCCGGTTCATTGTTGGCTAATTCAACCCCAGCTCTCGGTACAGCTTCGGTGTTTGCTTGTGTTTTCTCGATAGTATCTATGTACTTCAGAGATTTGAATGCATTGTAGCATGTAACATTGTGTTTTTCTGTTGGCAAATGCTAATTGGTTTCACATGAAGACACAAGAGGTACACATTCGTGGTTTCAAAGTGAAAATCTCTATAAAACCAGGTCAAGAATGATATTTGTGTTTGTAAACATGGCATTGAATCCACTTGCCCAAGAAAAATACTTTGCTTTTCTCCAAAATCAGGTTGAGTCTGCTTTTCTGGGTGCTTTGCACACCAACTCCACAGCAGTATGTCCAGATAGGTTTGGATGAAACCAGAAATATCCAGTTCTGTTGTGGCAAACTCAACCCCAGCTCTTGCTACAGCTTCTGTGTTTGCTTGTGTTTCTCGATAGTATCTGTGGACTTTAGAGTTCTGAATGCATTGTAGCATGTAACATTTTTCTTTTCTGTTGACAAATGCTAATTGGTTTCACATGGAGAGACAACAGGTACACATTCGTGTTTTCTGAGTAAAAAGCTACAGAAACCAGGTTAAAAATGATATTTGTGTTTGTAAACATGACATTGAATCCACTGTCCCAAGAAAAAGACTTTGCTTTTCTCCAAAACCAGGTTGACTCTGCTTTTCTGGGTGCTTTGCACACGAACTCCACACCAGATTGGCCAGATGCATTTGGATGAAACCAGATATATCCATTTCTGTGGTGGCGAAGTCAATCCCAGCTCTTGCTACAGCTTCTTTGTTTGCTTCTGTTTTCTCGATAGTATCTATGGACTCTAGAGTCGGGAATGCATTGTAGCATGTAACATTTTGTTTTTCTATTGGCAAACGCTAATTGGTTTCACATGGAGACACAACAGGTACACATTCGTGTTTTCTTAGTAAAAATCCGCAGAAACCCGGTTAAAAATGATATTTGTGTTTGCACACAACATTGAATCCACTTGCCCAAGAAAAAGACACTGCTTTTCTTCAAAACCAGGTTGACTCTGCTTTTCAGGGTGCTTTGCACACCAATTCCACACCATTTTGGCCAGATAGGTCTGGATGTAACCAGAAATATCCGGTTCATTGTTGGCTAACTCAACCCCAGCTCTTGCTACAGCTTCTGTGTTTGCTTGTGTTTTCTCGATAGTATCTATGTACTTCAGAGATTTGAATGCATTGTAGCATGTAACATTGTGTTTTTCTGTTGGCAAATGCTAATTGGTTTCACATGAAGACACAAGAGGTACACATTCGTGGTTTCAAAGTGAAAATCTCTATAAAACCAGGTCAAGAATGATATTTGTGTTTGTAAACATGGCATTGATTCCACTTGCTCAAGAAAAATACTTTGCTTTTCTCCAAAATCAGGTTGAGTCTGCTTTTCTGGGTGCTTTGCACACCAACTCCACACCAGTATGTCCAGATAGGTTTGGATGAAACCAGAAATATACGGTTCTGTTGTGGCAAACTCATCCCCAGCTCTTGCTACAGCTTCTGTGTTTGCTTGTGTTTCTCGATAGTATCTGTGGACTTTAGAGTTCTGAATGCATTGTAGCATGTAACATTTTTCTTTTCTGTTGTCAAATGCTAATTGGTTTCACATGGAGAGACAACAGGTACACATTCGTGTTTTCTGAGTAAAAAGCTACAGAAACCAGATTAAAAATGATATTTGTGTTTGTAAACATGACATTGAATCCACTTGCCCAAGAAAATGACTTTGCTTTTGTCCAAAACCAGGTTGACTCTGATTTTCTGGGTGCTTTGCACATGAACTCCACAAGAGTTTGGCCAGATAGGTTAGGATGAAACCAGAATTATCCGGTTCTGTGGTGGCTAACTCAATCCCAGCTTTTGCTACAGCTTCTGTGTTTGTGTTTTCTGGAGAGTATCTATGACTTTAGAGTTGTGAATGCATTGTAGCATGTAACATTTTGTATTTCTGTTGGCAAACGCTACTTTGTTTCACATGGAGACACAAGAGGTACACATTCATGTTTTCTGAGTAAAAATCTGCAGAAACCAGGTTAAAAATGATATTTGTGTTTGTAAACATGACATTGAATCCACTTGCCCAAGAAAAAGACACTGCTTTTCTTCAAAACCAGGTTGACTCTGCTTTTCAGGGTGCTTTGCACACCAATTCCACACCATTTTGGCCAGATAGGTCTGGATGTAACCAGAAATATCCGGTTCTGTGGTAGCTAACTCAATCCCAGCTCTTGCTACAGCTTCTGTGTTTGCTTGTGTTTTCTCGATAGTATCTATGTACTTTAGAGATTTGAATGCATTGTAGCATGTAACATTTTGTTTTTCTCTTGGCAAATGCTAATTTGTTTCACATGAAGACACAAGAGGTACACATTCGTGGTTTCAAAGTGAAAATCTCTATAAAACCAGGTCAAGAATGATATTTGTGTTTGTAAACATGGCATTGAATCCACTTGCCCAAGAAAAATACTTTGCTTTTCTCCAAAACCAGGTTGACTCTGCTTTTCTGGGTGCTTTGCACACCAACTCCACACCAGTTTGTCCAGATAGGTTTGGATGAAACCAGAAATATCCGGTTCTGTTGTGGCAAACTCAACCCCAGCTCTTGCTACAGCTTCTGTGTTTTCTTGTTTTCTCGATAGTATCTGAGGACTTTAGAGCTGTGAATGCATTGTAGCATGTAACATTTTTCTTTTCTGTTGACAAATGCTAATTGGTTTCACATGAAGACACATGAGGTACACATTCGTGGTTTCAAAGTGAAAATCTCTATAAAACCAGGTCAAGAATGATATTTGTGTTTGTAAACATGGCATTGAATCCACTTGCCCAAGAAAAAGACTTTGCTTTTCTCCAAAAGCAGGGTGCTTTACACCCAACCCCCCACCAGTTTGTCCAGATAGGGCTGGATTAAACCAGAAATATCCATTTCAATGGTGGCAAAGTCAATCCCAGCTCTTGCTACAGCTTCTGTGTTTGCTTGTGTTTTCTCGATAGTATCTATGGACTTTAGAATTGTGAATGCATTGTAGCATGTAACATTTTGTTTTTCTGTTGGCAAACGCTAATTGGTATCACATGGAGACACAACAGGTACACATTCATGTTTTCTGAGTAACAATCTGCAGAAACCAGGTTAAAAATGATATTTTTGTTTGTACACAACATTGAATCCACTTGCCCAAGAAATAGGCTTTGCTTTTCTTCAAAACCAGGTTGACTCTGCTTTTCTGGGTGCTTTGCACAACAATTCCACACCAGTTCCTCCAGATAGGTCTGGATGAAACCAGAAATATTGGTTCTGTGGTGGCTCAGTCAATCCCAGCTCTTGCTACAGCTTCTGTGTTTGCTTGTGTTTTCTCGATAGTATCTATGTACTTTAGAGATTTGAATGCATTGTAGCATGTAACATTTTGTTTTTCTGTTGGCAAACGCTAATTGGTTTCACATGGAGACACAACAGGTACACATACGTGTTTTCTGAATAAAAACATGCAGAAACAGGTTACAAATGATATTTGTGTTTGTAAACATGACATTGAATCCACTTGCCCAAGAAAAGACTTTGCATTTGTCCAAAACCAGGTTGACTCTGCTTTTCTGGGTGCTTTGCACATAAACTCCACAAGAGTTTGGCCAGATAGGTTTGGATGAAACCAGAAATAACCGGTTCTGTGGTGGCTAACTCAATCCCAGCTTTTGCTACAGCTTCTCTGTTTGTGTTTTCTGGAGAGTATCTATGACTTTAGAGTTGTGAATGCATTGTAGCATGTAACATTTTGTATTTCTGTTGGCAAACGCTACTTTGTTTCACATGGAGACACAACAGGTACACATTCATGTTTTCTGAGTAAAAATCTGCAGAAACCAGGTTAAAAATGATATTTCTGTTTGTAAACATGACATTGAATCCACTTGCCCAAGAAAAAGACACTGCTTTTCTCCAAAACCAGGTTGACTCTGCTTTTCAGGGTGCTTTGCACACCAATTCCACACCAGTTTGGCCAGATAGGTCTGGATGTAACCAGAAATATCCGGTTCTGTGGTAGCTAACTCAATCCCAGCTGTTGCTGCAGCTTCTGTGTTTGCTTGTGTTTTCTCGATAGTATCTATGGACTTTAGATATTTGAATGCATTGTAGCATGAAACATTTTGTTTTTCTCTTGGCAAATGCTAATTGGTTTCACATGAAGACACAAGAGGTACACATTCGTGGTTTCTAAGTGAAAATCTCTATAAAACCAGGTCAAGAATGATATTTGTGTTTGTAAACATGACATTGAATCCACTTGCCCAAGAAAAAGTCTTTGCTTTTCTCCAAAACCAGGTTGAGTCTGCTTTTCTGGGTGCTTTGCACACCAACTCCACACCAGTTTGTCCAGATAGGTTTGGATGAAACCAGAAATATCCGGTTCTGTTGTGGCAAACTCAACCCCAGCTCTTGCTACAGCTTCTGTGTTTGCTTGTGTTTTCTCGATAGTATCTGAGGACTTTAGAGCTGTGAATGCATTGTAGCATGTAACATTTTTCTTTTCTGTTGTCAAATGCTAATTGGTTTCACATGGAGACACAACAGGTACACATTCATGTTTTCTGAGTAAAAAGCTGCAGAAACCAGGTTAAAAATGATATTTGTGTTTGTAAACATGGCATTCAATCCACTGTCCCAAGAATTAGACTTTGCTTTTCTCCAAAACCAGGTTGACTCTGCTTTTCGTGGTGCTTTGCACACCAACTCCACACCAGTTTGTCCAGATAGGTTTGGATGAAACCAGAAATATCCGGTTCTGTGTTGGCGAACTCAATCCCAGCTCTTGCTACAGCTTCTGTGTTTGCTTGTGTTTTCTCGATAGTATCTGTGGACTTTACAGTTGTGAATGCTTTGTAGCAGGTAACATTTTGCTTTTCCCTTGGCTAACGCTAATTGTTTTCACATGGAGACACAACAGGTACACATTCGTGTTTTCTGAGTAAAAAGCTCCAGAAACCAGATTAAAAATGATATTTGTGTTTGTAAACATGACATTGAATCCACTTGCACAAGAAAAAGACTTTGCTTTTCTCCAAAACCAGGTTGACTCTGCTTTTCTGGGTGCTTTGCACACCAATTCCACACCAGTTTGTCCTGATATGTCTGGATGAAACCAGAAATATCCGGTTCTGTGGAGGCTAACTCAATCCCAGCTCTTCCTACAGCTTCTGTGTTTGCTTGTGTTTTGTCGATTGTATCTATGGACTTTAGAGTTGTGAATGTATTGTAGCATGTAACATTTTGTTTTTCTGTTGGCAAATGCTACTTGGTTTCACATGGAGACACAACAGGTACACATTCGTGTTTTCTGAGTAAAAATCTGCAGAAACCAGGTTAAAAATGATGTTTGTGTTTGTACACAACATTGAATCCACTTGCCCTAGAAAAAGTCTTTGCTTTTCTCCAAAACCAGGTTGACTCTGCTTTTCTGGGTGCTTTGCACACCAACTCCACCACAGTTTGTTCAGACAGGGCTGGATGAAACCAGAAATTACCGGTTCTGTGGTGGCTATCTCAATCCCAGCTCTTGCTACAGCTTCTGTGTTTGCTTGTGTTTTCTCGATAGTATCTATGGACTTTAGACTTGTGAATGCATTGTAGCATCTAACATTTTGTTTTTCTGTTGGCAAACGCTAATTGGTATCACTTGAAGACACAACAGGTACACATTCATGTTTTCTGAGTAACAATCTGTAGAAACCAGGTTAAAAATGATATTTGTGTTTGTACACAACATTGAATCCACTTGCCCAAGAAAATGACTTTGCTTTTCTCCAAAACCAGGTTGACTCTGCTTTTCTGCGTGCGTTGCACAACAATTCCACACCAGTTTCTCCAGATAGGTCTGGATGAAACCAGAAATATTGGTTCTGTGGTGGCTAACTCAATCCCAGCTCTTGCTACAGCTTCTGTGTTTGCCTGTGTTTTCTCGATAGTATCTATGTACTTTAGAGAATTGAATGCATTGTAGCATGTAAAATTTGGTTTTTCTGTTGGCAAACACTAATTGGTTTCACATGGAGACACAACAGGTACACATACGTGTTTTCTGAGAAAAAGCTGCAGAAACCGGTTACAAATGATATTTGTGTTTGTAAACATGACATTGATTCCACTTGCCCAAGAAAAAGACTTTGCTTTTCTCCAAAACCAGGTTGACTCTGCTTTTCTGGGTGCTTTGCACACCAACTCCACACCAGTTTGTCCTGATAGGTCTGGATGAATCCAGAAATATCCTGTTCTCTGTTGGCTAAGTCAATCCCAGCTCTTGCTACAGCTTCTGTGTTTGTTTGTGTTTTCTGGAGAGTATCTATGGACTTTAGAGATGTGAATGCATTGTAGCATGTAACATTTTGTTTTTCTATTGGCAAACGATACTTAGTTTCACATGGAGACACAACAGGTACAAATTCATGTTTTCTGAATAAAAATCTGCAGAAACCAGGTTAAAAAAGATATTTGTGTTTTTACACAACAATGAATCCACTTGCCCAAGTAAAAGACTTTGCTTTTCTTCAAAACCATGTTGACTCTGTTTTTCTGGGTGCTTTGCACACCAATTCCACACCATTTTGGCCAGATAGGTCTAGATGTAACCAAAAATATCCGGTTCTGTGGTGGCTAACTCAATCCCAGCTCTTGGTACAGCTTCTGTGTTTGCTTGTGTTTTGTCAATAGTATCTATGTACTTTAGAGATTTGAATGTATTGTAGCATGTAACATTTTGTTTTTCAGTTGGCAAATGCTAATTGGTTTCAATGTACACACAACAGGTACACATTCGTGGTTTCTAAGTGAAAATCTCCATAAAACCAGGTCTAAAATGATATTTGTGTTTGTAAACATGGCATTGAATCCACTTGCCCAAGAAAAAGTCTTTAATTTTCTCCAAAACCAGGTTGACTCTGCTTTTCGTGGTGCTTTGCCAACAACTCCACATCAATTTGTCCGGATAGGGCTGGATGAAAACAGAAATATCCATTTCAATGGTGGCGAAGTAAATCCCAGCTCTTGCTACAGCTTCTGTGTTTGCTTGTGTTTTCTCGATAGTATCTATGGACTTTAGAGTTGTGAATGCATTGTAGCATGTAACATTTTGGTTTTCTGTTGGCAAACGCTAATTGGTATCACATGGAGACACAACAGGTACACATTCATGTTTTCTAAGTAACAATCTGCAGAAACCAGGTTAAAAATGATATTTGTGTTTGTACACAACATTGAATCCACTTGCCCAAGAAAAAGGTTTTGCTTTTCTTCAAAACCAGGTTGACTCTGCTTTTCTGGGTGCTTTGCACAACAATTCCACACCAGTTTCTCCAGATAGGTCTGGATGAAACCAGAAATATCCGGTTCTGTGGTGGCTCAGTCAATCCCAGCTCTTGCTACAGCTTCTGTGTTTGCTTGTGTTTTCTCGATAGTATCTATGTACTTTAGAGATTTGAATGCATTGTAGCATGTAACATTTTGTTTTCTGTTGGTAAATGCTAATTGGTTTCACATGAAGACACAAGAGGTACACATTTGTGGTTTCTAAGTGAAAATCTCCATAAAACCAGGTTAAAAATGATATTTGTGTTTGTAAACTTGGCATTGAATCCAATTGCCCAATAAAAATTCTTTGCTTTTCTCCAACACTACGTTGACTCTGATTTACGGTGTGCTTTGCACACCAACTTCACACCAGTTTGTCCAGATAGGTTTGGATGAAACCAGAAATATCCGGTTCTGTGTTGGCGAACTCAATCCCAGCTCTTTCTACAGCTTCTGTGTTTGCTTGTGTTTTCTCGATAGTATCTGTGGACTTTATAGTTGTGAATGCTTTGTAGCAGGTAACATTTTGCTTTTCCGTTGGCTAACGCTAATTGGTTTCACATGGAGACACAACAGGTACACATTCGTGTTTTCTGAGTAAAAATCTGCAGAAACCAGGTTAAAAATGATATTTGTGTTTGTAAACATGACATTGAATCCACTTGCCCAAGAAAAAGTCTTTGCTTTTCTCCAAAACCAGGTTGACTCTGCTTTTCGTGGTGCTTTGCCACCAACTCCACACCAGTTTGTCTGGATAGGGCTGGATGAAACCAGAAATATCCATTTCAATGATGGCGAAGTCATTCCCAGCTCATCCTACAGCTTCTGTGTTTGCTTGTGTTTTCTCGATAGTATCTGTGGACTTTAGAGTTGTGAATGCATTGTAGCATGTAACATTTTGGTTTCTGTTGGCAAACGATACTTCGTTTCACATGGAGACACAACAGGTACACATTCATGTGTTCTGAGTAAAAATCTTCAGAAACCAGGTTAAAAATGATATTTGTGTTTGTACACAACAATGAATCCACTTGCCCAAGTAAAAGACTTTGCTTTTCTTCAAAACCAGGTTGACTCTCCTTTTCTGGGTGCTTTGCACACCAATTCCACACCATTTTGGCCAGATAGGTCTAGATGTAACCAAAAATATCCGGTTCTGTGGTGGTTTACTCAATCCCAGCTCTCGGTACAGCTTCGGTGTTTGCTTGTGTTTTCTCGATAGTATCTATGTACTTTAGAGATTTGAATGCATTGTAGCATGTAACAGTTTGTTTTTCAGTTGGCAAATGCTAATTGGTTTCACATGTACACACAACAGGTACAGATTCGTGGTTTCTAAGTGAAAATCTCCATAAAACCAGGTCTAAAATGATATTTGTGTTTGTAAACATGGCATTGAATCCACTTGCCCAAGAAAAAGTCTTTGATTTTCCTAAAACCAGGTTGACTCTGCTTTTCGTGGTGCTTTGCCACCAACTCCACACCAGTTTGTACGGATAGGGCTGGATGAATCCAGACATATCCATTTCAATGATTAAGTCAATCCCAGCTCTTGCTAAGCTTCTGTGTTTGCTTGTGTTTTCTCGATAGTATCTATGGACTTTAGAGTTGTGAATGCATTGTAGTATGTAACATTTTGTTTTTCTGTTGGCAAACGCTAATTGGTATCACATGGAGACACAACAGATACACATTCATGTTTTCTGAGTAACAATCTGTAGAAAACAGGTTAAAAATGATATTTGTGTTTGTACACAACATTGAATCCACTTGCCCAAGAAAAAGGCTTTGCTTTTCTTCAAAACCAGGTTGACTCTGCTTTTCTGGGTGCTTTGCACAACAATTCCACACCAGTTTCTCCAGATAAGTCTGGATGAAACCAGAAATATCTGGTTCTGTGGTGGCTAACTCAATCCCAGCTCTTGCTACAGCTTCTGTGTTTGCTTGTGTTTTCTCGATAGTATCTATGTACTTTAGAGATTTGAATGCATTGTAGCATGTAACATTTTGTTTTTCTGTTGGCAAATGCTAATTGGTTTCACATGAAGAC
The DNA here is from genome assembly GCA_949820135.1 of Sylvilagus floridanus. NCBI lineage: Eukaryota > Metazoa > Chordata > Mammalia > Lagomorpha > Leporidae > Sylvilagus > Sylvilagus floridanus. Next base: position 28,568,935 of record OX463228.1, read on the forward strand.
ACAAGAGGTACACATTCGTGGTTTCTAAGTGAAAATCTCCATAAAACCTGGTCAAAAATGATATTTGTGTTTGTAAACATGGCATTGAATCAACTTGCAAAGGAAAATACTTTCCTTTTCCCAAAATCAGGTTGACTCTGATTTATGGTGTGCTTTGCACACCAACCCCCCTCCACTTTGTCTGGAGCGGGCTGTATGAAACCAGAAATATCCTATTGTGTGGTGGCTAACTCAATCCCAGCTCTTGCTACAGCTTCGGTGTTTCCTTGTGGTTTGTCGATAGTATCTATCGACTTAAAGTGGTGAATGCATTGTAGCAAGTAACATTTGGTTTTCTGTTGGCAAACGCTACTTGGTTTCACATGGAGACACAACAGGTACACATTCGTGTTTTCTGAGTAAAAAGCTGCAGAAACCAGGTTAAAAATGATATTTGTGTTTGTAAACATGACATTGAATCTACTAACCCAAGAAAAAGACTTTGCTTTTCTCCAAAAGCAGGTTGAATCTGCTTTTCTGCGTGCCTTGCACACCAATTCCACACCAGGTTGTAAAGACAAGGCTGGATGGAAATAGAAATATCCAGTTTTGTGGTTGCGAACTCAATCCGAGCTCTTGCTACGGCTTCTGTGTTTGCTTGTGTTTTCTCGATAGTATCTATGTACTGTAGAGATGTGAATGCATTGTAGCATGTAACATTTTGTTTTTCTGTTGGCAAACGCTAATTGCTTTCACATGTATACTCAACAGGTACACTTTCGTGTTTTTTGATTAAAAACCTGCAGAAACCAGGTTAAAAATGATATTGGTGTTTGTAAACATGACATTGAATCCACTTGCCCCAGAAAAAGCCTTTGCGTTTCTCCAAAACCAGGTTGACTCTGCTTTTCATGGTGCTTTGCCACCAACTCCACACCAGTTTGTCTGGATAGCGCTGGATGAAACCAGAAATATCCATTTCTGTGGTGGCGAAGTCAATCTCAGCTCTTGAATAGCTTCTGTGCTTGCTTCTGTTTACTCGATAGTATCTATGGATTTTAGAGTTGTGAATGCATTGTAGCATGTAACATTTTGGTTTTCTGTTGGCAAACGCTAAATGGTTACACATGGAACAGAACAGGTACACATTCTTGGTTTCTAAGTGAAAATCTCTATAAAAACAGGTCAAGAATGATATTTGTGTTTGTAAACATGGCATTAAATCCACTTGCCCAAGAAAAATACTTTGCTTTTCTCCAAAATCAGGTTGACTCTGATTTACATGGTGCTTTGCACACCAACTTCCCACCACTTTGTCTGTAGTGGGCTGTATGAAACCAGAAATATCCAGTTCTGTGGTGGCTAACTCAATCCCAACTCTTGCTACAGCTTCTGAGTTTGCTTGTGCTTTGTCGATAGTATCTATGGACTCTGGATTTGAGAATGCATTGAAGAAAGTAACATTTTGTTTTTCTGTTGCAAATGCTAATTGGTTTCACATGGAGACACAACAGGTAGACATTCGTGTTTTCTGAGTAAAAAGCTACAAACCAGGTTAAAAAATGATATTTGTGTTTGTAAACATGGCATTGAATCCACTTGCCCAAGAAAAAGACTTTGCTTTTCTCCAAAATCAGGTTGACTCTGATTTACAGGGTACTTTGCACACCAACCCCCCACCAAGTTGTCTGGAGAGGGCTGGATGAAACCAGACATATCCAGATTTGTGGTTGCGAACTCAATGCGAGCTCCTGCTACGGCTTTGAGTTTGATTTTATTTTCTCGGTAGTGTCTGTGGACTTTGGATTTGAGAATGCATTGTAGCAAATAACATTTTGTTTTTCTGTTGGCAAATGCTAATTGGTTTCACATGGAGACAAAACAGGTACACATTCGTGTTTTCTGAGTAAAAACCTGCAGAAACCAGGTTACAAATGATAATTGTGTTCGTAAACACGAGATTGAATCCACTTGCACAAGAAAAAGACTTTGCTGTTATTCAAAATCCGGTTGAGCCTTCTATTCTGGGTGCTTTGCACACCAATTCCAACCAGTTTGTCCAGATAGGGCTGCATGAAACCAGAAATATCCGGTTCTGTGTTGGCGAACTCACTCCCACCTCTCTACAGCTTCTGTGTTTGCTTGTGTTTTCTCGATAGCATCTGTGGACTTTTTAGTTGTGAATGCATTGTAGCATGTAACATTTTGCTTTTCTGTTGGCTAACGCTAATTGGTTTCGCATGGAGATACAACAGGTACACATTCGTGTTTTCTGAGTAAAAAGCTACAGAAACCAGATTAAAAATGATATTTGTGTTTGTAAACATGACATTGAATCCACTTGCCCAAGAAAAAGACTTTGCTTTTCTCCAAAACCAGGTTGACTCTGCTTTTCTGGGTGCTTTGCAACAAACTCCACACCAGTTTGTCTGGATAGGGCTGGATGAAACCAGAAATATCTGGTTCTGAGGTGGCAAACTAATCCCAGCTCTTTGCACAGCTTCTGTGTTTGTTTGTGTTTTCTGGAGAGTATCTGTGGACTTTAGAATTGTGAATGCATTGTAGCATGTAACATTTTGTTTTTCTGTTGGCAAACGCACTTCGTTTCACATGGAGACAAAACAGGTACACATTCATGTTTTCTGAGTAAAAATCTGCAGAAACCAGGTTAAAAATGATATTTGTGTTTGTACACAACAATGAATTCACTTGCCCAAGAAAAAGACTTTGCTTTTCTCCAAAACCAGGTTGACTCTGCTTTTCTGGGTGATTTGCACACCAATTGCACACCATTTTGGCCAGATAGGTCTGGATGTAACCAGAAATATCCGGTTTTGTGGTGACGAACTCAATCCCAGCTCTTGCTACAGCTTCTGTGTTTGCTTGTGTTTGCTCGATAGTATCTATGGACTTTAGAGATTTGAATGCATTGTAGCATATAACTTTTTGTTTTTCAGTTGGCAAACGCTAATTGGTTTCACATGTACACATAACGGGTACACATTTGTGGTTTCTAAGTGAAAATCTCCATAAAACCATGTCTAAAATGATATTTGTGTTTGTAAACATGGCATTGAATCAACTTGCCCAAGAAAAAGACTTTGCTTCTCTCCAAAGCTACGTTGACTCTGCGTTTTTGGGTGCTTTGCACACCAACTCCACACCAGTTTGTCCAGATAGGTTTGGATGAAACCAGAATTATCCGGTTCCATGTTGGCGAACTCAATCCCAGCTCTTGCTACAGCTTCTGTGTTTGCTTGTTTTTTCTCGATTGTATCTGTGGACTTTGTAGTTGTGAATGCTTTGTAGCAGGTAACATTATGCTTTTCCGTTGGCTAATGCTAATTGGTTTCACATGGAGACACAACAGGTACACATTCGTGTTTTCTGAGTAAAAAGCTACAGAAACCAGATTAAAAATTATATTGGTGTTTGTAACCAGGTTGAATCTGCTTTTATTCGTGCCTTGCACACCAATTCCACACCAGGTTGTCAATATAGGGCTGGATGGAAATAGAAATATCCGGTTTTGTGGTTGCAAACTCAATCCGAGCCTGCGCTACGCCTTTGTGTTTGCTTGTGTTTTGTCGATAGTATTTGTGGGCTTTACTTTTCTCCAAAACCAGGTTTACTGTGCTATTTGCGTGCCTTGCACACCTGTTCCACACCGTGTTGTCAAGATAGGGCTGGATGGAAATAGAAATATACGGTTTTGTGGTGGTGAATTCACTCCGAGCTCTTGCTACAGTTTTATGTTTGCTTGTGTTTTGTCGAAACTATTCGTGGACATTAGAGTTGTGAATGCATTGTAGCATGTAACAATCTGTTATTCTGTTGGCAAACGCTAATCGGATTCAAATGGAGACACAACAGGTACACATTCGTGTTTTCTGAGTAAAAAGCTGCAGCAACCAGGTTAAAAATTATATTGGTGTTTGTAAACATGACATCAAATACACTTGCCCAAGAAAAAGACTTTGCTTTTCTCCAAACCCAGGTTGACTCTGCTTTTCATGGTGCTTTGCACACGAACTCCACACCAGTTTGTCCAGATGGGTTTGGAAGAAACCAGAAATATCCCATTCTAGGTGGCTAACTCAATCCCAGCTCTTGCTACAGCTTCCGTGTTTGTTTGCGTTTTCTGGATAGTATCTGTAGACAGTAGAGTTGTGAATGCATTGTAGCATGTAACATTTTGTTTTTCTGTTGGCAAACGCTAATTGGTTTCACATGGAGACACAACAGGTACACAAACGTGCTTTCTGAATAAAAACCTGCAGAAACCAGGTTAAAAATGATATTTGTGTTTGTAAACATGACATTGAATCCATTTGCCCACGAAAAAGACTTTGCTTTTCTCCAAAACCAGTTTGACTCTGCTTTTGTGGGTGCTTTGCAACAAACTCCACACCAGTTTGTCTGGATAGGGCTGGATGAAACCAGAAATATCTGGTTCTGAGGTGGCTAACTCAATCCCAGCTCTTGCCACAGTTTCTCTGTTTGCTTGTGTTTTCTCGATAGTATATATGGACTTAGAGTTGTGAATGCTTGTAGGATGTAACAATCTGTTTTTCTGTTGACAAACGCTAATTGGTTTCACATAGAGACACAACAGGTACACATTCGTGTTTTCTGAGTAAAATGCTGCAGCAACCAGGTTAAAAATCATATCTGTGTTTGTAAACATGACATTTATCCACTTGCCCAAGAAAAAGGCTTTGCTTTTCTCCAAAACCAGGTTGACTCTGCTTTTCTGGGAGATTTTCACACCAATTCCACACCACTTTGTCCAGTTAGGCCTGGATGAAACCAGAAATATCCAGTTCTGTGGGGGCTTACTCAATCCCAGCTCTTGCTACAGCCTCATAGTTTGCTTGTGTTTTCTCGATAGTATCTATGGACATTAGAGTTGTGAATGCATTGTAGCATGTATCAGTTTGTTTTTCTGTTGGCATACGCTAATTTGTTCCACATAGAGACACAACAGGTACACATTCTTGTTTTCTGACAAAAAGCTGCAGAAACCAGGTTAAAAATCATATTTGTGTCTGTAAACATGACATTGAATCCACTTGCCCAAGAAAACGACTTTACTTTTCTCCAAAACCTGGTTGATTCCGCTTTTCTGGGTGCTTTGCACACCAATTCCACACCAGTTTATCCAGATAGGGCTGGCCGAAACCAGAAATATCAAATCTGTGGTGGCTAACTCAATCCCAGCTATTGCTACAGCCTCAGAATTTGCTTGTGTTTTCTCGATAATATCTGTGGATTTTAGAGTTGTGAATGCATTGTACCATGTAACATTTTGATTTTCTGTTGGCAAACGCTAATTGGTTTCACATGGAGACACAACAGATACACATTCGTGTTTTCTTAGTAAAAAGCTGCAGAAACAGGTTACAAATGATATTTGTGTTTGTAAACATGACATTGAATCCACTTGCCCAAGAAAAAGCCTTTGCTTTTCTCCAAAACCAGGTTGACTCTGCTTTTCAGGGTGCTTTGCACACCAACTCCACACCAGTTTGTCCAGATAGGGCTGGATGAAAGCAGAAATATCCGGTCCTGTGTTGGATAACTCAATCCGAGCTCTTACTACAGTGTCTGTGTTTTTTTGTGTTTTTTTTTACATAGCATCTATGGACTTTAGTGTTGTGAATGCATTGCAGCATGTAACATTCTATTTTTATGTTGGCACACGCTAATTGGTTTCACATGGAGACACTACAGGTACACATTCATGTTTCCTGAGTAAAAAGCTGCAGAAAACAGGTTAAAAATAATATTGGTAATTTTAAACAGGACATTGATTCCTCTTGCCCAAGAAAAAGAATTTGTTTTTCTCCAAACCAGGTTGACTCTTCTTTGGTGGGTGCTTTGCACACCAATTCCACACCAGTTAGTCCAGATAGGGCTCGATGAAACCAGAAATATCCGGTTCTCTGGTGTTTAACTCAATCTTAGCTCTTGCTAGAGCTTCTGTGTTTGCTTGTTTTTTCTCGATAGTATCTGTGCATTTTAGAGTTGTGAATGCATTGTAGCATGTAACAGTTTGTTTTTCTGTTGGCAAACGCAAATCGGATTCAAATGGAGACACAACTGGTACACATTCGTGTTATCTGAGAAAAAGCTGCAAAAGCCAGGTTAAAAATGATATTTGTGTTTGTAAACATGACATTGAATCCACTTGCCGAAGGAAAAGCCTTTGCTTTTCGGCAAAACCAGGTTGACTCTGCATTTCTGGGTGCTTTGCACACCAATTCCACACCAGTTTCTGCAGATAGGGCTGGATGAAATCAGAAATATGCTGTTCTGTGGGGGCTAACTCAATCCAAGCTCTTGCTACAGCCTCAGAGTTTGTTTCTGTTTTCTCGATAGTATCTATGGACTTTAGAGGTGTGAATGCATTGTAGCATGTAACAGTTTGTTTTTCTGTTGGCATACGTTAATTGGTTTCAAATATAGATGCAACAGGTACACATTCGTGTTTTTTGAGAAAAAGCTGCAGAAACCAGGTTACAAGTGATATTTGTGTTTGTAAACATGACATTGAATCCACTTGCCCAAGAAAAAGACTTTGCTTTACTCCAAAACCAGGTTGACTCTGCTTTTCTGGGTGCTTTGCACTATTTCCACAGTAGTTTGTCCAGATAAGGCTGGATGAAAGCAGAAATATCCGGTTCTGTGGTCGCTAACTCAATCCAAGGTCTTGCTACAGCCTCTGTGTTTGCTTGTGTTTTTTTGATATTATTTATGGACTTTAGAATTGTGAATGCATTGTAGCATGTAACAGTTTGTTTTTCTATTTGCAAACGCTGATTGGTTTCACATGGAGACAAAACAGGTACACATTCGTGTTTTCTGAGTAAAAAGCTGCAGAAATCAGGTTAAAAATGATATTTTTGTTTGTAAACATGACATTGAATCCACTTGTCCAGGAAAAAGACTTTGCTTTTCTCAAAAACCTGGTTGATTCCGCTGTTCTGCGTGCTTTGCACACCAATGCCACAGCAGTTTGTCCAGAGAGGGCTGGCTGAAACCAAAATATCCGGTTCTGTGGTGGCTAACTCAATCCCAGCTCTTGCTACAGCCTCAGAATTTGCTTGTGTTTTCTCGATAATATCTGTGGATTTTAGAGTTGTGAATGCATTGTACCATGTAACATTTTGTTTTTCTGTTGGCAAACGCTAATTGGTTTCACATGGAGACACAACAGGTGCACATACGTGTTTTCTGAGAAGAAAGCTGCAGAAACCAGGTTAAAAACGATATTTGTGTTTGTAAACATGACATTGAATCCACGTGCCCAAGAAAAAGACTTTGCATTTCTCCAAAACCAGGTTGACTCTGCTTTTCTGGGTGCTTTGCACACCAATTCCACACCAGTGTGTCCGGAGAGGGCTGGATGAAACCAGACATATCCGGCCCTGTGGTGGCTAAGTCAATCCGAGTTCTTGCTACAGTGTCTGTGTTTTTCTGTGTTTTGTCGACAGCATCTATGGACTTTAGAGTTGTGAATGCATTGTAGCATGTAACATTTTAATTTTCTGTTGGCACACGCTAATTGGTTTCACATGGAGACACAACAGGTACACATTCATGTTTTCTGAGTAAAAAGCTGCAGAAATCAGGTTAAAATAATATTGGTGTTTTTAAACAGGACATTGAATCCACTTGCCCAAGAAAAAGACTTTGCTTTTCTCCAAAACCATGTTGACTCTGCTTTTCTGGGTGCTTTGCACACGAATTCCACACCAGATTCTCCAGATAGGGCTGGATGAAACCAGAAATATCCAATTCTGTGGGGGCTAACTAAATCCCAGCTCTTGATAAAGCTTCTGTGTTTGCTTGTTTTTTCTCGATAGTGTCTGTGCATTTTAGAGTTGTGAATGCATTGTAGCATGTAACAGTTTGTTTTTCTGTTGGCATACGTTAATTGGTTTCACATGGAGACACAACAGGTACACATTCGTGTTATCTGAGAAAAAGCTGCAAAAGCCAGGTTAAAAATGATATTTGTGTTTGTAAACATGACATTGAATACACTTGCCGAAGGAAAAGGCTTTCCTTTTCTTCAAAACCAGGTTGACTCCGCTTTTCTGGGTGCTTTACACACCAATTCCACACTAGTTTCTCCAGATAGGGCTGGATGAAATCAGAAATATGTGGTTCTGTTGGGGCTAACTAAATCCAAGCTCTTCCTACAGCCTAAGAGTTTGCTTGTGTTTTCTCGATAGTATCTATGGACTTAAGAGGTGTGAATGCATTGCAGCATTTAACATTTTGTTTTTCTGTTGGCATACACTAATTGGTTTCACATGGAGACGCAACAGGTACACATTCGTGTTTTCTGAGAAAAAGCTGCAGAAACCAGGTTACAAATGATATTTGTGTTTGTAAACATACATTGAATCTATTTGCCCAAGAAAAGCCTTTGCTTTTCTCCAAAACCTGGTTGACTCTGCTTTTCTGGGTGCTTGCCACACCAATTCCACACCAGTTTCTCCGGATAGGGCTGGATGAAACCAGAAATATCCGGTTCTGTGGGGGCTAACTCAATCCAAGTTCTTGCTACAGCCTCTGTGTTTGTTTGTGTTTTCTCCATAGTATCTATAAACTTTAGAGTTGTGAATGCATTGTAGCATGTAACATTTTGTTTTTCTATTGGCAAATGCTAATTAGTTTCACATGTACACACAAAAGGTACACAATCGTTTTTTCTGAGAAAAAGCTGCAGAAACCAGGTACAAAATGATATTGGTGTTTGTAAACATGACATTGAATCCACTTGCCCAAGAAAAAGACTTTGCTTTTCTCCAAAATTATGTTGCCTCTCTTTTCTAAGTGCTTTGCACACCAACTCCCCAACACTTTTTCCGGATAGGGCATGATGAAAACAGAAATATCCTGTTCAGTGGTGGCGAAATCAATCCCTGCTCTTGCTACAGATTCTGTGTTTGCTTGTGTTTTGTCGATAGTATTTATGGACTTTAGAATTGTGAATGCATTGTAGCATGTAACATTTTTTTTTCTATTGGCAAACGCCAATTGATTTCACATGGAGACACAACAGGTACACATTCTTGTTTTCTGAGTAAAAAGCTGCAGAAACCAGGTTAAAATGATATTTGTGTTTGTAAACATGACATTGAATTCACTTGCCCAAGAAGAACACTTTGCTTTTCTCCAAAACCAGGTTGACTCTGCTTTTCTGGGTGCTTTGCACACGAACTTCACACCAGTTTGTCCAGATGTGTTTGGATGAAAACCAGAAATATCCGGTCCTGTGGTGATTAGTCAATCCCAGCTCTTGCTACAGTGTCTGTGTTTTTTGTGTTTTCTCGACAGCATCTATGGACTTTAGATTTGAGAATGCATTATAGCATGTAACATTTTTTTTTCTGTTGGCACACACTAATTGGTTTCACATGGAGACACTACAAGTACACATTCATGTTTTCTGAGTAAAAAGCTGGAGAAACCAGGTTAAAAATGATATTTGTGTTTGTAAACATGACATTGAATCCACTTGCCCAAGTAAAAGGCTTTGCTTTTCTTCAAAACCAGGTTGACTCTGCTTTTCTGGGTGCTTTGCACACCAACTCCACACCAGTTTTTCCAGATAGGCCTGGATGAAACCAGAAATGTGCGGTTCTGTGGGGGCTAACTAAATCCCAGCTCTTGATAAAGCTTCTGTGTTTGCTTGTTTTTTCTCGATAGTGTCTGTGCATTTTAGAGTTGTGAATGCATTGTAGCATGTAACAGTTTGTTTTTCTGTTGGCATACGCTAATTGGTTTCACATGTAGATACAACAGGTACACATTCGTGTTATCTGAGAAAAAGCTGCAAAAGCCAGGTTAAAAATGATATTTGTGTTTGTAAAAATGACATTGAATACACTTGCCGAAGGAAAAGGCTTTCCTTTTCTCCAAAAGCAGGTTGACTCCGCTTTTCTGGGTGCTTTACACACCAATTCCACACTAGTTTCTCCAGATAGGGCTGGATGAAATCAGAAATATGCGGTTCTGTCGGGGCTAACTAAATCCAAGCTCTTCCTACAGCCTCAGAGTTTGCTTGTGTTTTCTCGATAGTATCTATGGACTTAAGAGGTGTGAATGCATTGCAGCATTTAACATTTTGTTTTTCTGTTGGCATACACTAATTGGTTTCACATGGAGACGCAACAGGTACACATTCGTGTTTTCTGAGAAAAAGCTGCAGAAACCAGGTTACAAATGATATTTGTGTTTGTAAACATACATTGAATCCACTTGCCCAAGAAAAAGACTTTGCTTTTCTCCAAATCCAGGTTGACTCTACTTTTCTGGGTGCTTTGCACACCAATTCCACACCAGTTTCTCCAGATAGGGCTGGATGAAATCAGAAATATGCGGTTCTGTGGGGGCTAACTCAATCCAAGCTCTTGCTGCAGCCTCAGAGTTTGTTTCTGTTTTCTCGATAGTATCTATGGACTTTAGAGGTGTGAATGCATTGTAGCATGTAACAGTTTGTTTTTTTGTTGGCATACGCTAATTGGTTTCACATGGAGACACAACAGGTATACATTCGAGTTTTCTGAGAAAAAGCTGCAGAAACCAGGTTACAAATGATATTTGTGTTTGTAACGATGACATTGAATCCACTTGCCCAAGAAAAAGACTTTGCGTTTCTCCAACACCAGGTTGACTCTGCTTTTCTGGGTGCTTTGCACAACAATTCCACACCAGCTTCTCCGGATAGGGCTGGATGAAACCAGAAATATCCGGTTCTGTGGTGGCGAACTCAATCCAAGCTCTTGCTACAGCTTCTTTGGTGCTTGTGTTTTCTTGATAGTATCTGTGCATTTTAGAGTTGTGAATGCATTTTAGCATGTAACATTTTTATTTTCTGTTGGCAAACGCTAATTGGTTTCACATGGAGACACAACAGGTACACCTTTGTGTTTTCTGTGTGAAAAGCTGCAGAAACCAGTATAAAATTGATTTTGATGTTTGTAAACATGACATTGAATCCACTTGCCCAAGAAAAAGACTTTGCTTTTCTCCAAAATTATGTTGCCTCTCTTTTATAAGTGCTTTGCACACCAACTCCCGAACATTTTGTCTGGATAGGGCATGATGAAACCAGAAATATCCTGTTCTGTGGTGGCTAAATCAATCCCTGCTCTTGCTACAGATTCTGTGTTTGCTTGTGCTTTGTCGATAGTATTTATGGACTTTAGAATTGTGAATGCATTGTAGCATGTAACTTTTTTTTCTATTGGCAAATGCCAATAAATTTCACATGGAGACACAACAGGTACACATTCGTGTTTTCTGAGTAAAAAGCTGCAGAAACCAGGTTACAAGTGATATTTGTGTTTGTAAACATGACATTGAATCCACTTGCCCAAGAAAAAGACTTTGCTTTTCTGCAATACCAGGCTGACTCTTCTTTTCTGGGGGCTTTGCACATCAATTCCACACAAGTATTTCCAGACAGGGCTGGATGAAACCAGAAATATCCGGTTCTGTGGTGGCTAACTCAATCCCAGCTCTTGCTAGATCTTCTGTGTTTGCTTGTGTTTTCTGGATAGTATCTATGGAGTTTACAGTGTGAATGCATTGTAGCATATAACATTTTGTTTTTTGTTGGCATACGCTAATTGGTTTCACATGGAGACACAACAGGTACACATTCGTGTTTTCTCAGAAAAAGTGCAGAAATGAGGATAAAAATGCTAATAGTGTGACATTGAAACCACTTGCCCAAGAAACAGACTTTGCTTTTCTCCAAAACCAGGTTGACTCTGATTTCTGGGTGCTTTGCACACCAACTCCACACCAGTTTGTGCAGATAGATCTGGATGAAAACAGAAATTTCCAGTTGTGTGGGGGCTAACTCAATCCCAGCCCTTGCTACAGCTTCTGTGGTTGCTTGTGTTTTCGAGATAGTATCTATGGACTTTAGAGTTGTGAATGCATTGTAGCATGTAACAGATTTTTTTTATGTGGATAAATGCTAATTGGTTTCACATGGAGACACAACAGATACACATTCGTGTTTTCTGGCAAAAAAGCTGCAGAAACCAGAGTAAAATTGATATTGGTGTTAGCAAACATGACATTGAATCCACTTGCCCAAGAAAAAGATTTTGCTTTTCTCCAAAATCAGGTTGACTCTCTTTTCTAAGTGCTTTGCACACCAGTTCCCCAACACTTTGTCCGGATAGGGCATGATGAAACCAGAAATATCCTGTTCTGTTGTTGCTAAATCAATCCCTGCTCTTGCTACAGATACTGTGTTTGCTTGTTCTTTGTCGATAGTATTTATGGACTTTAGAATTGTGAATGCATTGTAGCATGTAACATTTTTTTTCTATTGGCAAACGCCAATTGGTTTCACATGGAGACACAACAGGTACACATTCGTGTTTTCTGAGTAAAAAGCTGCAGAAACCAGGTTACAAATGATATTTGTGTTTGTAAACATGGAATTGAATCCATTTGCCCAAGAAAAAGACTTTGCTTTTCTCCAAAACCTGGTTGATTCCGCTTTTCTGGGTGCATTGCACACCAATTCCACACCAGTTTGTCCAGATAGAGCTGGCTGAAATTAGAAATATCCGGTTCTGTGGCGGCTAACTCAATCCCAGCTCTTGCTACAGCCTCAGAATTTGTTTGTGTTTTCTCGATAATATCTGTGGATTTTAGAGTTGTGAATGCATTGTACCATGTAACATTTTGTTTTTCTGTTGGCAAACGCTAATTGGTTTCACATGGAGACACAACAGGTACACATTTGTGTTTTCTTAGTAAAAAGCTGCAGAAACAGTTTACAAATGATATTTGTGTTTGTAAACATGTCATTGAATCCACTTGCCGAAGAAAAAGACTTTGGTTTTCTCCAGAACCAGGTTGACTCTGCTTTTCAGGGTGCTTTGCGCATGAACTCCACACCAGTTTGTCCAGATAGGTTTGGGTGAAACCAGAAATATCCGTTCCTGTGGTGATTAGTCCATTCCAGCTCTTGCTACAGTGTCTGTGTTTTTTTGTGTTTTGTCGACAGCAGCTATGGACTTTAGAGTTGTGAATGCATTGTAGCATGTAACATTTTTTTTCTGTTAGCACACGCTAATTGGTTTCACATGGAGACACTATAGGTACACATTCATGTTTTCTGAGTAAAAAGCTGCAGAAACCAGGTTAAAAATTATATTGGTGTTTTTAAACATGACATTGAATCCACTTGCCCAAGTAAAAGGCTTTTCTTTCCTCCAAAACCAGGTTGACTCTGCTTTTCTGGGTGCTTTGCACACCAATTCCACACCAGTTTGTCCAGATAGGGCTGAATGAAACCAGAAATATCCGGTCCTGTGGTGGCTAACTCAATCAAACCTCTTGCTACAGCTTCTGTGTTTGCTTGTTTTTTCTGGATAGTATCTATGGACTTTATAGTTGTGAATGCATTGTAGCATGTAACAGTTTGTTTTTCTGTTGGCATACGCTAATTGGTTTCAGATGGAGACACAACAGGTACACATTCGTGTTATCTGAGAAAAAGCTGCAAAAGCCAGGTTAAAAATTATATTTGTGTTTGTAAACATGACATTGAATCCACTTGCCGAAGGAAAAGGCTTTGCTTTTCTCCAATACCAGGTTGACTCTGCTTTTCTGGGTGCTTTGCACACCAATTCCACGCCAGTTTCTCCACATAGGGCTGGATGAAATCAGAAATATGCGGTTCTGTGGGGACTAACTCAATCACAGCTCTTGCTACAGCTTCTGTGTTTGCTTGTGTTTTCTCGATAGTATCTATGGATTTTAGAGTTGTGAATGCATTGTAGCATGTAACATTTTGTTCTTCTGTTGGCATACGCTAATTGGTTTCACATGGAGATGCAACAGGTACACTTTCGTGTTATCTGAGAAAAAGTTTCAGGAACCAGGTTAAAAATGATATTTGTGTTTGTAAACATGACATTGAATCCACTTGCCCAAGAAAAAGACTTTGCTTTTCTCCAAAACCAGGTTGACTCTGCTTTTCTGGGTGCTTTGCACACCAACTCCACACCAGTTTTTCCAGTTAGGGCTGGATGAAACCAGAAATATCCGGTTCTGTGGCGGCGAACTCAATCACAGCTCTTGCTACAGCCTCAGAATTTGCTTGTGTTTTCTCGATAATATCTGTGGATTTCAGAGTTGTGAATGCATTGTAGCATCTAACATTTTGTTTTTCTGTTGGCAAACGCTATTTGGTTTCACATGGAGACACAACAGGTACACATTCGTGTTTTCTGAGTAAAATGCTGCAGAAGCAGTTTAAAAATGATATTTGCCTTTGTAAATATGACAATGAATCCACTTGCCCAAGAAAAAGACTTTGCTTTTCTCCAAAACCGGGTTGATCATCTTTTCTGTGTGCTTTGCACACCAATTCCACACCAGTTTTTCCAGATAGGGCTAGATGAAACCAGAAATATCCGGTTGTGTGTTGCTTAACTCAATCCCAGCTCTTGCTACATCTTCTGTGTTTGCTTGTTTTTTCTCGATAGTATCTTTAAACTTTAGAGTTGTGAATGAATTGTAGCATGTAACACTTTGTTTTTCTGTTGGCATACAGTAATTGGTTTCACATGGAGACGCAACAGGTACAAATTCGTGTTTTCTGACAAAAAGCTGCAGAAACCAGTTTACAAATGATATTTGTGTTTGTAAACATGACATTGAATCCACTTGCCCAAGAAAAAGCCTTTGCTTTTCTCCAAAACCAGGTTGACTCTGCTTTTCTGGGTGCTTTGCGCACCAACTCCACACCAGTTTCTCCAGATAGGGCTGGATGAAACCAGAAATATCCGGTTCTGTGGGGGCTAACTCAATCCAAGCTCTTGCTAGAGCCTCAGAGCTTGTTTGTGTTTTCTTGATAGTATCTATGGACTTTAGAGGTGTGAATGTATTGTAGCATGTAACAGTTTGTTTTTCTGTTGGAAAACCCTAGTTGGTTTCACAGGGAGACGCAACAGGTACACATTCGTGTTTTCTGAGAAAAAGCTGCAGAAACCAGCTTAAAAATGATATTTGTGTTTGTAAACATGACATTGAATCCACTTGCCCAAGAAAAAAAAAGGCTTTGCTTTTCTCCAAATACAGGTTGACTCTGCTTTTCTGGGTGCTTTGCACACCAATTCCATACCAGTTTCTCCAGATAGGGCTGGATGAAACCAGTAATATCCGGTTCTGTGGCGGCTAACTCAATCCCAGCTCTTGCTACAGCCTCAGAATTTGCTTGTGTTTTCTCGATAATATCTGTGGATTTTAGAGTTGTGAATGCATTGTAGCATGTAACATTTTGTTTTTCTGTTGGAAAACGCTAATTGGTTTCACATGGAGACACAACAGGTACACATTCGTGTTTTCTGAGTAAAAAGCTGCAGAAACCAGTATAAAATTGATTTGATGTTTGTAAACATGACATTGAATCCACTTGCCCAAGAAAAAGACTTTGCTTTTCTCCAAAACCAGGATGACTCTGCTTTTCTGGGTGCTTTGCACATCAATTCCACAGTAGTTTGTCCAGACAGGGCTTGTTGAAACCAGAAATATATAGTTCTTTGGTGGCTAACTCAATCCAAGCTCTTGCTACAGCCTCTGTGTTTGTTTGTGTTTTCTCGATAGTATCTATAAACTTTAGAGTTGTGAATGCATTGTAGCATGTAACAGTTTGTTTTTCTGTTTGTATACTCTAATTTGTTTCACATGGAGACACAACAGGTACACATTCGTGTTTTCTGAGAAAAAGCTGCAGAAACCAGGTTACAAATGATATTTGTGTTTGTAAACATGACATTGAATCCACTTGCCCAAGAAAAAGACTTTCCTTTTCTCCAAAACCAGTTTGACTCTGCTTTTCTGGGTTCTTTGCACACCAACTCCACACCAGTTTTTCCACATAGGGCTGGATGAAACCAGAAATATCCATTTTTGTGGCGGCTAACTCAATCCCAGCTCTTGCTACAGCCTCAGAATTTGCTTCTGTTTTCTCGATAGTATCTATGGACTTTAGAGTTGTGAATGCATTGTAGCATCTAACATTTTGCGTTTCTGTTGGCAAACGCTATTTGGTTTCAGATGGAGACACAACAGGTACACATTCATGTTTTCTGAGTAAAATGCTGCAGAAGCCAGGTTAACAATGATATTTGCCTTTGTAAATATGACAATGAATCCACTTGCCGAAGAAAAGACTTTGCTTTTCTCCAAAACCAGGTTGACTCTGCTTTTCTGGGTGCTTTGCATACCAATTCCACACCAGTTTGTCCAGATAGGGCTGGATGAAACGAGAAATATCCGGTTCTGTGGTGGCGAACTCAATCCCAGCTCTTTCTACAGCTTCTGTGGTTGCTTGTGTTTTCTCGATAGTATCTATGGACTTTAGAGTTGTGAATCCATTGTAGCATGTAACATTTTGTTTTTTTGTTGGCATAGGCTAATTTGTTTCACATGGAGACGCAACAGGTACACATTCGTGTTTTCTGCCAAAAAGCTGCAGAAACCAGGTTACAAATGATAGTTGTGTTTGTAAACATGACATTGAATCCACTTGCCCAAGAAAAAGACTTTGCTTTTCTCCAAAACCAGGTTGATCAGCTTTTCTGGGTGCTTTGCACACCAATTCCACACCAGTTTTTCCAGATAGGGCTGGATGAAACCAGAAACATCCGGTTCTCTGGTGGCTAATTCAATCCAAGCTCATCCTACAGCCTCTGAGCTGTTTTATTTTCTCGATAGTATCTATGGACTTTAGAGTTGTGAATGCATTGTAGCATGTAACATTTTGTTTTTCTGTTGGCATACGCTAATTGTTTTCACATGGAGACAGTACTGTTATACATTCGTGTTTTTTGAGAAAAAGCTGTAGAAAGCAGTTTGCAAACGATAGTTGTGTTTGTAAACATGACATTGAATCCACTTGCGCAAGGAAAAGACTATGCTTTTCTCAAAAACCAGGTTGACTCTTCTTGTCTGGGTGCTTTGCACACAAATTCCACACAAGTTTCTTTGGATAGGGCTGGATGAAAGCAGAATATCCTATTCTGTGGTGGCTTACTCAATCACAGCTCTTGCTACAGTTTCTGTGTTGGCGTGTGTTTTGTCGATAGTATCTGTGGACTTTAGAGTTGTGAATGCATTGTAGCATGTAACAGTTTGTTTTTCTGTTGGCAAACGCTAGTTGGTTTCACATGGAGGCACAACAGGTACACATTCGTGTTTTCTGAGGAAAAAGCTGCAGAAAGAATTTTACAAATGACAGTTGTGTTTGTAAACATGACATTGAATCCACTTGCCCAAGAAAAAGACTTTGCTTTTCTCCAAAACCAGGTGGACTCTGCTTTTCTGGGTGCTTTGCGCACCAAATCCACACCAGCTTCCCCGGAAATTGCTGGATGAATCCAGAAATATCCGGTTGTGTGTTGGCTTACTCAATCCCAGCTCTTGCTACATTTTCTGTGTTTCCTTGTGTTTTGTCGATATTATGTGTGGAATTTAGAGTTGTGAATGCATTGTAGCTTATAACGTTTTGTTTTTCTGTTGGCATACACTAATTGGTTTCTCATGGAGACACAACAGGTACACACTCATGTTTTCTGAGTAAAAAGCTGCAGAAACGAGGTTAAAAATGACATTTGTGTTTGTAAACATGACATTGAATCCAATTGCCCAAAGAAAAGACTTTGCTTTTCTCCAAAACCAGGTTGACTGTGCTTTTATGGGTGTTTTGCACACCAATTCCACACCAGTTTGTCCAGATATGGCTGGATGAAAACAGAAACATCCGGGTCTGAGGTGGCTAACTCAATCCCAGCTCTTGCTACAGCTTCTGTGTTTGCTTGTGTTTTCTCGATAATATCTGTGGATTTCAGAGTTGTGAATGCATTGTACCAGGCAACATTTTGTTTTTCTCTTGGCAAACGCTAATTGGTTTCACATGGAGACACAACAGACACACATTCGTGTTTTCTGAGTAAAAAGCTGCAGAAACCAGGTTAAAAATGATATTTGTGTTTGTAAACATGACATTGAATCCACTTGCCCTGGAAAAAGAGTTTGCTTTTCTCCAAAACCAGGCTGACTAGGCTCTTCTGGGTGTTTTGCACACCAACTCCACACCAGTTTGTCCGGATAAAGCTGGATGAAACCAGAAACATCCGGATCGGAAGTGTCTAACTCAATCCCAGCTTTTGCTACAGCTGCTGTGTTTGCTTGTGTTTTCTTGATAATATATGTTGATTTTAGGGTTGTGAATGCATTGTAGCATGCAACATTTTGTTTTTCTGTTGGCAAACACTAATTGTTTTCACATGGAGACACAACAGGTACACATTCGTGTTTTCTGAGTAAAAAGCTGCAGAAACCAGGTTACAAATGATATTTGTGTTTGTAAACATGGCATTGAATCCATTTGCCCAAGAAAAAGACTTTGCTTTCTCCAAAACCTGGTTGATTCCTCTTTTCTGGGTGCATTGCACACCAATTCCACACCAGTTTGTCCAGATAGAGCTGGCTGAAATTAGAAATATCCGGTTTTGTGGCGGCTAACTCAATCCCAGCTCTTGCTACAGCCTCAGAATTTGCTTCTGTTTTCTCGATAATATCTGTGATTTTTAGAGTTGTGAATGCATTGTAGCATCTAACATTTTGCGTTTCTGTTGCTAAAGGCTATTTGGTTTCACATGGAGACACAACAGGTACACATTCATGTTTTCTGAGTAAAATGCTGCAGAAACCAGGTTACAAATGATAGTTGTGTTTGTAAACATGACATTGAATCCACTTGCCCAAGAAAAAGACTTTGCTTTTCTCCAAAACCAGGTTGACTCTGCTTTTCTGGGTGCTTTGCATACCAATTCCACACCAGTTTGTCCAGATAGGGCTGGATGAAACGAGGAATATCCGGTTCTGTGGTGGCTAACTCAATCCCAGCTCTTTCTACAGCTTCTGTGGTTGCTTGTGTTTTCTCGATAGTATCTATGGACTTTAGAGTTGTGAATCCATTGTAGCACGTAACATTTTGTGTTTTTGTTGGCATAGGCTAATTTGTTTCACATGGAGACGCAACAGGTACACATTCGTGTTTTCTGCCAAAAAGCTGCAGAAACCAGGTTACAAATGATAGTTGTGTTTGTAAACATGACATTGAATCCACTTGCCCAAGAAAAAGACTTTGCTTTTCTCCAAAACCAGGTGGACTCTGCTTTTCTGGGTGCTTTGCACACCAAATCCACACCAGGTTCCCGGAAATTGCTGGATGAATCCAGAAATATCCGGTTGTGTGTTGGCTTACTCAATCCCAGCTCTTGCTACATTTTCTGTATTTGCTTGTGTTTTGTCGATATTATGTGTGGAATTTAGAGTTGTGAATGCATTGTAGCTTATAACGTTTTGTTTTTCTGTTGGCATACACTAATTGGTTTCTCATGGAGACACAACAGGTACACACTCATGTTTTCTGAGTAAAAAGCTGCAGAAACGAGGTTAAAAATGACATTTGTGTTTGTAAACATGACATTGAATCCAATTGCCCAAAGAAAAGACTTTGCTTTTCTCCAAAACCAGGTTGACTGTGCTTTTATGGGTGTTTTGCACACCAATTCCACACCAGTTTGTCCAGATATGGCTGGATGAAACCAGAAACATCCGGGTCTGAGGTGGCTAACTCAATCCCAGCTCTTGCTACAGCTTCTGTGTTTGCTTGTGTTTTCTCGATAATATCTGTGGATTTCAGAGTTGTGAATGCATTGTACCAGGCAACATTTTGTTTTTCTCTTGGCAAACGCTAATTGGTTTCACATGGAGACACAACAGACACACATTCGTGTTTTCTGAGTAAAAAGCTGCAGAAACCAGGTTAAAAATGATATTTGTGTTTGTAAACATGACATTGAATCCACTTGCCCTGGAAAAAGAGTTTGCTTTTCTCCAAAACCAGGCTGACTAGGCTCTTCTGGGTGTTTTGCACACCAACTCCACACCAGTTTGTCCAGATAAAGCTGGATGAAACCAGAAACATCCGGATCGGAAGTGTCTAACTCAATCCCAGCTTTTGCTACAGCTTCTGTGTTTGCTTGTGTTTTCTTGATAATATATGTTGATTTTAGGGTTGTGAATGCATTGTAGCATGTAACATTTTGTTTTTCTGTTGGCAAACACTAATTGTTTTCACATGGAGACACAACAGGTACACATTCGTGTTTTCTGAGTAAAAAGCTGCAGAAACCAGGTTACAAATGATATTTGTGTTTGTAAACATGGCATTGAATCCATTTGCCCAAGAAAAAGACTTTGCTTTTCTCCAAAACCTGGTTGATTCCTCTTTTCTGGGTGCATTGCACACCAATTCCACACCAGTTTGTCCAGATAGAGCTGGCTGAAATTAGAAATATCCGGTTTTGTGGCGGCTAACTCAATCCCAGCTCTTGCTACAGCCTCAGAATTTGCTTCTGTTTTCTCGATAATATCTGTGATTTTTAGAGTTGTGAATGCATTGTAGCATCTAACATTTTGCGTTTCTGTTGCTAAAGGCTATTTGGTTTCACATGGAGACACAACAGGTACACATTCATGTTTTCTGAGTAAAATGCTGCTGAAGCCAGGTTAAAAATGATATTTGCCTTTGTAAATATGACAATGAATCCACTTGCCCAAGAAAAAGACTTTGCTTTTCTCCAAAACCAGGTTGACTCTGCCTTTCTGGGTGCTTTGCATACCAATTCCACACCAGTTTGTCCAGATAGGGCTGGATGAAACGAGAAATATCCGGTTCTGTGGTGGCTAACTCAATCCCAGCTCTTTCTACAGCTTCTGTGGTTGCTTGTGTTTTCTCGAGAGTATCTATGGACTTTAGAGTTGTGAATCCATTGTAGCATGTAACATTTTGTTTTTTTGTTGGCATAGGCTAATTGGTTTCACATGGAGACGCAACAGGTACACATTCGTGCTTTCTGACAAAAAGCTGCAGAAACCAGGTTACAAATGATAGTTGTGTTTGTAAACATGACATTGAATCCACTTGCCCAAGAAAAAGACTTTGCTTTTCTCCAAAACCAGGTTGACTCTGCTTTTCTGGGTGCTTTGCATACCAATTCCACACCAGTTTGTCCAGATAGGGCTGGATGAAACGAGAAATATCCGGTTCTGTGGTGGCTAACTCAATCCCAGCTCTTTCTACAGCTTCTGTGGTTGCTTGTGTTTTCTCGATAGTATCTATGGACTTTAGAGTTGTGAATCCATTGTAGCATGTAACATTTTGTTTTTTTGTTGGCATAGGCTAATTGGTTTCACATGGAGACGCAACAGGTACACATTCGTGTTTTCTGAGAAAAAGCTGCAGAAACCAGGTTACAAATGATATTTGTGTTTGTAAACATGACATTGAATCCACTTGCCCAAGAAAAAGACTTTGCTTTTCTCCAAAACCAGGTTGATCAGCTTTTCTGGGTGCTTTGCACACCAATTCCACACCAGTTTGTCCAGATAGGGCTGGATGAAACCAGAAACATCCGGTTCTCTGGTGGCTAATTCAATCCAAGCTCTTCCTACAGCCTCTGATCTGTTTTATTTTCTCGATAGTATCTATGGACTTTAGAGTTGTGAATGCATTGTAGCATGTAACATTTTGTTTTTCTGTTGGCATACGCTAATTGGTTTCACATGGAGACAGTGCTGTTATACATTCGTGTTTTGTGAGAAAAAGCTGTAGAAAGCAGTTTGCAAACGATAGTTGTGTTTGTAAACATGACATTGAATCCACTTGCGCAAGGAAAAGACTTTGCTTTTCTCAAAAACCAGGTTGACTCTGCTTGTCTGGGTGCTTTGCACACCAATTCCACACAAGTTTCTTCGGATAGGGCTGGATGAAAGCAGAA
This sequence comes from Sylvilagus floridanus, assembly GCA_949820135.1. Taxonomy (NCBI): domain Eukaryota; kingdom Metazoa; phylum Chordata; class Mammalia; order Lagomorpha; family Leporidae; genus Sylvilagus; species Sylvilagus floridanus. Next base: position 28,590,819 of record OX463228.1, read on the forward strand.
TATCCTATTCTGTGGTGGCTTACTCAATCACAGCTCTTGCTACAGTTTCTGTGTTGGCGTGTGTTTTGTCGATAGTATCTGTGGACTTTAGAGTTGTGAATGCATTGTAGCATGTAACAGTTTGTTTTTCTGTTGGCAAACGCTAGTTGGTTTCACATGGAGGCACAACAGGTACACATTCGTGTTTTCTGAGTAAAAAGCTGCAGAAAGAATTTTGCAAATGACAGTTGTGTTTGTAAACATGACATTGAATCCACTTGCCCAAGAAAAAGACTTTGCTTTTCTCCAAAACCAGGTGGACTCTGCTTTTCTGGGTGCTTTGCACACCAAATCCACACCAGTTTCCCGGAAATTGCTGGATGAATCCAGAAATATCCGGTAGTGTGTTGGCTTACTCAATCCCAGCTCTTGCTACATTTTCTGTGTTTGCTTTTGTTTTGTCGATATTATGTGTGGAATTTAGAGTTGTGAATGCATTGTAACTTATAACGTTTTGTTTTTCTGTTGGCATACACTAATTGGTTTCTCATGGAGACACAACAGGTACACACTCATGTTTTCTGAGTAAAAAGCTGCAGAAACGAGGTTAAAAATGACATTTGTGTTTGTAAACATGACATTGAATCCAATTGCCCAAAGAAAAGACTTTGCTTTTCTCCAAAACCAGGTTGACTCTGCTTGTCTGGGTGTTTTGCACACCAATTCCACACCAGTTTGTCCAGATAGGACTGGATGAAACCAGAAACATCTGGGTCTGAGGTGGCTAACTCAATCCCAGCTCTTGCTACAGCTTCTGTGTTTGCTTGTGTTTTCTCGATAATATCTGTGGATTTCAGAGTTGTGAATGCATTGTACCAGGCAACATTTTGTTTTTCTCTTGGCAAACGCTAATTGGCTTCACATGGAGACACAACAGACACACATTCGTGTTTTCTGAGTAAAAAACTGCAGAAACCAGGTTAAAAATGATATTTGTGTTTGTAAACATGACATTGAATCCACTTGCCCTAGAAAAAGAGTTTGCTTTTCTCCATAACCAGGCTGACTAGGCTCTTTTGGGTGTTTTGCACACCAACTCCACACCAGTTTGTCCAGATAATTCTGGATGAAACCAGAAACATCCAGATCGGAAGTGTCTAACTCAATCCCAGCTTTTGCTACAGCTTCTGTGTTTGCTTGTGTTTTCTTGATAATATATGTTAATTTTAGGGTTGTGAATGCATTGTAGCATGCAACATTTTGTTTTTCTGTTGGCAAACGCTAATTGTTTTCACATGGAGACACAACAGGTACACATTCGTGTTTTCTGAGTAAAAAGCTGCAGAAACCAGGTTACAAATGATATTTGTGTTTGTAAACATGGCATTGAATCCATTTGCCCAAGAAAAATACTTTGCTTTCTCCAAAACCTGGTTGATTCCTCTTTTCTGGGTGCATTGCACACCAATTCCACACCAGTTTGTCCAGATAGAGCTGGTTGAAATTAGAAATATCCGGTTTTGTGGCGGCTAACTCAATCCCAGCTCTTGCTACAGCCTCAGAATTTGCTTCTGTTTTCTCGATAATATCTGTGAATTTTAGAGTTGTGAATGCATTGTAGCATCAAATATTTTGCGTTTCTGTTGCTAAAGGCTATTTGGTTTCACATGGAGGCACAACAGGTACACATTCGTGTTTTCTGAGTAAAATGCTGCAGAAGCCAGGTTAAAAATGATATTTGCCTTTGTAAATATGACAATGAATCCACTTGCCCAAGAAAAAGACTTTGCTTTTCTCCAAAACCAGGTTGACTCTGCCTTTCTGGGTGCTTTGCATACCAATTCCACACCAGTTTGTCCAGATAGGGCTGGATGAAACGAGAAATATCCGGTTCTGTGGTGGCGAACTCAATCCCAGCTCTTTCTACAGCTTCTGTGGTTGCTTGTGTTTTCTCGAGAGTATCTATGGACTTTAGAGTTGTGAATCCATTGTAGCATGTAACATTTTGTTTTTTTGTTGGCATAGGCTAATTGGTTTCACATGGAGACGCAACAGGTACACATTTGTGTTTTCTGACAAAAAGCTGCAGAAACCAGGTTACAAATGATAGTTGTGTTTCTAAACATGCCATTGAATCCACTTGCCCAAGAAAAAGACTTTGCTTTTCTCCAGATCCAGGTTGACTCTTCTTTTCTGGGTGCTTTGCAAACCAAGTCCATACCAGTTTCTCCAGATAGGGCTGGATGAAATCAGAAATATGCGGTTCTGTGGGGGCTAACTCAATCCCAGCTCTTGCTACAGCCTCAGAGTTTGTTTGTGTTTTCTCGAAAGTATCTATGGACTTTAGAGGTGTGAATGCATTGTAGCATGTAACAGTTTGTTTTTCTGCTGGCATACGCTAATTGGTTTCACATGGAGAGTCAACAGGTACACATTCGTTTTTTCTGAGAAAAAGCTGCAGAAACCAGGTTAAAAATGATATTTGTGTTTGTAAAGATGACATTGAATCCACTTGCCCAAGAAAAAGACTTTGCTTTTCTCCAAAACCAGGTTGACTCTGCTTTTCTCAGTGCTTTGCACTCCAAATCCACACCAGTTTTTCCAGATAGGTTTGGATGAAACCAGAAATATGCGGTTCTCTGGTGGCTAACTCAATCCCAGTTTTGCTACAGCTTCTGTGTTTGCTTTTTTTTTCTCAATAGTATCTACAAACTTTAGAGTTCTGAATGAATTGTAGCATGTAAGATTTTCTTTTTCTGTTGGAATACACTAATTGGTTTCACAGGAAGACGCAACAGGTACACATTCATGTTTTCTGACAAAAAGCTGCAGAAACCAGCTTACAAATGATATTTGTGTTTGTAAACATGACATTGAATCCATTTGCCCAAGAAAAAGCCTTTGCTTTTCTCCAAAAACAGGTTTATCAGCTTTTCTGGGTGCTTTGCACACCAATTCCACACCAGTTTCTCCAGATAGGGCTGGATGAAACCAGAAATATCCGGTTCTGTGGGGGCTAACTCAATCCAAGCTCTTGCTACAGCCTCAGAGCTTGTTTATATTTTCTCGATAGTATCTATGGACTTTAGAGGTGTGAATGCATTGTAGCATGTAACAGTTTGTTTTTCTGCTGGCACACCCTAGTTCGTTTCACAGGGAGATGCAACAGGTACACATTCGTGTTTTCTGACAAAAAGCTGCAGAAACCAGGTTAAAAATGATATTTGTGTTTGTAAACATGACATTGAATCCATTTGCCCAAGAAAAAGTCTTTCCTTTTCTCCAAAACCAGGTTGACTCTGCTTTTCTGGGTGCTTTGCACATCAACTCCACACCAGTTTTTCCAGATAGGGCTGGATTAAACCAGAAATATCCAGTTCTGTGGCGGCTAACTCAATCCCAGCTCTTGCTACAGCCTCAGAGCTTGTTTGTGTTTTCTCGATAGTATCTATGGACTTTAGAGTTGTGAATGCATTTTAGCATCTAACATTTTGCGTTTCTGTTGGCAAACGCTATTTGGTTTCACATGGAGACACAACAGGTACACATTCATGTTTTCTGAGTAAAATGCTGCAGAAGCCAGGTTAACAATCATATTTGCCTTTGTAAATATGACAATGAATCCACTTGCCCAAGAAAAAGACTTTGCTTTTCTCCAAAACCAGGTTGACTCTGCTTTTCTGGGTGCTTTGCATACCAATTCCACACCAGTTTGTCCAGATAGGGCTGGATGAAACGAGAAATATCCGGTTCTGTGGTGGCGATCTCAATCCCAGCTCTTTCTACAGCTTCTGTGGTTGCTTGTGTTTTCTCGAGAGTATCTATGGACTTTAGAGTTGTGAATCCATTGTAGCATGTAACAGTTTGTTTTTCTGTTGGCAAACGCTAGTTGGTTTCACATGGAGGCACAACAGGTACACATTCGTGTTTTCTGAGTAAAAAGCTGCAGAAAGAATTTTACAAATGACAGTTGTGTTTGTAAACATGACATTGAATCCACTTGCCCAAGAAAAAGACTTTGCTTTTCTCCAAAACCAGGTTGACTCTGCTTTTCAAGGTGTTTGCACACCAATTACAAACCAGTTTCCCCGGAAATTGCTGGATGAATCCAGAAATATCCGGTTGTGTGTTGGCTTACTCAATCCCAGCTCTTGCTACATTTTCTGTGTTTGCTTGTGTTTTGTCGATATTATGTGTGGAATTTACAGTTGTGAATGCATTGTAGCATGTAACGTTTTGTTTTTCTGTTGGCATACACTAATTGGTTTCTCATGGAGACACAACAGGTACACACTCAAGTTTTCTGAGTAAAAAGCTGCAGAAACGAGGTTAAAAATGACATTTGTGTTTGTAAACATGACATTGAATCCAATTGCCCAAAGAAAAGACTTTGCTTTTCTCCAAAACCAGGTTGACTGTGCTTTTATGGGTGTTTTGCACACCAATTCCACACCAGTTTGTCCAGATATGGCTGGATGAAACCAGAAACATCCGGGTCTGAGGTGGCTAACTCAATCCCAGCTCTTGCTACAGCTTCTGTGTTTCCTTGTGTTTTCTCGATAATATCTGTGGATTTCAGAGTTGTGAATGCATTGTAGCATGTAACATTTTGTTTTTCTCTTGGCAAACGCTAATTGGCTTCACATGGAGACACAACAGACACACATTCGTGTTTTCTGAGTAAAAAGCTGCAGAAACCAGGTTAAAAATGATATTTGTGTTTGTAAACATGACATTGAATCCACTTGCCCTAGAAAAAGAGTTTGCTTTTCTCCAAAACCAGGCTGACTAGGCTCTTCTGGGTGTTTTGCACACCAACTCCACACCAGTTTGTCCAGATAATTCTGGATGAAACCAGAAACATCCGGATCGGAAGTGTCTAACTCAATCCCAGCTTTTGCTACAGCTTCTGTGTTTGCTTGTGTTTTCTTGATAATATATGTTAATTTTAGGGTTGTGAATGCATTGTAGCATGCAACATTTTGTTTTTCTGTTGGCAAACGCTAATTGTTTTCACATGGAGACACAACAGGTACACATTCGTGTTTTCTGAGTAAAAAGCTGCAGAAACCAGGTTACAAATGATAGTTGTGTTTGTAAACATGGCATTGAATCCATTTGCCCAAGAAAAAGACTTTGCTTTCTCCAAAACCTCGTTGATTCCTCTTTTCTGGGTGCATTGCACACCAATTCCACACCAGTTTGTCCAGATAGAGCTGGTTGAAATTAGAAATATCCGGTTTTGTGGCGGCTAACTCAATCCCAGCTCTTGCTACAGCCTCAGAATTTGCTTCTGTTTTCTCGATAATATCTGTGAATTTTAGAGTTGTGAATGCATTGTAGCATCAAATATTTTGCGTTTCTGTTGCTAAAGGCTATTTGGTTTCACATGGAGGCACAACAGGTACACATTCGTGTTTTCTGAGTAAAATGCTGCAGAAGCCAGGTTAAAAATGATATTTGCCTTTGTAAATATGACAATGAATCCACTTGCCCAAGAAAAAGACTTTGCTTTTCTCCAAAACCAGGTTGACTCTGCCTTTCTGGGTGCTTTGCATACCAATTCCACACCAGTTTGTCCAGATAGGGCTGGATGAAACGAGAAATATCCGGTTCTGTGGTGGCGAACTCAATCCCAGCTCTTTCTACAGCTTCTGTGGTTGCTTGTGTTTTCTCGAGAGTATCTATGGACTTTAGAGTTGTGAATCCATTGTAGCATGTAACATTTTGTTTTTTTGTTGGCATAGGCTAATTGGTTTCACATGGAGACGCAACAGGTACACATTCGTGTTTTCTGACAAAAAGCTGCAGAAACCAGGTTACAAATGATAGTTGTGTTTCTAAACATGCCATTGAATCCACTTGCCCAAGAAAAAGACTTTGCTTTTCTCCAGATCCAGGTTGACTCTTCTTTTCTGGGTGCTTTGCAAACCAAGTCCATACCAGTTTCTCCAGATAGGGCTGGATGAAATCAGAAATATGCGGTTCTGTGGGGGCTAACTCAATCCCAGCTCTTGCTACAGCCTCAGAGTTTGTTTGTGTTTTCTCGAAAGTATCTATGGACTTTAGAGGTGTGAATGCATTGTAGCATGTAACAGTTTGTTTTTCTGCTGGCATACGCTAATTGGTTTCACATGGAGAGTCAACAGGTACACATTCGTTTTTTCTGAGAAAAAGCTGCAGAAACCAGGTTAAAAATGATATTTGTGTTTGTAAAGATGACATTGAATCCACTTGCCCAAGAAAAAGACTTTGCTTTTCTCCAAAACCAGGTTGACTCTGCTTTTCTGGGTGCTTTGCACACCAACTCCACACCAGTTTGTCCAGATAGGGCTGGATGAATCCATAAATATCCGGTTCTGTGGTGGCTCAGTCAATCCCAGTTTTGCTACAGCTTCTGTGTTTGCTTTTTTTTTCTCAATAGTATCTACAAACTTTAGAGTTCTGAATGAATTGTAGCATGTAAGATTTTCTTTTTCTGTTGGAATACACTAATTGTTTTCACAGGAAGACGCAACAGGTACACATTCATGTTTTCTGACAAAAAGCTGCAGAAACCAGCTTACAAATGATATTTGTGTTTGTAAACATGACATTGAATCCATTTGCCCAAGAAAAAGCCTTTGCTTTTCTCCAAAAACAGGTTTATCAGCTTTTCTGGGTGCTTTGCACACCAATTCCACACCAGTTTCTCCAGATAGGGCTGGATGAAACCAGAAATATCCGGTTCTGTGGGGGCTAACTCAATCCAAGCTCTTGCTACAGCCTCAGAGCTTGTTTATATTTTCTCGATAGTATCTATGGACTTTAGAGGTGTGAATGCATTGTAGCATGTAACAGTTTGTTTTTCTGCTGGCACACCCTAGTTCGTTTCACAGGGAGATGCTACAGGTACACATTCGTGTTTTCTGACAAAAAGCTGCAGAAACCAGGTTAAAAATGATATTTGTGTTTGTAAACATGACATTGAATCCATTTGCCCAAGAAAAAGTCTTTCCTTTTCTCCAAAACCAGGTTGACTCTGCTTTTCTGGGTGCTTTGCACATCAACTCCACACCAGTTTTTCCAGATAGGGCTGGATTAAACCAGAAATATCCAGTTCTGTGGCGGCTAACTCAATCCCAGCTCTTGCTACAGCCTCAGAGCTTGTTTGTGTTTTCTCGATAGTATCTATGGACTTTAGAGTTGTGAATGCATTTTAGCATCTAACATTTTGCGTTTCTGTTGGCAAACGCTATTTGGTTTCACATGGAGACACAACAGGTACACATTCATGTTTTCTGAGTAAAATGCTGCAGAAGCCAGGTTCACAATGATATTTGCCTTTGTAAATATGACAATGAATCCACTTGCCCAAGAAAAAGACTTTGCTTTTCTCCAAAACCAGGTTGACTCTGCTTTTCTGGGTGCTTTGCATACCAATTCCACACCAGTTTGTCCAGATAGGGCTGGATGAAACGAGAAATATCCGGTTCTGTGGTGGCGATCTCAATCCCAGCTCTTTCTACAGCTTCTGTGGTTGCTTGTGTTTTCTCGAGAGTATCTATGGACTTTAGAGTTGTGAATCCATTGTAGCATGTAACAGTTTGTTTTTCTGTTGGCAAACGCTAGTTGGTTTCACATGGAGGCACAACAGGTACACATTCGTGTTTTCTGAGTAAAAAGCTGCAGAAAGAATTTTACAAATGACAGTTGTGTTTGTAAACATGACATTGAATCCACTTGCCCAAGAAAAAGACTTTGCTTTTCTCCAAAACCAGGTTGACTCTGCTTTTCAAGGTGTTTGCACACCAATTACAAACCAGTTTCCCCGGAAATTGCTGGATGAATCCAGAAATATCCGGTTGTGTGTTGGCTTACTCAATCCCAGCTCTTGCTACATTTTCTGTGTTTGCTTGTGTTTTGTCGATATTATGTGTGGAATTTAGAGTTGTGAATGCATTGTAGCTTATAAGGTTTTGTTTTTCTGTTGGCATACACTAATTGGTTTCTCATGGAGACACAACAGGTACACACTCAAGTTTTCTGAGTAAAAAGCTGCAGAAACGAGGTTAAAAATGACATTTGTGTTTGTAAACATGACATTGAATCCAATTGCCCAAAGAAAAGACTTTGCTTTTCTCCAAAACCAGGTTGACTGTGCTTTTATGGGTGTTTTGCACACCAATTCCACACCAGTTTGTCCAGATATGGCTGGATGAAACCAGAAACATCCGGGTCTGAGGTGGCTAACTCAATCCCAGCTCTTGCTACAGCTTCTGTGTTTCCTTGTGTTTTCTCGATAATATCTGTGGATTTCAGAGTTGTGAATGCATTGTAGCATGTAACATTTTGTTTTTCTCTTGGCAAACGCTAATTGGCTTCACATGGAGACACAACAGACACACATTCGTGTTTTCTGAGTAAAAAGCTGCAGAAACCAGGTTAAAAATGATATTTGTGTTTGTAAACATGACATTGAATCCACTTGCCCTAGAAAAAGAGTTTGCTTTTCTCCAAAACCAGGCTGACTAGGCTCTTCTGGGTGTTTTGCACACCAACTCAACACCAGTTTGTCCAGATAAAGCTGGATGAAACCAGAAACATCTGGATCGGAAGTGTCTAACTCAATCCCAGCTTTTGCTACAGCTGCTGTGTTTGCTTGTGTTTTCTTGATAATATATGTTGATTTTAGGGTTGTGAATGCATTGTAGCATGCAACATTTTGTTTTTCTGTTGGCAAACGCTAATTGTTTTCACATGGAGACACAACAGGTACACATTCGTGTTTTCTGAGTAAAAAGCTGCGGAAACCAGGTTAAAAATGATATTTGTGTTAGTAAACATGACATTAAATCCATTTGCCCAAGAAAAAGACTTTGCTTTTCTCCAAAACCAGGTTGACTCTGCTTTTCTGGGTGCTTTGCACACCAATTCCAAACCAGTTTCTCTGGATAGGGCTGGATGAAACCAGAAATATCCGGTTCTGTGGTGGCTAACTGAAACCCAGCTCTTGCTACAGCCTCAGAGTATGTTTGTGTTTTGTCGATAGCATCTATGGACTTTTGGGTTGTGAATGCATTGTAGCATGTAACATTTTGGTTTTTTGTTGGAAAATGCTAATTGGTTTCACATGGAGACACAACAGGTACACATTCGTGTTTTCTGAGTAAAAAGCTGCGGAAACCAGTTTAAAAATGATATTTGTGTTTGTAAACATGACATTAAATCCATTTGCCCAAGAAAAAGACTTTGCTTTTCTCCAAAACCAGGTGGACTCTGCTTTTCTGGGTGCTTTGCACACCAAATCCACACCAGTTTCCCCGGAAATTGCTGGATGAATCCAGAAATATCCAGTTGTGTGTTGGCTTACTCAATCCCAGCTCTTGCTACATTTTCTGTGTTTGCTTGTGTTTTGTCGATATTATGTGTGGAATTTAGAGTTGTGAATGCATTGTAGCATGTAACGTTTTGTTTTTCTGTTGGCATACACTAATTGGTTTCTCATGGAGACACAACAGGTACACACTCATGTTTTCTGAGTAAAAAGCTGCAGAAACGAGGTTAAAAATGACATTTGTGTTTGTAAACATGACATTGAATCCAATTGCCCAAAGAAAAGACTTTGCTTTTCTCCAAAACCAGGTTGACTGTGCTTTTATGGGTGTTTTGCACACCAATTCCACACCAGTTTGTCCAGATAGGACTGGATGAAACCAGAAACATCCGGGTCTGAGGTGGCTAACTCAATCCCAGCTCTTGCTACAGCTTCTGTGTTTGCTTGTGTTTTCTCTATAATATCTGTGGATTTCAGAGTTGTGAATGCATTGTACCAGGCAACATTTTGTTTTTCTGTTGGCAAACGCTAATTGTTTTCACATGGAGACACAACAGGTACACATTCGTGTTTTCTGAGTAAAAAGCTGCGGAAACCAGGTTAAAAATGATATTTGTGTTAGTAAACATGACATTAAATCCATTTGCCCAAGAAAAAGACTTTGCTTTTCTCCAAAACCAGGTTGACTCTGCTTTTCTGGGTGCTTTGCACACCAATTCCAAACCAGTTTCTCTGGATAGGGCTGGATGAAACCAGAAATATCCGGTTCTGTGGTGGCTAACTGAAACCCAGCTCTTGCTACAGCCTCAGAGTATGTTTGTGTTTTGTCGATAGCATCTATGGACTTTTGGGTTGTGAATGCATTGTAGCATGTAACATTTTGGTTTTTTGTTGGAAAATGCTAATTGGTTTCACATGGAGACACAACAGGTACACATTCGTGTTTTCTGAGTAAAAAGCTGCGGAAACCAGTTTAAAAATGATATTTGTGTTTGTAAACATGACATTAAATCCATTTGCCCAAGAAAAAGACTTTGCTTTTCTCCAAAACCAGGTGGACTCTGCTTTTCTGGGTGCTTTGCACACCAAATCCACACCAGTTTCCCCGGAAATTGCTGGATGAATCCAGAAATATCCAGTTGTGTGTTGGCTTACTCAATCCCAGCTCTTGCTACATTTTCTGTGTTTGCTTGTGTTTTGTCGATATTATGTGTGGAATTTAGAGTTGTGAATGCATTGTAGCATGTAACGTTTTGTTTTTCTGTTGGCATACACTAATTGGTTTCTCATGGAGACACAACAGGTACACACTCATGTTTTCTGAGTAAAAAGCTGCAGAAACGAGGTTAAAAATGACATTTGTGTTTGTAAACATGACATTGAATCCAATTGCCCAAAGAAAAGACTTTGCTTTTCTCCAAAACCAGGTTGACTGTGCTTTTATGGGTGTTTTGCACACCAATTCCACACCAGTTTGTCCAGATAGGACTGGATGAAACCAGAAACATCCGGGTCTGAGGTGGCTAACTCAATCCCAGCTCTTGCTACAGCTTCTGTGTTTGCTTGTGTTTTCTCTATAATATCTGTGGATTTCAGAGTTGTGAATGCATTGTACCAGGCAACATTTTGTTTTTCTCTTGGCAAACGCTAATTGGCTTCACATGGAGACACAACAGACACACATTCGTGTTTTCTGAGTAAAAAGCTGCAGAAACCAGGTTAAAAATGATATTTGTGTTTGTAAACATGACATTGAATCCACTTGCCCTAGAAAAAGAGTTTGCTTTTCTCCAAAACCAGGCTGACTAGGCTCTTCTGGGTGTTTTGCACACCAACTCCACACCAGTTTGTCCAGATAATTCTGGATGAAACCAGAAACATCCGGATCGGAAGTGTCTAACTCAATCCCAGCTTTTGCTACAGCTTCTGTGTTTGCTTGTGTTTTCTTGATAATATATGTTAATTTTAGGGTTGTGAATGCATTGTAGCATGCAACATTTTGTTTTTCTGTTGGCAAACGCTAATTGTTTTCACATGGAGACACAACAGGTACACATTCGTGTTTTCTGAGTAAAAAGCTGCAGAAACCAGGTTACAAATGATATTTGTGTTTGTAAACATGGCATTGAATCCATTTGCCCAAGAAAAAGACTTTGCTTTTCTCCAAAACCTCGTTGATTCCTCTTTTCTGGGTGCATTGCACACCAATTCCACACCAGTTTGTCCAGATAGAGCTGGCTGAAATTAGAAATATCCGGTTTTGTGGCGGCTAACTCAATCCCAGCTCTTGCTACAGCCTCAGAATTTGCTTCTGTTTTCTCGATAATATCTGTGGATTTTAGAGTTGTGAATGCATTGTAGCATCTAACATTTTGCGTTTCTGTTGCTAAAGGCTATTTGGTTTCACATGGAGACACAACAGGTACACATTCGTGTTTTCTGAGTAAAATGCTGCAGAAGCCAGGTTAAAAATGATATTTGCCTTTGTAAATATGACAATGAATCCACTTGCCCAAGAAAAAGACTTTGCTTTTCTCCAAAACAAGGTGGACTCTGCCTTTCTGGGTGCTTTGCATACCAATTCCACACCAGTTTGTCCAGATAGGGCTGGATGAAACGAGAAATATCCGGTTCTGTGGTGGCGAACTCAATCCCAGCTCTTTCTACAGCTTCTGTGGTTGCTTGTGTTTTCTCGATAGTATCTATGGACTTTAGAGTTGTGAATCCATTGTAGCATGTAACATTTTGTTTTTTTGTTGGCATAGGCTAATTGGTTTCACATGGAGACGCAACAGGTACACTTTCGTGTTTTCTGACAAAAAGCTGCAGAAACCAGGTTACAAATGATAGTTGTGTTTGTAAACATGACATTGAATCCACTTGCCCAAGAAAAAGACTTTGCTTTTCTCCAATACCAGGTTGATCAGCTTTTCTGGGTGCTTTGCACACCAATTCCACACCAGTTTGTCCAGATAGGGCTGGATGAAACCAGAAACATCCGGTTCTCTGGTGGCTAATTCAATCCACGCTCTTCCTACAGCCTCTGAGCTGTTTTATTTTTTCGATAGTGTCTATGGACTTTAGAGTTGTGAATGCATTGTAGCATGTAACATTTTGTTTTTCTGTTGGCATACGCTAATTGGTTTCACATGGAGACAGTACTGTTATACATTCGTGTTTTGTGAGAAAAAGCTGTAGAAAGCAGTTTGCAAACGATAGTTGTGTTTGTAAACATGACATTGAATCCACTTGCGCAAGGAAAAGACTTTGCTTTTCTCAAAAACCAGGTTGACTCTGCTTGTCTGGGTGCTTTGCACACCAATTCCACACAAGTTTCTTCGGATAGGGCTGGATGAAAGCAGAATATCCTATTCTGTGGTGGCTTACTCAATCACAGCTCTTGCTACACTTTCTGTGTTGGCGTGTGTTTTGTCGATAGTATCTGTGGACTTTAGAGTTGTGAATGCATTGTAGCATGTAACAGTTTGTTTTTCTGTTTTCAAACGCTAGTTGGTTTCACATGGAGGCACAACAGGTACACATTCGTGTTTTCTGAGTAAAAAGCTGCAGAAAGAATTTTACAAATGACAGTTGTGTTTGTAAACATGACATTGAATCCACTTGCCCAAGAAAAAGACTTTGCTTTTCTCCAAAACCAGGTGGACTCTGCTTTTCTGGGTGCTTTGCACACCAAATCCACACCAGTTTCCCCGGAAATTGCTGGATGAATCCAGAAATATCCGGTTGTGTGTTGGCTTACTCAATCCCAGCTCTTGCTACATTTTCTGTGTTTGCTTGTGTTTTGTCGATATGATGTGTGGAATTTAGAGTTGTGAATGCATTGTAGCTTATAAGGTTTTGTTTTTCTGTTGGCATACACTAATTGGTTTCTCATGGAGACACAACAGGTACACACTCATGTTTTCTGAGTAAAAAGCTGCAGAAACGAGGTTAAAAATGACATTTGTGTTTGTAAACATGACATTGAATCCAATTGCCCAAAGAAAAGACTTTGCTTTTCTCCAAAACCAGGTTGACTGTGCTTTTATGGGTGTTTTGCACACCAATTCCACACCAGTTTGTCCAGATAGGACTGGATGGAACCAGAAACATCCGGGTCTGAGGTGGCTAACTCAATCCCAGCTCTTGCTACAGTTCTGTGTTTGCTTGTGTTTTCTCGATAATATCTGTGGATTTCAGAGTTGTGAATGCATTGTACCAGGCAACATTTTGTTTTTCTCTTGGCAAACGCTAATTGGCTTCACATGGAGACACAACAGACACACATTCGTGTTTTCTGAGTAAAAAGCTGCAGAAACCAGGTTAAAAATGATATTTGTGTTTGTAAACATGACATTGAATCCACTTGCCCTAGAAAAAGAGTTTGCTTTTCTCCAAAACCAGGCTGACTAGGCTCTTCTGGGTGTTTTGCACACCAACTCCACACCAGTTTGTCCAGATAATTCTGGATGAAACCAGAAACATCCGGATCGGAAGTGTCTAACTCAATCCCAGCTTTTGCTACAGCTTCTGTGTTTGCTTGTGTTTTCTTGATATATATGTTAATTTTAGGGTTGTGAATGCATTGTAGCATGCAACATTTTGTTTTTCTGTTGGCAAACGCTAATTGTTTTCACATGGAGACACAACAGGTACACATTCGTGTTTTCTGAGTAAAAAGCTGCAGAAACCAGGTTACAAATGATAGTTGTGTTTGTAAACATGACATTGAATCCACTTGCCCAAGGAAAAGACTTTGCTTTTCTCCAAAACCAGGTTGATCAGCTTTTCTGGGTGCTTTGCACACCAATTCCACACCAGTTTGTCCAGATAGGGCTGGATGAAACCAGAAACATCCGGTTCTCTGGTGGCTAATTCAATCCAAGCTCTTCCTACAGCCTCTGAGCTGTTTTATTTTCTCAATAGTATCTATGGACTTTAGAGTTGTGAATGCATTGTAGCATGTAACATTTTGTTTTTCTGTTGGCATACGCTAATTGGTTTCACATGGAGACAGTACTGTTATACATTCGTGTTTTGTGAGAAAAAGCTGTAGAAAGCAGTTTGCAAACGATAGTTGTGTTTGTAAACATGACATTGAATCCACTTGCGCAAGGAAAAGACTTTGCTTTTCTCAAAAACCAGGTTGACTCTGCTTGTCTGGGTGCTTTGCACACCAATTCCACACAAGTTTCTTCGGATAGGGCTGGATGAAAGCAGAATATCCTATTCTGTGGTGGCTTACTCAATCACAGCTCTTGCTACAGTTTCTGTGTTGGCGTGTGTTTTGTCGATAGTATCTGTGGACTTTAGAGTTGTGAATGCATTGTAGCATGTAACAGTTTGTTTTTCTGTTGGCAAACGCTAGTTGGTTTCACATGGAGGCACAACAGGTACACATTCGTGTTTTCTGAGTAAAAAGCTGCAGAAAGAATTTTACAAATGACAGTTGTGTTTGTAAACATAACATTGAATCCACTTGCCCAAGAAAAAGACTTTGCTTATCTCCAAAACCAGGTGGACTCTGCTTTTCTGGGTGCTTTGCATACCAATTCCACACCAGTTTGTCCAGATAAGGCTGGATGAAACCAGAAACATCCGGTTCTCTGGTGGCTAATTCAATCCAAGCTCTTCCTACAGCCTCTGAGCTGTTTTATTTTCTCGATAGTATCTATGGACTTTAGAATTGTGAATGCATTGTAGCATGTAACATTTTGTTTTTCTGTTGGCATACGCTAATTGGTTTCACATGGAGACAGTACTGTTATACATTCGTGTTTTGTGAGAAAAAGCTGTAGAAACCAGGTTACAAACGATAGTTGTGTTTGTAAACATGACATTGAATCCACTTGCGCAAGGAAAAGACTTCGCTTTTCTCAAAAACCAGGTTGACTCTGCTTGTCTGGGTGCTTTGCACACCAATCCCACACAAGTTGCTTCGGATACGGCTGGATGAAAGCAGAATATCCTATTCTGTGGTGGCTTACTCAATCACAGCTCTTGCTACAGTTTCTGTGTTGGCGTGTGTTTTGTCGATAGTATCTGTGGACTTTAGAGTTGTGAATGCATTGTAGCATGTAACAGTTTGTTTTTCTGTTGTCAAACGCTAGTTGGTTTCACATGGAGGCACAACAGGTACACATTCGTGTTTTCTGCCAAAAAGCTGCAGAAACCAGGTTACAAATGACAGTTGTGTTTGTAAACATGACATTGAATCCACTTGCCCAAGAAAAAGACTTTGCTTTTCTCCAAAACCAGGTGGACTCTGCTTTTCTGGGTGCTTTGCACACCAAATCCACACCAGCTTCCCCGGAAATTGCTGGATGAATCCAGAAATATCCGGTTGTGTGTTGGCTTACTCAATCCCAGCTCTTGCTACATTTTCTGTGTTTGCTTGTGTTTTGTCGATATTATGTGTGGAATTTAGAGTTGTGAATGCATTGTAGCTTATAACGTTTTGTTTTTCTGTTGGCATACACTAATTGGTTTCTCATGGAGACACAACAGGTACACACTCATGTTTTCTGAGTAAAAAGCTGCAGAAACGAGGTTAAAAATGACATTTGTGTTTGTAAACATGACATTGAATCCAATTGCCCAAAGAAAAGACTTTGCTTTTCTCCAAAACCAGGTTGACTGTGCTTTTATGGGTGTTTTGCACACCAATTCCACACCAGTTGTCCAGATATGGCTGGATGAAACCAGAAACATCCGGGTCTGAAGTGGCTAACTCAATCCCAGCTCTTGCTACAGCTTCTGTGTTTGCTTGTGTTTTCTCGAAAATATCTGTGGATTTCAGAGTTGTGAATGCATTGTACCAGGGAACATTTTGTTTTTCTCTTGGCAAACGCTAATTGGTTTCACATGGAGACACAACAGACACACATTCGTGTTTTCTGAGGAAAAAGCTGCAGAAACCAGGTTAAAAATGATATTTGTGTTTGTAAACATGACATTGAATCCACTTGCCCTGGAAAATGAGTTTGCTTTTCTCCATAACCAGGCTGACTAGGCTCTTCTGGGTGTTTTGCACACCAACTCCACACCAGTTTGTCCAGATAAAGCTGGATGAAACCAGAAACATCCGGATCAGAAATGTCTAACTCAATCCCTGCTTTTGCTACAGCCTCTGTGTTTGCTTGTGTTTTCTTGATAATATATGTTGATTTTAGGGTTGTGAATGCACTGTAGCATGCAACATTTTGTTTTTCTGTTGGCAAACGCTAATTGTTTTCACATGGAGACACAACAGGTACACATTCGTGTTTTCTGAGTAAAAAGCTGCAGAAACCAGGTTACAAATGATATTTGTGTTTGTAAACATGGCATTGAATCCATTTGCCCAAGAAAAAGACTTTGCTTTTCTCCAAAACCTGGTTAATTCCTCTTTTCTGGGTGCATTGCACACCAATTCCACACCAGTTTGTCCAGATAGAGCTGGCTGAAATTAGAAATATCCGGTTCTGTGGCGGCTAACTCAATCCCAGCTCTTGCCACAACCTCAGAATTTGTTTGTGTTTTCTCGATAATATCTGTGGATTTTAGAGTTGTGAATGCATTGTACCATGTAACATTTTGTTTTTCTGTTGGAAAACGCTAATTGGTTTCACATGGAGACACAACAGGTACACATTCGTGTTTTCTTAGTAAAAAGCTGCAGAAACAGTTTACAAATGATATTTGTGTTTGTAAACATGTCATTGAATCCACTTGCCCAAGAAAAAGACTTTGCTTGTCTCCAAAACTAGGTTGACTCTGCTTTTCAGGGTGCTTTGCGCACGAACTCCACACCAGTTTGTCCAGATAGGTTTGGGTGAAACCAGAAATATCCGTTCCTGTGGTCCATTCCAGCTCTTGCTACAGTGTCTGTGTTTTTTTGTGTTTTGTCGACAGCAGCTATGGACTTTAGAGTTGTGAATGCATTGTAGCATGCAACATTTTTTTTCTGTTAGCACACACTAATTGGTTTCACATGGAGACACTATAGGTACACATTCATGTTTTCTGAATAAAAAGCTGCAGAAACCAGGTTAAAAATTATATTGGTGTTTTTAAACATGACATTGAATCCACTTGCCCAAGTAAAAGGCTTTTCTTTCCTCCAAAACCAGGTTGACTCTGCTTTTCTGGGTGCTTTGCACACCAATTCCACACCAGTTTGTCCAGATAGGGCTGAATGAAACCAGAAATATCCGGTCCTGTGGTGGCTATCTCAATCAAAGCTCTTGCTACAGCTTCTGTGTTTGCTTGTTTTTTCTGGATTGTATCTATGGACTTTAGAGTTGTGAATGCATTGTAGCATGTAACAGTTTGTTTTTCTGTTGGCATACGCTAATTGGTTTCAGATGGAGACACAACAGGTACACATTCGTGTTATCTGAGAAAAAGCTGCAAAAGCCAGGTTAAAAATGATATTTGTGTTTGTAAACATGACATTGAATCCACTTGCCGAAGGAAAGGCTTTGCTTTTCTCCAATACCAGGTTGACTCTGCTTTTCTGGGTGCTTTGCACACCAATTCCACACCAGTTTCTCCAGATAGGGCTGGATGAAATCAGAAATATGCGGTTCTGTGGGGGCTAACTCAATCACAGCTCTTGCTACAGCTTCTGTGTTTGCTTGTGTTTTCTCGATAGTATCTATGGATTTTAGAGTTGTGAATGCATTTTAGCATGTAACATTTTGTTCTTCTGTTGGCATACGCTAATTGGTTTCACATGGAGATGCAACAGGTACACATTCGTGTTTTCTGAGAAAAAGTTTCAGGAACCAGGTTAAAAATGATATTTGTGTTTGTAAACATGACATTGAATCCACTTGCACAAGAAAAAGACTTTGCTTTTCTCCAAAACCAGGTTGACTCTGCTTTTCTGGGTGCTTTGCACACCAACTCCACACCAGTTTTTCCAGTTAGGGCTGGATGAAACCAGAAATATCCGGTTCTGTGGCGGCGAACTCAATCACAGCTCTTGCTACAGCCTCAGAATTTGCTTGTGTTTTCTCGATAATATCTGTGGATTTTAGAGTTGTGAATGCATTGTAGCATCTAACATTTTGTTTTTCTGTTGGCAAACGCTATTTGGTTTCACATGGAGACACAACAGGTACACATTCGTGTTTTCTGAGTAAAATGCTGCAGAAGCAGTTTAAAAATGATATTTGCCTTTGTAAATATGACAATGAATCCACTTGCCCAAGAAAAAGACTTTGCTTTTCTCCAAAACCAGGTTGATCATCTTTTCTGGGTGCTTTGCACACCAATTCCACACCAGTTTTTCCAGATAGGGCTAGATGAAACCAGAAATATCCAGTTGTGTGGTGCTTAACTCAATCCCAGCTATTACTACATCTTCTGTGTTTGCTTGTTTTTTCTCGATAGTATCTTTAAACTTTAGAGTTGTGAATGAATTGTAGCATGTAACACTTTGTTTTTCTGTTGGCATACAGTAATTGGTTTCACATGGAGACGCAACAGGTACAAATCCGTGTTTTCTGACAAAAAGCTGCAGAAACCAGGTTACAAATGATATTTGTGTTAGTAAACATGACATTGAATCCACTTGCCCAAGAAAAAGACTTCGCTTTTCTCCAAAACCAGGTTGACTCTGCTTTTCTGGGTGCTTTGCACACCAATTCCATACCAGTTTCTCCAGATAGGGCTGGATGAAACCAGAAATATCCGGTTCTGTGGGGGCTAACTCAATCCAAGCTCTTGCTACAGCCTCAGAGCTTGTTTGTGTTTTCTTGATAGTATCTATGGACTTTAGAGGTGTGAATGTATTGTAGCATGTAACAGTTTGTTTTTTTGTTGGAAAACCCTAGTTGGTTTCACAGGGAGACGCAACAGGTACACATTCGTGTTTTCCGAGAAAAAACTGCAGAAACCAGCTTAAAAATGATATTTGTGTTTGTAAACATGACATTGAATCCACTTGCCCAAGAAAAAAAAAGGCTTTGCTTTTCTCCAAAACCAGGTTGACTCTGCTTTTCTGGGTGCTTTGTACACCAATTCCATACCAGTTTCTCCAGATAGGGCTGGATGAAACCAGTAATATCCGGTTCTGTGGCGGCTAATTCAAACCCAGCTGTTGCTACAGCCTCAGAATTTGCTTGTGTTTTCTCGATAATATCTGTGGATTTTAGAGTTGTGAATGCATTGTAGCATGTAACAGTTTGTTTTTCTGTTGGCAAACGCTAATTGATTTCACATGGAGACACAACAGGTACACATTCGTGTTTTCTGAGTAAAAAGCAGCAGAAACCAGTATAAAATTGATTTGATGTTTGTAAACATGACATTGAATCCACTTGCCCAGAAGAAGACTTTGCTTTTCTCCAAAACCAGGATGACTCTGCTTTTCTGGGTGCTTTGCACATCAATTCCGCAGTAGTTTGTCCAGACAGGGCTGGATGAAACCAGAAATATATAGTTCTTTGGTGGCTAACTCAATCCAAGCTCTTGCTACAGCCTCTGTGTTTGTTTGTGTTTTCTCGATAGTATCTATAAACTTTAGAGTTGTGAATGCATTGTAGCATGTAACAGTTTGTTTCTCTGTTTGTATACTCTAATTTGTTTCACAATGAGACACAACAGGTACACATTCGTGTTTTCTTAGAATAAACTGCAGAAACCAGGTTACAAATGATATTTGTGTTTGTAAACATGACATTGAATCCACTTGCCCAAGAAAAAGACTTTGCTTTTCTCCAAAACCAGGTTGACTCTGCTTTTCTGGGTGCTTTGCACACCAATTCCACACCAGTTTGTCCAGATAGAGCTGGCTGAAATTAGAAATATCCGGTTCTGTGGCGGCTAACTCAATCCCAGCTCTTGCCACAACCTCAGAATTTGTTTGTGTTTTCTCGATAATATCTGTGGATTTTAGAGTTGTGAATGCATTGTACCATGTAACATTTTGTTTTTCTGTTGGCAAACGCTAATTGTTTTCACATGGAGACACAACAGGTACACATTCGTGTTTTCTGAGTAAAAAGCTGCAGAAACCAGGTTACAAATGATATTTGTGTTTGTAAACATGGCATTGAATCCATTTGCCCAAGAAAAAGACTTTGCTTTTCTCCAAAACCTGGTTAATTCCTCTTTTCTGGGTGCATTGCACACCAATTCCACACCAGTTTGTCCAGATAGAGCTGGCTGAAATTAGAAATATCCGGTTCTGTGGCGGCTAACTCAATCCCAGCTCTTGCCACAACCTCAGAATTTGTTTGTGTTTTCTCGATAATATCTGTGGATTTTAGAGTTGTGAATGCATTGTACCATGTAACATTTTGTTTTTCTGTTGGAAAACGCTAATTGGTTTCACATGGAGACACAACAGGTACACATTCGTGTTTTCTTAGTAAAAAGCTGCAGAAACAGTTTACAAATGATATTTGTGTTTGTAAACATGTCATTGAATCCACTTGCCCAAGAAAAAGACTTTGCTTGTCTCCAAAACTAGGTTGACTCTGCTTTTCAGGGTGCTTTGCGCACGAACTCCACACCAGTTTGTCCAGATAGGTTTGGGTGAAACCAGAAATATCCGTTCCTGTGGTCCATTCCAGCTCTTGCTACAGTGTCTGTGTTTTTTTGTGTTTTGTCGACAGCAGCTATGGACTTTAGAGTTGTGAATGCATTGTAGCATGCAACATTTTTTTTCTGTTAGCACACACTAATTGGTTTCACATGGAGACACTATAGGTACACATTCATGTTTTCTGAATAAAAAGCTGCAGAAACCAGGTTAAAAATTATATTGGTGTTTTTAAACATGACATTGAATCCACTTGCCCAAGTAAAAGGCTTTTCTTTCCTCCAAAACCAGGTTGACTCTGCTTTTCTGGGTGCTTTGCACACCAATTCCACACCAGTTTGTCCAGATAGGGCTGAATGAAACCAGAAATATCCGGTCCTGTGGTGGCTATCTCAATCAAAGCTCTTGCTACAGCTTCTGTGTTTGCTTGTTTTTTCTGGATTGTATCTATGGACTTTAGAGTTGTGAATGCATTGTAGCATGTAACAGTTTGTTTTTCTGTTGGCATACGCTAATTGGTTTCAGATGGAGACACAACAGGTACACATTCGTGTTATCTGAGAAAAAGCTGCAAAAGCCAGGTTAAAAATGATATTTGTGTTTGTAAACATGACATTGAATCCACTTGCCGAAGGAAAGGCTTTGCTTTTCTCCAATACCAGGTTGACTCTGCTTTTCTGGGTGCTTTGCACACCAATTCCACACCAGTTTCTCCAGATAGGGCTGGATGAAATCAGAAATATGCGGTTCTGTGGGGGCTAACTCAATCACAGCTCTTGCTACAGCTTCTGTGTTTGCTTGTGTTTTCTCGATAGTATCTATGGATTTTAGAGTTGTGAATGCATTTTAGCATGTAACATTTTGTTCTTCTGTTGGCATACGCTAATTGGTTTCACATGGAGATGCAACAGGTACACATTCGTGTTTTCTGAGAAAAAGTTTCAGGAACCAGGTTAAAAATGATATTTGTGTTTGTAAACATGACATTGAATCCACTTGCACAAGAAAAAGACTTTGCTTTTCTCCAAAACCAGGTTGACTCTGCTTTTCTGGGTGCTTTGCACACCAACTCCACACCAGTTTTTCCAGTTAGGGCTGGATGAAACCAGAAATATCCGGTTCTGTGGCGGCGAACTCAATCACAGCTCTTGCTACAGCCTCAGAATTTGCTTGTGTTTTCTCGATAATATCTGTGGATTTTAGAGTTGTGAATGCATTGTAGCATCTAACATTTTGTTTTTCTGTTGGCAAACGCTATTTGGTTTCACATGGAGACACAACAGGTACACATTCGTGTTTTCTGAGTAAAATGCTGCAGAAGCAGTTTAAAAATGATATTTGCCTTTGTAAATATGACAATGAATCCACTTGCCCAAGAAAAAGACTTTGCTTTTCTCCAAAACCAGGTTGATCATCTTTTCTGGGTGCTTTGCACACCAATTCCACACCAGTTTTTCCAGATAGGGCTAGATGAAACCAGAAATATCCAGTTGTGTGGTGCTTAACTCAATCCCAGCTATTACTACATCTTCTGTGTTTGCTTGTTTTTTCTCGATAGTATCTTTAAACTTTAGAGTTGTGAATGAATTGTAGCATGTAACACTTTGTTTTTCTGTTGGCATACAGTAATTGGTTTCACATGGAGACGCAACAGGTACAAATCCGTGTTTTCTGACAAAAAGCTGCAGAAACCAGGTTACAAATGATATTTGTGTTAGTAAACATGACATTGAATCCACTTGCCCAAGAAAAAGACTTCGCTTTTCTCCAAAACCAGGTTGACTCTGCTTTTCTGGGTGCTTTGCACACCAATTCCATACCAGTTTCTCCAGATAGGGCTGGATGAAACCAGAAATATCCGGTTCTGTGGGGGCTAACTCAATCCAAGCTCTTGCTACAGCCTCAGAGCTTGTTTGTGTTTTCTTGATAGTATCTATGGACTTTAGAGGTGTGAATGTATTGTAGCATGTAACAGTTTGTTTTTTTGTTGGAAAACCCTAGTTGGTTTCACAGGGAGACGCAACAGGTACACATTCGTGTTTTCCGAGAAAAAACTGCAGAAACCAGCTTAAAAATGATATTTGTGTTTGTAAACATGACATTGAATCCACTTGCCCAAGAAAAAAAAAGGCTTTGCTTTTCTCCAAAACCAGGTTGACTCTGCTTTTCTGGGTGCTTTGTACACCAATTCCATACCAGTTTCTCCAGATAGGGCTGGATGAAACCAGTAATATCCGGTTCTGTGGCGGCTAATTCAAACCCAGCTGTTGCTACAGCCTCAGAATTTGCTTGTGTTTTCTCGATAATATCTGTGGATTTTAGAGTTGTGAATGCATTGTAGCATGTAACAGTTTGTTTTTCTGTTGGCAAACGCTAATTGATTTCACATGGAGACACAACAGGTACACATTCGTGTTTTCTGAGTAAAAAGCAGCAGAAACCAGTATAAAATTGATTTGATGTTTGTAAACATGACATTGAATCCACTTGCCCAGAAGAAGACTTTGCTTTTCTCCAAAACCAGGATGACTCTGCTTTTCTGGGTGCTTTGCACATCAATTCCGCAGTAGTTTGTCCAGACAGGGCTGGATGAAACCAGAAATATATAGTTCTTTGGTGGCTAACTCAATCCAAGCTCTTGCTACAGCCTCTGTGTTTGTTTGTGTTTTCTCGATAGTATCTATAAACTTTAGAGTTGTGAATGCATTGTAGCATGTAACAGTTTGTTTCTCTGTTTGTATACTCTAATTTGTTTCACAATGAGACACAACAGGTACACATTCGTGTTTTCTTAGAATAAACTGCAGAAACCAGGTTACAAATGATATTTGTGTTTGTAAACATGACATTGAATCCACTTGCCCAAGAAAAAGACTTTGCTTTTCTCCAAAACCAGGTTGACTCTGCTTTTCTGGGTGCTTTGCACACCAATTCCACACCAGTTTGTCCAGATAGAGCTGGCTGAAATTAGAAATATCCGGTTCTGTGGCGGCTAACT
This sequence comes from Sylvilagus floridanus, assembly GCA_949820135.1. Taxonomy (NCBI): domain Eukaryota; kingdom Metazoa; phylum Chordata; class Mammalia; order Lagomorpha; family Leporidae; genus Sylvilagus; species Sylvilagus floridanus. The sequence continues at coordinate 28,614,645 of OX463228.1, forward strand.
CAATCCCAGCTCTTGCCACAACCTCAGAATTTGTTTGTGTTTTCTCGATAATATCTGTGGATTTTAGAGTTGTGAATGCATTGTACCATGTAACATTTTGTTTTTCTGTTGGCAAACGCTAATTGTTTTCACATGGAGACACAACAGGTACACATTCGTGTTTTCTGAGTAAAAAGCTGCAGAAACCAGGTTACAAATGATATTTGTGTTTGTAAACATGGCATTGAATCCATTTGCCCAAGAAAAAGACTTTGCTTTTCTCCAAAACCTGGTTAATTCCTCTTTTCTGGGTGCATTGCACACCAATTCCACACCAGTTTGTCCAGATAGAGCTGGCTGAAATTAGAAATATCCGGTTCTGTGGCGGCTAACTCAATCCCAGCTCTTGCCACAACCTCAGAATTTGTTTGTGTTTTCTCGATAATATCTGTGGATTTTAGAGTTGTGAATGCATTGTACCATGTAACATTTTGTTTTTCTGTTGGAAAACGCTAATTGGTTTCACATGGAGACACAACAGGTACACATTCGTGTTTTCTTAGTAAAAAGCTGCAGAAACAGTTTACAAATGATATTTGTGTTTGTAAACATGTCATTGAATCCACTTGCCCAAGAAAAAGACTTTGCTTGTCTCCAAAACTAGGTTGACTCTGCTTTTCAGGGTGCTTTGCGCACGAACTCCACACCAGTTTGTCCAGATAGGTTTGGGTGAAACCAGAAATATCCGTTCCTGTGGTCCATTCCAGCTCTTGCTACAGTGTCTGTGTTTTTTTGTGTTTTGTCGACAGCAGCTATGGACTTTAGAGTTGTGAATGCATTGTAGCATGCAACATTTTTTTTCTGTTAGCACACACTAATTGGTTTCACATGGAGACACTATAGGTACACATTCATGTTTTCTGAATAAAAAGCTGCAGAAACCAGGTTAAAAATTATATTGGTGTTTTTAAACATGACATTGAATCCACTTGCCCAAGTAAAAGGCTTTTCTTTCCTCCAAAACCAGGTTGACTCTGCTTTTCTGGGTGCTTTGCACACCAATTCCACACCAGTTTGTCCAGATAGGGCTGAATGAAACCAGAAATATCCGGTCCTGTGGTGGCTATCTCAATCAAAGCTCTTGCTACAGCTTCTGTGTTTGCTTGTTTTTTCTGGATTGTATCTGTGGATTTTAGAGTTGTGAATGCATTGTAGCATGTAACAGTTTGTTTTTCTGTTGGCATACGCTAATTGGTTTCAGATGGAGACACAACAGGTACACATTCGTGTTATCTGAGAAAAAGCTGCAAAAGCCAGGTTAAAAATGATATTTGTGTTTGTAAACATGACATTGAATCCACTTGCCGAAGGAAAGGCTTTGCTTTTCTCCAATACCAGGTTGACTCTGCTTTTCTGGGTGCTTTGCACACCAATTCCACACCAGTTTCTCCAGATAGGGCTGGATGAAATCAGAAATATGCGGTTCTGTGGGGGCTAACTCAATCACAGCTCTTGCTACAGCTTCTGTGTTTGCTTGTGTTTTCTCGATAGTATCTATGGATTTTAGAGTTGTGAATGCATTTTAGCATGTAACATTTTGTTCTTCTGTTGGCATACGCTAATTGGTTTCACATGGAGATGCAACAGGTACACATTCGTGTTTTCTGAGAAAAAGTTTCAGGAACCAGGTTAAAAATGATATTTGTGTTTGTAAACATGACATTGAATCCACTTGCACAAGAAAAAGACTTTGCTTTTCTCCAAAACCAGGTTGACTCTGCTTTTCTGGGTGCTTTGCACACCAACTCCACACCAGTTTTTCCAGTTAGGGCTGGATGAAACCAGAAATATCCGGTTCTGTGGCGGCGAACTCAATCACAGCTCTTGCTACAGCCTCAGAATTTGCTTGTGTTTTCTCGATAATATCTGTGGATTTTAGAGTTGTGAATGCATTGTAGCATCTAACATTTTGTTTTTCTGTTGGCAAACGCTATTTGGTTTCACATGGAGACACAACAGGTACACATTCGTGTTTTCTGAGTAAAATGCTGCAGAAGCAGTTTAAAAATGATATTTGCCTTTGTAAATATGACAATGAATCCACTTGCCCAAGAAAAAGACTTTGCTTTTCTCCAAAACCAGGTTGATCATCTTTTCTGGGTGCTTTGCACACCAATTCCACACCAGTTTTTCCAGATAGGGCTAGATGAAACCAGAAATATCCAGTTGTGTGGTGCTTAACTCAATCCCAGCTATTACTACATCTTCTGTGTTTGCTTGTTTTTTCTCGATAGTATCTTTAAACTTTAGAGTTGTGAATGAATTGTAGCATGTAACACTTTGTTTTTCTGTTGGCATACAGTAATTGGTTTCACATGGAGACGCAACAGGTACAAATTCGTGTTTTCTGACAAAAAGCTGCAGAAACCAGGTTACAAATGATATTTGTGTTAGTAAACATGACATTGAATCCACTTGCCCAAGAAAAAGACTTCGCTTTTCTCCAAAACCAGGTTGACTCTGCTTTTCTGGGTGCTTTGCACACCAATTCCATACCAGTTTCTCCAGATAGGGCTGGATGAAACCAGAAATATCCGGTTCTGTGGGGGCTAACTCAATCCAAGCTCTTGCTACAGCCTCAGAGCTTGTTTGTGTTTTCTTGATAGTATCTATGGACTTTAGAGGTGTGAATGTATTGTAGCATGTAACAGTTTGTTTTTTTGTTGGAAAACCCTAGTTGGTTTCACAGGGAGACGCAACAGGTACACATTCGTGTTTTCCGAGAAAAAACTGCAGAAACCAGCTTAAAAATGATATTTGTGTTTGTAAACATGACATTGAATCCACTTGCCCAAGAAAAAAAAAGGCTTTGCTTTTCTCCAAAACCAGGTTGACTCTGCTTTTCTGGGTGCTTTGTACACCAATTCCATACCAGTTTCTCCAGATAGGGCTGGATGAAACCAGTAATATCCGGTTCTGTGGCGGCTAATTCAAACCCAGCTGTTGCTACAGCCTCAGAATTTGCTTGTGTTTTCTCGATAATATCTGTGGATTTTAGAGTTGTGAATGCATTGTAGCATGTAACAGTTTGTTTTTCTGTTGGCAAACGCTAATTGATTTCACATGGAGACACAACAGGTACACATTCGTGTTTTCTGAGTAAAAAGCAGCAGAAACCAGTATAAAATTGATTTGATGTTTGTAAACATGACATTGAATCCACTTGCCCAGAAGAAGACTTTGCTTTTCTCCAAAACCAGGATGACTCTGCTTTTCTGGGTGCTTTGCACATCAATTCCGCAGTAGTTTGTCCAGACAGGGCTGGATGAAACCAGAAATATATAGTTCTTTGGTGGCTAACTCAATCCAAGCTCTTGCTACAGCCTCTGTGTTTGTTTGTGTTTTCTCGATAGTATCTATAAACTTTAGAGTTGTGAATGCATTGTAGCATGTAACAGTTTGTTTCTCTGTTTGTATACTCTAATTTGTTTCACAATGAGACACAACAGGTACACATTCGTGTTTTCTTAGAATAAACTGCAGAAACCAGGTTACAAATGATATTTGTGTTTGTAAACATGACATTGAATCCACTTGCCCAAGAAAAAGACTTTGCTTTTCTCCAAAACCAGGTTGACTCTGCTTTTCTGGGTGCTTTGCACACCAATTCCACACCAGTTTCTCCAGATAGGGCTGGATGAAAAAAGAAATATCGGGTTCTGTGGGGGCTAACTCAATCCAAGCTCTTGCAACAGCATCAGAGCTTGTTTGTGTTTTCTCGATAGTATCTATGATCTTTAGAGTTGTGAATCCATTGTAGCATGTAACAGTTTGTTTTTCTGTTGGCAAACCCTAGTTCGTTTCACAGGTAGATGCAACAGGTACACATTCGTGTTTTCTGAGAAAAAGCTGCAGAAACCAGGTTACAAATGATATTTGTGTTTGTAAACATGACATTGAATCCACTTGCCCAAGAAAAAGACTTTGCTTTTCTCCAAAACCAGGTTGACTCTGCTTTTCTGGGTTCTTTGCACACCAACTCCACACCAGTTTTTCCAGATAGGGCTAGATGAAACCAGAAATATCCAGTTCTGTGGCGGCTAACTCAATCCCAGCTCTTGCTACAGCCTCAGAAATTGCTTCTGTTTTCTCGATAATATCTGTGAATTTTAGAGTTGTGAATGCATTGTAGCATCTAACATTTTGCGTTTCTGTTGCTAAAGGCTATTTGGTTTCACATGGAGACACAACAGGTACACATTCGTGTTTTCTGAGTAAAATGCTGCAGAAGCCAGGTTAAAAATGATATTTGCCTTTGTAAATATGACAATGAATCCACTTGCCCAAGAAAAAGACTTTGCTTTTCTCCAAAACCAGGTTGACTCTGCTTTTCTGGGTGCTTTGCATACCAATTCCACACCAGTTTGTCCAGATAAGGCTGGATGGAACGAGAAATATCCGGTTCTGTGGTGGCGAACTCAATCCCAGCTCTTTCTACAGCTTCTGTGGTTTCTTGTGTTTTCTCGATAGTATCTATGGACTTTAGAGTTGTGAATCCATTGTAGCATGTAACATTTTGTTTTTTTGTTGGCATAGGCTAATTGGTTTCACATGGAGACGCAACAGGTACACATTCATGTTTTCTGAGAAAAAGCTGCAGAAACCAGGTTAAAAATGATAGTTGTGTTTGTAAACATGCCATTGAATCCACTTGCCCAAGAAAAAGACTTTGCTTTTCTCCAGATCCAGGTTGACTCTTCTTTTCTGGGTGCTTTGCAAACCAATTCCACACCAGTTTCTCCAGATAGGGCTGGATGAAATCAGAAATATGCGGTTCTGTGGGGGCTAACTCAATCCAAGCTCTTGCTACAGCCTCAGAGTTTGTTTGTGTTTTCTCGATAGTATCTATGGACTTTAGAGGTGTGAATGCATTGTAGCATGTAACAGTTTGTTTTTCTGTTGGCATACGCTAATTGGTTTCACATGGAGAGTCAACAGGTACACATTCGTTTTTTCTGACAAAAAGCTGCAGAAACCAGGTTAAAAATGATATTTGTGTTTGTAAAGATGACATTGAATCCACTTGCCCAAGAAAAAGACTTTGCTTTTCTCCAAAACCAGGTTGACTCTGCTTTTCTCGGTGCTTTGCACACCAATTCCACACCAGTTTTTCCAGATAGGTTTGGATGAAACCAGAAATATGCGGTTCTCTGGTGGCTAACTCAATTCCAGTTTTGCTACAGCTTCTGTGTTTGCTTGTTGTTTCTCGATAGTATCTACAAACTTTAGAGTTGTGAATGAATTGTAGCATGTAACATTTTGTTTTTCTGTTGGCATACACTAATTGGTTTCACAGGAAGACGCAACAGGTACACATTCGTGTTTTCTGACAAAAAGCTGCAGAAACCAGGTTACAAATGATATTTGTGTTTGTAAACATGACATTGAATCCATTTGCCCAAGAAAAAGCCTTTGCTTTTCTCCAAAAACAGGTTTATCAGCTTTTCTGGGTGCTTTGCACACCAATTTCACACCAGTTTCTCCAGATAGGGCTGGATGAAACCAGAAATATGCGGTTCTGTGAGGGCTAACTCAATCACAGCTCTTGCTACAGCTTCTTTGGTTGCTTGTGTTTTCTCGATAGTATCTATGGATTTTAGAGTTGTGAATGCATTGTAGCATGTAACATTTTGTTCTTCTGTTGGCATACGCTAATTGGTTTCACATGGAGATGCAACAGGTACACATTCGTGTTTTCTGAGAAAAAGTTTCAGGAACCAGGTTAAAAATGATATTTGTGTTTGTAAACATGACATTGAATCCACTTGCCCAAGAAAAAGACTTTGCTTTTCTCCAAAACCAGGTTGACTCTGCTTTTCTGGGTGCTTTGCACACCCACTCCACACCAGTTTTTCCAGTTAGGGCTGGATGAAACCAGAAATATCCGGTTCTGTGGCGGCGAACACAATCACAGCTCTTGCTACAGCCTCAGAATTTGCTTGTGTTTTCTCGATAATATCTGTGGATTTTAGAGTTGTGAATGCATTGTAGCATCTAACATTTTGTTTTTCTGTTGGCAAACGCTATTTGGTTTCACATGGAGACACAACAGGTACACATTCGTGTTTTCTGAGTAAAATGCTGCAGAAGCCAGGTTAAAAATGATATTTGCCTTTGTAAATATGACAATGAATCCACTTGCCCAAGAAAAAGACTTTGCTTTTCTCCAAAACCAGGTTGATCATCTTTTCTGGGTGCTTTGCACACCAATTCCACACCAGTTTTTCCAGATAGGGCTAGATGAAACCAGAAATATCCGGTTGTGTGGTGCTTAACTCAATCCCAGCTATTGCTACATCTTCTGTGTTTGCTTGTTTTTTCTCGATAGTATCTTTAAACTTTAGAGTTGTGAATGAATTGTAGCATGTAACACTTTGTTTTTCTGTTGGCATACAGTAATTGGTTTCACATGGAGATGCAACAGGTACAAATTCATGTTTTCTGACAAAAAGCTGCAGAAACCAGGTTACAAATGATATTTGTGTTAGTAAACATGACATTGAATCCACTTGCCCAAGAAAAAGACTTTGCTTTTCTCCAAAACCAGGTTGACTCTTCTTTTCTGGGTGCTTTGCAAACCAATTCCACACCAGTTTCTCCAGATAGGGCTGGATGAAATCAGAAATATGCGGTTCTGTGGGGGCTAACTCAATCCAAGCTCTTGCTACAGCCTCAGAGTTTGTTTGTGTTTTCTCGATAGTATCTATGGACTTTAGAGGTGTGAATGCATTGTAGCATGTAACAGTTTGTTTTTCTGTTGGCATACGCTAATTGGTTTCACATGGAGAGTCAACAGGTACACATTCGTTTTTTCTGACAAAAAGCTGCAGAAACCAGGTTAAAAATGATATTTGTGTTTGTAAAGATGACATTGAATCCACTTGCCCAAGAAAAAGACTTTGCTTTTCTCCAAAACCAGGTTGACTCTGCTTTTCTCGGTGCTTTGCACACCAATTCCACACCAGTTTTTCCAGATAGGTTTGGATGAAACCAGAAATATGCGGTTCTCTGGTGGCTAACTCAATTCCAGTTTTGCTACAGCTTCTGTGTTTGCTTGTTGTTTCTCGATAGTATCTACAAACTTTAGAGTTGTGAATGAATTGTAGCATGTAACATTTTGTTTTTCTGTTGGCATACACTAATTGGTTTCACAGGAAGACGCAACAGGTACACATTCGTGTTTTCTGACAAAAAGCTGCAGAAACCAGGTTACAAATGATATTTGTGTTTGTAAACATGACATTGAATCCATTTGCCCAAGAAAAAGCCTTTGCTTTTCTCCAAAAACAGGTTTATCAGCTTTTCTGGGTGCTTTGCACACCAATTTCACACCAGTTTCTCCAGATAGGGCTGGATGAAACCAGAAATATGCGGTTCTGTGAGGGCTAACTCAATCACAGCTCTTGCTACAGCTTCTTTGGTTGCTTGTGTTTTCTCGATAGTATCTATGGATTTTAGAGTTGTGAATGCATTGTAGCATGTAACATTTTGTTCTTCTGTTGGCATACGCTAATTGGTTTCACATGGAGATGCAACAGGTACACATTCGTGTTTTCTGAGAAAAAGTTTCAGGAACCAGGTTAAAAATGATATTTGTGTTTGTAAACATGACATTGAATCCACTTGCCCAAGAAAAAGACTTTGCTTTTCTCCAAAACCAGGTTGACTCTGCTTTTCTGGGTGCTTTGCACACCAACTCCACACCAGTTTTTCCAGTTAGGGCTGGATGAAACCAGAAATATCCGGTTCTGTGGCGGCGAACTCAATCACAGCTCTTGCTACAGCCTCAGAATTTGCTTGTGTTTTCTCGATAATATCTGTGGATTTTAGAGTTGTGAATGCATTGTAGCATCTAACATTTTGTTTTTCTGTTGGCAAACGCTATTTGGTTTCACATGGAGACACAACAGGTACACATTCGTGTTTTCTGAGTAAAATGCTGCAGAAGCAGTTTAAAAATGATATTTGCCTTTGTAAATATGACAATGAATCCACTTGCCCAAGAAAAAGACTTTGCTTTTCTCCAAAACCAGGTTGATCATCTTTTCTGGGTGCTTTGCACACCAATTCCACACCAGTTTTTCCAGATAGGGCTAGATGAAACCAGAAATATCCGGTTGTGTGGTGCTTAACTCAATCCCAGCTATTGCTACATCTTCTGTGTTTGCTTGTTTTTTCTCGATAGTATCTTTAAACTTTAGAGTTGTGAATGAATTGTAGCATGTAACACTTTGTTTTTCTGTTGGCATACAGTAATTGGTTTCACATGGAGATGCAACAGGTACAAATTCGTGTTTTCTGACAAAAAGCTGCAGAAACCAGGTTACAAATGATATTTGTGTTAGTAAACATGACATTGAATCCACTTGCCCAAGAAAAAGACTTTGCTTTTCTCCAAAACCAGGTTGACTCTGCTTTTCTGGGTGCTTTGCACACCAATTCCATACCAGTTTCTCCAGATAGGGCTGGATGAAACCAGAAATATCCGGTTCTGTGGGGGCTAACTCAATCCTAGCTCTTGCTACAGCCTCAGAGTTTGTTTGTGTTTTCTTGATAGTATCTATGGACTTTAGAGGTGTGAATGTATTGTAGCATGTAACAGTTTGTTTTTCTGTTGGTAAACCCTAGTTCATTTCACAGGGAGATGCAACAGGTACACATTCGTGTTTTCTGAGAAAAAGCTGCAGAAACCAGGTTAAAAATGATATTTGTGTTTGTAAACATGACATTGAATCCACTTGCCCAAGAAAAAGTCTTTCCTTTTCTCCAAAACCAGGTTGACTCTGCTTTTCTGGGTGCTTTGCACATCAACTCCACACAAGTTTTTCCAGATAGGGCTGGATTAAACCAGAAATATCCAGTTCTGTGGCGCCTAACTCAATCCCAGCTCTAGCTACAGCCTCAGAGCTTGTTTGTGTTTTCTCAATAGTATCTATGGACTTTAGAGTTGTGAATGCATTGTAGCATCTAACATTTTGCGTTTCTGTTGGCAAACGCTATTTGGTTTCACATGGAGACACAACAGGTACACATTCGTGTTTTCTGAGTAAAATGCTGCAGAAGCCAGGTTAACAATGATATTTGCCTTTGTAAATATGACAATGAATCCACTTGCCCAAGAAAAAGACTTTGCTTTTCTCCAAAACCAGGTTGACTCTGCTTTTCTTGGTGCTTTGCATACCAATTCCACACCAGTTTGTCCAGATAGGGCTGGATGAAACGAGAAATATCCGGTTCTGTGGTGGCGAACTCAATCCCAGCTCTTTCTACAGCTTCTGTGGTTGCTTGTGTTTTCTCGATAGTATCTATGGACTTTAGAGTTGTGAATCCATTGTAGCATGTAACATTTTGTTTTTTTGTTGGCATAGGCTAATTGGTTTCACATGGAGACGCAACAGGTACACATTCGTGTTTTCTGCCAAAAAGCTGCAGAAACCAGGTTACAAATGATAGTTGTGTTTGTAAACATGACATTGAATCCACTTGCCCAAGAAAAAGACTTTGCTTTTCTCCAAAACCAGGTTGATCAGCTTTTCTGGGTGCTTTTCACACCAATTCCACACCAATTTGTCCAGATAGGGCTGGATGAAACCAGAAACATCCGGTTCTCTGGTGGCTAATTCAATCCAAGCTCTTCCTACAGCCTCTGAGCTGTTTTATTTTCTCGATAGTATCTATGGACTTTAGAGTTGTGAATGCATTGTAGCATGTAACATTTTGTTTTTCTGTTGGCATACGCTAATTGGTTTCACATGGAGACAGTACTGTTATACATTCGTGTTTTGTGAGAAAAAGCTGTAGAAAGCAGTTTGCAAATGATAGTTGTGTTTGTAAACATGACATTGAATCCACTTGCGCAAGGAAAAGACTTTGCTTTTCTCAAAAACCAGGTTGACTCTGCTTGTCTGGGTGCTTTGCACACCAATTCCACACAAGTTTCTTCGGATAGGGCTGGATGAAAGCAGAATATCCTATTCTGTGGTGGCTTACTCAATCACAACTCTTGCTACAGTTTCTGTATTGGCGTGTGTTTTGTCGATAGTATCTGTGGACTTTAGAGTTGTGAATGCATTGTAGCATGTAACAGTTTGTTTTTCTGTTGGCAAACGCTAGTTGGTTTCACATGGAGGCACAACAGGTACACATTCGTGTTTTCTGAGTAAAAAGCTGCAGAAAGAATTTTACAAATGACAGTTGTGTTTGTAAACATAACATTGAATCCACTTGCCCAAGAAAAAGACTTTGCTTATCTCCAAAACCAGGTGGACTCTGCTTTTCTGGGTGCTTTGCATACCAATTCCACACCAGTTTGTCCAGATAAGGCTGGATGAAACCAGAAACATCCGGTTCTCTGGTGGCTAATTCAATCCAAGCTCTTCCTACAGCCTCTGAGCTGTTTTATTTTCTCGATAGTATCTATGGACTTTAGAGTTGTGAATGCATTGTAGCATATAACATTTTGTTTTTCTGTTGGCATACGCTAATTGGTTTCACATGGAGACAGTACTGTTATACATTCGTGTTTTGTGAGAAAAAGCTGTAGAAACCAGGTTACAAACGATAGTTGTGTTTGTAAACATGACATTGAATCCACTTGCGCAAGGAAAAGACTTCGCTTTTCTCAAAAACCAGGTTGACTCTGCTTGTCTGGGTGCTTTGCACACCAATCCCACACAAGTTGCTTCGGATACGGCTGGATGAAAGCAGAATATCCTATTCTGTGGTGGCTTACTCAATCACAGCTCTTGCTACAGTTTCTGTGTTGGCGTGTGTTTTGTCGATAGTATCTGTGGACTTTAGAGTTGTGAATGCATTGTAGCATGTAACAGTTTGTTTTTCTGTTGTCAAACGCTAGTTGGTTTCACATGGAGGCACAACAGGTACACATTCGTGTTTTCTGCCAAAAAGCTGCAGAAACCAGGTTACAAATGACAGTTGTGTTTGTAAACATGACATTGAATCCACTTGCCCAAGAAAAAGACTTTGCTTTTCTCCAAAACCAGGTGGACTCTGCTTTTCTGGGTGCTTTGCACACCAAATCCACACCAGCTTCCCCGGAAATTGCTGGATGAATCCAGAAATATCCGGTTGTGTGTTGGCTTACTCAATCCCAGCTCTTGCTACATTTTCTGTGTTTGCTTGTGTTTTGTCGATATTATGTGTGGAATTTAGAGTTGTGAATGCATTGTAGCTTATAACGTTTTGTTTTTCTGTTGGCATACACTAATTGGTTTCTCATGGAGACACAACAGGTACACACTCATGTTTTCTGAGTAAAAAGCTGCAGAAACGAGGTTAAAAATGACATTTGTGTTTGTAAACATGACATTGAATCCAATTGCCCAAAGAAAAGACTTTGCTTTTCTCCAAAACCAGGTTGACTGTGCTTTTATGGGTGTTTTGCACACCAATTCCACACCAGTTGTCCAGATATGGCTGGATGAAACCAGAAACATCCGGGTCTGAAGGGGCTAACTCAATCCCAGCTCTTGCTACAGCTTCTGTGTTTGCTTGTGTTTTCTCGAAAATATCTGTGGATTTCAGAGTTGTGAATGCATTGTACCAGGCAACATTTTGTTTTTCTCTTGGCAAACGCTAATTGGTTTCACATGGAGACACAACAGACACACATTCGTGTTTTCTGAGTAAAAAGCTGCAGAAACCAGGTTAAAAATGATATTTGTGTTTGTAAACATGACATTGAATCCACTTGCCCTGGAAAATGAGTTTGCTTTTCTCCATAACCAGGCTGACTAGGCTCTTCTGGGTGTTTTGCACACCAACTCCACACCAGTTTGTCCAGATAAAGCTGGATGAAACCAGAAACATCCGGATCAGAAATGTCTAACTCAATCCCAGCTTTTGCTACAGCCTCTGTGTTTGCTTGTGTTTTCTTGATAATATATGTTGATTTTAGGGTTGTGAATGCACTGTAGCATGCAACATTTTGTTTTTCTGTTGGCAAACGCTAATTGTTTTCACATGGAGACACAACAGGTACACATTCGTGTTTTCTGAGTAAAAAGCTGCAGAAACCAGGTTACAAATGATATTTGTGTTTGTAAACATGGCATTGAATCCATTTGCCCAAGAAAAAGACTTTGCTTTTCTCCAAAACCTGGTTAATTCCTCTTTTCTGGGTGCATTGCACACCAATTCCACACCAGTTTGTCCAGATAGAGCTGGCTGAAATTAGAAATATCCGGTTCTGTGGCGGCTAACTCAATCCCAGCTCTTGCCACAACCTCAGAATTTGTTTGTGTTTTCTCGATAATATCTGTGGATTTTAGAGTTGTGAATGCATTGTACCATGTAACATTTTGTTTTTCTGTTGGAAAACGCTAATTGGTTTCACATGGAGACACAACAGGTACACATTCGTGTTTTCTTAGTAAAAAGCTGCAGAAACAGTTTACAAATGATATTTGTGTTTGTAAACATGTCATTGAATCCACTTGCCCAAGAAAAAGACTTTGCTTGTCTCCAAAACTAGGTTGATCTGCTTTTCAGGGTGCTTTGCGCACGAACTCCACACCAGTTTGTCCAGATAGGTTTGGGTGAAACCAGAAATATCCGTTCCTGTGGTGATTAGTCCATTCCAGCTCTTGCTACACTGTCTGTGTTTTTTTGTGTTTTGTCGACAGCAGCTATGGACTTTAGAGTTGTGAATGCATTGTAGCATGTAACATTTTTTTTCTGTTAGCACACACTAATTGGTTTCACATGGAGACACTATAGGTACACATTCATGTTTTCTGAATAAAAAGCTGCAGAAACCAGGTTAAAAATTATATTGGTGTTTTTAAACATGACATTGAATCCACTTGCCCAAGTAAAAGGCTTTTCTTTCCTCCAAAACCAGGTTGACTCTGCTTTTCTGGGTGCTTTGCACACCAATTCCACACCAGTTTGTCCAGATAGGGCTGAATGAAACCAGAAATATCCGGTCCTGTGGTGGCTATCTCAATCAAAGCTCTTGCTAGAGCTTATGTGTTTGCTTGTTTTTTCTGGATTGTATCTATGGACTTTAGAGTTGTGAATGCATTGTACCATGTAACAGTTTGTTTTTCTGTTGGCATACGCTAATTGGTTTCAGATGGAGACACAACAGGTACACATTCGTGTTATCTGAGAAAAAGCTGCAAAAGCCAGGTTAAAAATGATATTTGTGTTTGTAAACATGACATTGAATCCACTTGCCGAAGGAAAAGGCTTTGCTTTTCTCCAATACCAGGTTGACTCTGCTTTTCTGGGTGCTTTGCACACCAATTCCACACCAGTTTCTCCAGATAGGGCTGGATGAAATCAGAAATATGCGGTTCTGTGGGGGCTAACTCAATCACAGCTCTTGCTACAGCTTCTGTGTTTGCTTGTGTTTTCTCGATAGTATCTATGGATTTTAGAGTTGTGAATGCATTGTAGCATGTAACATTTTGTTCTTCTGTTGGCATACGCTAATTGGTTTCACATGGAGATGCAACAGGTACACATTCGTGTTTTCTGAGAAAAAGTTTCAGGAACCAGGTTAAAAATGATATTTGTGTTTGTAAACATGACATTGAATCCACTTGCCCAAGAAAAAGACTTTGCTTTTCTCCAAAACCAGGTTGACTCTGCTTTTCTGGGTGCTTTGCACACCAACTCCACACCAGTTTTTCCAGTTAGGGCTGGATGAAACCAGAAATATCCGGTTCTGTGGCGGCGAACTCAATCACAGCTCTTGCTACAGCCTCAGAATTTGCTTGTGTTTTCTCGATAATATCTGTGGATTTTAGAGTTGTGAATGCATTGTAGCATCTAACATTTTGTTTTTCTGTTGGCAAACGCTATTTGGTTTCACATGGAGACACAACAGGTACACATTCGTGTTTTCTGAGTAAAATGCTGCAGAAGCAGTTTAAAAATGATATTTGCCTTTGTAAATATGACAATGAATCCACTTGCCCAAGAAAAAGACTTTGCTTTTCTCCAAAACCAGGTTGATCATCTTTTCTGGGTGCTTTGCACACCAATTCCACACCAGTTTTTCCAGATAGGGCTAGATGAAACCAGAAATATCCAGTTGTGTGGTGCTTAACTCAATCCCAGCTATTGCTACATCTTCTGTGTTTGCTTGTTTTTTCTCGATAGTATCTTTAAACTTTAGAGTTGTGAATGAATTGTAGCATGTAACACTTTGTTTTTCTGTTGGCATACAGTAATTGGTTTCACATGGAGACGCAACAGGTACAAATTCGTGTTTTCTGACAAAAAGCTGCAGAAACCAGGTTACAAATGATATTTGTGTTAGTAAACATGACATTGAATCCACTTGCCCAAGAAAAAGACTTCGCTTTTCTCCAAAACCAGGTTGACTCTGCTTTTCTGGGTGCTTTGCACACCAATTCCATACCAGTTTCTCCAGATAGGGCTGGATGAAACCAGAAATATCCGGTTCTGTGGGGGCTAACTCAATCCAAGCTCTTGCTACAGCCTCAGAGCTTGTTTGTGTTTTCTTGATAGTATCTATGGACTTTAGAGGTGTGAATGTATTGTAGCATGTAACAGTTTGTTTTTTTGTTGGAAAACCCTAGTTGGTTTCACAGGGAGACGCAACAGGTACACATTCGTGTTTTCTGAGAAAAAACTGCAGAAACCAGCTTAAAAATGATATTTGTGTTTGTAAACATGACATTGAATCCACTTGCCCAAGAAAAAAAAAGGCTTTGCTTTTCTCCAAAACCAGGTTGACTCTGCTTTTCTGGGTGCTTTGTACACCAATTCCATACCAGTTTCTCCAGATAGGGCTGGATGAAACCAGTAATATCCGGTTCTGTGGCGGCTAATTCAAACCCAGCTGTTGCTACAGCCTCAGAATTTGCTTGTGTTTTCTCGATAATATCTGTGGATTTTAGAGTTGTGAATGCATTGTAGCATGTAACAGTTTGTTTTTCTGTTGGCAAACGCTAATTGATTTCACATGGAGACACAACAGGTACACATTCGTGTTTTCTGAGTAAAAAGCAGCAGAAACCAGTATAAAATTGATTTGATGTTTGTAAACATGACATTGAATCCACTTGCCCAGAAGAAGACTTTGCTTTTCTCCAAAACCAGGTTGACTCTGCTTTTCTGGGTGCTTTGCACATCAATTCCGCAGTAGTTTGTCCAGACAGGGCTGGATGAAACCAGAAATATATAGTTCTTTGGTGGCTAACTCAATCCAAGCTCTTGCTACAGCCTCTGTGTTTGTTTGTGTTTTCTCGATAGTATCTATAAACTTTAGAGTTGTGAATGCATTGTAGCATGTAACAGTTTGTTTCTCTGTTTGTATACTCTAATTTGTTTCACAATGAGACACAACAGGTACACATTCGTGTTTTCTTAGAATAAACTGCAGAAACCAGGTTACAAATGATATTTGTGTTTGTAAACATGACATTGAATCCACTTGCCCAAGAAAAAGACTTTGCTTTTCTCCAAAACCAGGTTGACTCTGCTTTTCTGGGTGCTTTGCACACCAATTCCACACCAGTTTCTCCAGATAGGGCTGGATGAAAAAAGAAATATCGGGTTCTGTGGGGGCTAACTCAATCCAAGCTCTTGCAACAGCATCAGAGCTTGTTTGTGTTTTCTCGATAGTATCTATGATCTTTAGAGTTGTGAATCCATTGTAGCATGTAACAGTTTGTTTTTCTGTTGGCAAACCCTAGTTCGTTTCACAGGTAGATGCAACAGGTACACATTCGTGTTTTCTGAGAAAAAGCTGCAGAAACCAGGTTACAAATGATATTTGTGTTTGTAAACATGACATTGAATCCACTTGCCCAAGAAAAAGACTTTGTTTTTCTCCAAAACCAGGTTGACTCTGCTTTTCTGGGTTCTTTGCACACCAACTCCACACCAGTTTTTCCAGATAGGGCTAGATGAAACCAGAAATATCCAGTTCTGTGGCGGCTAACTCAATCCCAGCTCTTGCTACAGCCTCAGAAATTGCTTCTGTTTTCTCGATAATATCTGTGAATTTTAGAGTTGTGAATGCATTGTAGCATCTAACATTTTGCGTTTCTGTTGCTAAAGGCTATTTGGTTTCACATGGAGACACAACAGGTACACATTCGTGTTTTCTGAGTAAAATGCTGCAGAAGCCAGGTTAAAAATGATATTTGCCTTTGTAAATATGACAATGAATCCACTTGCCCAAGAAAAAGACTTTGCTTTTCTCCAAAACCAGGTTGACTCTGCTTTTCTGGGTGCTTTGCATACCAATTCCACACCAGTTTGTCCAGATAGGGCTGGATGGAACGAGAAATATCCGGTTCTGTGGTGGCGAACTCAATCCCAGCTCTTTCTACAGCTTCTGTGGTTTCTTGTGTTTTCTCGATAGTATCTATGGACTTTAGAGTTGTGAATCCATTGTAGCATGTAACATTTTGTTTTTTTGTTGGCATAGGCTAATTGGTTTCACATGGAGACGCAACAGGTACACATTCGTGTTTTCTGAGAAAAAGCTGCAGAAACCAGGTTAAAAATGATAGTTGTGTTTGTAAACATGCAATTGAATCCACTTGCCCAAGAAAAAGACTTTGCTTTTCTCCAGATCCAGGTTGACTCTTCTTTTCTGGGTGCTTTGCAAACCAATTCCACACCAGTTTCTCCAGATAGGGCTGGATGAAATCAGAAATATGCGGTTCTGTGGGGGCTAACTCAATCCAAGCTCTTGCTACAGCCTCAGAGTTTGTTTGTGTTTTCTCGATAGTATCTATGGACTTTAGAGGTGTGAATGCATTGTAGCATGTAACAGTTTGTTTTTCTGTTGGCATACGCTAATTGGTTTCACATGGAGAGTCAACAGGTACACATTCGTTTTTTCTGACAAAAAGCTGCAGAAACCAGGTTAAAAATGATATTTGTGTTTGTAAAGATGACATTGAATCCACTTGCCCAAGAAAAAGACTTTGCTTTTCTCCAAAACCAGGTTGACTCTGCTTTTCTCGGTGCTTTGCACACCAATTCCACACCAGTTTTTCCAGATAGGTTTGGATGAAACCAGAAATATGCGGTTCTCTGGTGGCTAACTCAATTCCAGTTTTGCTACAGCTTCTGTGTTTGCTTGTTGTTTCTCGATAGTATCTACAAACTTTAGAGTTGTGAATGAATTGTAGCATGTAACATTTTGTTCTTCTGTTGGCATACGCTAATTGGTTTCACATGGAGATGCAACAGGTACACATTCGTGTTTTCTGAGAAAAAGTTTCAGGAACCAGGTTAAAAATGATATTTGTGTTTGTAAACATGACATTGAATCCACTTGCCCAAGAAAAAGACTTTGCTTTTCTCCAAAACCAGGTTGACTCTGCTTTTCTGGGTGCTTTGCACACCAACTCCACACCAGTTTTTCCAGTTAGGGCTGGATGAAACCAGAAATATCCGGTTCTGTGGCGGCGAACTCAATCACAGCTCTTGCTACAGCCTCAGAATTTGCTTGTGTTTTCTCGATAATATCTGTGGATTTTAGAGTTGTGAATGCATTGTAGCATCTAACATTTTGTTTTTCTGTTGGCAAACGCTATTTGGTTTCACATGGAGACACAACAGGTACACATTCGTGTTTTCTGAGTAAAATGCTGCAGAAGCAGTTTAAAAATGATATTTGCCTTTGTAAATATGACAATGAATCCACTTGCCCAAGAAAAAGACTTTGCTTTTCTCCAAAACCAGGTTGATCATCTTTTCTGGGTGCTTTGCACACCAATTCCACACCAGTTTTTCCAGATAGGGCTAGATGAAACCAGAAATATCCAGTTGTGTGGTGCTTAACTCAATCCCAGCTATTGCTACATCTTCTGTGTTTGCTTGTTTTTTCTCGATAGTATCTTTAAACTTTAGAGTTGTGAATGAATTGTAGCATGTAACACTTTGTTTTTCTGTTGGCATACAGTAATTGGTTTCACATGGAGACGCAACAGGTACAAATTCGTGTTTTCTGACAAAAAGCTGCAGAAACCAGGTTACAAATGATATTTGTGTTAGTAAACATGACATTGAATCCACTTGCCCAAGAAAAAGACTTCGCTTTTCTCCAAAACCAGGTTGACTCTGCTTTTCTGGGTGCTTTGCACACCAATTCCATACCAGTTTCTCCAGATAGGGCTGGATGAAACCAGAAATATCCGGTTCTGTGGGGGCTAACTCAATCCAAGCTCTTGCTACAGCCTCAGAGCTTGTTTGTGTTTTCTTGATAGTATCTATGGACTTTAGAGGTGTGAATGTATTGTAGCATGTAACAGTTTGTTTTTTTGTTGGAAAACCCTAGTTGGTTTCACAGGGAGACGCAACAGGTACACATTCGTGTTTTCTGAGAAAAAACTGCAGAAACCAGCTTAAAAATGATATTTGTGTTTGTAAACATGACATTGAATCCACTTGCCCAAGAAAAAAAAAGGCTTTGCTTTTCTCCAAAACCAGGTTGACTCTGCTTTTCTGGGTGCTTTGTACACCAATTCCATACCAGTTTCTCCAGATAGGGCTGGATGAAACCAGTAATATCCGGTTCTGTGGCGGCTAATTCAAACCCAGCTGTTGCTACAGCCTCAGAATTTGCTTGTGTTTTCTCGATAATATCTGTGGATTTTAGAGTTGTGAATGCATTGTAGCATGTAACAGTTTGTTTTTCTGTTGGCAAACGCTAATTGATTTCACATGGAGACACAACAGGTACACATTCGTGTTTTCTGAGTAAAAAGCAGCAGAAACCAGTATAAAATTGATTTGATGTTTGTAAACATGACATTGAATCCACTTGCCCAGAAGAAGACTTTGCTTTTCTCCAAAACCAGGTTGACTCTGCTTTTCTGGGTGCTTTGCACATCAATTCCGCAGTAGTTTGTCCAGACAGGGCTGGATGAAACCAGAAATATATAGTTCTTTGGTGGCTAACTCAATCCAAGCTCTTGCTACAGCCTCTGTGTTTGTTTGTGTTTTCTCGATAGTATCTATAAACTTTAGAGTTGTGAATGCATTGTAGCATGTAACAGTTTGTTTCTCTGTTTGTATACTCTAATTTGTTTCACAATGAGACACAACAGGTACACATTCGTGTTTTCTTAGAATAAACTGCAGAAACCAGGTTACAAATGATATTTGTGTTTGTAAACATGACATTGAATCCACTTGCCCAAGAAAAAGACTTTGCTTTTCTCCAAAACCAGGTTGACTCTGCTTTTCTGGGTGCTTTGCACACCAATTCCACACCAGTTTCTCCAGATAGGGCTGGATGAAAAAAGAAATATCGGGTTCTGTGGGGGCTAACTCAATCCAAGCTCTTGCAACAGCATCAGAGCTTGTTTGTGTTTTCTCGATAGTATCTATGATCTTTAGAGTTGTGAATCCATTGTAGCATGTAACAGTTTGTTTTTCTGTTGGCAAACCCTAGTTCGTTTCACAGGTAGATGCAACAGGTACACATTCGTGTTTTCTGAGAAAAAGCTGCAGAAACCAGGTTACAAATGATATTTGTGTTTGTAAACATGACATTGAATCCACTTGCCCAAGAAAAAGACTTTGTTTTTCTCCAAAACCAGGTTGACTCTGCTTTTCTGGGTTCTTTGCACACCAACTCCACACCAGTTTTTCCAGATAGGGCTAGATGAAACCAGAAATATCCAGTTCTGTGGCGGCTAACTCAATCCCAGCTCTTGCTACAGCCTCAGAAATTGCTTCTGTTTTCTCGATAATATCTGTGAATTTTAGAGTTGTGAATGCATTGTAGCATCTAACATTTTGCGTTTCTGTTGCTAAAGGCTATTTGGTTTCACATGGAGACACAACAGGTACACATTCGTGTTTTCTGAGTAAAATGCTGCAGAAGCCAGGTTAAAAATGATATTTGCCTTTGTAAATATGACAATGAATCCACTTGCCCAAGAAAAAGACTTTGCTTTTCTCCAAAACCAGGTTGACTCTGCTTTTCTGGGTGCTTTGCATACCAATTCCACACCAGTTTGTCCAGATAGGGCTGGATGGAACGAGAAATATCCGGTTCTGTGGTGGCGAACTCAATCCCAGCTCTTTCTACAGCTTCTGTGGTTTCTTGTGTTTTCTCGATAGTATCTATGGACTTTAGAGTTGTGAATCCATTGTAGCATGTAACATTTTGTTTTTTTGTTGGCATAGGCTAATTGGTTTCACATGGAGACGCAACAGGTACACATTCGTGTTTTCTGAGAAAAAGCTGCAGAAACCAGGTTAAAAATGATAGTTGTGTTTGTAAACATGCAATTGAATCCACTTGCCCAAGAAAAAGACTTTGCTTTTCTCCAGATCCAGGTTGACTCTTCTTTTCTGGGTGCTTTGCAAACCAATTCCACACCAGTTTCTCCAGATAGGGCTGGATGAAATCAGAAATATGCGGTTCTGTGGGGGCTAACTCAATCCAAGCTCTTGCTACAGCCTCAGAGTTTGTTTGTGTTTTCTCGATAGTATCTATGGACTTTAGAGGTGTGAATGCATTGTAGCATGTAACAGTTTGTTTTTCTGTTGGCATACGCTAATTGGTTTCACATGGAGAGTCAACAGGTACACATTCGTTTTTTCTGACAAAAAGCTGCAGAAACCAGGTTAAAAATGATATTTGTGTTTGTAAAGATGACATTGAATCCACTTGCCCAAGAAAAAGACTTTGCTTTTCTCCAAAACCAGGTTGACTCTGCTTTTCTCGGTGCTTTGCACACCAATTCCACACCAGTTTTTCCAGATAGGTTTGGATGAAACCAGAAATATGCGGTTCTCTGGTGGCTAACTCAATTCCAGTTTTGCTACAGCTTCTGTGTTTGCTTGTTGTTTCTCGATAGTATCTACAAACTTTAGAGTTGTGAATGAATTGTAGCATGTAACATTTTGTTTTTCTGTTGGCATACACTAATTGGTTTCACAGGAAGACGCAACAGGTACACATTCGTGTTTTCTGACAAAAAGCTGCAGAAACCAGGTTACAAATGATATTTGTGTTTGTAAACATGACATTGAATCCATTTGCCCAAGAAAAAGCCTTTGCGTTTCTCCAAAAACAGGTTTATCAGCTTTTCTGGGTGCTTTGCACACCAATTTCACACCAGTTTCTCCAGATAGGTCTGGATGAAACCAGAAATATGCGGTTCTGTGAGGGCTAACTCAATCACAGCTCTTGCTACAGCTTCTTTGGTTGCTTGTGTTTTCTCGATAGTATCTATGGATTTTAGAGTTGTGAATGCATTGTAGCATGTAACATTTTGTTCTTCTGTTGGCATACGCTAATTGGTTTCACATGGAGATGCAACAGGTACACATTCGTGTTTTCTGAGAAAAAGTTTCAGGAACCAGGTTAAAAATGATATTTGTGTTTGTAAACATGACATTGAATCCACTTGCCCAAGAAAAAGACTTTGCTTTTCTCCAAAACCAGGTTGACTCTGCTTTTCTGGGTGCTTTGCACACCAACTCCACACCAGTTTTTCCAGTTAGGGCTGGATGAAACCAGAAATATCCGGTTCTGTGGCGGCGAACTCAATCACAGCTCTTGCTACAGCCTCAGAATTTGCTTGTGTTTTCTCGATAATATCTGTGGATTTTAGAGTTGTGAATGCATTGTAGCATCTAACATTTTGTTTTTCTGTTGGCAAACGCTATTTGGTTTCACATGGAGACACAACAGGTACACATTCGTGTTTTCTGAGTAAAATGCTGCAGAAGCAGTTTAAAAATGATATTTGCCTTTGTAAATATGACAATGAATCCACTTGCCCAAGAAAAAGACTTTGCTTTTCTCCAAAACCAGGTTGATCATCTTTTCTGGGTGCTTTGCACACCAATTCCACACCAGTTTTTCCAGATAGGGCTAGATGAAACCAGAAATATCCGGTTGTGTGGTGCTTAACTCAATCCC
This sequence comes from Sylvilagus floridanus, assembly GCA_949820135.1. Lineage (NCBI taxonomy): Eukaryota > Metazoa > Chordata > Mammalia > Lagomorpha > Leporidae > Sylvilagus > Sylvilagus floridanus. The sequence continues at coordinate 28,636,585 of OX463228.1, forward strand.
AGCTATTGCTACATCTTCTGTGTTTGCTTGTTTTTTCTCGATAGTATCTTTAAACGTTAGAGTTGTGAATGAATTGTAGCATGTAACACTTTGTTTTTCTGTTGGCATACAGTAATTGGTTTCACATGGAGATGCAACAGGTACAAATTCGTGTTTTCTGACAAAAAGCTGCAGAAACCAGGTTACAAATGATATTTGTGTTAGTAAACATGACATTGAATCCACTTGCCCAAGAAAAAGACTTTGCTTTTCTCCAAAACCAGGTTGACTCTGCTTTTCTGGGTGCTTTGCACACCAATTCCATACCAGTTTCTCCAGATAGGGCTGGATGAAACCAGAAATATCCGGTTCTGTGGGGGCTAACTCAATCCTAGCTCTTGCTACAGCCTCAGAGCTTGTTTGTGTTTTCTTGATAGTATCTATGGACTTTAGAGGTGTGAATGTATTGTAGCATGTAACAGTTTGTTTTTCTGTTGGTAAACCCTAGTTCATTTCACAGGGAGATGCAACAGGTACACATTCGTGTTTTCTGAGAAAAAGCTGCAGAAACCAGGTTAAAAATGATATTTGTGTTTGTAAACATGACATTGAATCCACTTGCCCAAGAAAAAGTCTTTCCTTTTCTCCAAAACCAGGTTGACTCTGCTTTTCTGGGTGCTTTGCACATCAACTCCACACAAGTTTTTCCAGATAGGGCTGGATTAAACCAGAAATATCCAGTTCTGTGGCGCCTAACTCAATCCCAGCTCTAGCTACAGCCTCAGAGCTTGTTTGTGTTTTCTCAATAGTATCTATGGACTTTAGAGTTGTGAATGCATTGTAGCATCTAACATTTTGCGTTTCTGTTGGCAAACGCTATTTGGTTTCACATGGAGACACAACAGGTACACATTCGTGTTTTCTGAGTAAAATGCTGCAGAAGCCAGGTTAACAATGATATTTGCCTTTGTAAATATGACAATGAATCCACTTGCCCAAGAAAAAGACTTTGCTTTTCTCCAAAACCAGGTTGACTCTGCTTTTCTTGGTGCTTTGCATACCAATTCCACACCAGTTTGTCCAGATAGGGCTGGATGAAACGAGAAATATCCGGTTCTGTGGTGGCGAACTCAATCCCAGCTCTTTCTACAGCTTCTGTGGTTGCTTGTGTTTTCTCGATAGTATCTATGGACTTTAGAGTTGTGAATCCATTGTAGCATGTAACATTTTGTTTTTTTGTTGGCATAGGCTAATTGGTTTCACATGGAGACGCAACAGGTACACATTCGTGTTTTCTGCCAAAAAGCTGCAGAAACCAGGTTACAAATGATAGTTGTGTTTGTAAACATGACATTGAATCCACTTGCCCAAGAAAAAGACTTTGCTTTTCTCCAAAACCAGGTTGATCAGCTTTTCTGGGTGCTTTTCACACCAATTCCACACCAATTTGTCCAGATAGGGCTGGATGAAACCAGAAACATCCGGTTCTCTGGTGGCTAATTCAATCCAAGCTCTTCCTACAGCCTCTGAGCTGTTTTATTTTCTCGATAGTATCTATGGACTTTAGAGTTGTGAATGCATTGTAGCATGTAACATTTTGTTTTTCTGTTGGCATACGCTAATTGGTTTCACATGGAGACAGTACTGTTATACATTCGTGTTTTGTGAGAAAAAGCTGTAGAAAGCAGTTTGCAAATGATAGTTGTGTTTGTAAACATGACATTGAATCCACTTGCGCAAGGAAAAGACTTTGCTTTTCTCAAAAACCAGGTTGACTCTGCTTGTCTGGGTGCTTTGCACACCAATTCCACACAAGTTTCTTCGGATAGGGCTGGATGAAAGCAGAATATCCTATTCTGTGGTGGCTTACTCAATCACAACTCTTGCTACAGTTTCTGTGTTGGCGTGTGTTTTGTCGATAGTATCTGTGGACTTTAGAGTTGTGAATGCATTGTAGCATGTAACAGTTTGTTTTTCTGTTGGCAAACGCTAGTTGGTTTCACATGGAGGCACAACAGGTACACATTCGTGTTTTCTGAGTAAAAAGCTGCAGAAAGAATTTTACAAATGACAGTTGTGTTTGTAAACATGACATTGAATCCACTTGCCCAAGAAAAAGACTTTGCTTTTCTCCAAAACCAGGTGGACTCTGCTTTTCTGGGTGCTTTGCACACCAAATCCACACCAGTTTCCCCGGAAATTGCTGGATGAATCCAGAAATATCCGGTTGTGTGTTGGCTTACTCAATCCCAGCTCTTGCTACATTTTCTGTGTTTGCTTGTGTTTTGTCGATATTATGTGTGGAATTTAGAGTTGTGAATGCATTGTAGCTTATAAGGTTTTGTTTTTCTGTTGGCATACACTAATTGGTTTCTCATGGAGACACAACAGGTACACACTCATGTTTTCTGAGTAAAAAGCTGCAGAAACGAGGTTAAAAATGACATTTGTGTTTGTAAACATGACATTGAATCCAATTGCCCAAAGAAAAGACTTTGCTTTTCTCCAAAACCAGGTTGACTGTGCTTTTATGGGTGTTTTGCACACCAATTCCACACCAGTTTGTCCAGATATGGCTGGATGTAAACAGAAACATCCGGGTCTGAGGTGGCTAACTCAATCCCAGATCTTGCTACAGCTTCTGTGTTTGCTTGTGTTTTCTCGATAATATCTGTGGATTTCAGAGTTGTGAATGCATTGTACCAGGCAACATTTTGTTTTTCTCTTGGCAAACGCTAATTGGCTTCACATGGAGACACAACAGACACACATTCGTGTTTTCTGAGTAAAAAGCTGCAGAAACCAGGTTACAAATGATATTTGTGTTTGTAAACATGACATTGAATCCACTTGCCCTAGAAAAAGAGTTTGCTTTTCTCCAAAACCAGGCTGACTAGGCTCTTCTGGTGGTTTGCACACCAACTCCACACCAGTCTGTCCAGATAAAGCTGGATGAAACCAGAAACATCTGGATCGGAAGTGTCTAACTCAATCCCAGCTTTTGCTACAGCTTCTGTGTTTGCTTGTGTTTTCTTGATAATATATGTCGATTTTAGGGTTGTGAATGCATTGTAGCATGCAACATTTTGCTTTTCTGTTGGCAAACGCTAATTGCTTTCACATGGAGACACAACAGGTACACATTCGTGTTTTCTGAGTAAAAAGCTGCAGAAACCAGGTTAAAAATGATATTTGTGTTTGTAAACATGACATTAAATCCATTTGCCCAAGAAAAAGACTTTGCTTTTCTCCAAAACCAGGTTGACTCTGCTTTTCTGGGTGCTTTGCACACCAATTCCAAACCAGTTTCTCTGGATAGGGCTGGATGAAACCAGAAATATCCGGTTCTGTGGTGGCTAACTGAAACCCAGCTCTTGCTACAGCCTCAGAGTTTGTTTGTGTTTTGTCGATAGCATCTATGGAATTTGGGTTGTGAATGCATTGTAGCATGTAACATTTTGGTTTTTTGTTGGAAAATGCTAATTGGTTTCACATGAAGACACAACAGGTACATATTCGTGTTTTCTGAGTAAAAAGCTGCAGAAACCAGGTTAAAAATGATATTTGTGTTTGTAAACATGACATTGAATCCACTTGCCCAAGAAAAAGACTTTGCTTTTCCCCAAAACCAGGTTGATTCTGCTTACTGGGTGCTTTGCACACCAAATCCACACTAGTTCATCCAGATAGGTTTGGATGAAACCAGAAATATCCGGTTCTGTGGTTGCTATCTAAATCCAAGCTCTTGCTACAGCTTCTGAGTTGTTTTAGTTTTCTCAATATTATCTATGACTTTAGATTTGTGAATGCATTGTAGCATGTAACATTTTGTTTTTCTGTTGGCAAACGCTAATCGGTTTCACATGGAGACAATACAGTTATACATTCGTGTTTTGTGAGAAAAAGCTGTAGAAATCAATTTACAAATGATCGTTGTGTTTGTAAACATGACAGTGAATCCACTTGCCCAAGAAAAAGCCTTTGCTTTTCTCCAAAACCAGGTTGATCTGCTTTACTGGGTGCTTTGCACACCAATTCCACACCAGTTTCTCCAGATAGTGCTGGATGAAAGCAGAATATCTGGTTCTGTGGTGGCTTACACAATCCCAGCTCTTCCTACAGTTTCTGTGTTTGCTTGAATTTTGTCGATAGTATCTGTGGACTTTAGAGTTGTGAATGCATTGTAGCATGTAACAGTTTGATTTTCTGTTGGCAAACGCTAATTGGTTTCACATGGAGACAATACAGTTATACGTTCGTGTATTGTGAGAAAAAGCTGTAGAAAGCAGTTTACAAATGATAGTTGTGTTTGTAAACATGACATTGAATCCACTTGCCCAAGAAAACGACTTTGCTTTTCTCCAACACCTGGTTGATTCCGCTTTTCTGGCAACTGGACATTTCTGGTTCCATCCAAAAATATCTGCACAAACTGGTGTGGAATTTGTGTGCAAAGCACCCAGAGCAGCAGAGTCAACCTGGTTTTGGAGAAAACCAAAGTCTTTTTCTTGGGCAAGTGGATTCAATGTCATGTTCACAAACACAAATATCATTTTGAACCTGGTTTCTGCAGCTTTTTACTCAGAAACACGAATGTGTATCAGTTGTGCCTCCATGTGAAACCAATTAGCATTTGCCAAAGAAAAACCAAAATGTTACATGCTACAATGCATTCACAATCTAAATTGCATAGATACTATCAATAAAACACAAACAAACTCTGAGGCTGTAGCAAGAGCTCGGATTGAGTTAGCCAACAAGGAACCAGATATTTCTGGTTTCATCCAGCCCTATCTGGACAAACTCGTGTGGACTTTGTCTGCAAAGCACCAAAAAAGCAGAGTCAACCTGTTTTTGGAGAAAGCAATGTCTTTTTCTTGGGCAAGTGGATTCAATGTCATGTTTACAAACAAAAATATCATTTTTAACCTGGTTTTTCCAGCTTTCCACTTAGGAAACACGAATGTGTACCTCTTTTCTTCATGTGAATCCAATTAGCATTTGCCAACAAGTAGCAAAATGCTACATGCTACAATGCATACGCAACTCTAAAGTCCATAGATACTATCGTGAAAACACAACCAAACACAGAAGCTGTAGCAAGAGCTTGCATTGAGTTAGCCACCAAAGAACCAGATATTTCTGGTTTCATCCAGGCCTATCTGGAAAAACTCATGTGCAATTGGTGTGTAAAGCACCCAGAAAAGCAGAGTCAACCTAATTTTGGTGAAAATAAAGTCTTTTTCTTGGGCAAGTGGATTCAATGTCATGTTTTTAAACACAAATATCAATTTTTTTTAATTTTCATTTTTTTTAAATAAAGCTCTCTAATACCATTTTTAACCTGGTTTCTGCAGGTTTTCTCTTAGGAATGGCAAATGTGTACCTGTTGTCTTCATGTGAAACCAATTAGCATTTGCCAAACAAAAACGTAAATGTTCCATGCTACAATACATACACAACTCTAAAGTGCATAGATACTTTGAGAAAACACGATTGTTACCTGTTGTCTTCAGGTGAAACCAATTAGCATTTGCCAACAATAAGCAAAATGTTAAATCCTACAATTGATACATAACTCTAAAATCCATAGATACTATCGGGAAAACAAACAAATTCAGAGGCTGTAGCAAGAGCTTGGATTGAGTTAGCCTCCACAGAACCGGATATTTCTGGTTTCATCCAGCCCTATCTGGACAAACTGGTGTGGAGTTGGTGTGCAAAGCACCCAGAAAAGCTGATCAACCTGGTTTTGGAGAAAAGTAGAGTCTTTTTCTTGGGCAAGTGGATTCAATGTCATGTTTACAAACACAAATATCATTTTAACATGTTTTCTGAAGATTTTCACGCAAAAACACGAATGTGTACCTGATGTGACTCCATGTGAAACCAATTAGCGTTTACCAACAGAAAAACAAAATGGTACATGCTACAATGCATTCACAAATCTAAAGTCCGTAGATATTATCGACAAAACACAAGCACACACAGATGCTGTAGCAAGAGCTGGGATTGAGTTAGCCACCACAGAACCAGATATTTCTGGTTTGATCCATACCTATCTTGACAAACTGGTGTGGAATTGGTGTGCAAAGCACCCAGAAATGCAGAGTCATCCTGGTTTTGGAGAATAGCAAAGTCTTTTTCTTGGGCATGTGGATTCAATGTCATGTTTACAAACACAAATATCATTTTTAACCTGGTTTCTGCAGCTTTTCACTCAGAAAACACGAATGTGTAACTGTTGTTTCTCCATGCGAAACCAATTAGCGTTTGCCAACAGAAAAACAAAATGTTACATGCTACTATGCATTCACAACTCTAAAGTCCATAGATACTATCGAGAAAAAAAAACTACCAAGAGGTTGTAGCAAGAGTTTGGATTTAGTTATCCACCACAGAACCGGATATTTCTGGTTTAATCCAGCCCTCTCCGGACACACTGGTTACGAATTGGTATGCAAAACACCCAGAAGAGCAGAGTCAACCTGGTTTTGGAGAAAAGCAATGTCTTTTTCTTGGGAAAGCGGATTCAATGTCATGTTTACAAACACAAATATCATTTTTGACCTGGTTTCTGCAGCTTTTCAGTTAGAAAACACGAATGTGTACCAGTTGTGTCTCCATTTGAAACAAATTAGCATTTGCCAACAAGAAGCAAAATGTTACATGCTACAATTCATACACAAATCCAAAGTCCATAGATACTATCGAGAAAACACAAACAACTCAGAACTGTAGCAAGAGCTGGGATTGAGTTAGGAACCACAGAACTGGATATTTCTTGATTCATCCAGCCTTATCTGGACAAACTGGTGTGGATGGTATGCAAAGCACCCAGAAAAGCAGAGTCTACCTGGTTTTGGAGAAAAGCAAAGTCTTTTTCTTGGGCAAGTCGGTTCAATGTCATGTTTACAAACACAAATATCATTTTTGACCTGGTTTCTGCAGCTTTTCAGTTAGAAAACACGAATGTGTACCAGTTGTGTCTCCATGTGATACAAATTAGCATTTGCCAACAAGAAGCAAAATGTAACATGCTACAATACATACACAAAGACAAAGTCCATAGATACTATACAGAAAACACAAACAACCACAGAGGCTGTAGCAAGAGCTTGGGTTGAGATAGCTATCACGGAACCGGATATTTCTTATTTCATCCAGCCCTATCCGGACAAACTGGTGTGGAATTTGTGTGCCTAGCACCCAGAAAAGCTGAGCAACCTGGTTTTGGAACAAAGCAAAGTCTTTTTCTTGGGCAAGTGGATTCAATGTCATGTTTACAAACACCAATATCATTTCTAACCTGGTTTCTGCAGCTTGTCACTCAGAAAACACGAATATGAAACTTTTGTTTCTCCATGTGAAATCAATTAGCGTTTTGCAACAGAAAAACATAATGCTATGTGCTGCTATGCATTCACAACACTAAAGCCCATAGATACTATCGATAAAACACAAACAACTCAGAGGCTGTAGCAAGAGCTGGGATTGAGTTATCCACCACGGAACCAGATGTTTCTGCTTTCATCCAGACCTATCTGGACAAACTCGTGTGGAATTGATGTGCAAAGCACCCAGAAAAGCAGAGTCAACCTGGTTTTGGAGAAAAGCAATGTCTTTTTCTTGGGCAAGTGGGTTCAATTGCATGTTTACAAACACCAATATCATTTCTAACCTGGTTTCTGGAGCTTTTCACTTAGTAAACATGAATGTGTACCAGTTGTCTTCATGTGAATCCAATTAGAATTTGCCAACAAGAAGCAAAATGTTACATGCTACAATGCATACACAAATCGAAAGTCCATAGATACTATCCAGAAAACACAAAGAAACACAGAAGCTGTAGCAAGAGCTTGGATTGAGTTAGCCACCACGGAACCGGATATTTCTGGTTTCATCCAGCCCTATCTGGACAAACTCGTGTGGAATTGGTGTGTAAAGCAACCAGAAAAGGAGAGTCAACCTGGTTTTGGAGAAAAGCAATGTCTTTTTCTTGGGCACGTGGATTCAATGTCATGTTTATAAACACAAATATCATTTTTAACCTGGTTTCTGCAGCTTTTTACTCAGAAAACACGAATGTCACCCGTTGTGTCTCCATGTGAAACGATTTAGCATTTTCCAACAGAAAAACAAACTGTTACATGCTACAATGCATTCACAACTCTAAAGTCCATAGATACTATCGACAAAACACAAGCAAACACAGAAGCTGTAGCAATAGGTGGGATTGACTTAGCCACTACACAACCGAATGTTTCTGCTTTCATCCAGACCTATCTGGACAAACTGGTGTGGAATTGGTGTGCAAAGCACACAGAAATGTAGAGTCTTCCTGGTTTTGGAGAAAAGCAAAGTCTTTTTCTTGGGCAAGTGGATTCAATGTCATGTTTACAAACACCAATATCATTTTAACCTGGTTTCTGCAGCTTTTCACTCAGAAAACACGAATGTGTACTTGTTGTGTTTCCATGTGAAACCAACTAGAGTTTTCCAACAGAAAAACATAATGTTACATGCTGCAATGCATTCACAACACTAAAGTCCATAGATACTATCGATAAAACACAAACAACTCAGAGGCTGTAGCAAGAGCTGGGATTGAGTTATCCACCACGGAACCGGAGATTTCTCGTTTCATCCAGCCCAATCTGGACAAACTGGTGTGGAATTGGTGCGCAAAGCACCCAAAATAGGATCGTCAAAATGGTGTTGGTGAAAAGCAAAGTCTTTTTCTTGGGCAAGTGGGTCAAATTGCATGTTTACAAACACCAATATCATTTTTAACCTGGTTTCTGCAGCTTTTCACTTAGGAAACATGAATGTGTACAGGTTGTCTTCATGTGAATCCAATTAGAATTTCCAACAAGAAGCAAAATGTTACATGCTACAATGCATACACAAATCCAATGTCCATAGATACTATCCAGAAAACACAAAGAAACACAGAAGCTGTAGCAAGAGCTTGGATTGAGTTAGCCACCACGGAACCGGATATTTCTGGTTTCATCCAGCCCTATCTGGACAAACTCGTGTGGAATTGGTGTGCAAAGCAACCAGAAAAGGAGAGTCAACATGGTTTTGGAGAAAAGCAATGTCTTTTTCTTGGGCACGTGGATTCAATGTCATGTTTATAAACACAAATATCATTTTTAACCTGGTTTCTGCAGCTTTTTACTCAGAAAACACGAATGTCACCCGTTGTGTCTCCATGTGAAACCATTTAGCAATTTTCCAACAGAAAAACAAACTGTTACATGCTACAATGCATTAACAACTCTAAAGTCCATAAACTCAAGCAAACACAGAAGCTGTAGCAATAGCTGGGATTGAGTTAGCCACTACACAACTGAATGTTTCTGCTTTCATCCAGACCTATCTGGACAAACTGGTGTGGAATTGGTGTGCAAAAAACACAGAAATGTAGAGTCATCCTGGTTTTGGAGAAAAGCAAAGTCTTTTTCTTGGGCAAGTGGATTCAATGTCATGTTTACAAACACAAATATCATTTTAACCTGATTTCTGCAGCTTTTTACTCAGAATACACGGATTTGTATCTCTTGTGCCTCCATGTGAAACCAATTAGCTTTTTCCAACAGAAAAACCAAATGTTACATGCTGCAATGCATTCACAACTCTAAAGTCCATAGATACTATCGAGAAAACACAAACAACTCAGAGGCTGTACCAAGAGCTGGGATTGAAGTAGCCAACACAGAACCGGATATTTCTCATTTCATCCAGCCCTATCTGGACAAACTGGTGTGGAATTGGTGTGCAAAGCACCCAGAATAGCATAGTCAACCTGGTTTTGGAGAAAACCAATGTCTTTTCGTGGGCAAGTGGGTTCAATGTCATGTTTACAAACACAAATATCATTTTTAACCTGTTTTCTCAAGATTTTCACTCGGAAAACACGAAAGTATACCTGTTGTGTGTTTATGTTAAACCAATTAGCGTATGCCAACAGAACAACAAAATGTTACATGCTAGAATGCATTCACAACTCTAAATTCCATAGATACTATCCAGAAAACACAAAGAAACACAGAGGCTGTAGCAAGAGCTTGGATTGAGTTAGCCACCACAGAACCGGATATTTCTGGTTTCATCCAACCTAACTGGAAAAACTGGTGTATAATTGGTCTGCAAAGCACCCAGAAAAGCAGAGTCAACCTGGTTTTGGAGAAAAACAAAGTCTCTTTCTTAGGCAAGTGGATTCAATATCATGTTTACAAACACAAATATCATTTTTAACCTAGTTTCTGCAGCTTTTTACTCAGAAAACACGAATGTGTACGTGTTGTGTGTACAAGTGCAAGAAATTCCGTATGCCAACCGAAAAACAAAATGTTACATGCTACAATGCATTCACAACTCTACAGTGCATAGATACTATCGAGAAAACACAAACAAACACAGAGGCTGTATCAAGAGCTTGCATTGAGTTGGCCACAACAGAACCTGATATTTCTGGTTTATTCCAGACCTAACTGGACAAACTTGTATGGCATTGGTGTGCAAAGCACCAGAAGAGCAGAATTAACCTGGTTTTGGAGAAAAGCAAAGTCTTTTTCTTGGGCAAGTGGATTCAATGTCATTTTTACAAACACAAATATCATTTATAACCTGGTTATTGCAGGTTTTTACTCAGAAAACTAAAAAGTGTACCTGTTGTTTGTGCACGTGAAACCAATTAGCGTATGCCAACAGAAAAACAAAATGTTACATGCTACAATGCATTCACAACTCTAAAGTCCATAGATACTATCCAGAAAACACAAACACAGAAGCTGTAGCAAGAGATTGGATTGAGTTAGCCACCACAGAACCAGATATTTCTGGTTTCATCCAGATGTAACTGGAAAAACTGGTGTGGAATTGGTGTGCAAAGCACCCAGAAAAGCAGAGTCAACCGGGTTTTGGAGAAAATAAAGTCTTTTTCTTGTGCAAGTGGATTCAAAGTCATGTTTACAAACAGAAATATCATTTTTATACTGGTTTCTGCAGCTTTTCACTCAGAAAACACGAAAGTGTTACAGTTGTACATACATGTGCAAGAAATTAGCATATTGCAACCGAAAAACAAAATGTTATGTGCTCCAATGCATTCACAACTCTAAAGTCCATAGATACTATCCTGAAAACAGAAACAAACACAGAGGCTGTTCCAAGAGCTTGGATTGAGTTAGCCACAACAACACCGGATATTTCAGGTTTCATCAAGACCTAACTGGAAAACCTGGAGTGTAATTGGTGTGCAAAGCACCAAGAAAAGCAGAGTCAACCTTGCTCTGGAGAAAAACAAAGTCACTTTCTTGGGCATGTGAATTCAATGTCATGTTTACAAACACTAATATCAATTTCAACCTTCTTTCTACAGGATTTTCCTCAGAAAAGAGGAATGTGTACCTGTTTCTCGCCATGTGAAACAAATAAGCGTTTTCCCATAGAAAAACAAAATGTTACATGCTACAATGCATTCACAACTCTAAAGTCTATAGATACTATCCAGAAAACACAAACAAACACAGACGCTGTAGCAAGAGCTTGGATTGAGTTAGCCACCAATGAACCGGATATTTCTGGTTTCATCCAGACATAACTGGAAAAACTGATGTGGAATTGGTGTGCAAAGCACCCAGAAAAGCAGAGACAACCTGGTTTTGGAGACAAGCAAAGTCTTTTTCTTGGGCAAGTGGATTCAGTGTCATGTTTACAAACACAAATATCATTTTTAACCTGTTTTCTGCAGCTTTTCACTTAGAAAACTCGAAAGTGTAACTTTTGTGTGTACACGTGAAAACAGTTAGCGTATGCCAACCGAAAAACAACATGTTACATGCTGCAATGCATTCAAAACTCTAAAGTCCATAGATATATCCAGAAAACACAAACAAACACAGAGGCTGTAGCAAGAGCTTGGATTGTGTTAGCCACCACAGAACCAGATATTTCGGGTTTCATCCAGACATAACTGGAAAAACTGGTGTGGAATTGGTGTGCAAAGCACCCAGAAAAGCAGAGTCCACCTGGTTTTGGAGAAAAGCAAAGTCTTTTTCTTGGCCAAATGGATTCAATGTCATGTTTTCAAACACCAATATCATTTATAACCTGGTTTCTGCAGGAATTCACTTAGAAAACACGAATGTGTACCTGTTGTCTCTCCACGTGAACCCAATTATCATTTGCCAACAAGAAGCAAAATGTTACATGATACAATTCATACACAACTCTAAAGTCCATAGATACCATCCAGAAAACATAAAAAAACACAGAGGCTGTAGCTAGAGCTGGGATTGAGTTAGCCACCACAACACTGGATATTTCAGGTTTCATCCAGACCTAACTGGAAATCCTGGAGTGGAATTGGTGTGCAAAGCACCCAGAACAGCAGAGTCAACCTGGTTTTGGAGAAAAGCAAAGTCTTTTACTAGGGGAAGGGATGCAACGTCATGTTTACAAACACCAATATCATTTGTAACCTGGTTTCTGCAGCTTTTCACTTAAAAACACGAATGTGTACCTGTTGTCTCTCCATGTGAAACCAATTATCATTTGGCAACAAGAAGCAAAATATATACATGCTACAATGCATACACAATTCTAAAGTCCATAGATACTATCCAGAAAACAGAAACAAACACAGAGGCTGTATCAAGAGCTTGGATTGAGTTAGCCACCACAACACTGGATATTTCAGGTTTGATCCAGACCTAACTAGACAACCTGGAGTGGAATTGGTGTGCAAAACTCCAAGAAAAGCAGAGTCAATCTGGCTTTGGAGAAAAGCAAAGTTGTTTTCTTGGGCAAGTGGATTCAATGTCATGTTTACAAACACAAATATGATTTTTAACCTGCTATCTGCAGCTTTTTACTAAGATACTCGAATGTATACCTGTTTTCTCGCCATGTGAATCAAATTAGCTTTTTCCAATAAAAAAAAATATTACATGCTACAATGCATTCACAACTCTAAAGTCTATAGATACCATCCAGAAAACACAAACAAACACAGAGGCTGTAGCAAGAGCTTGGATTGAGTTAGCCACCACAGAACCGGATATTTCTGGTTCCATCCGCCCTAGGACACAGACCACTGAAACTGTTTGTACTCCACCAGCATAGAGAACTCCTGCGAACTGAATCTTTCTACAACCAGGAAGCAGACCAACCATAAGCTGTGTTTCCTATAGACAGGGTACAGAAATTCCGAAGATTGCGAATGCCTACTCCCAGGCTACAGAACCCTTCCTAACTGATTGTTCCATACCTCCGATACAGAACTCATGTAAGCATGCACCTCACTACACTCATGTTACAGAACTCCTGTAAGCTCTGTCTAAGGATACAGACAGGCGCACATTGTGTCATCCTATTCCCAGGAACGGAACTCTGAAACAGCATCGCACTCCACTAGCAAACAGAACTCCCGTGAACTGCATCTCTCTACAGCCAGGACGCAGAACGCCCATAAAGTGCACATCCTAGAGCCAGGCTACAGAAATCAAGCATATTGCGAATGCCTACTCCCTGGCTACAGAATTCTTCCAAACTTCTTCATTCCAACCTGTAATACAGAACTCATGTAAGCTGCATCTGACTACACTTAGGTTACAGAACTCCTGTAAGCTCTGCCTAAGGATACAGACATTGCGTACATTGTGTCATCCTATTCCCAGGCAACAGAACTCTGAAACAGCATTGCACTAAACTAGCATACAGAACTCCTGTGAACTGCATCTCTCTACAGCCAGGACGCAGAACACCCATAAGCTGCGCATCCAAGAGTCAGGCTACAGAAATCCTGCATATTGCGAATTCATACTCCCAGGCTACAGAAATCTTCAAAACTGCTTTGTTCCACACCTCTGATACAGAACTCATGTACGCTGCATCTGACTAAACTCAGGATACAGAACTCCTGTAAGCTCTGTCTCCTATACACAGGCTACAGACATTGCGCACATTGTGTATGCCTATTCCCAGGCTACACACTGATGAAACAGCTTTGTACTCCAAGAGCATGCAGAACTCCCATGAACTGAATCCCTCTGCAGCCATTAAACAGACCGACCATATCTTAGTTTCCTATAGCAGGCTACAGAAATCCCACATATTGCGAATCCCTACTCCCAGGCTACAGAACTCTTCCAAACTGCTTCATTCCACACCTCCGATACAGAACTCATGTACGCTGCATCTGACTACACTCACGTTACAGAACTCCTGTAATCTCTGTCTCCTACACTCAGGCTACGAATTTTGCGCACATTGTGTATGCCTATTCACAGGCTACAGACCACAGAAACAGCTTTGTACTCCACTAGCATACAGAACTCCCATGAACTGAATCTCTCTACAGCCAGGAAGCAGACAGACCGTAAGCTGCGTTTCCTACAACAGGCTACAGAAATCCCGCATATTGCGAATGTCTGCTCCCAGGCCTCAGAACCCTTCCTAAGTTCTTCGTTCCACACCTACGATACAGAACTCATGTATGCTTTAAATCACTACACTCTGGTTGCAGAACTCCTGTATGCTCTGATTCCTACTCACAGGCTACCAAAATTCCTCACATTGTGTAAGCGTATTCCCAGGCTACAGAATGCTGAAACAGCTGTGCACTCCACTAGCGCACAGAACGCCCATGAACTGAATCTCTCTACAGCCAGGAAACAGGCCGACCATAAGCTGCGTTTCCTATACACAGGCTAAAAAATCCCGCATATTGCGAATGCCTACTCCCAGGCTACAGAACTCTTACAAACTGCTTCGTTACACACCTCTGATACAGAACTCATGTAAGCTACACCTCACTACACTCAGGTTACAGAACTCCTGTAAGCTTTGTCTAACGACACAGTCATTGCGCACATTGTGTCATCCTATTCCCAGGCAACAGAACTCTGAAATAGCATTGCACTCCACTAGCATACAGCTCCCATGAACTAAATATCTCTACAGCCTGGAAGCAGACCGACCATAAGCTGCGTTTCCTATAGACAGGCTACAGAAATCCCGCATATTGCGAATGCCTACTCCCAGGCTACAGAACCCTTCCAAACTGCTTCGTTCCACACCTCCAATACAGAACTCAAGTACGCTGCATCTGACTAAACTCAGGTTTCAGAACTCCTGTAAGCTCTGTCCCCTACACTCAATCTACAGACATTGCGCACATTGTGTATGCCTATTCCCAGGCTACAGACCGCTGAAAGAGCTTTATACTCCACTAGCATACAAAACTCCCCTGAACTGAATCTCTCTACAGGCAGGAAGCAGACCGACCATAAGCTGTGTTTCCTATAGACTGGGTACAGAAATCCCGCATATTGCGAATGCCTACTCCCAGGCTACAGAACTCTTTCAAACTGCTTTGATCCACACCTCCCATACGGAACTCACGTACACTGCATCTGACTACACTCAGGTTACAGAACTCCTGCAAGCTCTGTCTCCTACACTCAGGCTACCGAAATTGCGCACATTGTGAAAGCGTATTCCCAGGCCACAGAACGCTGAAACAGCTTTGCACTCCACTAGCATACAGAACTCCCTTTAACTTAATCTCTCTAGAGCCTGTACCCAGAATTCCTATAAGCTGCGTTTCCTATAGACAGGTTACAGAAATCCAGCATATTGCGAATGCCTACTCCCAGCTTCAGAACTCTTACAAACTGCTTCGTTACACACTTCCGATACACAACGCATGTAACCTGTACCTCACTACACTCAGGTTACAGAACACCTGTTAGCTCTATCTAAGGATAAAGACATTCCACACATTGTGTCATCTGATTCCCAGGCAACAGCACTCTGAAATAGCATTGCACTCCACTAGCATACAAAACTTCCGTGAACTGCATTTCTCGACAAGCAGGATGCAGACCTCCCATAAGCTGCGCATCCGAGAGTCAGGCTACAGAAATCCCGCATATTGCGAATGCCTACTCCCAGGCTACAGAACTCCTCCAGACTGCTTCGTTCCACACCTCAGACACAGAACTCTTGTATGCTGTAAATCACTACACTCAGGTTACAGAACTCCTGTATGCTCTCTCTCTTACACTCGGGCTACCTACATTGCTCACATTGTGTAAGCATATTGCCAGGCTACAGACCCCTGAAACAGCTTTGTACTCCACTAGCATACAGAACTCCCGTGAACAGAATCTCTCTACAGCCCAGAAGCAGACTGACCATAAGCTGCGTTTCATATAGAGAGGCTACAGAAATCCCACATATTGTGAATGCCTACTCCCAGGCTACAGAACGTTTCCAAACTGCTAACATCCACACCTCCTATACAGAACTCATGTATGCTGTAAATCACTACACTCAGGTTGCAAAACGAAATTACGCTGTCTTCTACACTCAGGCTACCGAAACTGCCTACATTGTGTAAGCGTATTCCCAGGCTACAGAACGCTGAAACAGCTTTGCACTCCACAAGCATACAGAAATCCCATGAACTGAATCTCTCTGCAGCCTCTATCCAGAATTCCTATAAGCTGCACATCCCAGCGTCAGGCTACAGAAATCCCGCATATTGCGAATGCCTACTCCCAGGCTACAGAACTCTAACAAACTGCTTCGTTACACCCCTCAGATACAGAACTCATGTAAGCTGCACCTCACTACACTCAGGTTACAGAACTCCTGTAAGCTCTGCCTAAGGATACAGACATTTTGCACATTGTGTCACCCTATTCCCAGCAAACAGAACTCTGAAATAGCATTGCCCTCCACTAGCATACTGTACTCCCGGGAACTCAATATCTCTACAGCCTGTATCCAGAATTCCTATAAGCTGTGTTTCCTATAGACAGGCTACAGAAATCCCGCATATTGCAAATGCCTACTCCCAGGCTACAGAACTCTTCTAATGCTTACATCCACACCACTGATACAGAACTCATGTAAGCTGCACCTCACTACACTCAGGTTAAAAAACTCCTGTAAGCTCTGTCCAAAGATACAGACATCGTTCACATTGTGTCATCCTATTCCCAGGCAACAGAACTCTGAAATAGCATTGCACTCCATTAGCATACAGAACTCCCGTGAACTGCATCTCTCCGAAGCCAGGACGAAGAACTCCCACAAGCTGCGCTTCCTAGAGTCAGGCGACAGAAATCCCGCATATTGCGAATGCCTACGCCCAGGCTACAGAACTCTTCCAAACTGCTTCGTTCCACACCTGTAATACTGAACTCATCTAAGCTGCATCTGACAATACTCAGGTACAGAACTGCTGTACATTCTCTCTCATACTCTCAGGCTACCGAAATTGCACATATTGCGTAAGCGTATTACCAGGCTAGAGAACGCTGAATCAGCTTTGCACTCCACTAGCATACAGAACACCCATGATCTGAATCTCTCTACAGTAAGTATCCAGAATTCCAATAAGCTGCACATACCAGAGTCAGGCTACAGAAATCCCGCATATTGCGAATGCCTACTCCCAGGCTACGGAACTCTTACAAACTGCTTCGTTCCACACCTGTAATACAGAACTCAGGTACGCTGCATCTCACTAAACTCAGGTTACAGAACTCCTGTAAGCTCTAGTCTCCTACACTCAGGCTACAGACATTGCGCACAATGTGTTTACATATTCCCAGGCTACAGAACGCTGAAACAGCTTTGTACTCCACTAGCATACAGAATTCCCGTGAACTGAATCTCTAAACAGCCAGGAAGCAGACCGACCATAAGCTGCGTTCCGTATAGACAGGCTACAGAAATCCCACATATTGAGAATCCCTAATCCAAGCTACGGAACTCTTACAAACTGCTTCGTTCCACATCTGTAATATAGAACTCATGTACGCTGCGTCTCACTAAAGTCAGGTTACAGAACCCCTGGACTCTACTCTCTCCTACACTCAAGCTACCGAAATTGCACACATTGTGTAAGCGTATTCCCAGGCTACAGAACGCTGAAACAGCTTTGTACTCCACTAGCATACAGAACTCCCGTTAACTGAATCTCTCTACAGCCTGTATCCAGAATTCCTGTAAGCTGCACATCCCAGAGTTAGTCTACAGAAATCCCGCATATTGCGAATGCCTTCTCCCAGGCTACAGAACTCTTCCAAACTGCTTTTTTTACACACCTCAGATACAGAACTCACGTAAGCTCACCTCACTACACTCAGGTTACAGAACTCCTGTAAGCTCTGTCTAAGGATACAGACATTGCGCACATTGTGTCAACCAATTCCCAGGCAACAGAACTCTGAAATACCATTGACTCCACTAGCATACAGAACTCCCGCGAACTGCATCTCTCTACAGTCAGGACGCAGAATGCCCATAAGCTGTGCATCCTAGAGTCAGGCGACAGAAATCCCGCATATTGCGAATGCCTACTCCCAGGCTACAGAACTCTTCCAAACTGCTTCGTTCCACACCTGTAATACTGAACTCATCTAAGCTGCATCTGACAATACGCAGGTACAGAACTGCTGTACGTTCTCTCTCCTACTCTCAGGCTACCGAAATTGCACATATTGCGTTAGTGTATTACCAGGCTAGGCAACGCTGAATCAGCTTTGCACTCCACTAGCATACAGAACACCCATGATCTGAATCTCTCTACAGTAAGTATCCAGAATTCCAATAAGCTGCACATACCAGAGTCAGGCTACAGAAATCCCGCATATTGCGAATGCCTACTCCCAGGCTAAGGAACTCTTACAAACTGCTTCGTTCCACACCTGTAATACAGAACTCATGAACACTGCATCTGACTACACTCAGATTACAGAACTCCTGTAAGCTCTGTCTCCTACACTCAGGCTACTGACATTACGCACATTGTGTATGCCTATCCCCAGGCTACAGACCGCTGAAACAGCTTTCTATTCCAATAGCATACAGAAGTCCCGTGAACTGAATCCCTCTACAGCCAGGAAGCAGACCGACCATAAGCTGTACATTCTCTCTCCTATAATCAGGCTATCGAAATTGCGCACATCGTGTAGCGTATTCCCAGGCTACAGAACGCTGAAACAGCATAGTACTCCACTAACATACAGAACTCCCGTGAACTGAATCTCTCTACAGCCAGGAAGCAGATCGATCATAAGCTGTGCATCCTAGACTCAGGCTACAGAAATCCCGCATATTGCGAAAACCTACTCCAAGGCTACAGAACCCTTCCTAACTGCCTCGGAACACACCTCCGATGCAGATCTCATGTATGCTGTACATCACTACACTCAGGGTACAGAATTCCTGTAAACTCTGTCTCCTATACTTAGGCTACCAAAATTGCGCACATACTGTATGCGTATCCCAGCCTACAGTACGCTGAAACAGCTTTGCACTCCACTAGCATACAGACATCCCAATAACTGAATCTCTCTACAGCATGTATCCAGAATTCCTGTAAGATTCACATACCAGAGTTAGGCTACAGAATTCCCGCATATTTCAAATCCCTGCTCCCAGTCTACAGAACTCTTACGAACTGCTTCATTCCACACCTCCGATACAGAACTCATGTATGCTGCATCTGGCTAAGCTCAGGTTATAGAACTCCTGTAAGCTCTGTCACCTAAGCTCAGGCTACAGACATTTCGCACATTGTGTATGCCTATTCCCGGATAAAGACCGCTGAAACAGCTTTGTACTCCACTAGCATACAGAAATCACGTGAACTGAATCTCTCTACAGCCAGGAAGCAGACCGACCATAAGCTGCGCATCCTAGAGTTTGGCTACAGAAATCCCGCATATTGCAAATCCCTACTCACAGGCTACAGAAATTTTCCAAACTGCTTACATCCACACCTCTGATACAGAACTCATGTAAGCTGCCTCTGACTACACTCAGGTTACAGAACTCCTGTAAGCTCTGTCTAAGGATACAAACATTGCGCACATTGTTCATCCATATTCCCAGGCTACAGACCGCTGAAACAGCTTTGTACTCCACTAGCATAAAGAACTCCCGTGAACTGCATCTCAACAGCCAGGACGCAGAACGTCAATAAGCTGCGTTTCCTCTAGACAGGCGACAGAGATCCCGCATATTGCGAATCCCCACTTCCAGTCTACAGAACTCTTCCAAACTGCTTCATTCCACATGTCCGATACAGAACTCATGTATGCTGCAATTGACTACACTCAGGTTACAGAACTCCTGTAAGCTCTGTTTCCGACACTCAGGCTACCTACACTGCACACATTGTGTATGCCTATACCCAGGCTACAGACCACTGAACAGCATTGTACTCCACTAGCATACAGAACTCCCGCGAACTGAATCTCTACAGCCAGGAAACAGACAGAGCATAAGATGTGTTTCCTATACACAGGCTACAGAAATCCCGCATATTGCGAAATTCTACTCCCAATCTACAGAACCCTTCCTAACTGCTTGTTTCCACATCTCTGATACAGAACTCATGTACACTTCATCTGACTAAACTCAAGTTACAGAACTCCTGTGTGTCTGTCTCCTACACTCAGGCTACAGATTGTGCACATTGTGTATGCCTATTGCCAGGCTACAGACCGCTGAAACATCTTTGTACTCCACTAGCATACAGAACTCCCGTGAACTGAATCTGTATAGAGCCAGGAAGTAGAACGACCATAAGGTGCGTTTCCTATAGACAGGCTACAGAAATCCCGCATATTGCAAATTCCTACTCTCAGGCTACAGATCTCTTCCAAAATGCTTCATTCCACAGCTGTAATTCAGAATTCATGTACACTGCATCTGACTACACTCAGGTTACAGTACTCCGTAAGCTCTGTCTAATGATACAGACATTGCGCATATTGTGTATGCCTATTCCCAGGCAAAAGAACTCTTAAATAGCATTGCACTCCACTAGCATATAGAACTCCCGTGAACTGCATCTCTCTATAGCCAGCACGCAGAATGCCTATAAGCTGCGTTTCGTCTAGACAGGCGACAGAAATCCAGCATATTGCGAATGCCTACTCCCGGGCTACAGAACTCTTCCAAACTGCTTCATTCCAAACCTGTAATACAGAGTTCATGTAAGCTGCATCTGACTACACTCAGATTACAGAACTCCTGTAAGCTCTGTCTCCTACAATCAGGCTACGGAGATTACGCACATTGTGTATGCCTATCCCCAGGCTACAGACCGCTGAAACAGCTTTCTACTCCAATAGCATACAGAAGTCCCGTGAACTGAATCCCTCTACAGCCAGGAAGCAGACCGACCATAAGCTGGGTTTCCTATAGACAGGCTACAGAAATCCCGCATATTGCGAATCCCTACTCCCAGGCCACAGATCCCTTCCTAACTGCTTCGATCCACACCACCGATACAGAATTCATGTATGCTGTAAATCACTACATTCAGGGTAAAGCACTCCTGTACACTCTCTCTCCTACACTCAAGCTACCGAAATTGCAGACATTATGTAAGCGTATTCCCAGGCTACGGAACACTGAAACAGCTTTGCACTCCACTAGCATACAGAACTCCCATGAACTGAATCTCTCTACAGCCTGTATCCAGATTTCCTATAACCCTCACATCCCACAGTCAGGCTACAGAAATCCCACATATTGCGAATGCCTACTCCCAGGCTACAGAACCCTTACAAACTGCTTCGTTCCACACCTGTAATACAGAACTCATGTATGCTGCATCTGACTACACTTGGTTACAGAACTCCTTTAAGCTCTGTCTCCTACACGCAGGCTACGGACATTGTGCACATTGTGTATGCCTATTCCCAGGCTACAGACCACTGAAACAGCTTTGTACTCCACTAGCATACAGAACTCCTGTGAACTGAATCTCTCTACAGCCAGCAAGCAAATCAACCATAAGCTGCGCATCCTAGATTCAGGCTACAGAAATCCCGCATATTGCGAAATCCAACTCCCAGGCTACACAACTCTTCCTGACTGCTTCGTTCCACACCTCCGATACAGAACTCATGTATGCTGTAAATCACTACATTCAGGGTACAGAACTCCTGTACACTCTCTCTCCTATAATCAGGCTACCGAAATTGTGCACATAGTGTAAGCGTATTCCCAGGCTACAGAACGCTGAAACAGCTTTGTATTCCACTAGGAGACAGAACTCCTGTGAACTGAATCTCTCTACAGCCAGGAAGCAAATCGACCATAAGCTGCGAATCCTAGAGTCTGACTACAGAAATCCCGCATATTGTGAATCCCTACTCCTAGGCTACAGAACTCTTCCAAACTGCTTACATCCACACCTCTAACACAGAACTCATGTAAGATGCGTCTGACTACACTCAGGGTACAGAACTCCTGTAAGCTCTGTCTAAGGATACAAACATGGCGCACATTTTGTCATCCTATTTCAGGGGGCAGATCACTGAAATAGCTTTGCACTCCACTAGCATACAGAACTCCCGTGAACTGCATCTCTCTACAGCCAGGACACAGATTGACCATAAGCTGCGTTTCCTATAGACAGGCTACAGAAATCCCGCATATTGCGAATCCCTACTACCAGGCCACAGAACCCTTCCTAACTGCTTCGATGCACACCTCCGATACAGAATTCATGTATGCTGTAAATCACTACACTCGGGTTACAGAAATCCTGTACGCTCTCTCTCCTACACTCAGGCTACCGAAATTACACACATTGTGTAAGCGTATTCCCAGGCTACAGAACACTGAAACAGCTTTGCACTCCACTAGCATACAGAACTCCCATGAACTGAATCTCTCTACATCTGTATCCAGAATTTCTATAACCCTCACATCCCAGAGTCTGGCTACAAAATACCGTATATTGCGAATTCCTATTCCCAGGCTACAAGCTCTTCCAAACTGCTGCGTTCCTCATGTCCAATTTAGAACTTATGTATGCTGCATCTGACTTAATCAGGTACAGAACTCCTGTAAGCTCTGTCACCTACACTCAGGCTACAGACATTGCGCACATTATGCATGCCTATTCCCAGGCTACAGACCAGTGAAACAGCTTTGTACTCCACTAGCATACAGAACTCACGTGAACTGAATCTCTCTACAGCCAGGATGCAGAACGTCCATAAGCTGCGTTTCCTCTAGACAGGCAACAGAAATCCCGCATATTGCGAATCACTACTCCCAGGCTACAGAACTCTTCCAAACTTCTTACATCCATACCTCCAATACAGAACTCATGTAAGCTTCATCTGACTAAATCAGGTTACAGTACTCCTGTAAGCTCTGTCCCTTACACTCAGGCTACGACATTGCGCACATTGTGTATGCCTATTCCCAGGCTACACAGCGCTGAAACAGCTTTGTACTCCACTAGCATACAGAACTTCTGTGAACTGAATCTCTCTAAAGCAAGGAAGAGAGCCAACCATAAGCTGTATTTCCTATAGACAGGCTACAGATTTCCCGTTTATTGTAATTGCCTACTCCTAGGCTACAGATCCTTTTCTAACTGCTTTGATCCACACCTACGATGCAGAACTCATGTATGCTGTAAATCACTGCACTCAGGTAACAGAAATCCTGTACGATCTTTCACCAACACTCAGGCTACCGATGTTGCACACATTGTGTAAGCCTATTCCCAGGCTACAGAATGCTGAAACAGCTTTGCACTCCACTAGCATACTGAACTCCCATGAACTGAACTTCTCTACAGCATGTATGCAGAATTCCTATAAGATTCACATCCCAGAATTAGGCTACAGAAATCCCGCATATTTCGAATCCCTACTCCCAGGCTACAGAACTCTTCTAAACTGCTTAGATCCATATCTCAGATACAGAACACATGTACGCTGCATCTGCCTAAACTCAGGTTACAGAACTCTGTAAGCTCTGTCACCTAAGCTCAGGCTACAGACATTTCGCACATTGTGTATGCCTATTCCCAGGATACAGACCACTGAAACATCTTTGTACTCCACTAGCCTACAGAACTCCCGTGAACTGAATCTCTCTACAGCCAGGAAGAAGACCGACCAAAAGCTGCGTTTCCTATAGACAGGCGACAGAAATCCCGCATGTTGGCAATCCCTAATCCCAGGCTACAGAACTCTTCCAAACTGCTTCTTTCCACTACTGTAATACAGAACTCATATAAGCTGAATCTGACTACACCAAGGTTACAGAACTCCTGTACTCTCTGAATCCTATACTCAGGCTACCGAAATTGCTCACATTGTGTATGCCTATTCTCAGGGTACAGACCGCTGAAACAGCTTTGTACTCCACTAGCATACAGAACTCCCATGAACTGAATCTCTCTACAACCAGAAAGAAGACCGACCATAAGCTGCGTTTCCTTAGACAGGCTACAGAAATCCGCATATTAAGAATTCTTACTCCCATGCTACAGAACCCTTCCTAACTGGTTCGATCCACACCTCCGATGCGGAACTCATGTATGCTGTAAATTCCTACACTCAGGTTACAGAACTCCTGTACACTCTCTCACATACACTCAGGCTACCGAAATCGCACACATAGTGTATACCTACTCCAAAACTACAGACCGCTGAAACAGCTTTGCACTCCACTAGCACACAGAACTCCCATGAACTGAATCTCTCTACATTCTGTATCCAGAATTCCTACAAGCTGCACATCCCAGAGTCAGGCTACAGAAATTCCGCATATTGAGAATACCCACTCCCAGGCTACAGAACACTTCCAAACTGCTTCTTTCCACACCTCAGATACAGAACTCATGTACGCTGCATCTGACTAAACTCAGGTTATAGAACTCCTGTAAGCTCTGTCTGCTACACTCAGGCTACCAAAATCACGCACATTGTGTAAGCATATTCCCAGGCTATAGAACGCTGAAACAACTTTGCACTCCACTAGCATACAGAAATCTCATGAACTGAATCTCTCTACAGCCTGTATCCAGAATTCCTATAAGCTGCACATCCCAGAGTCAGGCTACAGAAATCCCGCATATTGCGAATGCCTACTGCCAGGCTACAGAACCCTTCCTAATTGCTTCGTTCCACACCTCCGATACAGAAATCAAGTATGCTGTAAATCACTAAACTCAGGTTACAGAACTCCTGTACGCTTTCTCTCCTACACTAAGGCTACCGAAATTGCACACATTGTGCAAGCCTGTTCCCAGGCTAGAGAACACTGAAATAGCTTTGTTCTCCACGAGCATACAGAACTCCCATGAACTGAATCTCTCTGCAGCCTGTTTCCAGAATTCCTATAAGCTGCACATCCCAGGGTCAGGCTACAGAAATCCCGAATATTGTGAATGCCTACTCCCAGGCTACTGAACTCTTCCAAACAGCTTCGTTCCACACCTGTAATACAGAACTCATGTAAGCTGCATCTGACTACACTCAGATTACAGACCCACTGTAAGCTCTGTCTCCTACACTCAGGGTAGACATTGTGTACATTGTGAATGCCTATTCCCAGGCTACAGAACGCTGAAATAGCATTCCACTCCACTAGCATACAGAACTCCCGTGAACTGCATCTCTCTACAGCCAGGAAGCAGACCGACCATAAGCTACGTTATGTATAGACAGGTTACAGAAATCCCGCATATTGCGAATGCCTACTCCCAGGCTACAGAATGCTTCCTAACTGCTTCGTTCCACACCTACGATACAGAACTCATGTATGCTGTAAATCACTACACTCATGTTACAGAACTCCTGTACGCTCTGAATCCTATACTCAGGCTACTGAAATTGCGCACATTGTGTAAGCCTAATCCCAGGCTACAGAACGCTGAAACAGCTTTGCACTACACTAGCATACAGAACTCCCAAGAAATGAATCTCTCTGCAGCCTCTATCCAGAATTCCTGTAAGCTGCACATCCCAGAATCAGGCTACATAAATCCCACATATTGCGAATTACTACTCCCAGTCTACAGACTCTTCCAAACTGCTTTGTTACACACATCCAATAGAGAAATCATGTAAGCTGCATTCAATACACTCAGGTTAGAAAACTCTGTAAGCTCTGTCTAAGGATTCAGACATTGCGACGTGGTGTCATCTTATTCCCAGGCAACAGAACTCTGAAATAGCATTGCACTCCACTATCATACAGAACTCCTGTGAACTGCATCTCTCTACAGCCAGGACGCAGAACGCCCATAAGCTGCACAACCTAGAGACAGGCTACAGAAATCCCACATATTGGGAATCCCTATTCCCAGGCTACAGAACTCTTCCAAACTGCTTACATCCACAGCTCCAATACAGAACTCATGTATGCTGCACCTCAGTACACTCAACTTACAGTACTCCTGTAAGCTCTGTCTGCTACACTCAGGCTACAGACATTGCGCACATTGTGTATGCCTATTCCGAGGCTACAGACCGCTGAAACAGCTTTGTACTCCACTAGAATCCTGAACTCCCGTGAACTGAATCTCTCTCCAACCTGGAAGCAGACAGACCATAAGCTGCGTTTGCAAAGGACAGGCTACAGTAATCCCGCATATTGCGAATGCCTACTCCCAGGCTACAGAACTCTTCCAAACTGCTTCGTTCCACACCTGTAATGCAGATCTCATATAAGCTGCATCTGACTATACTCAGGTGACAGAACTCCTGTAAGCTCTGTCACCTACACTCAGGATACAGACATTGTGCACATTGTGTATGCCTATTCCCAGGCTACAGACCGCTGATACAACTTTGTACTCCACTAGCATACAGAACTCCCATGAACTGAATCTCTCTACAGCCAGGAAGCAGACCGACAATAAGCTGCGTTTTCTATAGACAGGCTACAGAAATCCCTCATAATGCGAATGCCTACTGCCAGGCTACAGAGCCCTTCCTAACTGCTTCGTTCGACACCTCTGATACAGAACTCATGTATGCTGTAAATCGCTAAACTCAGGTTACAGAACTCCTGTACGCTCTGAATCCTATACTCAGGCTACCGAAATTGCGCACATTGTGAAAGCGTATTCCCAGGCTAGAGAACGCTGAAGCAGCTTTGCACCCCACTAGAATACAGATCTCCCGTGAACTGAATCACTCTGCTGCCTGTTTCCTGAATTCCTATAATCTTCACATCCCAGGGTCAGGCTACAGAAATCCCGCATATTGCAAATGCCTAATCCCAGGCTACAGAACTCTTCCAAACTGCTTACATCCACACCTCTGACACAAACTCATGTACGCTGCATCTGACTACACTCAGGTTACAGAACTCCTGTAAGCTCTGTCTCCTACACTCAGGCTATGGGCATTGCGCACATTGTGTATGCCTACTCCCAGGATATAGACAGATGAAACAGCTTTGTACTCCCCTAGCATTCAGAACTCCCATGAACTGCATCTCTCTACAGCCAGGAAGCAGACCGAACATTAGCTGCATTTCCTATAGACAGGCTACAGAAATCCCGCATATTGCGAATCCCTACTCCCTGGCTACAGAACATTTCCTAACTACTTCATTCCACACCTCTGATACAGACCTTATGTATGCTGTAAATCACTACACTCAGATGGCAGAACTCCTGTACACTCTGACTCCTACATTCAGGCTAACGACATTGCTAACATTGTGTAAGAATATTCCCAGGCTACAGACTGCTGAAACAGGTTTGTATTCCACTAGCATACAGAACTCAAGTGAACTAAATCTCTCTTCAGCCAGGAAGCAGACTGCCCATAAGCTGCGTTTCCTATAGACTGGGTACAGAAATCCCGCATATTGCGAATGCCTATTCCTAGGCTACATGACCCTTCCTAACTGCTTTTTTCCACAGCTCCCATACAGAACTCATGTATGTTGTAAATCACTACACTCAGGTTACATAACTCCTGTACACACTCTCTGTTACACTCAGGCTACTGAAATTGCGTACATTGTGTAAGCGTATTCCCAGGCTAAAAACACTGAAAGATCTTTGCACTCTACTAGCATACAGAACTCCCATGAACTGAATCTCTCCACAGCTTGTATCCAGAATACCTATATGCTGCGTTTCCGATGGACAGGCTACAGAAATCCCGCATATTGCGAATGCCTTCACCCAGGCTACAGAGCCCTTCCTAACAGCTTCGTTCCACACCTCCAATACGGAACTCATGTATGCTCTAAATCACTACACTCAGGTTACAGAACTCCTGTACGCTCTGTCTCCTACACTCAGGCTACGGACATTGCGCATATTGTGTATGCCTAGTCCCAGGATACAGACCACTGAAACAGCTTTGTACTCCACTAGTTTACCGAACTCCCATGAACTGAATCTCTCTACAGCCAGGAAGCAGACTGACTATAAGCTGCGTTTCCTATAGACAGGCTACCGAAATCGCACACATTGTGAATACCTACTCCCAGGTTTCAGAAGCCTACCTAACTGCTTCGTTCCACATCTACGATACGGAACTCAAGTATGCTGTAAATAACTACACTCACATAACAGAAATCATGTGTGATCTGTCTCCTACACTGACACTTCCGAAATTGCGCACATTGTGTAAGCCTATTCCCAGGCTACAGAATGCTGAAACAGCTTTGTACTCCACTAGCATAAAGAACTCCCAAGAACTGAATCTCTCTGCAGCCTCTATCCAGAATTCCTATCAGCTGCACATCCCAGAGTCAGGCTTCAGAAATTCTGCATATTGCGTATGCCTACTCCCAGGCTACAGAACTCTTCCAAACTGCTTCCTTACACACCTACGATACAGAACTCATGTAAGCTGCACCTCACTACACTCAGGTTACAGAACTCCTGTAAGCTCTGTCTAAGGATACAGACATTGTGCACGTTGTGTCATCCTATTCCCAGGCAACAGAACTCTTAAATAGAATTGCACTCCACTAACAAACAGAACTCGCGGGAACTGCATCTCTCTACAGCCAGGCCTCAGAACGCCCATAAGCTGCGCATCCTAGAGTCAGGGTACAGAAATCCCACATATTTCGAATCCCTACTCCCAGGCTACAAAACTCTGCCAAACTGCTTACATCCACACCTCCGATACAGAACTCATGTATGCTGGCTGATATTCATTTAGCCACAACAGAACCGATATTTCTAGTTAGATCCAGACCTATCTGGACAAATTCGTGTGGAATTCTTGTGCAAAGGACACAGAGTAGCAGAATCAATCTGGTTTTTGAGAAAAGCAAAGTCTTTTTCTTGTGCAAGTGGATTATTGTCATGTTCACAAACACAAATATCATTCTGAACCTGGTTTTTGTAGCATTTTACTCTGAAAACTCGAATGTGTACCTCTTGTTTCTCCATGTGAATCCAATTAGCGTTTGCCAACAGAGAAACAAAATGATAGATGCCAGAATTCATTCCAAAATCTAAATTTAATAGAAATATCCAGAAAACACTAACATACACACAACTGTTTTAAAAGCTGATTTTCATTCAGCCAAAACAGAACTGATATTTCTGGTTGGATCTAGTGCTATCTGGAAAAACTCATGTGGAATTCTTGTGCAAAGGACCAAGAAAAGCAGAATCAAACTGGTTTTGGAGAAAAGCAAAGGCTTTTTAATGGGAAAGTGGATTCAAAGTCATGTTAGCAAACACAAATATCATTTTTAACCTGGTTCTGTAGCATTCTACTCAGAAAACTCGAATGTGTACCTGTTGTGTCTCCATGTGGAACCAATTAGTGTTTGCCAACGAAAAAACAAAGTGTTACATGCCAGAATTCATTCCAAAATCTAAATTTAATAGAAAGTATCCAGAAAACACTAACAAACACACAGGCTGTTTTAAAAGCTGATATTCATTATGCCACAACCAAATGGGATATTTCTGGTTTGATCCAGACCTATCTGGACAAACTCGTGTGGAATCCGTCTGCAACGGACTCAGAAAAGCACAGTCAAACCGGTTTTGGAAAAAAGCAAAGGCTCTTTCTTGGGCAAGTGTATTAAATGTCATGTTAGCAAACACAAGTATAATTTTTCACCTAGTTTCTATAGCATTCTACGCAGAAAACTCGAATGGGTACCTGTTGTGTCTCCATGCGGAACCAATTAGTGTTTGCCAACAAAAAAATGAAGTGTTACATGCCAGAATGCATTCTAAACTCTATAGTTCATAGATAATATCCAGAAAACAGAAAAAAACACAGAGGCTGTAGCAAGAGTTGGGATTGAATTAGGCAGAACACACCCGGATCCTTCTGGTTAGATCCAGACCTATATGGACAAACTCATGTGGAATTCATGTGCAAAGGATCCAGAAAAGTGTATTGAAACTGGTATTGGAGAAAAGCAAGGTCTTTTTCTTGGGCTACTGGGTTCAATGTCATGTTTACAGTGGCAAATATCATGTTGAAACTGGTTTCTGTAGCATTCTACTCAGAAAACTTGAATGTGTACCTTTAGTGTCTCCATGTGAATCCAATTAGCGTTGGCAACAGAAAAACAAAGAGTTACATGACAGAATTCAATAGAATCTCTATAGTACATTGTTAATACCCAGAATACACAAACAAACACACAGGATGTTTCAAAAGCTTATATTCATTTAGCAACAACAGAACCAGATATTTCTGGTTTGATCCAGAACTATCTGGACAAAATCATGTGGAATTCTTGTGCAAAGGACTCAGAAAAGCGGAGTCCAACTGGTTTTGGAGAAAAACAAAGTCTTTTTCATGGGCAAGTGGATTCAAAGTCATCTTATCAAACAAAAATATCATTTTTAACCTGCTTTCTGTAGCATTCTACTCAGAAACCACTTATGTGTACCTGTTGTGTATCCTAGTGGAACCAATTAGTGTGTGGCAACAAAAAAACAAAGTGTTACATGCCAGAATTCATTCCAAACTCTAAAGTTCATAGTTAATATCCAGAAAACACTAACAAACACACAGGCTGTTTTAAAAGCTGATGTTCATTTAGCCAAATAGAACCGGATATTTCTGCTTTGATCCAGACCTATCTGGACAAACTCATGTGGAATTCTTGTGCAAAGGACTCAGAGAAACAGAGGCAAAGTGGTTTTGGATAAAATCAAAGACTTTTTCATGGGCAATTGGATTCAATGTGATGTTAGCAAACACAAGTATAATTTTGAACCTGGTTTCTGTAGCATTTACCCAGAAAACACTTATGTGTACCTGTTGTGTCTCCATGTAGAACCAATTAGTGTTTTCAACAAAAAAACACAAAGTTACATGCTAAAATTCATTCAAAACTCTAAAGTTCATAGAAAATATCCAGAAAACACTAACAAACACTCAGGTTATTTTAAAAGCTTATATTCATTTAGCACTCATAACTGGATTTTTCTGGTTCGATCCAGACCAATCTGGACAAACTCATGTGGAATTCTAGTGCAAAGGACCCAGAGAAGCAGAGGCAAAGTGGTTTTGGATAAAACTAAAGACTTTTTCATGGGCAAGTGGATTCAATGTCATGTTAGCAAACACAAATATCATTTTTAACCTGGTTTCTGTAGCATTCTACTCAGAAAACTCGAATGTGTACCTATTGTTTCTCCATGTGGAACCAAATAGCATTTGCCAATATAAAAACAAAATGTAACATGCTAAAATTCATTCAAACCTCTAACGTTCATATATAATATCCAGAAAATACTAACAAATGCACAGGCTGTTTTAAAAGCTGACATTCATTTAGCCACACAAAAAAGGTTATTTCTGGTTAGATCCAGAAAAATCTGGACAAACTCATGTAGAATTTGTGTGCAATGTACCCAGAAAAGCAGAGTCAAATTGGTTTTGGATAAAAGCAGTCTTTTTCGTGGGCAAGTGGATTCAATATCATGTTAGCAAACACAAATGTCATTTTGAACCTGGTTTCTGTAGCATTCTACTCAGAAAACACTTATGTGAGCCCGATGTTTCTCCATGTGAAACGATTTAGCGTTTCCAACAAAAAACCACAATGTTACATGCTAAAATTCATTCAAAACTTTAAAGTTCATAGAAAATATCCAGAAAACACTAACAAACACACAGGCTGTATTAAAAGCTGATATTCATTTACCCACAACAGATCCAGATATTTCTGGTTTCATCCAGCCATATCTGGACAAACTCATGTGGAATGTGTGTGCAAAGGATCCAGAAAAGCACAAACTGCTTTTGGAGAAAAGCAAAGTCTTTTTCGTGGGCAAGTGGATTCAATTTCATGTTAGCAAACACAAATATCATTTTTAACCTGGTTTCTCTATCATTCTACTCAGAAACCTCTTATGTGTACTTGTTGTGTCTCCATGTGAATTCAATTACCGTTTGCCAAGAGAAAAACAAAATGTTACATGTCAGAATTCATTCCAAACAGTAAAGTTCATAGATAATATCCAGAAAACACAAACAAACACACAGGCTCTTTTCAAAGCTGATATTCATTTAGCCACAACGGAACTGATATTTCTGGTTAGATCCAGACCTATCTGGACAAACTCATGTGGAATTCGTGTGCAAAGGACACAGAAAAACAGAGTCAAATTGGTTTTCGAGAAAAGCAGTCTTTTTCGTGGGCAAGTGCATTCAATGTCATGTTTACAAACACAAATGTCATTTTTAACCTGGTTTCTGTAGTATTCTACTCAGAAATCACTTATGTGTACCTGTTGTGTCTCAACGTGGAATGAATTAGCTTTTCCAACAAGAAAACACAATGTTACATGCTAAAATTCATTCAAAACTCTAAAGTTCATAGAAAATATCCAGAAAAAAACAAACACAGAGGCTGAAGCAAGAGCTGGGATTGAGTTAGGCAGAACTGAAACAGGTATTCCTGGTAAGATCCACACCTATCTGGACAAATTCGTGTGGAATTCATGTGCAAAGGACCCAGAAAATCAGAGTCAAACTGGTTTTGTAGAAAAGTATAGTCTATTTTGAGGGCAAGTGGATTCAATGTCATGTTTACAGTAGGAAATATCATTTTGAACCTGGTTTCTGTAGCATTTACCCAGAAAACACTTATGTGTACCTGTTGTGTCTCCATGTGGAACCAATTAGGGTTTTCAACAAAAAAAACACAATGTTACATGCTAAAATTCAATCAAAACTCTAATGTTCATAGAATATATCCAGAAAACACTAACAAACACACAGCCTGTATTAAAAGCTGATATTCATTTACCCACAACAGAATCGGATATTTTTGGTTTGATCCAGACCTATCTGGACAAACCCATGTGGAATCTGTTTGCAGAGGACCCAGAAAAGCACAGTCAATTTGCTTTTGGAGAAAAGCAAAGTCTTTTTCATGGGCAAGTGGTTTCCACGTCATGTTAGCAAACTCAAATATCATTTTTAACCAGGTTTCTGTAGCAAGCTACTCAGAAATCTCTTATGTGTACCTGTTGTGACGCCATGTGAATTCAATTACCGTTTGCCAATAGAAAAACAAAATGTTACATGCCAGAATTCATTCCAAACAGTAAAGTTCAATAAAAAAAACAAGGGTTACATGCTAAAATTCATTCAAAACTCTAAAGTGCATAGATAATATCCAGAAAACAGAAAAAAACACAGAGGCTGTAGCAGGAGCTGGGACTAGTTAGTCAGAACAGAACCGGAAATTTCTGGTTAGATCCAGACCTATCTGGACATACTCCTGTGGAAATTTTTTCCCAAAGGACCCAGAAAAGAATATTGAAACTGGTTTTGGAGAAAAGCAAAGTCTTTTTCTTGGGCAAGTGGATTCAATGTCATGTTATGAACAGAAATGTCATTTTTAACCTGGTTTCTGTAGCATTCTACTCAGAAAACTCGAATGTGTACCTGTTTTGTCTCCGTGTGAATCCAATCAGCGTTTGCCAACAGGAAAACAAAATGTTACATGTCAGAATTCATTTCAAACTATAAAATTCTTAGTTAATATCCAGAAAAGACTAACAAACACACAGGCTTTTTTAAAAGCTGATATTCATTTGGCCACAAAAGAACCAGATTTTTCTGGTTGGATCCAGATCTATCTGGACAAACACATGTGGAATTCGCGTGCAAAGGACCCAGAAAAGCAGAGTCAAACTGTTTCCATGGTTTGGAAAAAAGCAAAGGCTCTTTCTTGGGCAAGTGGATTCAATGTCATGTTTACAAACACAAGTAACATTTTTAAACTCGTTTCTGTAGCACTCTACAGAGAAATATCGAATGTGTACCTGTTGTCTTCATGTGAATCCAATTACTGTTTCCCAACAGAAAAACAAAATGTTACATGCCAGAATTCATTCCAAACTCTAAAGTTCATAGTTAATATCCAGAAAAGACTAACAATCCCACAGGCTGCTTTAAAAGCCGATATTCATTTAGCCACTGTAGAACCAGATATTTTTGGTTTGATCCACACCTATCTGGACAAACTCTTGTGGAATCTGTGTGCAAAGGACCCAGAAAATCAGAGTCAAACTGGTTTTGGAGAAAAGCCATGTCTTTTTCGTGGGCAAGTGGATTCAATGTCATGTTTACAGTCCCAAATAACCTTTTGAACCTGGTTTCTGTAGCATTCTACTCAGAAAACTCGAATGTGTACATATTGTGTCTCCATGTGGAACCAATGAGTGTTTGCCAACAACAAAAAAAACAAAGTGTTACATGCCAGAATTCATTCCAAACTCTAAAGTTCATAGATATATCCAGAAAACAGAGAAAACACAGAGGCTCTAGCAAGAGCTGGGATTGAGTTAGGCAGAACAGAATCAGAAATTTCTTCTTAGTTCCAGACGTTCTGGACATAATGCTGTGGAAATCTTGTGCAAAGGACACAGAAAAGAATATTGGAAATGGTTTTGGAGAAAAGCAAAGTCTTTTTCTTGGGCAAGTGGATTCAATGTCATGTTAGCAAACACAAATATCATTTTTAACCTGGTTTCTGTACATTCTACTCAGAAAACTCGAATGTGTACCTGTTGTTTCTTCCTTTGAATGCAATCAGCGATTGGCAACAGAAAAACAAAATGTTACATGTCAGAATTCATTCCAAATGCTAAAGTTCATAATTAATATCCAGAAAACACTAACAAACACACAGGCTGTTTTAAAAGCTGATATTCATTTAGGCACACCAGAACCGGATATTTCTGCTTTGATCCAGACCTATCTGGACAAACTCGTGTGACATTCTTGTGCAAAGGACCCAATAAAGCACAGTCAAACAGGTTTTAGAGAAAAGTAAAGTCTTTTTCATTGGCAATTGGATTCAATGTCATGTTTAAAAACACAAATACCATGTTTAACCAGTTTTCTGTAGCATTCTACTCAGACAACTCACATGTGTACCTGTTGTGCCTCCACTTGAATCCAAGTAGTGTTTGCCAACAGGAAAACAAAATGTTACATGTCAGAATTCATTCCATACTCTAAAGTTCATAGTTAATATCCAGAAAAGACTAACAAACACACAAGTTGTTTTAAAAGCTGATATTAATTTATCTAAAATAGAACTGGATATTTCTGGATTGATCCAACCCTATCTGGACAAACTCGTGTGGAATTGGTGTGCAAAGGACCCAGAAAAGCAGAGTCAACCTGTTTTTTGAGAAACGCAAAGTCTTCATCTTGGGCAAGTGGATTCAATATCATGTTTAGAGACACAAATATCATTTTAACCAGGTTTCTGCAGCTATTTACACAGAAAACACGAATGTGCACCTGTTATGACTCCATGTGAAACTAATTAGTGTTTCCCAACAGAAAAACAGAATGTTACATGCTATAATGCATTCACAGTTCTACAGTCCATATATACTATCGAGAAAACACAAGCAAACACAGAAGCTGTAGCAAGAGCTGGGATTGAGTTAGCCACCACAGAACCGGATATTTCTGGTTGCATCCAGTCCTATCCTGACAAACTGGTGTGGAATTGGTGTGCAAAGCACCCAGAAAAGCAGATTCAACCTGGTTTTGGAGAAAGCAAAGTCTTCATCTTGGGCAAGTGGATTCAAATTCATGTTTACAAACACAAATATCATTTTTAAGCTGGTTTCTGCAGCTTTTACTGAGATAACACGAATGTGTACCTGTTGTGTCTCCATGTGAAACCAATTAGTGTTTCCCAACAGAAAAAAAAGTTACATGCTACAATGCATTCACCACTCTAAAGTCCATTGATACTATCGAGAAAACACAAACACAGAAGCTGTAGCAAGGACAGGGATTGAGTTAGCCACCACGGAACCAGATATTTCTGGTTTCAACCAGGCCTATCAGGTCAAACTCGTGTGGAGCTGGTGTGCAAAGCACCCAGAAAAGCAGAGTCAACGTGGTTTTGAAGAAAGCAAAGTCCTTTTCTTGGGCAAGTGGATTCAATGTCATGTTTACAAACACAAATATCATTTTAACCTGGTTTCTGCAGCTTTTTACTCAGAAAACACGAATGTGTACCTGCTGTTTCTCCATGTGGAACAAATTAGCGTTTGCCAACAGAAAATAAAATTGTTACATGCTAAAATGCATTCACAAATATAAAGTCTAAAGATACTATCGAGAAAACACAAACAAACTCTGAGGTTGTAGCAAGAGCTGGGATTTATTAGCCAACACAGAACCGGATATTTCTGGTTTCATCCAGCACTATCCGGACAAAGTGCTGTGGAATTGGTATGAAAAGCATCCAGAGAAGCAGAGTCAATCTGGTTTTGGAGAAAAGCAAAGTCTTTTTTCTGGGCAAGTGGTTTCAATGTCATGTTTACAAACACAAATATCATTTGTAACCTGGTTTCTGCAGCTTTTCACTTAGAAAACATGAATGTGTACCTGGTGTCTTCATGTGAAACCAATTAGCATTTGGCAACAAAAAGCAAAATGTTACATGCTACAATTCATTCACAACTCTAAAGTCCATAGATACTATCCAGAAAACACAAACAAACACAGAGGCTGTAGCAAGAGCCTGGATTGAGTTAGCCAACACAACACCAGATATTTCAGGTTTCATCCGGGAACTAACTGGAGAACTGGAGTGGAATTGGTGTGCAAAGCTCCCAGAAAAGCAGAGTCAACCTGGTTTTGGAGAAAAGCAAAGTCTTTTTCTTGGGCAAGTGGATTCAATGTCATGTTACAAACACAAATATCATTTTTAGCCTGGTTTCTGCAGCTTTTCACTTAGAAAACACGATTGTGTGCCAGTTTCTCTCCATGTGAAAGTAATTATCATTTGACAACAAGAAGCAAAATGTTACATGCTACAATTCATACACAACTCTGAAGTCCATAGATCCTATCCAGAAAACACACACAAACACAGAGGCTGTAGCAAGTGCTTGAATTGAGTTAGCCACCACAACACCGGCTATTTCTGGTTTCATCCAGCACTATCTGGACAAACTGGAGTGCAATTGGTGTGCAAAGCACCCAGTAAAGCAGAGTCAACCTGGTTTTTGAGAAAAGCAAAGTCTTTTTCTTGGGCAAGTGGATTCAATGTCATGTTTACAAACACAAATATTATTTTTAACCTGGTTTCTGCAGGTTTTTACTCAGAAAACTCGAATGTGTGCCTGTTGTGTCTCCATGTGATACCAATTAGTGTTTGCCAACAGAAAAACAATATGTTACATGCTACAATGCATTCACAACTCTAAAGTCCATAGATACTATCCAGAAAACACAAGCAAACCCAAAAGCTGTAGCTAGAGCTGGGATTGAGTTAGCCACCACAGAACCGGAGATTTCTTGTTTGATTGAGACTTATCTGCACAAACTGGTGTGGAATTGGTGTGCGAAGCACACAGAAAAGCAGAGTCAACATGGTTTTGGAGAAAAGCAAAGTCTTTTTATTGGGAAAGTGGATTCAATGTCATGTTTACAAACACAAATATCATTTTAACCTGGTTTCTGCAGCTTTTCACTTAGGAAACACGAATGTGTGCCTGATCTCTCCATGTGAAAGCAATTATGATTTGCCAACAAGCAGCAAAATGTTACATGCTTCAATTCATACACAACTCTTAAGTCCATAGATACTATCCAGAAAACAGAAACAAATACAGAGGCTGTAGCAAGAGCTTGGATTGAGTTAGCCTCCACAGATCCAGTTATTTCTGGTTTCATCCAGGGCTATCTGGACAAACTGGTGTGGAATTTGTGTGCAAAGCACCCAGAGAAGCAGAGTCAACCTGGTTTTGGAAAAAAGCAAAGTCTTTTTTTTGGGCAAGTGGATTCAATGTCATGTTTACAAACAGAAATATCATTTTTAACCTGGTTTCTGCAGCTTTTTACTCAGAAAACACGAATGTGTACCTGTTGTGTCTCCATTTGAAACCAATTAGCTATGCCAACAGAAAAATAAAATATTACATGCTACAATGCATTCACAACTCTCAAGTCTATAGATACTATCGAGAAAACACAAACAAACTCTGAGGTTGTAGCAAGAGCTGGTATTGAGTTAGCCCCACAGAACTGGAGATTTCTGGTTTCATCCAGCCCTATCCGGACAAACTGGTGTGGGATTGGTATGCAAAGCATCGAGAAAAGCAGAGTCAACCTGGTTTTGGAGAAAAGCAAAGTCTTTTTCTTGGGCAAGTGGATTCAATGTCATGTTTACAAACAGAAATATCATTTTTAACTTGGTTTCTGCAGCTTTTTACTCAGAAAACACGAATGTGTACCTGTTGTGTCTCCATTTGAAACCAATTAGCTATGCCAACCGAAAAACAAAATGTTACATGCTACAATGCATTCACAACTCTAAAGTCCATAGATCCTATATAGAAAGCACAAGCAAAAACTGAAGCTGTAGCAAGAGCTTGGATTTTGTTAGCCACCACAGAACAGGTTATTTCTGCTTCCATCCAGCCCTATCTGGACAAACTCGTGTGGAGTTGGTGTGCGAAGCACCCAGAAAATCTGATTCAACCTAATTTTGGAGAAAAGCAAAGTCTTTTTCGGGCAAGTGGATTCAATGTCATTTTTACGAACATCAATATCATTTTTAACCTGGTTTCTGCAGCTTTTCACTTAGGAATGGTCAATGTGTACCTGTTGTCTTCATGTAACCAATTAGCATTTGCCAAACAAAAACCTAAATTTGACATGCTACAATGCATACACAACTCTAAAGTACATAGATACTATCGAGAAAACACAAACAAATTCAGAGGCTGTAGCAAGAGCTTGCATTGAGTTAGCCTCCACAGAACCAGTTATTTCTGGTTTCATCCAGCCCTATCTGGACAAACTGGTGTGGAATTGGTGTGCAAGCACCCAGAAAAGCAGAGTCAACCTGGTTTTGGAGAAAAGCAAAGTCTTTTTCTTGGGCAAGTGGATTCAATGTCATGTTTACAAACACAAATATCATTTGTAACCTGGTTTAGGCAGCTTTTTACTCAGAAAACATGAATGTGTACCTCTTCTGTCTCCATGTGAAACCAAGTAGCATTTGCCAACAGAAAACAAATTGTTACATGCTACAATGCATTCACAACTCTAAAATCCACATATACTATCGACAAAACAGAAGCAAACGCAGAAGCTGTAGCAAGAGCTGGATTGAGTTAGCCTCCACAGAACCAGAGACTTCTGGTTTCTTCTAGCCCTATCTGGAGAAACTCGTGTAGAATCCATGTGCCTAGCACCGAGAAAAGCAGAGTCAACCTGGTTTTGGAGAAAAGCAAAGTCTTTTTCTTGGGCAAGTGGATTCAATGTCATGTTTACAAACACAACTGTCATTTGTAAAATTCTTTCTGCAGCTTTTTACTCAGAAAACACGAATGTGTACCTGTTGTGCCTCCATGTGAACCGCAATTTGCGTTTGCTAACAGAAACCAAGATGTTACATGCTACAATGCATTCACAACTCTAAAGTCCACACATAGTATCGAGAAAACACAAGCAAACACAGAAGCTCTAGGAAGAGCTGGGATTGAGTTAGCCACCACAGTACCGGATATTTCTGGTTTCAGCCAGCCCTGTATTGGCAAACTGGTTTGTAATTGGTGTGCAAACACCTAGAAAAGCAGAGTCAACCTGGTTTTGGAGAAAAGCAAAGTCATTTTCTTGGGCAAGTGGATTCAATGTCATGTTTCCAAACACAAATATCATTTTAACCTGGTTTCTGCATCTTTTTTCCTCAGATAACACGAATGTGTACCTGTTGTGTCTCCATGTGAAACCAATTAGTGTTTGCCAACAGTTAAAGAAAACATTACATGCTACAATGCATTCACAACTCTAAAATCGACAGATACTATCAACAAAACACAAGCAAACACGGAAGCTGTAGCAAGAGCTGGGATTGAGTTAGCCGCCACAGAACTGGATATTTCTGGTTTCAGCCAGCCCTGTATGGACAAACTGGTGTGTAATTTGTATGCAAACTCCCAGAAAAGCAGAGTCAACCTGGTTTTGGAGAAAAGCAAAGTCTTTTTCTTGGGCAAGTGGATTCAATGTCATGTTTACAAACACAAATATTTTTAACCTGGTTTCTGCAGCTTTTTACTCAGAAAACACGAATGTGTACCTCTTGTGTTTCCATGTGAAACCAAGTAGCATTTGCCAACAGAAAAACAAAACGTTACATGCTACAATGCATTCACAACTCTAAAGTCCATAGACGCTTTCGAGAAAACACAAACAAACACAGAAGCTGTAGCAAGAGCTGGGATTGAGTTAGCCACCACAGCACCGGATATTTCTGGTTTCTTCCAGCCCTATCCGGAAAAACTGGTGTGGAGTTCGTCTGCAAAGCACCCAGAAAAGCAGAGTCAACATGGTTTTGGAGAAAAGCAAAGTCTTTTTCTTGGGCAAGTGGATTCAATGTCATGTTTCCAAACACAAATATCATTTTAACCTGGTTTCTGCATCTTTTTTCCTCAGATAACACGAATGTGTACCTGTTGTGTCTCCATGTGAAACCAATTAGTGTTTGCCAACAGTTAAAGAAAACGTTACATGCTACAATGCATTCACAACTCTAAAATCACATATACTATCAACAAAACACAAGCAAACACAGAAGCTGTAGCAAGAACTGGGATTGAGTTAGCCACCACAGAACCAGATATTTCTGGTTTCAGCCAGCCCTGTATGGACAAACTGGTGTGTAATTCATATGCAAACACCCATAAAAGCAGTGTCAACCTGGTTTTGGAGAAAAGCAAAGTCTTTTTTTGGGCAATTGGATTCAATGTCATGTTTACAAACACAAATATAATTTTCAACCTGGTTTCTGCAGCTTTTTACTCAGAAAACACGAATGTGTACCTGTTGTGTCTCCATGTGAAGCCAATTAGCGTATGCGAACAGAAAAAGAAAATGTTACATGCTACAATGCATTCAGAACTCTAAAATTCATAGATCCTATCGACAAAACACAAGCAAACACAGAAGCTATACCAAGAACTGGGATTGTGTTAGCCACCACAGAACCGGATATTTCTTTTTTCAGCCTGGCCTATATGGACAAACTGGGTGTAATTGGCGTGCAAACACCCAGAAAAGCAGAGTCAACCTGGTTTTGGAGAAAAGCAAAGTCTTTTTTGGGCAAGTAGATTCAATGTCATGTTTAGAAACACAATTATCATTTTTAACCTGGTTTCTGCAGCCTTTTACTCAGAAAACATGAATGTGTACCTGTTGTGTCACCATGTGAAACCAATTAGTGTTTGCCAATAGAAAAACAAAATGTTACATGCTACAATGCATTCAAAACTCTAAAGTCCACAGATCCTATCGACAAAACACAAGCAAACAGAGAAGCTGTAGCAATAGCTGGGATTGAGTTAGCCACTACACAACCGGATGTTTCTGCTTTCATATAGACCTATCTGGACAAACTGGTGTGGAATTGGTGTGCAAAGCACCCAGAAAAGCACAGTCAACATGGTTTTGGAGAAAAGCAAAGTCTTTTTCTTGGGCAAGTGGATTCAATTTCATGTTTACAAACACAAATATCATTTTTAACCTGGTTACTGCAGGTTTTTACTCAGAAAACAGGAATGTGTACCTGTTGTGTCTCCATGTGAAGCCAATTAGCGTATGCGAACAGAAAAAGAAACTGTTTGATTCTACAATGCATTCACAACTCTAAAGTCCATAGATACTATCGACAAAACACAAGCAAACACAGAAGCTGTAGCAAGAGCTGGGATTGACTGGGCCACCACAGAACCGGATATTTCTGGTTTCTTCCAGCTCTATCCGGAAAAACTGGTGTGAAGTTGGTGTGCAAAGCACCCAGAAAAGCAGAGTCAACCTGCTTTTGGGGAAAAGCAAAGTCTTTTTCTTCGAAAAGTGGATTCAATGTCATGTTTACAAACACAAATATCATTTTTATCCTGGATTCTGCAGCCTTTTGCTCAGAAAACACGAACGTGTACCTGTTGTGTCTCCATGTAAAACCAATTAGTGTTTGCCAACAGAAAAACAAAACGTTACATGCTACAAGGCATTCACAACTCTAAAGTCCATAGATACTATTGAGAAAACACAAGCAAAGACAGAAGCTGTTTCAAGAGCTGGGATTGAGTTAGCCACCACAGAACCAGATATTTCTGGTTTCAGCCAGCCCTATATGGACAAAATGGTGTGTAATTCATGGGCAAACACCCAGAAAAGCAGAGTCAACCTGGTTTTCGAGAAAAGCAAAATCTTTTTCTTGGGCAAGTGATTTCAATGTTATGTTTACAAACAGAAATATCATTTTTAACCTGGTTTCAGCAGCTTTTTACTCAGAAAACACGAATGTGTACCATTTGGTTCTCCCTGTGAGACCAATTAGCGTATGTGAACAGAAAAAGAAACTGTTTGATGTTACAATGCATTCACAACTCTAAAGTCCATAGATACTATCGACAAAACACAAGCAAACACAGAAGCTGTAGCAAGAGTTTGGATTGAGTTAGCCAACACAAAACAGGATAATTCTGGTTTCATCCAGCCCTATCCAGAAAAACTGGTGTGGAATTTGTGTGCCAAGCACTCAGAAAAGCAGAGTTAACCTGGATTGGGAGAAAAGCAAATTCTTTTTCTTGGGCAAGTGGATTCAATGTCATGTTTACAAACACAAATATCATTTTTGAACTGGTTTCTGCAGCTTTTTAATCAGAAAACACGAATGTGTGCCTGTTGTGTCTGCATGTGAAACCAATTAGCTTTTGACAACAGAAAACAAAATGTTACAGTCTACAATGCATTCACAACTCTAAAGTCCATAGATACTATCGACAAAGCACAAGCAAACACAGAAGCTGTAGCAAGAGCTGGGACTGAGTTAGCCACCACAGAACAGGATATTTCTGGTTTCATCCAGCCCTATCCGGACAAAAGGGTGTGGAGTTGGTGTGTAAAGCACCCAGAAAAGCAGAGTCAGCCTGGTTTTGGAGAAAAGCAAAGTCTTTTTCTTGGGCAAGTGGATTCAATGTCATGTTTACAAACACAAATATCGTTTTTAACCTGGTTTCTGCAGCTTTTTACTCAGAAAACACGAATGTGTACCTGTTGTGTCCCCATGTGAAACCAAGTATCGTTTTCCAAAGGAAAAGCAAAATGTTACATGCTACAATGCATTCACAACTCAAAAGTCCATAGATACTATCGACAAAACACAAGCAAACACAGAAGCTGTAGCAAGAGATGGAATTGAGTAAGCCACCACAGAACCGGATATTTCTGGTTTCTTCCAGCCCTACCAGGACAAACTGGTGTGGAATTGCTGTGCACAGCACGCAGAAAACTAGAGTCAACCTGGTTTTGCAGAAAAGCAAAGCCTTTTGTTTTCTTGGGCAAGCGGATTCAATGTCATGTTTACTAACACATATATAAATTTAAACTGGTTTCTGAAGCTTTTTATTCAGAAAACATGAATGTGTTCCAGTTGGTTCTCCATGTGAAACCAATTAGTGTTTGTCACTAGAAAAACAAAACGTTACATGCTACAATGCTTTCACAACTCTATAATCCACAGATCCTATCGACAAAACACAAGCAAACACAGAAGCTGTAGCAAGAGCTGGGACTGAGTTAGCCACCACAGAACCGGATATTTCTGGTTTCAGCCAGCCCTCTATGGAAAAACTGGTTTGTAATTGGTGTGCAAACACCTGGAAAAGCAGAGTCAGCCTGGTTTTGGAGAAAAGCAAAGTCTTTTTCTTGGGCAAGTGGATTCAATGTCATGTTTACAAACACAAATATCGTTTTTAACCTGGTTTCTGCAGCTTTTTACTCAGAAAACATGAATGTGTACCTGTTTTGTCTCCATGTGAAACCAAGTAGCCTTTTCCAACAAAAAAACAAAATGTTACATGCTACAGTGCATTGACAACTCTAAAGTCCTTAGATACTATCGACAAAACACAAGCAAA
The DNA here is from genome assembly GCA_949820135.1 of Sylvilagus floridanus. NCBI lineage: Eukaryota > Metazoa > Chordata > Mammalia > Lagomorpha > Leporidae > Sylvilagus > Sylvilagus floridanus. The sequence goes on from OX463228.1 coordinate 28,680,797, forward strand.
CACAGAAGCTGTAGCAAGAGCTGGGATTGAGTTAGCCACCACAGAACCGGATATTTCTGGTTTAATTAAGCCCATTCTGGACAAACTGGTGTGGATTTGGTGTGCAAAGCACCCAGAAAAGCAGAATCAGCCTGGTTTTGGAGAAAAGCAAAGTCTTTTTCTTGGGCAAGTGGATTCAATGTCATGTTTACTAACACAAATATCATGTTTAAACTGGTTTCTGCAGCTTTTTACTCAGAAAACACGAATGTGTACCTGTTTTGTCTCCATGTGAAACCAAGTATCGTTTTCCAACAGAAAAGCAAAATGTTACATGCTACAGTGCATTCACAACTCAAAAGTCCATAGATACTATCGAGAAAACACAAGCAAACACAGAAGCTGTAGCAAGAGCTGGGATTGAGTTAGCCACCACAGCACCAGATATTTCTGGTTTCTTCCAGCCCTACCAGGACAAACTGGTGTGAAGTTGGTCTGCTAAGCACCCAGAAATGCAGAGTCAACCTGGTTTTGGAGAAAAGCAAAGCCTTTTTTTTTCTTGGGCAAGTGGATTCAATGTCATGTTTGCTAACACAAATATCACTTTAACCTGGTTTCTGCATCTTTTTTCCTCAGATAACACGAATGTGTACCTGTTGTGTCTCCATGTGAAACCAATTAGTGTTTGCCAACAGTTAAAGAAAACGTTACATGCTACAATGCATTCACAACTCTAAAATCCACATATACTATCAACAAAACACAAGCAAACACAGAAGCTGTATTAAGAACTGGGATTGAGTTAGCCACCACAGAACCAGATATTTCTGGTTTCAGCCAGCCCTCTATGGACAAACTGGTGTGTAATTCATATGCAAACACCCATAAAAGCAGTGTCAACCTGGTTTTGGAGAAAAGCAAAGTCTTTTTCTTGGGCAAGTGGATTCAATGTCATGTTTACAAACACAAATATAATTTTCAACCTGGTTTCTGCAGCTTTTTACTCAGAAAACACGAATGTGTACCTGTTGTGTCTCCATGTGAAGCCAATTAGTGTATGCGAACAGTAAAAGAAACTGTTACATGCTACAATGCATTCACAACTCTAAAATCCATAGATCCTATCGACAAAACACAAGCAAACACAGAAGCTATAGCAAGAACTGGGATTGAGTTAGCCACCACAGAACCGGATATTTCTGTTTTCAGCCAGGCCTATATGGACAAACTGGTTTGTAATTGGCGTGCAAACACCTAGAAAAGCATAGTCAACCTGGTTTTGGAGAAAAACAAAGTCTTCTTCTTGGGCAAGTGGATTCAATGTCATGTTTAGAAACACAATTATCATTTTTAACCTGGTTTCTGCAGCTTTTTACTCAGAAAACATGAATGTGTACCTGTTGTGTCTCCATGTGAAACCAATTAGTGTTTGCCAATAGAAAAACAAAATGTTACATGCTACAATGCATTCAAAACTCTAAAGTCCACAGATCCTTCGACAAAACACAAGCAAATAGAGAAGCTGCAGCAAGAACTGGGATTGAGTTAGCCAACACAGAACCGGATATTTCTGGTTTCTTCCAGGCCTATCTGGACAAACTGGTGTGGAATTGGTTTGCAAAGCACACAGAAAAGCAGAGTCAACCTGGTTTTGGAGAAAAGAAAGTCTTTTTCTTGGGCAAGTGGATTCAATGTCATGTTTACAAACACAAATATCATTTTTAACCTGGTTACTGCAGGTTTTTACTCAGAAAACACGAATGTATACCTGTTGTGTCTCCATGTGAAGCCAATTAGCGTATGATAACAGAAAAAGGAACTGTTTGATGCTACAATGCATTCACAATTCTAAAGTCCATAGATACTATCGACAAAACACAAGCAAACACAGAAGCTGCAGCAAGAACTGGAATTGAGTTAGCCACCACAGAACTGGATATTTCTGCTTTCATCCAGCCCTATCTGGACAAATTGGTGTGGAATTGCTGTGCACAGCACGCAGAAAAGCAGAGTCAACCTGGTTTTGCAGAAAAGCAAAGCCTTTTTTTTTTCTTGGACAAGTGGATTCAATGTCATGTTTACTAACAAATATATAAATTTAAACTTGTTTCTGAAGCTTTTTAGTCAGAAAACATGAATGTGTACCAGTTGGTTCTCCATGTGAAACCAATTGTGTTTGTCACTAGAAAAACAAAATGTTACATTCTATAATGCATTCACAACTCTAAAGTCCACAGATCCTATCGACAAAACACAAGCAAACAGAGAAGCTGTAGCAAGAACTGGGATTGAGTTAGCCACCAAAGAACCAGATATTTCTGGTTTCAGCCAGACCTGTATGGACAAACTGGTTTGTAATTGGCGTGCAGACACCTAAAAAAGCAGAGTCAACCTGGTTTTGGAGAAAAGAAAAGTCTTTCTCTTGGGCAAGTGGATTCAATGTCATGTTTACAAACACTCATATCATTTTTAACCTGGTTTCTGCAGCTTTGTACTGAGAAAACACGAATGTGTACCTGTTGTGTGTACATGTGAAACCAATTAGTGTTTGCCAACAGAAAAACAAAATGTTACATGTTACAATGCATTCAAAACTCTAAAGTCCACAGATCCTATAGACAAAACACAAGCAAACAGAGAAGATGTAGCAAGAACTGGGATTGAGTTAGCCACCACAGAACCGGATATTTCTGGTTTCTTCCAGCCCTACCAGGACAAACTGGTGTGGAGTTGGTGTGCAAAGCACCCAGAAAAGCAGAGTCAACCTGGTTTTGGAGAAAAGCAAAGCCTTTTTTTTTCTTGGGCAAGTGGATTCAATGTCATGTTTACTAACACAAATATCATTTTTAACCTGGTTTCTGCAGCTTTTTACTCAGAAAACACGAATGTGTACCATTTGGTTCTCCCTGTGAGACCAATTAGTGTTTGCCAATAGAAAAACAAAACGTTACATGCTACAATGCATTCACAACTCTAAAGTCCACCCATAGTATTGAGAAAACACAAGCAAACACAAAGCTGTAGCAAGAGCTGGGACTGAGTTAGCCACCACAGAACCGGATATTTCTGGTTTCAGCCAGCCCTCTACGGACAAACTGGTTTGTAATTGGTGTGCAAACACCTAGAAAAGCAGAGTCAACCTGGTTTTGGAGAAAAGCAAAGTCGTTTTCTTGGGCAAGTGGATTCTTGTCATGTTTGCAAGCACAAATATTTTTAACCTGGTTCTGCAGCTTTTTACTCAGAAAACACGAATGTGTACCTGTTGTGTTTCCATGTGAAAACAAGTAGCATTTGCCAACAGAAAAACAAAGCGTTACATGCCTCAATGCATTCACAACTCTAAAGTCCATAGACGCTATCGATAAAACACAAACAAACACAGAAGCTGTAGCAAGAGCTGGGATTGAGTTAGCCAACACAGAACCGGATATTTCTGGTTTCATTAAGCCCATTCTGGACAAACTGGTGTGGAGTTGGTGTACAAAGCACCCAGAAAAGCAGAGTCAAGCTGGTTTTCGAGAAAAGCAAATCCTTTTTTTTTCTTGAGCAACTGGATTCAATGTCATGTTTAGAAACACAAATATCATTTTTAACCTGGTTTCTGCAGCTTTTTACTCAGAAAACACGAATGTGTACCTGTTGTGTCTCCATGTGAAACCAAGTATTGTTTTCCAACAGAAAAGCAAAATGTTACATGCTACAGTGCATTCACAAATCTAAAGTCCATAGATACTATCGAGAAAACACAAGCAAACACAGAAGATATAGCAAGAAGTGGGATTGAGTTAGCCACCACAGAACCGGATATTTCTGGTTTCATTAAGCCCTATTTGGACAAACTGGTGTGGAGTTGGTGTACAAAGCACCCAGAAAAGCAGAGTCAACCTGGTTTTGGAGAAAAGCAAAACCTTTTTTTTTCTTGCGCAGTTGGATTCAATGTCATGTTTACTAACACATATATCATTTTTAACCTGGTTTCTGCAGCTTTGTACTCAGAAAACACGAATGTGTACCTGTTGTGTCTCCATGTGAAACCAATTAGTGTTTGCAAATAAAAAAAACACAATGTTACATGCTACAACGCATTGAAGACTCTAAAGTCCACAGATCATATCGACAAAACACAAGCAAACAGAGAAGCTGCAGCAAGAACTGGTATTGAGTTAGCCACCACAGAACCGGATGTTTCTGGTTTCTTCCAGCCCTACCAGGACAAAGTGGTGTGGGGTTGGTGTGCAAAGCACCCAGAAAAGCAGAGTCAACCTGGTTTTGGAGAAAAGCAAAGTCTTTTTTTTTCTTGGGCAAGTGGATTCAATGTCATGTTTACTAACACAAATATAATTTTCAACCTGGTTTCTGCAGATTTTTACTCAGAAAACACGAATGTGTACCATTTGGTTCTCCATGTGAAACCAATTAGTGTTTCCCATAGAAAAACAAAACGTTACATTCTACAATGGATTCACAACTCTAAAGTCCACCCATAGTATCGAGAAAACACAAGCAAACACAGAAGCTGTAGCAAGAGCTGGAACTGAGTTAGCCTCCACAGAACCGGATATTTCTGGTTTCTTGCAGCCCTATCTGGAGAAACTCATGTAGAATCTGTGTGCAAAGCACCCAGAAAAGCAGAGTCAACCTGGTTTTGTAGAAAAGCAAAGTCTTTTTCTTGGGCAAGTGGATTCAATGTCATGTTAACAAACACAAATATCATTTTTAACCTGGTTTCTGCAGCTTTTTACTCGGAAAACATGAAAGTGTAGTTCTTGTGTCTCCATGTGAAACGAATTATCATTTGGCAACAGAAAACAAATTGTTACATGCTACAATGCATTCACAACTCTAAAATCCACATATACTATCGACAAAAGAGAAGCAAACGCAGAAGCTGTAGCAAGAGCTGGGATTGAGTTAGCCTCCACAGAACCGGATATTTCAGGTTTCTTCCAGCCTTATCTGGAGAAACTCATGTAGAATCCGTGTGCAAAGCACCCAGAAAAGCAGACTCAACCTGGTTTTGGAGAAAAGCAAAGTCCTTTTCTTGGGCAAGTGTATTCAATGTCATGTTTACAAAGACAAACATCATTTGTAACCTGGTTTCTGCAGCATTTTACTTAGAAAACACGAATGTGAACCTGTTGAGTTTCCATGCGAACCGTAATTAGCATTTGCTAACAGAAAAACAAAATGTTACATGCAACAATGCATTCACAACTCTAGTGTCCATAGATACTATCGACAAAGCACAAGCAAACACAGAAGCTGTAGCAAGAGCTTGGATTGAGTTATCCACCACAGAACCGGATATTTCTGGTTTCATCCAGCCCTATCCGGACAAACTGGTGGGGATTTGGTGTGAAAATCACCCACAAAAGTAGAGGCAACCTGGTCCTGGTTTTGGATAAAAGCAAAGTCTTTTTCTTGGGCAAGTGGATTCAATGTCATGTTTACAAACACCAATATCATTTGTAACCTGGTTTCTGCAGCTTTTTACTCAGAAAACACGAATGTGTACCTGTTTTGTCTCCTTGTGAAACCAAGTAGCATTTACCAACAGAAAAACAAAATGTTACATGCTACAGTGCATTCACAACTCTAAAGTCCATAGATACTAGCGACAAAGCACAATCAAACACAGAAGCTGCAGCAAGAGCTGGGATTGAGTTAGCTTCAACAGAACCGGATATTTCTGGTTTCATCCCGCCCTATCAGACAAACTGGTGTGGAATTGGTGTGCAAAGCACCCATAGCAGAATCAACCTGGTTTTGGAGAAAACCAAAGTCTTTTTCTTGGGCAAGTGGATTCAATGTCATGTTTACAAACACAATTATCATTTTTAACCTGGTTTCTGCAGCTTTTTTCCTCAGAAATCACGAATGTGTACCTGTTGTGTCTCCAAGTGAAACCAACTAGCGTTTAACAACCGAAAACCAAATGTTACATGCTACAATGCATTCACAACTCTAAAGTCCATAGATACTATCAACAAAGAACAAGCAAACACAGAGGCTTAGCAAGAGCTGGGATTGAGTTAGCTATCACAGAACCGGATATTTCTGGTTTCATCCAGCCCTATCCAGACAAACGGGTTTGGAGTTGGTGTGCAAACCACCCAGAAAAGCAGAGTCAACCTGGTTTTGGAGAAAAGCAAAGTCTTTTTCTTGGGCAAGTGGATTCCATGTCATGTTTACAAACACAAATATCATTTTTAACCTGGTTTCTGCAGATTTTTTTCAGAAAACACGAATGTGTACCTGTTGTGTCTCCATGTGAAACCAATCAGCGTTTGCCAACAGAAAACCAGAATGTTACATGCTACAATGCATTCACAACTCTAATGTCCACCCATAGTATCGAAAAAATACAAGCAAACACAGAAACTGTAGCAAGAGCTGGGATGAGTTAGCCACTGCAGAACCAGATATTTCTTATTTCATCCACACCTATCTGGACAACTTGTTGGAATTGGTGTGCAAAGCACCCAAAAAGCAGAGTCAACCTGGTTATGGAGAAAAGCAAAGTCTTTTTCTTGTGCAAGTGGATTCAATGTCATGTTTACAAACACAAACATCATTTTTAACCTGGTTTCTGCAGCTTTTTTCCTCAGAAAACACAAATGTGTACCTGTTGTGTCTCCATGTGTCAACAATTAGCGTTTGCCAATAGAAAAACAAACTGTTCGATGCTACAAAGCTTTCACAACTCTAAAATCCACAGATACTATCGACAAAACACAAGCAAACACAGAAGCTGTAGCAAGAGCTGGGATTGAGTTAGCCTCCACAGAACCAGATATTTCTGTTTTCAGCCAGCCCTATATGGACACACTGGTGTGTAATTGGTGTGCAAAGCACCTAGAAAAGCTGAGTCAACCTGGTTTTGGAGAAAAGCAAAGTCATTTCTTGGGCAAGTGGATTCAATGTCATGTTTCCAAACACAAATATCATTTTCAACCTGGTTTCTGCAGCTTTTTACTCAGAAAACATGAATGTGTACCTGTGGTGTCTCCATGTGAAACCAATTATCGTTTGCCAACAGAAAACAAAATGTTACATGCTACAATGCATTCGCAACTCTAAAGTCCATAGATACTATCGACAAAGCACAAAAAAACACAGAAGCTGCAGCAAGAGCTAGGTTTGAGTTAGCCACCACAGAACCAGATAATTCTGGTGTCATCCAGCCCTATCCTGACAAACTCGAGTGGAATTGGTGTGCAAAGCACCCAGAAAAGCAGAGTCAACCTGGTTTTGGAGAAAAGCAAAGTGTCTCCATGTGAAACCAATTAAGTTTGCCAACAGAAAAACAAAATGTTTCATGCTACAATGCATTCACATCTCTACAGTCCATAGATACTATTGAGAAAACACAAGCAAACCCTGAAGCTTAGCAAGAGCTGGGATTGAGTTAGCCAACACAGAACCGGATATTTCTGGTTTCATCCAGCCCTATTTGGACAAACTGGTGTGGATTGGTGTGCAAAGCACCCAGAAAAGCAGAGTCAACCTGATTTTGGAGAAAAGCAAAGTCTTTTTCTTGGGCAAGTGGATTCAATGTCATGTTCACAAACACAAATATCATTTTTAACCTGGTTTCTGCAGCTTTTTTCCTCAGAAAACACGAATCAGTACCTGTTGTGTCTCCATCTGAAACCAATAGGCGTTTGCCAACAGAAAAACAAAATGTTACTTGCTACAATGCATTTACCACTCTAAAGTCCATAGATACCATCAAGAAAACACTAAGAAACTAAGAGGATGTAGCAAGAGCTTGGATTGAGTTAGACACCGCAGAATCGGTTATTTCTGGTTCCATCCAGCCCTAGGATACAGACCGCTGAAACTGCTTTGTACTCCACTAGCATACAGAACTCCCGTGAACTGAATCTCTCTACAGCCAGGAAGCAGACCGACCATAAGCTGCGTTTCCTATATACAGGCTACAGAAATCCCGCATATTGCGAATGCCTACTCCCAAGGTACATAACTCTTACAAGCTGCTTCGTTCCACACCTACGATACAGAACTCATGTAAGCTGCACCTCACTACATTCGGGTTACAGATCTCCTATAAGCTCTGTCTCAGGATACAGACATTGTGCACATTGAGTCATCCTATTTCTAGGCAACAGAACTCTGAAATAGCAGTGCACTCCCCTAGCATACAGAACTTCCGTGAACTGCATCTCTCTACAGCCAGTACGCAGAACGCCCATAAGCTGCACATCCTAGAGCAAGGCTACAGAAATCCTGCATATTGCGAATGCCTACTCCCTGGCAACAGAATTCTTCTAAACTTCTTCCTTCCACACCTGTAATACAGAACTCATGTACGCTGCATCTGACTACACTCAGGTTACAGAACTCCTGTAAGTTCTCTCGCCTACAATCAGGCTACGGATATTGTGAACATAGTGTAAGCCTATTCCAAGGCTACAGACCGCTGAAACTGCTTTGTACTCCACTACCATACAGAACTCCCGTGAACTGAATCTCTCTACGAACAGGAAGCAGACCGACCATAAGCTGCGTTTCCTATAGACAGGCTACAGAAATCCCGCATATTGCGAATGCCTACTCACAGGCTATAGAACCCTTCCTAACTGCTTCGATCCACACCATCGATACAGAACTCATGTATGCTGTAAATCACGACACTAAGGTTACAGAACTCCTGTAAGCTCTGTCTCCTACACTCAGGTTATGGACATTGCGCACATGGGGTAAGCTTATTCCCAGGCTACGGAACGCTGAAACAGCTTTGCACTCCACTAGCATACAGAATTCCCATGACCTGAATCTCTCTACAGCCTGTATCCAGAATGCCTATATGCTGCACCTCCTAGAGTCAGGCTACAGAAATCCCATATATTGCGAATGCCTACTCCCAGGCTGCAGAACTCTTATGAAATGCTCCGTTACACACCTCCGATGCAGAACTCATGTAAGCTGCACCTCACTACACTAAGGTTACAGAACTCCTGTAAGCTCTGTCTAATGATACAGACATTGCACATATTGTGTCATCCTATTCCCAGGCAACAGAACTCTGAAATAGCATTGCACTCCACTAGCATACAAAACTCCCGTAACTGCATCTCTCTACAGCCAGGAGCAGACCGCCCATAAGCTGTTCATCCGAGAGTCAGACTACAGAAATCCTGCATATTGCGAATGCCTAATCCCAACTACAGAACTCTTTCAAACTCCTTACATCCACACCTCCGATACAGAACTCATGTACGCTGCATCTGACTAAACTCAGGTTACAGAACTCCTGTAAGCTCTGTCTCCTACACTCAGGCTACAGACATTGTGCACATTGTGTATGCCTATTGCCAGGCTACAGACCGCTGAAACACCTTTGTACTCCACTAGCATACAGAACTCCCGTGAACTGAATCTCTACAGCCAGGAAGCAGACCGACCATAAGCTGCGTTTCCTATACACAGGCTACAGAACCCTTCCAAACTGCTTCGTTCCTCACCTCTGATACAGAACTCATGTGTGCTGAATCAGACTAAACTCAGGTTACAGAACTCCTGGAAGCACTGGCTCCTACACGTGGTTTATATACATTGCGCACAGGCGGTAAGCCTATTCCAGGCAAAAGAACTCTGAAATAGCATTGCACTCCAATAGCATACAGAAATCCCGTGAACTGAATCACTCTCCAGCCTGTATCCAGAATTCCTATAAGCTGCTTTTCCTATAGACAGGCTACAGATATCCCATATTGCGAATGCCTACTCCCAGACTACAGAACTATTCCAAACTTCTTAAATCCACACCTCCAATACAGAAATCATGTACGCTGCATCTGACTAAACTCAGGATACAGAACTCCTGTAAGCTCTGTCTCCTACACTCAGGCTACAGACATTACGCACATTGTGTCATCCTATTCCCAGGCAACAGAACTCTGAAATAGGATTGGACTCCACTAGCATACAGAACTCCCGTGAACTGCATCTCTCTACAGCCAGGACACAGAACGCCCATAAGATGCGCATCCTAGAGTCAGGCTACCGAAATCCCCCATATTGCGAATCCCTACTCACAGGCTACAGAACTCTTCCAAACTACTTACATCCACACCTCCAATACAGAAATCATGTACGCTGCATCTGACTAAACTCAGGATACAGAACTCCTGTAAGCACTGTCTCCTACACTCAGGCTACAGACATTGCACACATTGTGTATACCTATTCCCAGGCTACACACTGCTGAAACAACTTTGTACTAAACTATCATGCAGAACTCCCGTGAACTGAATCTCTCTATAGCCAGGAAGCAGACCGACCATAAGCTGCATTTCCTATAGACAGGCTACAGAAACCCCGCATTTTGCGAATGCCTACTCCCAGGCTGCAGAACGCTTCCAAACTGCTTACATTCAAACCGGTAATACAGAACTCATGTAAGATGCACCTCACTACACTCAGGTTACAGAACTTCTGTAAGCTCTTTCTAAGGATTAAGACATTGTGCACATTGTGTCATCCTATTCCCAGGAAACACAATCTGAAATAGCTGTCAACTCCACTAGTATACAGAACTCCCGTGAACTGCATCTCTCTACAGCCAGGACGCAGAATGCCCATAAGCTGCGCATACAAGAGTCAGGCTACAGAAATCCCGCATATTGCGAATGCCTACTCACAGGCTACAGAACTCCTCCAAAATGCTTACATCCACACCAGTAATACTTAACTCATGTAAGCTGCATCTGACTACACTCAGGTTATAGAACTTCTGTAAGCTCTGTCTCCTACAGTCAGGCTATGGACATTACGCACAAGGGGTAAGCCTATTCCCAGGCTACAGACCACTGAAACAGCTTCTCACTCCACTAGCATACAGAAATCCCATGAACTGAATCCCTCTGCAGCCTGTATCCAGAATTCCTATAAGATGCACATCCCAGAGTCAGGCTACAGATATTCCGCATATTGCGAATGCCTACTCCCAGGCTACAGAACTCTTAGAAACTGCTTCGTTACACACCTGAGATACAGAACTCATGTAAGCTGCATCTGACAAAACTCAGGTTACAGACCTCCTGTAAGCTCTGTCTAAGGATACAGACATTGCGCACATTGTGTCAACCGATTCAGAGCAAATAGGACTCTGAAATAGCATTGCACTCCACTAGCATACAGAACTCCCGTGAACTGCATCTCTCTACAGCCAGGATGCAGAACACCCATAAGCTGCGCATCCTAGAGTCAGGCTACTGAAATCCCGCATATTGCAAATACCTACTCCCAGGCTACAGAACTCTCCAAAACTGCTTACCTCCACACCGCCAATACAGAACTCATGTACGCTGCATCTGACTAAACTCAGGTTACAGAACTCCTGTAAGCTCTGTCTCCTACACTCAGGCTACAGATATTGCGCATTGTGTAAACCTATAGCCAGGCTACAGACCACTGAAACAGCTTTGTACTCCACTAGCATACAGAAATCCCATGAACTGAATCTCTCTACAACCAGGAAGGAGACTGACAATAAGCTGCGTTCCCTTAGACCAGCTACAGAAATCCCGCATATTGCGAATACCTACTCCCAGGCTACAGAACCCTTCCAAACTGCTTCGTTCCACACCTGTAATACTGAACTCATGTAAGCTGCATCTGACTATACTCAGGTTACAGAACTCCGGTACGCTCTCTCTCCTACACTCAGGCTACCGAAATTGCGCACATTGTGTAAGCATATTCCTAGGCTACAGAACACTGAAACAGCTTTGCACTCCACTAGCATACAGAACTCCAGTGAACTGCATCTCTCTACAGCCAAGACGCAGAACGCCCATAAGCTACACATCCTAAGGTCAGTGTACAGAAATCCCGCATATTGCAAATCCCTACTCCCAGGCTACAGAACTCTTCCAAACTGCTTCGTTCCACACCTGTAATACAAATGTCATGTAAGCTGTATCTGACAACACTCAGGTTACAGAACTCCTGAACGCTCTCTCTCATACACTAACGCTGCAGACGTTGCGCACATTGTGTATGCCTATTTCCAGGCTACAGACTGCTGAAACAGCTTTGTACTCCACTAGCATACAGAACTCCCGTGAACTGAATCTCCTATAGCCAGGAAGCAGACTGACCATAAGCTGCATTTCCTATAGACAGGCTACAGAAATCCCGCATATTGCGAATGCCTACTCCCAGCCTACAGAACTATTCTAAACTGCTGCGTACCACACCTGTAATACAGAACTCATGTACGCTGCATCTGACTACACTCAGGTTACTCCTGTAAGCTCTGTCTCCTACACTCAGGCTAAAGACATTGCCCACATTGTGTATGCCTATTCCCAGGATACAGACCACTGAAAGAGCTTTGCACTCCACTAACATACAGAACTCCCGTGAAATGAATCTCTCTTTACAGCCATGAAGCAGACAGACATAAGCTGCGTTTCCTACAGACAGGCTACAGAAATCTCGCATATTGCAAATGCCTACTCCCAGGCCTCAGAACCCTTCCTAAGTGCTTCGTTCCACACCTACGATACAGAATTCCTGTATGCTGTAAAACACTGCATTCAGGTTGCAGAACTGCTGTATGCTCTGTCTCATACACTCAGGCTACCGAACTTGCTCACATTGTGTAAGCGTATTCCCAGACTGCAGACCGCTGAAACACCTTTGTACTCCACTAGCATACAGATCTCCCATGAACTGAATCTCTCTACAGCCTGTACCCAGAATTCCTATAAGCTGCACATCCCAGAGTCAGGCTACAGAAATCCCGCATATTGCGAATGCCTACTCCCAGGCTACAGAACTCTTACAAACTGCTTCGTTCCGCACCTCAGATACAGAACTCATGTAAGCTGCACCTCAGTACATCAGGTTACAGAACGCCTGTAAGCTTTGTCTTAGGACACAGACATTGCGCACATTGTGTCACCCTATTCCCAGCAAACAGAGCTCTGAAATAGCATTGCCCTCCACTAGATACTGTACTCCCGAGAACTGAATAACTCTACAGCCTGTATCCAGAATTCCTATAAGCTGCATTTCCTATAGACAGGCTACAGAAACCCCGCATATTGTGAATGCCTATCCCAGGCTACAGAACTCTTCCAAAATGCTTACAACAACACCACCGATACAGAACTCATGTAAGCTGCACCTCACTAAACTCAGGTTACAAAACTCCTGTAAGCTCTGTCTAAGGATACAGACATTGTGCACATTGTGTCATCCTATTCCCAGGCAACAGAACTCTAAAATAGCATTGCACTCCACTAGCATAAAGAACTACCGTGAACTGAATCTATCTACAGCCAGGACGTAGAACGCCCATCAGCTACGCATCCTAGAGTCAGTCTACAGAAATCCCGCATATTGCGAATGCCTACTCCCAGGCTACAGAACTCTTCCAAACTGCTTCGTTCCACACCTCCGATACAGAACTCATGTAAGCTGCATCTGACTATACTCAGGTTACAGAACTCCTGTACGCTCTCCATCCTACACTCAGGCTACCGAAATCGCGCACATTGTGTAAATATATTCCCAGGATACAGAACACTGAAATAGCTTTGCACTCCACTAGCATACAGACTCCCTTTAACTTAATCTCTCTACAGCCTGTACCCATAATTCCTATAAGCTGCACATCCCAGAGTCAGGCTACTGAAATCCCGCATATTGCGAATCCCTACTCCCAGGCTACAGAACTCTTACAATCTGCTTCGTTACACACCTCCGATACACAACTCATGTAAGCTGCACCTCACTGCACTCAGGTTACAGAACTCCTGTAAGGCTGTCTCCTAGACTCAGGCTACAGACATTGCGCAAATTGTGTATGCCTATTCCCAGGCTACAGACCACTGAAACAGCTTTGCACTCCACTAGCATACAAAACTCCCGTGAACTGAATCTCTCCACAGCCAGGAAGCAGACCAACCATAAGCTGTGTTTCCTATACACAGGCTACAGAAATCCCGCATATTGCGAATGTCTACTCTCAGGCTACAGAACCCTTCCAAACTGCTTCGTTCCTCACCTCTGATACAGAACTCATGTGTACTGAATCTCACTAAACTCAGGTAATAGAACTCCTGGAAGCTCTGTCTAAGGATACAGATATTGCGGACATGGTGTCATCCTATTCCCAGGCAACAGAACTCTAAAATAGCATTGCACTCCACTAGCATACAGAACAACGTGAACTGCATCTCTCTACAGCTAGGACGCAGAACGCCCATAAGCTGCACATCCTAGAATCAGGCTACAGAAATCCCACATATTGGGAATCCCTACTCCCAGGCTACAGAACTCTTCCAAACTGCTTACATCCACACCTCCGATACACAACTCATGTATGCTGCACCTAGTTACACTCAGCTTACAGAACCTCTGTAAGCTATGTCTCCTACACTCAGTCTACGGACATTGCTCACCTTGTGTATGCCTATTCCCAGGCTACAGAATGCTGAATCAGTTTTGTACTCCACTAGCATACAGAATTCCCGTGAACTGAATCTCTCTACAGCAAAGAAGCAGACCGACCATAAGCTGCGTTTCCTATAGACAGGCTACAGAAATCCCGCATATTGCGAATGCCTACTCCCAGGCTACGGAACCCTTCCTAACTGCTTCGTTCCACACCTCCAATGCAGAACTCATGTAGGCTGGCTGATATTCATTTAGGCACAACAGAACCGATATTTCTGGTTAGATCCAGACCTATCTGGACAAACTCGTGTGGTATTCTTGTGCAAAGGACACAGAGCAGAATCAATCCAGTTTTGGAGATAAGCAAAGTCTTTTTCTTGTTCAAGTGGATTCATTGTCATGTTCACAAACACAAATATCAATCTGAATCTGGTTTTTGAAGCATTTTACTCTGAAAACTCATTTGTGTTCCTCTTGTTTCTCCATGTGAATCCAATTAGCGTTTGCCAACAGAAAAACAAAATTTAACATGAAAAGTTGATTAAAACTGTAACGATCATAGTTCATATCCAGAAAACACTAACAAACACACAGGCTGTTTTAAAAGCTGATATTCATTTAGCCAAAACAGAACTGGATATTTCTGGTTGGATCTAGACCTATCTGGACAAACTCATGTGGAATTCGTGTGCAAAGGACCCAGAAAAGCAGAATCAAACTTGATTTGGAGGAAAGCAAAGGCTATTTCATGGGAAAGTGGATTCAAAGTCATGTTTACAAACACAAATATCATTTTTATCCTGGTTCTGTAACATTCTACTCAGAAAACACTATTGTTTACCTGTTGTGTCTCCATGTGGAACCAATTAGCGTTTGCCAACAAAAAAACAAATTGTTACATGCCAGAATTCATTCCAACTCTAAATTTAATAGAAAGTATCCAGAAAACACTAACAAACACACAGGCTGTTTTAAAAGCTGATATTCATTAAGCCACAACAAAACGGGATATTTCTGGTTTAATCCAGACCTATCTGGCCAAACTCGTGTGGAATCCGTCTACAAAGGACTCAGAAAAACACAGTCAAACCGGTTTGGAATAAAGAAAAGGCTTTTTCTTGGGCAAGTGTATTCAATGTCATGTTAGCAAACACAAATATAATTTTTCACCTGGTTTCTATAACATTTTACTCAGAAAACTTGAATGTGTACCTGTTGTGTCTCCATGTGGAACCAATTATGTTTTCAACACAAAAACACAATGTTACATGCTAAAACTCATCAAAACTCTAATGTTCATAGAAAATATCCAGAAAACACTAACAAACACACAGGCTGCATTAAAAGCTGATATTCATTTACCCACAACAGAATCGGATATTTCTGGTTTGATCCAGACCTATCTGGACAAACTCGTGTGGAATCTGTGTGCAGAGGACCCAGAAAAGCAGAGTCAACCTGGTTTTGGAGAAAAGCAAAGTCTTTTTCTTGGGCAAGTGGATTCAATGTCATGTTTCCAAACACAAATATCATTTTTAACCTGGTTTCTGTATCATTCCACTCAGAAAACTCTTATGTGTACCTGTTGTGTCTCCTTGTGAATTAAATTACCGTTTCCCAAGAGAAAAACAAAATGTTACATGCCAGAATTCATTGCAAGCAGTAAAGTTCATAGATAATATCCAGAAAACGGAAACAAACACAGAGGCTGTTTTAAAAGATGTTATTCATTTAGCCACAACAGAACCTATATTTCTGGTTAGATCTAGACCAATCTGGACAAACTCGTGTGGAATTCGTGTGCAAAGCACCCAGAAAAGCAGAGTCAACCTGGTTTTGGAGAAAAGCAAAGTCTTTATCGTGGGCAAGTGGATTCAATGTCATGTTTATAAACACAAATAACATTTTTAACCTGGTTCCTGGAGCATTCTACTCAGAAAATTCGAATGTGTACCTGTTGTGTCTCCATGTGGAACCTATTAGCCTTTGCCAACATAAACACAAAATGTAACATGCTAAAATTCATTCAAAACTCTATGTTCATAGATAATATCCAGAAAACGGAAACAAACACAGAGGCTGTAGCAAGATCTGGGAATCAGTTAGGCAGAACAGAACCAGATATATCTGGTTAGATCCATACCTATCGGGACAAACTCGTGTGGAATTCGTGTGCAAACGAGACAGAGAAGCAGAATCAATCTGGTATGGAGAAAAGCAAAGTCTTTTTCTTGGGCAATTGGATTCAATGTCATGTTTACAAACACAAATGTCATTTTGAACCTGGTTTCTGTAGCATTGTATTCAGAAATCTCTTATGTGTACCTGTTGTGTCTCCATGTGGAACGAATTAGCTTTTCCAACAAAAAAACAGAAAGTTACATGCCAAAAATTCATTCAAAACTTTAAACTTCATAGAAAATATCCAGAAAACAGAAAGAAACACAGAGGCTGCAGCAAGATCTGGGATTGAGTTAGGCAGAACAGACATGGATCTTTCTGGTTAGATCCAGACATATCTGGACAAACTCATGTGGAATTCGTGTGCAAAGGACCCAGAAAAGGAGAGTGAAAGTGGTTTTGGAGAAAAGCAAAGTCTTTTTCATGCATAAGTGGATTCAATGTCATGTTTACAAACACAAATATCATTTTGAACCTGATTTCTGTAGCATTCTTCTCAGAAAACACTTATGTGTACGTGTTGTGCTCCATGTGGAACGAATTAGCTTTTCAAACCAAAAAACACAATGTTACATGGCAAATTTCATTCAAAACTCCAAAGTTCATAGAAAATATCCAGAAAACAGAAAAAAACACAGAGGCTGTAGCAAAATCTGGGATTGAGTCAGGCAGAACAGAACCGGGTATTTCGGACTAGATCCAGAGCTATCTGGACAAACTCATGAGGAATCCATGTGCATAGGACCCAGAAGAGCAACGTCCAACAGGTTTTGGAGAAAAGCAAGGTCTTTTTCTTGGGAAAGTGGATTCAATGTCATGTTTACAGTCGCAAATATTAGTTTTAACCTGGTTTCTGTAGCATTCTACCCAGAAAACACTTATGTGTACCTGTTGTGTCTCCATGTGGAACCAATTAGTGTTTCCAACAAAAAAACACAATGTTGCATGCTAAAATTCATTCCAAACTCTAAAGTTCATAGAAAATATCCAGAAAACACTAACAAACACACAGGCAGTTTCCAAAGCTGATATTCATTTAGGCACACCAGAACCGTATATTTCTGGTTTGATCCAGACCTATTTGGGCAAAGTCGTGTGCAAAGGACCCAGAAAAGCAGAGTCAAACTGGTTTTGGAGAAAAGCCATGTCTTTTTCGTGAGCTAGTGGATTCAATGTCATGTTTACAGTCCCAAATATCATTTTGAACCTGGTTTCTGTAGCATTCTACTCAGAAAACTCGAATGTGTACCTGTTGTGTCTCCATGTGGAACCAATTAGTTTTTGCCAAAATAAAACAAAGTGTTACATGCCAGAATTCATTCCAAACTCTAAAGTTCATAGATAATATCCAGAAAACAGAGAAAATACAGAGGCTCTAGCAAGACCTGGGATTCAGTTAGGCAGAACAGAACCGGAAATTTCTTCTTAGTTCCAGACGTTCTGGACATAATGCTGTGGAAATCTTGTGCAAAGGACCAAGAAAAGAATATTGGAAATGGTTTTGGAGAAAAGCAATGTCTTTTTCTTGGGCTAGTGGATTCAATGTCATGTTACCAAACACAAATATCATTTTTAACCTGGTTTCTGTACATTTTACTCAGACAACTCACATGTGTACCTGTTGTTTCTCCCTTTGAATCCAATTAGCGATTGGCAACAGAAAAAAAAAATGTTACATGTCAGAATTCATTCCAAACTCTAAAGTTCTTACTTAATATCCAGAAAAGACTAACAAACACACAGGTTGTTTTAAAAGCTGATATTCATTTATCCACAACAGAACTGGATATTTCTGGATTGATCCAGACCTAACTGGACAAACTCATGTGGAATTCCTGTGCAAAGGACCCAGAAAAGCGGAGTCAAACTGGTTTTGGAGAAAAGCAACGTCTTTTTCTTGGGCAAGTGGATTCAATGTCATGTTAATAAACAGAAATATCATTTTTAACTTTGTTTCTGTAGTATTCTACTCAGACAACTCACATGTGTACCTGTTGTGTCTCCATGTTGAACCAAATTGTGTTTGCCAAAAAAAAATAAATGTTACGTGCTCAAATCATTCCAATCTCTAAAGTTCACAGAGAACATCCAGAAAAAACCAAGAAACATACAGGCTCTTTTAAAAGCTGATATTCATTTAGCCACAACAGAACCGGATATTTCTGGTTTGATCCAGACCAAACTGGATAAACTCGTGTGGAATTCATTACGAAGGACCCAGAAAATCAGAGTCAAAACTCTAAACTTCATAGAAAATATCCAGAAAACAGAAAGAAACACAGAGGCTGCAGCAAGATCTGGGATTGAGTTAGGCAGAACAGGCACGGATCTTTCTGGTTAGATCCAGACATATCTGGACAAACTCATGTGGAATTCGTGTGCAAAGGACCCAGAAAAGGAGAGTCAAAGTGGTTTTGGAGAAAAGCAAAGTCTTTTTCCTGGGCAAGTGGATTCAATGTCATGTTAGCAAACACAAATTGCATTTTTAACCTGGTTTCTGTAGCATTCTACTCAGAAAACTGGAATGTGTACCTGTTGTTTCTCCATGTGGAACCAATTAGTGTGTGCCAACAAAAAAACAAAGTGTTACATGCCAGAATTCATTCCAAACTCTAAAGTTCATAGAAAATATCCAGAAAACAGAAACAAACACAGAGGCTGTAGCAATAGCTGTGATTGAGATAGGCAGAACTGAACCAGAAATTTCTGGTTAGATCCAGACCTATCAAAACAAACTCGTGTGGAATTCGTGTGCAAAGGACCCAGAAGAGCGGAATCAAACTGGTTTTCGAGAATAGCAAAGTCTTTTTCGTCGGCAAGTGTATTCAATGTCATGTTTACCCACATAAATACCATTTTTCACCTGGTTTCTATACCATTCTACTCACAATTCTCAAAGGTGTACCTGTTTAGTCTCCATGTCGAACCAATTAGCGTTTCCAACAAATAAACACAATGTTACATTCCAGAATTCATTCCAAACTCTAAAGTTCATAGTTAATATCCAGAAAACACTAACAAACACAGAGGCTGTTTTAAAAGCTGATATTTTTTAGCCACAACAGAACCAGATATTTCTGGTTTGATCCAGACCTATCTGGAAAATCTCGTGTGGAATTCGTGTGCAAAGGACCCAGAAAAGCAGAGTCAAACTGGTTTTGGAAAAAAGCAAAGTCTTTTTCGTGGCCAAGTGGATTCAATGTCATGTTTACAAACACAAGTATAGTTTTGAACCTGGTTTCTATAGCATTCTACACAGACAACTCACATCTGAACCTGTTGTGTCTCCATGTGGAACCAAATAGCGTTTGCCTACAAAAAAAACAAAGTGAAACATGCTAAAATTCATTCAAAACTCTAAAGTACATAGAAAATATCCAGAACACAGAAACAAACACAGAGGCTGTAGCAAGAGCTGGGATTGAGTTAGGCAAAAAAAAAACGGGTATTTCTGGTTAGATCCAGAACTATCTGGACAAACTCGTGAGGAATCCGTGTGCAAAGGACCCAGAAAAGCACAGTCAAACTGCTTTTGGAGAAAAGCAAAGTCTTTTTCTTGGGCAAGTGGATTCAATGTCATGTTAGCAAACACAAATATCATTTTGAACCTGGTTTCTGTAGCATTCTACTCAGAAAACTCGAATGTGTACCTGTTGTGTCTCCATGTGGAACCAATTAGAGTTTGGCAACAAAAATACAGTGTTACATGTCAGAATTCATTCCAAACTCTGAAGTTCATAGACAATATCCAGAACACAGAAACAAACACAGAGGCTATAGCAAGAGCTGGGATTGAGGTAAGCAGAACATAACCGGAAATTTCTGGTTAGATCCAGACCTATCTGGACAAACTCGTGTGAAATTCTTGTACAAAGGACCTAGAAATGCAGAGTCCACCTGGTTTTGGAGAAAAGCAAGTTAATTTTCTTGGGCAAGTGGATACAATGTCATGTTTATAAACACAAATAACATTTTTAACCTGGTTTCTGGAGCATTCTACTCAGAAAATTTGAATGTGTACCTGTTGTGTCTCCATGTGGAACCTATTAGCCTTTGCCAACATAAACACAAAATGTAACATGCTAAAATTCAATCAAAACTCTATGTTCATAGATAATATCCAGAATTCACTAAGAAACACATATGCTGTTTTAAAATCAGTTATTCATTTAGCCACACAGAACTGGATATTTCTGGTTAGATCCAGAAATATCTGGACAAACTCGTGTGGCATTGATGTGCAAAGGACCCAGAAAAACAGAGTCAAACTGGTTTTGGAGGAAAGCAAAGTCTTTTTCTTGGGCAAGTGGTTTCAATATCATGTTAGCAAACACAAATATAATTTTTAATCTTGTTTCTGTACCATTCTACTCAGAAAACACTTATGTGTACCGCTTATGTCCCATGTGGAACCAATTAACGTTTGCCAACAAAAAAAAAGTAAAATGTAACATGCTAAAATTCATTCAATACTCTAAAGCTCATAGATAATATCCAGAAAACACTAACAAACACACAGGCTGTTTTAAAAGCTGATATTCATTTAGCCTCACAGAACCGGATATTTCTGCATAGTTCCAGACCTATCTGGAGAAACTTGTGTGAAATTCATGTGCTAAGGACCCAGAAAATAATATTGAAACAGGTTTTGGAGAAAAGAAAAGACTGTTTT
Organism: Sylvilagus floridanus; assembly: GCA_949820135.1. Classification (NCBI taxonomy): domain Eukaryota; kingdom Metazoa; phylum Chordata; class Mammalia; order Lagomorpha; family Leporidae; genus Sylvilagus; species Sylvilagus floridanus. The sequence goes on from OX463228.1 coordinate 28,702,065, forward strand.
CGTGGGCAAGTAGATTCAATGTCATGTTTAGAAACACAAATATCATTTTTAACCTGGTTTTTGTAGCATTATACTCAGAAAACTCTTATGTGTACCTGGTGTGTCTCCATGTGGAAGGAAATAGAGCTTCCGACAAAAAAACACATTGTCACATGGTAAAACTCGTGCAGAACTCTAAAGTTTATAGAATATATCCAGAACACAGAAACAAACACAGAGGCTGTAGCAAGAGCTTGGGTTGAGTTAGGCAGGACAGAAACGGGTATCTCTGGTGAGATCCAGACCTATCTGGACAAACTGGTGTGGAGTTGGTGTGCAAAGGACGCAGAAAAGCAAAGTCAAACTGGTTTTGGAGAAAAGCAAAGACTTTCTCTTTGGCAAGTGGATTCAATGTCATGTTAACAAACACATGTGGCATTTTTAACCTGGTTTCTGTAGCATTCTACTCAGAAAACTCGAATGTGTACCTGTTGTGTCTCCATGTGGAACCAATTAGCGTTTGCAAAAAAAAAAAAAATATTACATGCTAAAATTCGTGCAAAAAAACTTAAGTTAATAGATAATATCAGAATCCACTAACAAACACTCAGGCTGTTTTAAAAGCTGATATTCTTTTGGCCACTACAGAACCGGATATTTCTGGTTTGTCCAGACCAATCTGGACAAACTCGTGTGGAATCCATGTGCAAAGGACCCAGAAAAGCAGAGTCAACCTGGTTTTGGATAAAAGCAAAGCCTTTTTCATGGGCAAGTGGATTCAATGTCATGTTTACAAACACAAATATCATTTGTAACCTGCTTTCTGCAGCTTTTCAATCAGAAAACATGAATTTGTACCTGTTGGGTCTCCTTGTGAAACCAATTAGCGTTTACCAAACAAAAACCTAAATGTTACATGCTACAACGCATTCACAACTCTAAAGTCCACACATACTATCGAGAAAACAAAAAACAAACTCTGAGGCTGTAGCAAGAGCTGGGATTGAGTTAGCAACCACAGAACCGGATATTTCTGGTTTCAGCCAGCCCTATCTGGACAAAGTGGTGTGTAATTGGTGTGCAAAGCACCCAGAAAAGCAGAGTCAACCTGGTTTTGGAGAAAAGCAAAGTCTTTTCCTTGGGCACGTGGATTCAATGTCATGTTTACAAACACAAATATAATTTGTAACCTGGTTTCTGCATCTTTTTACTCAGAAAACACGAATGTGTTCCTGTTGTGTGTACATGTGAAACAAATTAGCATATGCCAACAGAAAAACAAAATGTTACATGCTACTATGCATTCACAACTCTAAAGTTGTAGAAACTGACGACAAACACAAGGAAACACAGAAGCAGTAGCAAGAGCTGGGATTGAGTTAGCCACCACAGAATCTGATATTTCTGGTTTCATGCAGACCTCTCTGGAAAAACTGGTGTGTAATTGGTGTGCAAAGCACCCAGAAAAGCAGAGTCAAACTCTTTTTGGAGAAAAGCAAAGTCTTTTTCTTGGGCAAGTGGGTTCAATGTAATGTTTACAAACACAAATATCATTTTTAACCTGGTTTATGCAGCTTTTCACTCAGAAAACACGAATATGTATCTGCTGTGTGTATATGTGAAACCAATTAGCTGATGCCAACAGAAAAACAAAATGTTACATGCTACAATGCATTCATAACTCTAAAGTCCATAGATACTATCGAGAAAACAAAAACTACTCAGAGGTTGTAGCAAGAGCTTGGATTGAGTTATCCACCACAGTCCCGGATATTTCTGTTTTCATCCAGCCCTCTCCAGACACTCTGTTGTGGAATTGGTGTGCAAAGCACCCAGAAAAGCAGAGTCAACCTGGTTTTGGAGAAAAGCAAAGCCTTTTTCTTAGGCAAGTGGATTCAATGTCAGGTTTACAAACACAAATATCATTTTAACCTGATTTCTGCAGCTTTTCACTTAGAAAAAACGAATGTGTACCAGTTGATTTTCCTTGTGAAACCAATTAGCTTTTGCCAACAAGAAGCAAAATGTTACAAGCTACAATGCATACACAAATCCAAAGTCCATAGATACTACACAGAAAACACAAACAAACACAGAGGCTGTAGCAAGAGCTTGGATTGAGTTAGCAACCACGGAACCGGATACTTCTGATTTCATTCAGCCCAATCTGGACAAACCGGTGTAGAATTGGTGTGCATAGCACCCAGAAAAGCTGATCATCCTGGTTTTGGAGAGAAGCAAAGTCTTTTTCTTCGGCAAGTCGATTCAATGTCATGTTTACAAACACAAATATCATTTTTAACCTGGTTTCTGCAACTTTGCACTAAGGATACACGAATGTTGCATTCACAACTCTAAAGTCCATAGATACTATTGATAAAACACAAACATCTCAGAGGCTGTAGCAAGAGCTGGGATTGAGTTAGACACCACAGAACTGGATATTTCTGATTTGATCCACACCTATCTGCACCTACTGTTGTGGAATTAGTCTGCAAAACACCCAGAAAAGCAGAGTCAACCTGTCTTTGGAGAAAAGCAAAGTTTTTTCTTGGGCAAGTGGATTCAATGTCATGTTTACAAACACAAATATCATTTTTAACTTGGTCTGCAGCTTTTCCCTATGGATACACGAATGTGTACCTGTTGTGTCTCCTTGTGAAAACTATTAGCAATTTCCAACAAGAAGTAAAATGTTACATGCTACAATTCATACACAACTCTAAAGTCCATAGATACTATCCAGAAAACACAAACAAACACAGACGATGTAGCAAGAGCTTGGATTGAGTTAGCCCCCTAAGAAGCAGATATTTCTGGTTTGATCCAGCCCTATCTGGACAAACTGTTGTGGAATTGGTGTGCAAAGCACACAGAAAAGCAGAGTCAACCTGGCTTTGGAGAACAGCAAAGTCTTTTTCTTAGGCAAGTTGATTCAATGTCATGTTTAGAAACACCAATATCATTTTTAACCTGGTTTCTGCAGCTTTTCATTCAGAAAACACGAATGTGTACCTGTTGTGTCTCCATGTGAAACCAATTAGCGTTTTCCAACAGAAAAACAAAATATTACATGCTACAATGCATTCACAACTCTAAAGTCCATAGATACTATTGATAAAACACAAACATCTCAGAGGCTGTAGCAAGAGCTGGGATTGAATCAGCCACCACACAACCGGATAAGTCTGGTTTTATCCAGCCCTCTCCAGACACACTGGTGTGGAATTGGTGTGAAAAGCACCCAGAAAAGCAGGGTCAACCTGGTTTTGGAGAAAAGCAAAGTATTTTTCTTGGGCAAGTGGATTCAATGTCATGTTTACAAACACAAATATCATTTCTAACCTAGTATCTGCAGCTTTTTATTCAGAAAACACAAAAGTGTACCTGTTGTGTACATGTGAAACCAATTAGCGTCTGCCAAAAGAAAAACAAACTGTTACATGCTACAATGCATTCAGAACTCTAAAGTCCATAGATACTATCGAGAAAACACAAGCAAAAACAAAGCTGTAGCAAGAGCTGGGATTGAGTTAGCCACCACAGAACCGGATATTTCTCGTTTCATCCAGCCCTATCTGGACAAACTGTTGTGGAATTGGTGCGCAAAGCACCAAAAAAAGGATCGTTAAAAGGGTGTTGGAGAAAAGCAAAGTCTTTTTCTTGGGCAAGTGTGTTCAATGTCATGCTTACAAACACTAATATCATTTTTAACCTGGTTTCTCCAGCTTTTCACTTAGAAAACACGAATGTGTACCAGTTGTCTTCATGTGAAACCAATTAGAATTTGCAAAAAAGAAGCGAAATGTTACATGCTAAAATGCATACAAAAATCCAAAGTACATAGATACCATCCAGAAAAAAAAAAAAAACACAGAAGCTGAAGCAAGAGCTTGGATTGTGTTATCCACCTCAGAATCGGATATTTCTGGTTTCACAAAGCCCTATCTGGACAAGCTCATGTGGAATTGGTGTGCAAAGCAGCCAGAAAAGCTGATCAACCTGGTTTTGTAGAAAAGTAAAGTGTTTTTCTTGGGCACGTCGATTCAATGTCATGTTTACAAACACAAATATCATTTTGAACCTGGTTTCTGCAGCTTTGTACTCAGAAAACACGAATGTGTACCTGTTGTGTCTCCATGTGAAGCATTCACATGCATTCACAACTCTAAAGGCCATTGATACTATCGACAAAACACAAGCAAACACAGCAGCTGTAGCAATAGCTGGGATGGAGTTAGCCACTACACAACCGGATGTTTCTGCATTCATATAGACCTATCTGGACAAACTAGTGTGGAATTGGTGTGCAAAGCACACAGAAATGTAGAGTCATCCTGGTTTTGGAGAAAAGCAAAGTCTTTTCCTTTGGCAAGTGGAATCAATGTCATGTTTACAAACACAAATATCATTTTAACCTGGTTTCTGCAGCTTTTTACTCAGAAAACACGAATGTGTACATGTTGTGCCTCCATGTAATACCAATTACGGTTTCCAACAGAAAAACAAAATGTTTCATGCTACAATGCATTCACAACTCTAAAGTCCATAGATACTAACGAGAAAACATAAACACTCAGAGCCTGTAGCAAGAGCTGGGATTGAATTAGCCACCACAGAACTGGACATTTCTCATTTCATCCAGGCCTATCTGGACAAACTGGTGTGGAATTGGTGTGCAAAGCACCCAGAAAAACAGAGTCTACCTGGTTTTGGAGAAAAGCAGTCTTTTTTTTGGGCAAGTGGATTCAATGTCATGTTTACAAACACAAATATCATTTTTAACCTGGTTTCTGCAGCTTTTTAATCATCAAACACGAAAGTGTACTGGTTGTGTCTCCCTGTGAAACTAATTAGTGTATGCCAACAGAAAAACAAAATGTTACATGCTACAATGCATTCACATCTCTAAAGTCCATAGATACTATCGACAAAACACAAGCAAACACTGAAGCTGTAGCAGGAGCTGTGATTGAGTTAGCCACCACAGAACCGGATATATCTGGTTACATCCAGTCTTATCTAGATAAAATGGTGTGGAATTGGTGTGCAAAGCACCCAGAATAGCAGAGTCCACCTGGTTTTGGGGAAAATAAAAGTCTTTTTCTTTGCAAAGTGGATTCAATGTCATGTTTACAAACACAAATATCATTTTTAACCTTCTTTCTGCAGCTTTTCACTAAGAAAACACGAAAATGTACCTGTTGTGTCTCCTTGTGAAACCAATTAGCATTTGTCAACAAGAAGCGAAATGGATCAGGCTACAATGCATACACAAATCCAAAGTTCATAGATACTAAACAGAAAACACAAACAAACACAGACGCTGTAGCAAGAGCTGGGATTGAGTTAGCCACCACAGAACCAGATATTTCTGGTTTCATTTAGCTCTCTCCGGACACACTGGTGAGGAATTGGTGTGCAAAGCACCCAGAAAAGCTGATCAACCTGGTTTTGGAGAAAAGCAATGTCTTTTTCTTGGGCACGTGGATTCAATGTCATGTTTACAAACAAATATCATTTGTAACCTGGTTTCTGCAGCTTTTCACTAAGGATACGACTGTTTACCTGTTGTGTACATGTGAAACCAATTAGCGTATCCATCAGAAAAACCTAATGTTACATGCTACAATGCAGTCACAACTCTAAAGTCCATAGATACTATCGATTAAACACAAAAAACTCAGAGGCTGTAGTAAGAGCTGGCATTGAGTTAGCCACCACAGAACTGGATATTTCTGATTTGATCCACACCTATCTGGACAAACTGGTGTGGAATTAGTCTGCAAAACACCCAGAAAAGCAGAGTCAACCTATCTTTGGAGAAAAGAAGAGTCTTTTACTTGGGCAAGTGGATTCAATGTCATGTTTACAAACACAAATATCATTTTTAACCTGGTTTATGCAGCTTTTCACTTACGATACATGAATGTGTACCTGTTGTGTCTCCTTGTGAATCCAATTAGCATTTTCCAACAAGAAGCAAAATGTTACATGCTACATTCATACACAACTCTAAAGTCCATAGATACTATCCAGAAAAAAAAAAAAAAACACAGACGATGTAGCAAGAGCTGGGATTGATTTAGCCACCTAAGAAGCGGATATTTCTGGTTTGATCCAGAACTATCCGGACAAATTGGTGTGGATAAATGTGCAAAGCACCCAGAAAAGCACAGTCAACCTGGTTTTGGAGAAAAGCAAAGTCTTTTCCTTTGGCAAGTGGAATCAATGTCATGTTTACAAACACAAATATCAGTTTAACCTGGTTTCTGCAGCTTTTTACTCAGAAAACACGAATGTGTACATGTTGTGTCTCCATGTAATAGCAATTACGGTTTACGACAGAAAACCAAAATGTTTCATGCTACAATGCATTCACAACTCTAAAGTCCATAGATACTAACGAGAAAACATAAACACTCAGAGCCTGTAGCAAGAGCTGGGATTGAATTAGCCACCACAGAACTGGACATTTCTCACTTCATCCAGGCCTATCTGGACAAACTGGTGTGGAATTGGTGTGCAAAGCACCCAGAAAAACAGAGTCTACCTGGTTTTGGAGAAAAGCAAAGTCTTTTTCTTAGGCAAGTGGATTCAATGTCATGGTTACAAGCACAAATATCAGTTTTAAACTGTTTTCTGCAGCTTTTTACTCAGAAAACATGAATGTGTCCCTTTGTGTCACCATGTGAAACAAATTAGCGTTTGCCAAAAGAAAAACAAAATGTTACATGCTACAATGCATTCACAACTCTAAAGTCCATAGAGTATCGAGAAAAAACTAGCAAACACAGAAGCTGTAGCAACAGCTGGAATTGACTTAGACACCACAGAACCGGATATTTCTGGATTCAGCCAAACATTTCTGGACAAAGTGGTGTGGAATTGGTGTACAAAGCACCCAGAGCAGCAGAGTCAACCTGGTTTTGGAGAAAAGCAAAGTCTTTTTCTTGGGCAAATGGATTCAATGTCATGTTTACAAACACAAATATCATTTTCATCCTGGTTTCTGCAGCTTTTTACTCAGAAAACACGAATGTGTACCTGTTGTGACTCATTTGAAACCAATTAGCGTTTGCCAACAGAAAATCAAAATGTTACATGCTAAAATTCATTCACAAGTCTAAAGTCCATAGATACTATTGACAAAACACAAGCAAACACAGAAGCTGTAGCAAGAGCTGGGATTGACTGAGCCACCACAGAACCGGATATTTCTGGTTCCATCCAAACCTATCTGGACAAACTGGTGTGGAATTGGTGTGCAAAGCACCCAGAAAAGCAGAGTCAACCTGGTTTTGGAGAAAAGCAAAGTCTTTTTCTTGGGCAAGTGGATTCAATGTCATGTTTACAAACACAAATATCATTTTCAACCTGGTTTCTGCAGCTTTTTACTCAGAAAACACGAATGTGTACCTGTTGTGTCTCCATGTGAAACCAAGTAGCGTTTGCCCACAGAAAAACAAAATGTTACATGCAACAATGCATTCACAAATCTAAAGTCCATATATACTATGGAGAAAACACAAGCTAATATAGAAGCTGTAGCAAGAGCTGGGTTTGAGTTAGCCACCACAGAACCGGATATTTCTGATTTCATCCAAACCTATCTGGACAAACTGGTGTGGAGTTGGTGTGCAAAGCACCCAGAAAAGCAGAGTCAACCTGGTTTTGGAGAAATGCAGTCTTTTTCTTGGGCAAGTGGATTCAATGTCATGGTTACAAGCACAAATATCCTTTTTTAACTGGTTTCTGCAGCTTTTTACTCAGAAAACACGAATGTGTACCTTTGTGTCACCATGTGAAACAAATTAGCGTTTGCCAACAGAAAAACAAAATGTTACATGCTACAATGCATTCACCACTCTAACTCCATAGATACTATCGAGAAAACACAAGCAAACACAGAAGCTGTAGCAACAGCTGGAATTGAATTAGCCACCACAGAACCGGATATTTCTGGTTTCAGCCAAACATATCTGGACAAACTGGTGTGGAATTGGTGTGCAAAGCACCTAGAGCAGCAGATCAACCTGGTTTTGGAGAAAAGCTAAGTCATTTTCTTGGACAAGAGGATTCAAAGTCATGTTTACAAACAGAAATATCATTTTCAACCTGGTTTCTGCAATTTTTTACTCAGAAAACACGAATGAGTATCTGTTGTGCCTCCATGTGAAACCAATTAGCATTTGCCAACAGAAAATCAAAATGTTACATGCTAAAATTCATTCACAACTATAAAGTCCATAGATACTATCGACAAAACACAAGCAATCAGAAGCTGTAGCAAGAGCTTGGATTGACTTAGCCACCACAGAACTGGATATTTCTGGTTTCATCCAAACCTATCTGGACAAACTGGTGTGGAATTGGTGTGCAAAGCACCCAGAAAAGCAGAGTCAACCTGGTTTTGGAGAAAAGCAAAGTATTTTTCTTGGGCACATGGATTCAATGTCATGTTTACAAACACAAATATCATTTGTAACCTGGTTTCTGCAGCTTTTTACTGAGAAAACATGAATGTGTACCTGTTGTGACTCATTTGAAACCATTAGCGTTTGCCAACAGAAAACCTAAATGCTACATGCTACAATGCATTCACAACTCTAAAGTCCATAGAAACTATCGACAAAACACAAAAAAAACTCTTAGGATGTAGCAAGAGCTGGGATTGACTGAGCCACCACAGAACCGGATATTTCTGGTTTCATCCAGCCCTATCTGGACAAACTGGTGTGGAATTGGTGTGCAAAGCACCCAGAAAAGTAGAGTCAACCTGGTTTTGGAGAAAAGCAAAGTCTTTTTCTTGGGCAAGTGGATTCAATGTCATGTTTACAAGCACAAGTATCAGTTTTAAAATGGTTTCTGCAGCTTTTTACTCAAAAACACGAATGTGTACCTGTTGTGTCTCCATGTGAAACCAATTAGCGTTTGCCCACAGAAAAACAAAATGTTACATGCTACAATGCATTCACAACTCTAAAGTCCATAGATACTATGGAGAAAACACAAGCTAATATAGAAGCTGTAGTAAGAGCTGGGTTTGAGTTAGCCACCACAGACCGGGTATTTCTGATTTCATCCAAACCGATCTGGACAAACTGGTGTGGAGTTGGTGTGCAAAGCACCCAGAAAAACAGAGTCAACCTGGTTTTGGAGAAAAGCAAAGTCTTTTTCTTGGGCAAGTGGATTCAATGTCATGTTTACAAACACAAATATCATTTCTAACCTGGATTCTGCAGCTTTTTACTGAGAAAACATGAATGTGTACCTGTTGTGACTCATTTGAAACCATTAGCGTTTGCCAACAGAAAACCTAAAGCTAAATGCTACAATGCATTCACAATTCTAAAGTCCATAGATAGGGTGGAGAAAACACAAGCAAACACAGAAACTGTAGCCAGAGCTGGGATTGACTTACCCACCACAGAACCGGATATTTCTGGTTTCATCCAAACCTAGCTGAACAAGCTGGTGTGGAGTTGGTGTGCAAAGCACCCAGAAAAGCAGAGTCAACCTGGTTTTGGAGAAAAGCAAAGTCTTTTTCTTAGGCAAGTGGATTCAATGTCATGGTTACAAGCACAAATATCAGTTTTAAACTGTTTTCTGCAGCTTTTTACTCAGAAAACATGAATGTGTCCCTTTGTGTCACCATGTGAAACAAATTAGCGTTTGCCAAAAGAAAAACAAAATGTTACATGCTACAATGCATTCACAACTCTAAAGTCCATAGAGTATCGAGAAAAAACTAGCAAACACAGAAGCTGTAGCAACAGCTGGAATTGACTTAGACACCACAGAACCGGATATTTCTGGATTCAGCCAAACATTTCTGGACAAAGTGGTGTGGAATTGGTGTACAAAGCACCCAGAGCAGCAGAGTCAACCTGGTTTTGGAGAAAAGCAAAGTCTTTTTCTTGGGCAAATGGATTCAATGTCATGTTTACAAACACAAATATCATTTTCATCCTGGTTTCTGCAGCTTTTTACTCAGAAAACACGAATGTGTACCTGTTGTGACTCATTTGAAACCAATTAGCGTTTGCCAACAGAAAATCAAAATGTTACATGCTAAAATTCATTCACAAGTCTAAAGTCCATAGATACTATTGACAAAACACAAGCAAACACAGAAGCTGTAGCAAGAGCTGGGATTGACTGAGCCACCACAGAACCGGATATTTCTGGTTCCATCCAAACCTATCTGGACAAACTGGTGTGGAATTGGTGTGCAAAGCACCCAGAAAAGCAGAGTCAACCTGGTTTTGGAGAAAAGCAAAGTCTTTTTCTTGGGCAAGTGGATTCAATGTCATGTTTACAAACACAAATATCATTTTCAACCTGGTTTCTGCAGCTTTTTACTCAGAAAACACGAATGTGTACCTGTTGTGTCTCCATGTGAAACCAAGTAGCGTTTGCCCACAGAAAAACAAAATGTTACATGCAACAATGCATTCACAAATCTAAAGTCCATATATACTATGGAGAAAACACAAGCTAATATAGAAGCTGTAGCAAGAGCTGGGTTTGAGTTAGCCACCACAGAACCGGATATTTCTGATTTCATCCAAACCTATCTGGACAAACTGGTGTGGAGTTGGTGTGCAAAGCACCCAGAAAAGCAGAGTCAACCTGGTTTTGGAGAAATGCAGTCTTTTTCTTGGGCAAGTGGATTCAATGTCATGGTTACAAGCACAAATATCCTTTTTTAACTGGTTTCTGCAGCTTTTTACTCAGAAAACACGAATGTGTACCTTTGTGTCACCATGTGAAACAAATTAGCGTTTGCCAACAGAAAAACAAAATGTTACATGCTACAATGCATTCACCACTCTAACTCCATAGATACTATCGAGAAAACACAAGCAAACACAGAAGCTGTAGCAACAGCTGGAATTGACTTAGCCACCACAGAACCGGATATTTCTGGTTTCAGCCAAACATATCTGGACAAACTGGTGTGGAATTGGTGTGCAAAGCACCTAGAGCAGCAGATCAACCTGGTTTTGGAGAAAAGCTAAGTCATTTTCTTGGACAAGAGGATTCAAAGTCATGTTTACAAACAGAAATATCATTTTCAACCTGGTTTCTGCAATTTTTTACTCAGAAAACACGAATGAGTATCTGTTGTGCCTCCATGTGAAACCAATTAGCATTTGCCAACAGAAAATCAAAATGTTACATGATAAAATTCATTCACAACTATAAAGTCCATAGATACTATCGACAAAACACAAGCAAACAGAAGCTGTAGCAAGAGCTTGGATTGACTTAGCCACCACAGAACTGGATATTTCTGGTTTCATCCAAACCTATCTGGACAAACTGGTGTGGAATTGGTGTGCAAAGCACCCAGAAAAGCAGAGTCAACCTGGTTTTGGAGAAAAGCAAAGTATTTTTCTTGGGCACATGGATTCAATGTCATGTTTACAAACACAAATATCATTTGTAACCTGGTTTCTGCAGCTTTTTACTGAGAAAACATGAATGTGTACCTGTTGTGACTCATTTGAAACCATTAGCGTTTGCCAACAGAAAACCTAAATGCTACATGCTACAATGCATTCACAACTCTAAAGTCCATAGAAACTATCGACAAAACACAAAAAAAACTCTTAGGATGTAGCAAGAGCTGGGATTGACTGAGCCACCACAGAACCGGATATTTCTGGTTTCATCCAGCCCTATCTGGACAAACTGGTGTGGAATTGGTGTGCAAAGCACCCAGAAAAGTAGAGTCAACCTGGTTTTGGAGAAAAGCAAAGTCTTTTTCTTGGGCAAGTGGATTCAATGTCATGTTTACAAGCACAAGTATCAGTTTTAAAATGGTTTCTGCAGCTTTTTACTCAAAAACACGAATGTGTACCTGTTGTGTCTCCATGTGAAACCAATTAGCGTTTGCCCACAGAAAAACAAAATGTTACATGCTACAATGCATTCACAACTCTAAAGTCCATAGATACTATGGAGAAAACACAAGCTAATATAGAAGCTGTAGTAAGAGCTGGGTTTGAGTTAGCCACCACAGACCGGGTATTTCTGATTTCATCCAAACCGATCTGGACAAACTGGTGTGGAGTTGGTGTGCAAAGCACCCAGAAAAACAGAGTCAACCTGGTTTTGGAGAAAAGCAAAGTCTTTTTCTTGGGCAAGTGGATTCAATGTCATGTTTACAAACACAAATATCATTTCTAACCTGGATTCTGCAGCTTTTTACTGAGAAAACATGAATGTGTACCTGTTGTGACTCATTTGAAACCATTAGCGTTTGCCAACAGAAAACCTAAAGCTAAATGCTACAATGCATTCACAATTCTAAAGTCCATAGATAGGGTGGAGAAAACACAAGCAAACACAGAAACTGTAGCCAGAGCTGGGATTGACTTACCCACCACAGAACCGGATATTTCTGGTTTCATCCAAACCTAGCTGAACAAGCTGGTGTGGAGTTGGTGTGCAAAGCACCCAGAAAAGCAGAGTCAACCTGGTTTTGGAGAAAAGCAAAGTCTTTTTCTTAGGCAAGTGGATTCAATGTCATGGTTACAAGCACAAATATCAGTTTTAAACTGTTTTCTGCAGCTTTTTACTCAGAAAACATGAATGTGTCCCTTTGTGTCACCATGTGAAACAAATTAGCGTTTGCCAAAAGAAAAACAAAATGTTACATGCTACAATGCATTCACAACTCTAAAGTCCATAGAGTATCGAGAAAAAACTAGCAAACACAGAAGCTGTAGCAACAGCTGGAATTGACTTAGACACCACAGAACCGGATATTTCTGGATTCAGCCAAACATTTCTGGACAAAGTGGTGTGGAATTGGTGTACAAAGCACCCAGAGCAGCAGAGTCAACCTGGTTTTGGAGAAAAGCAAAGTCTTTTTCTTGGGCAAATGGATTCAATGTCATGTTTACAAACACAAATATCATTTTCATCCTGGTTTCTGCAGCTTTTTACTCAGAAAACACGAATGTGTACCTGTTGTGACTCATTTGAAACCAATTAGCGTTTGCCAACAGAAAATCAAAATGTTACATGCTAAAATTCATTCACAAGTCTAAAGTCCATAGATACTATTGACAAAACACAAGCAAACACAGAAGCTGTAGCAAGAGCTGGGATTGACTGAGCCACCACAGAACCGGATATTTCTGGTTCCATCCAAACCTATCTGGACAAACTGGTGTGGAATTGGTGTGCAAAGCACCCAGAAAAGCAGAGTCAACCTGGTTTTGGAGAAAAGCAAAGTCTTTTTCTTGGGCAAGTGGATTCAATGTCATGTTTACAAACACAAATATCATTTTCAACCTGGTTTCTGCAGCTTTTTACTCAGAAAACACGAATGTGTACCTGTTGTGTCTCCATGTGAAACCAAGTAGCGTTTGCCCACAGAAAAACAAAATGTTACATGCAACAATGCATTCACAAATCTAAAGTCCATATATACTATGGAGAAAACACAAGCTAATATAGAAGCTGTAGCAAGAGCTGGGTTTGAGTTAGCCACCACAGAACCGGATATTTCTGATTTCATCCAAACCTATCTGGACAAACTGGTGTGGAGTTGGTGTGCAAAGAACCCAGAAAAGCAGAGTCAACCTGGTTTTGGAGAAATGCAGTCTTTTTCTTGGGCAAGTGGATTCAATGTCATGGTTACAAGCACAAATATCCTTTTTTAACTGGTTTCTGCAGCTTTTTACTCAGAAAACACGAATGTGTACCTTTGTGTCACCATGTGAAACAAATTAGCGTTTGCCAACAGAAAAACAAAATGTTACATGCTACAATGCATTCACCACTCTAACTCCATAGATACTATCGAGAAAACACAAGCAAACACAGAAGCTGTAGCAACAGCTGGAATTGACTTAGCCACCACAGAACCGGATATTTCTGGTTTCAGCCAAACATATCTGGACAAACTGGTGTGGAATTGGTGTGCAAAGCACCTAGAGCAGCAGATCAACCTGGTTTTGGAGAAAAGCTAAGTCATTTTCTTGGACAAGAGGATTCAAAGTCATGTTTACAAACAGAAATATCATTTTCAACCTGGTTTCTGCAATTTTTTACTCAGAAAACACGAATGAGTATCTGTTGTGCCTCCATGTGAAACCAATTAGCATTTGCCAACAGAAAATCAAAATGTTACATGCTAAAATTCATTCACAACTATAAAGTCCATAGATACTATCGACAAAACACAAGCAAACAGAAGCTGTAGCAAGAGCTTGGATTGACTTAGCCACCACAGGACTGGATATTTCTGGTTTCATCCAAACCTATCTGGACAAACTGGTGTGGAATTGGTGTGCAAAGCACCCAGAAAAGCAGAGTCAACCTGGTTTTGGAGAAAAGCAAAGTATTTTTCTTGGGCACATGGATTCAATGTCATGTTTACAAACACAAATATCATTTGTAACCTGGTTTCTGCAGCTTTTTACTGAGAAAACATGAATGTGTACCTGTTGTGACTCATTTGAAACCATTAGCGTTTGCCAACAGAAAACCTAAATGCTACATGCTACAATGCATTCACAACTCTAAAGTCCATAGAAACTATCGACAAAACACAAAAAAAACTCTTAGGATGTAGCAAGAGCTGGGATTGACTGAGCCACCACAGAACCGGATATTTCTGGTTTCATCCAGCCCTATCTGGACAAACTGGTGTGGAATTGGTGTGCAAAGCACCCAGAAAAGTAGAGTCAACCTGGTTTTGGAGAAAAGCAAAGTCTTTTTCTTGGGCAAGTGGATTCAATGTCATGTTTACAAGCACAAGTATCAGTTTTAAAATGGTTTCTGCAGCTTTTTACTCAAAAACACGAATGTGTACCTGTTGTGTCTCCATGTGAAACCAATTAGCGTTTGCCCACAGAAAAACAAAATGTTACATGCTACAATGCATTCACAACTCTAAAGTCCATAGATACTATGGAGAAAACACAAGCTAATATAGAAGCTGTAGTAAGAGCTGGGTTTGAGTTAGCCACCACAGACCGGGTATTTCTGATTTCATCCAAACCGATCTGGACAAACTGGTGTGGAGTTGGTGTGCAAAGCACCCAGAAAAACAGAGTCAACCTGGTTTTGGAGAAAAGCAAAGTCTTTTTCTTGGGCAAGTGGATTCAATGTCATGTTTACAAACACAAATATCATTTCTAACCTGGTTTCTGCAGCTTTTTACTGAGAAAACATGAATGTGTACCTGTTGTGACTCATTTGAAACCATTAGCGTTTGCCAACAGAAAACCTAAAGCTAAATGCTACAATGCATTCACAATTCTAAAGTCCATAGATAGGGTGGAGAAAACACAAGCAAACACAGAAACTGTAGCCAGAGCTGGGATTGACTTACCCACCACAGAACCGGATATTTCTGGTTTCATCCAAACCTAGCTGAACAAGCTGGTGTGGAGTTGGTGTGCAAAGCACCCAGAAAAGCAGAGTCAACCTGGTTTTGGAGAAAAGCAAAGTCTTTTTCTTGGACAAGTGGATTCAATGTCATGTTTACAAACACAAATATCATTTGTAACCTGGTTTCTGCAGCTTTTTACTCAGAAAACACGAATATGTCACTGTTGTGTCTCCATGTGAAACCTATTAGCGTTGGCCAACAGAAAAACAAAATGTTACATGCTACAATGCATTCACATCTCTAAAGTCCATAGATACTATCGACAAAACACAAACAAACTCTTAGCATGTAGCAAGAGCTGGGATTGACTGAGCCACCACAGAACCGGATATTTATGGTTTCATCCAGCCCTATCTGGACAAACTGGTGTGGAGTTGGTGTGCAAAGCACCCAGAAAAACAGAGGCAACCTGGTTTTGGAGAAACGCAAAGTCTTTTTCTTGGGCAAGTGGATTCAGTGCCATGTTTACAAGCACAAGTATCAGTTTTAAACTGGTTTCTGCAGCTTTTTACTCAGAAAACACGAATGTGTACCTGTTGTGTCTCCATGTGAAACCAATTAGCGTTTGCCCACAGAAAAACAAAATGTTACATGCAACAATGCATTCACAACTCTAAAGTCCATAGATACTATGGAGAAAACACAATACTAATATAGAAGCTGTCGTAAGAGATGGGTTTGAGTTAGCCACCACAGAACTGGATATTTCTGATTTCATCCAAACCTATCTGGAAAAACTGGTGTGGGGTTGGTGTGCAAAGCACCCAGAAAAGCAGAGTCAACCTGGTTTTGGAGAAATGCAGTCTTTTTATTGGGCAAGTGGTTTCAATGTCATGGTTACAAGCACAAATATCATTTTTTAACTGGTTTCTGCAGCTTCTTACTCAGAAAACACGAATGTGTACCTTTGTGTCACCATGTGAAACAAATCAGCGTTTGCCAACAGAAAAACAAAATGTTACATGCTACAATGCATTCACATCTCTAAAGTCCATAGATACTATCGACAAAACACAAACAAACTCTTAGCATGTAGCAAGAGCTGGGATTGACTGAGCCACCACAGAACCGGATATTTTTGGTTTCTTCCAACACTATCTGGACAAACTGGTGTGGAATTGGTGTGCAAAGCACCCAGAAAAGCAGAGTCAACCTGGTTTTGGAGAAAAGCAAAGTCTTTTTCTTGGGCAAGTGAATTCAATGTCATGTTTTCAAACACAGATATCATTTTCAACCTGGTTTCTGCAGCTTTATACTCAGAACACGAATGTGTATTTGTTGTGCCTCCATGTGAAACCAATTAGCATTTGTCAACAAGAAGCGAAATGGTTCAGGCTACAATGCATACACAAATCCAAAGTTCATAGATACTAAACAGAAAACACAAACAAACACAGACGCTGTAGCAAGAGCTGGGATTGAGTTAGCCACCACAGAACCAGATATTTCTGGTTTCATTTAGCTCTCTCCGGACACACTGGTGAGGAATTGGTGTGCAAAGCACCCAGAAAAGCTGATCAACCTGGTTTTGGAGAAAAGCAATGTCTTTTTCTTGGGCACGTGGATTCAATGTCATGTTTACAAACAAATATCATTTGTAACCTGGTTTCTGCAGCTTTTCACTAAGGATATGACTGTTTACCTGTTGTGTACATGTGAAACCAATTAGCGTATCCATCAGAAAAACCTAATGTTACATGCTACAATGCAGTCACAACTCTAAAGTCCATAGATACTATCGATAAAACACAAAAAACTCAGAGGCTGTAGCAAGAGCTGGCATTGAGTTAGCCACCACAGAACTGGATATTTCTGATTTGATCCACACCTATCTGGACAAACTGGTGTGGAATTAGTCTGCAAAACACCCAGAAAAGCAGAGTCAACCTATCTTTGGAGAAAAGAAGAGTCTTTTACTTGGGCAAGTGGATTCAATGTCATGTTTACAAACACAAATATCATTTTTAACCTGGTTTATGCAGCTTTTCACTTACGATACATGAATGTGTACCTGTTGTGTCTCCTTGTGAATCCAATTAGCATTTTCCAACAAGAAGCAAAATGTTACATGCTACATTCATACACAACTCTAAAGTCCATAGATACTATCCAGAAAAAAAAAAAAAAAACAAACACAGACGATGTAGCAAGAGCTGGGATTGATTTAGCCACCTAAGAAGCGGATATTTCTGGTTTGATCCAGAACTATCCGGACAAATTGGTGTGGATAAATGTGCAAAGCACCCAGAAAAGCACAGTCAACCTGGTTTTGGAGAAAAGCAAAGTCTTTTCCTTTGGCAAGTGGAATCAATGTCATGTTTACAAACACAAATATCAGTTTAACCTGGTTTCTGCAGCTTTTTACTCAGAAAACACGAATGTGTACATGTTGTGTCTCCATGTAATAGCAATTACGGTTTACGACAGAAAACCAAAATGTTTCATGCTACAATGCATTCACAACTCTAAAGTCCATAGATACTAACGAGAAAACATAAACACTCAGAGCCTGTAGCAAGAGCTGGGATTGAATTAGCCACCACAGAACTGGACATTTCTCACTTCATCCAGGCCTATCTGGACAAACTGGTGTGGAATTGGTGTGCAAAGCACCCAGAAAAACAGAGTCTACCTGGTTTTGGAGAAAAGCAAAGTCTTTTTCTTAGGCAAGTGGATTCAATGTCATGGTTACAAGCACAAATATCAGTTTTAAACTGTTTTCTGCAGCTTTTTACTCAGAAAACATGAATGTGTCCCTTTGTGTCACCATGTGAAACAAATTAGCGTTTGCCAAAAGAAAAACAAAATGTTACATGCTACAATGCATTCACAACTCTAAAGTCCATAGAGTATCGAGAAAAAACTAGCAAACACAGAAGCTGTAGCAACAGCTGGAATTGACTTAGACACCACAGAACCGAATATTTCTGGATTCAGCCAAACATTTCTGGACAAAGTGGTGTGGAATTGGTGTACAAAGCACCCAGAGCAGCAGAGTCAACCTGGTTTTGGAGAAAAGCAAAGTCTTTTTCTTGGGCAAATGGATTCAATGTCATGTTTACAAACACAAATATCATTTTCATCCTGGTTTCTGCAGCTTTTTACTCAGAAAACACGAATGTGTACCTGTTGTGACTCATTTGAAACCAATTAGCGTTTGCCAACAGAAAATCAAAATGTTACATGCTAAAATTCATTCACAAGTCTAAAGTCCATAGATACTATTGACAAAACACAAGCAAACACAGAAGCTGTAGCAAGAGCTGGGATTGACTGAGCCACCACAGAACCGGATATTTCTGGTTCCATCCAAACCTATCTGGACAAACTGGTGTGGAATTGGTGTGCAAAGCACCCAGAAAAGCAGAGTCAACCTGGTTTTGGAGAAAAGCAAAGTCTTTTTCTTGGGCAAGTGGATTCAATGTCATGTTTACAAACACAAATATCATTTTCAACCTGGTTTCTGCAGCTTTTTACTCAGAAAACACGAATGTGTACCTGTTGTGTCTCCATGTGAAACCAAGTAGCGTTTGCCCACAGAAAAACAAAATGTTACATGCAACAATGCATTCACAAATCTAAAGTCCATATATACTATGGAGAAAACACAAGCTAATATAGAAGCTGTAGCAAGAGCTGGGTTTGAGTTAGCCACCACAGAACCGGATATTTCTGATTTCATCCAAACCTATCTGGACAAACTGGTGTGGAGTTGGTGTGCAAAGCACCCAGAAAAGCAGAGTCAACCTGGTTTTGGAGAAATGCAGTCTTTTTCTTGGGCAAGTGGATTCAATGTCATGGTTACAAGCACAAATATCCTTTTTTAACTGGTTTCTGCAGCTTTTTACTCAGAAAACACGAATGTGTACCTTTGTGTCACCATGTGAAACAAATTAGCGTTTGCCAACAGAAAAACAAAATGTTACATGCTACAATGCATTCACCGCTCTAACTCCATAGATACTATCGAGAAAACACAAGCAAACACAGAAGCTGTAGCAACAGCTGGAATTGACTTAGCCACCACAGAACCGGATATTTCTGGTTTCAGCCAAACATATCTGGACAAACTGGTGTGGAATTGGTGTGCAAAGCACCTAGAGCAGCAGATCAACCTGGTTTTGGAGAAAAGCTAAGTCATTTTCTTGGACAAGAGGATTCAAAGTCATGTTTACAAACAGAAATATCATTTTCAACCTGGTTTCTGCAATTTTTTACTCAGAAAACACGAATGAGTATCTGTTGTGCCTCCATGTGAAACCAATTAGCATTTGCCAACAGAAAATCAAAATGTTACATGCTAAAATTCATTCACAACTATAAAGTCCATAGATACTATCGACAAAACACAAGCAAACAGAAGCTGTAGCAAGAGCTTGGATTGACTTAGCCACCACAGAACTGGATATTTCTGGTTTCATCCAAACCTATCTGGACAAACTGGTGTGGAATTGGTGTGCAAAGCACCCAGAAAAGCAGAGTCAACCTGGTTTTGGAGAAAAGCAAAGTATTTTTCTTGGGCACATGGATTCAATGTCATGTTTACAAACACAAATATCATTTGTAACCTGGTTTCTGCAGCTTTTTATTGAGAAAACATGAATGTGTACCTGTTGTGACTCATTTGAAACCATTAGCGTTTGCCAACAGAAAACCTAAATGCTACATGCTACAATGCATTCACAACTCTAAAGTCCATAGAAACTATCGACAAAACACAAAAAAAACTCTTAGGATGTAGCAAGAGCTGGGATTGACTGAGCCACCACAGAACCGGATATTTCTGGTTTCATCCAGCCCTATCTGGACAAACTGGTGTGGAATTGGTGTGCAAAGCACCCAGAAAAGTAGAGTCAACCTGGTTTTGGAGAAAAGCAAAGTCTTTTTCTTGGGCAAGTGGATTCAATGTCATGTTTACAAACACAAATATCATTTCTAACCTGGTTTCTGCAGCTTTTTACTGAGAAAACATGAATGTGTACTTGTTGTGACTCATTTGAAACCATTAGCGTTTGCCAACAGAAAACCTAAAGCTAAATGCTACAATGCATTCACAATTCTAAAGTCCATAGATAGGGTGGAGAAAACACAAGCAAACACAGAAACTGTAGCCAGAGCTGGGATTGACTTACCCACCACAGAACCGGATATTTCTGGTTTCATCCAAACCTAGCTGAACAAGCTGGTGTGGAGTTGGTGTGCAAAGCACCCAGAAAAGCAGAGTCAACCTGGTTTTGGAGAAAAGCAAAGTCTTTTTCTTGGGCAAGTGAATTCAATGTCATGTTTTCAAACACAGATATCATTTTCAACCTGGTTTCTGCAGCTTTATACTCAGAAAACACGAATGTGTATTTGTTGTGCCTCCATGTGAAACCAATTAGCGTTTGCCAACAGAAAATCAAAATTTTACATGCTACAATGCATTCACATCTCCAAAGTCCGTAGAAACTATCTACAAAACACAAACAAACTCTTAGGATTTTGCAAGAGCTGGGATTGACTGAGCCAATACAGAACAGGATATTTCTGGTTTCATCCAAACCTATCTGGAAAAACTGGTGTGTAATTGGTGTGCAAAGCACCCAGAAAAGCAGAGTCAACCTGGTTTTGGAGAAAAGCAAAGTCTTTTTCTTGGGCAAGTGGATTCAATGTCATGTTTTCAAACACAAATATCATTTTCAACCTGGTTTCTGCAGCTTTTTACTCAGAAAACACGAATGTGTTCCTTTGTGTCACCATGTGAAACAAATTAGCGTTTGCCAACAGAAAAACAAAATGTTACATGCTACAATGCATTCACATCTCTAAAGTCCATAGATACTATCGACAAAACACAAACAAACTCTTAGCATGTAGCAAGAGCTGGGATTGACTGAGCCACCACAGAACCGATTATTTTAGGTTTCTTCCAACACTATCTGGACAAACTGGTGTGGAGGTGGTGTGCAAAGCACCCAGAAAAGCAGAGTCAACCTGGTTTTGGAGAAAAGCGAAGTCTTTTTCTTGGGCAAGTGGATTCAATGTCATGTTTACAAGCACAAATATCATTTTTTAACTGGTTTCTGCAGCTTTATACTCAGAAAACACGAATATGTCACTGTTGTGCCTCCATGTGAAACCAATTAGCGTTTGCCAACAGAAAATCAAAATGTTACATGCTAAAATTCATTCACAAGTCTAAAGTCCATAGATACTATTGACAAAACACAAGCAAACACAGAAGCTGTAGCAAGAGCTCGGATTGACTTAGCCACCACAGGACTGGATATTTCTGGTTTCATCCAAACCTATCTGGACAAACTGGTGTGGAATTGGTGGGCAAAGCACCCAGAAAAGCAGAGTCAACCTGGTTTTGGAGAAAAGCAAAGTCTTTTCCTTGGGCAAGTGGATTCAATGTCATGTTTACAAACACAAATATGATTTGTAACCTGGTTTCTGCAGATTTTTACTCAGAAAACATGAATGTGTACCTGCTGTGAATCATTTGAAACCATTAGCGTTTGCCAACAGAAAACCTAAAGCTAAATGCTACAATGCATTCACAATTCTAAAGTCCATAGATAGGGTGGAGAAAACACAAGCAAACACAGAAGCTGTAGCCAGAGCTGGGATTGACTTACCCACCACAGAACCGGATATTTCTGGATTCATCCAAACGTAGCTGAACAAGCTGGTGTGGAGTTGGTGTGCAAAGCACCCAGAAAAGCAGAGTCAACCTGGTTGTGGAGAAAAGCAAAGTCTTTTTCTTGGACAAGTGGATTAAATGTCATGTTTACAAACACAAATATCATTTGTAACCTGGTTTCTGCAGCTTTTTACTCAGAAAACACGAATATGTCACTAATGTGTCTCCATGTGAAACCTATTAGCGTTTGCCCACAGAAAAACAAAATGTTACATGCTACAATGCATTCACATCTCTAAAGTCCATAGATACTATCGACAAAACACAAACAAACTCTTAGGATGTAGCAAGAGCTGGGATTGACTTGGCCACCACAGAACCGGATATTTCTGGTTTCATCCAGCCCTATCTGGACAAACTGGTGTGGAGTTGGTGTGCAAAGCACCCAGAAAAGCAGAGTCAACCTGGTTTTGGAGAAAAGCAAAGTCTTTTTCTTGGGCAAATGGATTCAATGTCATGTTTACAAGCACAAGTATCAGTTTTAAAATGGTTTCTGCAGCTTTTTACTCAAAAACACGAATGTGTACCTGTTGTGTCTCCATGTGAAACCAATTAGCGTTTGCCCACAGAAAAACAAAATGTTACATGCTACAATGCATTCACAACTCTAAAGTCCATAGATACTATGGAGAAAACACAAGCTAATATAGAAGCTGTAGTAAGAGCTGGGTTTGAGTTAGCCACCACAGACCGGGTATTTCTGATTTCATCCAAACCGATCTGGACAAACTGATGTGGGGTTGGTGTGCAAAGCACCCAGAAAAGCAGAGTCAATCTGGTTTTGGAGAAAAGCAAAGTCTTTTTCTTAGGCAAGTGGATTCAATGTCATGGTTTCAAGCACAAATATCAGTTTTAAACTGTTTTCTGCAGCTTTTTACTCAGAAAACATGAATGTGTCCCTTTGTGTCACCATGTGAAACAAATTAGCGTTTGCCAACAGAAAAACAAAATGTTACATGCTACAATGCATTCACAACTCTAAAGTCCATAGAGTTTTGAGAAAAAACTAGCAAACACAGAAGCTGTAGCAACAGCTGGAATTGACTTAGACACCACAGAATTGGATATTTCTGGTTTCAGCCAAACATTTCTGGACAAACTGATGTGGAATTGGTGGACAAAGCACCCAGAGCAGCAGAGTCAAGCTGGTTTTGGAGAAAAGCAAAGTCTTTTTCTTGGGCAATTGGATTCAATGTCATGTTTACAAACACAAATATCATTTTCAACCTGTTTTCTGCAGCTTTTTACTCAGAAAACACGAATGTGTATCTGTTGTGCCTCCATGTGAAACCAATTAGCGTTTGCCAACAGAAAATCAAAATGTTACATGCTAAAATTCATTCACAAGTCTAAAGTCCATAGATACTATTGACAAAACACAAGCAAACACAGAAGCTGTAGCAAGAGCTCGGATTGACTTAGCCACCACAGAACCGGATATTTCTGGATTCATCCAAACCTAGCTGAACAAGCTGGTGTGGAGTTGGTGTGCAAAGCACCCAGAAAAGCAGAGTCAACCTGGTTTTGGAGAAAAGCAAAGTCTTTTTCTTGTACAAGTGGATTCAATGTCATGTTTACAAACATAAATATCATTTGTAACCTGGTTTCTGCAGCTTTTTACTCAGAAAACATGAATATGTCACTGTTGTGTCACCATGTGAAACCTATTAGCGTTTGCCAACAGAAAAACAAAATGTTACATGCTACAATGCATTCACATCTCTAAAGTCCATAGATACTATCGACAAAACACAATCAAACTCTTAGGATGTAGCAAGAGCTGGGTTTGAGTTAGCCACCACAGAACCGGATATTTCTGGTTTCAGCCAAACATATCTGGACAAACTGGTGTGGAATTGGTGTGCAAAGCACCTAGAGCAGCAGATCAACCTGGTTTTGGAGAAAAGCAAAGTCTTTTTCTTGGACAAGTGGATTCAATGTCATGTTTACAAACACAAATATCATTTTCGACCTGGTTTCTGCAGCTTTTTACTCAGAAAACACGAATGTGTATCTGTTGTGCCTCCATGTGAAAACAATTAGCATTGCCAACAGAAAATCAAAATGTTACATGCTAAAATTCATTCACAACTATAATGTCCATTGATACTATCGACAAAACACAAGCAAACACAGAAGCTGTAGCAAGAGCTTGGATTGACTTAGCCACCACAGCACTGGATATTTCTGGTTTCATCCAAACCTATCTGGACAAACTGGTGTGGAATTGGTGTGCAAAGCACCCAGAAAAGCAGAGTCAACCTGGTTTTGGAGAAACGCAAAGTCTTTTTCTTGGGCACATGGATTCAATGTCATGTTTACAAACACAAATATCATTTCTAACCTGGTTTCTGCAGCTTTTTACTGAGAAAACATGAATGTGTACCTGCTGTGACTCATTTGAAACCATTAGCGTTTGCCAACAGAAAACCTAAATGCTACATGCTACAATGAATTCACAACTCTAAAGTCCATTGATACTATTGACAAAACACAAAAAAACTCTTAGGATGTAGCAAGAGCTGGGATTGACTGAGCCACCACAGAACCGGATATTTCTGGTTTCATCCAGCCCTATCTGGACAAACTGGTGTGGAATTGGTGTGCAAAGCACCCAGAAAAGCAGAGTCAACCTGGTTTTGGAGAAAAGCAAAGTCTTTTCCTTGGGCAAGTGGATTCAATGTCATGTTTACAAACACAATTATCATTTGTAACCTGGTTTCTGCAGCTTTTTACTCAGAAAACATGAATGTGTACCTGCTGTGACTCATTTGAAACCATTAGCGTTTGCCAACAGAAAACCTAAAGCTAAATGCTACAATTCATTCACAACTCTAAAGTCCATAAATACTATCGACAAAACACAAACAAACTCTTAGGATGTAGCAAGAGCTGGGTTGGAGTTAGCCACCACAGAACCGGATATTTCTTGTTTCAGCCAAACATATCTGGACAAACTGGTGTGGAATTGGTGTGCAAAGCACCTAGAGCAGCAGATCAACCTGGTTTTGGAGAAAAGCTAAGTCATTTTCTTGGACAAGTGGATTCAATGTCATGTTTACAAACAGAAATATCATTTACAAACTGGTTTCTGCAGCTTTTTACTCAGAAAACACGAATGAGTATCTGTTGTGCCTCCATGTGAAACCAATTAGCATTTGCCAACATAAAATCAAAATGTTACATGCTAAAATTCATTCACAACTATAAAGTCCATAGATACTATCGACAAAACACAAGCAAACACAGAAGCTGTAGCAAGAGCTTGGATTGACTTAGCCACCACAGCACTGGATATTTCTGGTTTCATCCAAACCTATCTGGACAAACTGGTGTGGAATTGGTGTGCAAAGCACCCAGAAAAGCAGAGTCAACCTGGTTTTGGAGAAAAGCAAAGTCTTTTTCTTGGGCAATTGGATTCAATGTCATGTTTACAAACAGAAATATCATTTCTAACCTGGTTTCTGCAGCTTTTTACTGAGAAAACATGAATGTGTACCTGATGTGACTCATTTGAAACCATTAGCGTTTGCCAACAGAAAACCTAAATGCTACATGCTACAATGCATTCACAACTCTAAAGTCCATAGATACGATTGACAAAACACAAAAAAACTCTTAGGATGTAGCAAGAGCTGGGATTGACTGAGCCACCACAGAACCGGATATTTCTGGTTTCATCCAGCCCTATCTGGACAAACTGGTGTGGAATTTGTGTGCAAATCACCCAGAAAAGCAGAGTCAACCTGGTTTTGGAGAAAAGCAAAGTCTTTTCCTTGGGCAAGTGGATTCAATGTCATGTTTACAAACACAAATATCATTTGTAACCTGGTTTCTACAGATTTTTACTCAGAAAACATGAATGTGTACCTGCTGTGACTCATTTGAAACCATTAGCGTTTGCCAACAGAAAACCTTAAGCTAAATGCTACAATGCATTCACAACTCTAAAGTCCATAGATAGGGTGGAGAAAACACAAGCAAACACAGAAGCTGTAGCCAGAGCTGGGATTGACTTACCCACCACAGAACCGGATATTTCTGGATTCATCCAAACCTAGCTGAACAAGCGGGTGTGGAGTTGGTGTGCAAAGCACCCAGAAAAGCAGAGTCAACCTGGTTTTGGAGAAAAGCAAAGTCTTTTTCTTGGACAAGTGGATTCAATGTCATGTTTACAAACACAAATATCATTTGTAACCTTGTTTCTGCAGCTTTTTACTCAGAAAACACGAATATGTCACTGATGTGTCTCCATGTGTAACCTATTAGCGTTTGCCAACAGAAAAACAAAATGTTACATGCTACAATGCATTCACATCTCTAAAGTCCATAGATACTATCGACAAAACACAAACAAACTCTTAGGATGTAGCAAGAGCTGGGATTGACTGGGCCACCACAGAACCGGATATTTCTGGTTTCATCCAGCCCTATCTGGACAAACTGGTGTGGAGTTGGTGTGCAAAGCACCAGGAAAAGCAGAGTCAACCTGGTTTTGGAGAAAAGCAAAGTCTTTTTCTTGGGCAAGTGGATTCAATGTCATGTTTACAAGCACAAGTATCAGTTTTATACTGGTTTCTGCAGCTTTTTACTCAGAAAACATGAATGTGTACCTGTTGTGCCTCCATGTGAAACCAATTAGCGTTTGCCAACAGAAAATCAAAATGTTACATGCTAAAATTCATTCACAAGTCTAAAGTCCATAGATACTATTGTCAAAACACAAGCAAACACAGAAGCTGTAGCAACAGCTGGAATTGACTTAGACACCACAGAACCGGATATTTCTGGATTCAGCCAAACATTTCTGGACAAAGTGGTGTGGAATTGGTGTACAAAGCACCCAGAGCAGCAGAGTCAACCTGGTTTTGGAGAAAAGCAAAGTCTTTTTCTTGGGCAAATGGATTCAATGTCATGTTTACAAACACAAATATCATTTTCATCCTGGTTTCTGCAGCTTTTTACTCAGAAAACACGAATGTGTACCTGTTGTGACTCATTTGAAACCAATTAGCGTTTGCCAACAGAAAATCAAAATGTTACATGCTAAAATTCATTCACAAGTCTAAAGTCCATAGATACTATTGACAAAACACAAGCAAACACAGAAGCTATAGCAAGAGCTCGGATTGACTGAGCCACCACAGAACCGGATATTTCTGGTTCCATCCAAACCTATCTGGACAAACTGGTGTGGAATTGGTGTGCAAAGCACCCAGAAAAGCAGAGTCAACCTGGTTTTGGAGAAAAGCAAAGTCTTTTTCTTGGGCAAGTGGATTCAATGTCATGTTTATAAACACAAATATCATTTTCAACCTGGTTTCTGCAGCTTTTTACTCAGAAAACACGAATGTGTACCTGTTGTGTCTCCATGTGAAACCAAGTAGCGTTTGCCCACAGAAAAACAAAATGTTACATGCAACAATGCATTCACAAATCTAAAGTCCATATATACTATGGAGAAAACACAAGCTAATATAGAAGCTGTAGCAAGAGCTGGGTTTGAGTTAGCCACCACAGAACCGGATATTTCTGATTTCATCCAAACCTATCTGGACAAACTGGTGTGGAGTTGGTGTGCAAAGCACCCAGAAAAGCAGAGTCAACCTGGTTTTGGAGAAATGCAGTCTTTTTCTTGGGCAAGTGGATTCAATGTCATGGTTACAAGCACAAATATCCTTTTTTAACTGGTTTCTGCAGCTTTTTACTCAGAAAACACGAATGTGTACCTTTGTGTCACCATGTGAAACAAATTAGCGTTTGCCAACAGAAAAACAAAATGTTACATGCTACAATGCATTCACCACTCTAACTCCATAGATACTATCGAGAAAACACAAGCAAACACAGAAGCTGTAGCAACAGCTGGAATTGACTTAGCCACCACAGAACCGGATATTTCTGGTTTCAGCCAAACATATCTGGACAAACTGGTGTGGAATTGGTGTGCAAAGCACCTAGAGCAGCAGATCAACCTGGTTTTGGAGAAAAGCTAAGTCATTTTCTTGGACAAGAGGATTCAAAGTCATGTTTACAAACAGAAATATCATTTTCAACCTGGTTTCTGCAATTTTTTACTCAGAAAACACGAATGAGTATCTGTTGTGCCTCCATGTGAAACCAATTAGCATTTGCCAACAGAAAATCAAAATGTTACATGCTAAAATTCATTCACAACTATAAAGTCCATAGATACTATCGACAAAACACAAGCAAACAGAAGCTGTAGCAAGAGCTTGGATTGACTTAGCCACCACAGAACTGGATATTTCTGGTTTCATCCAAACCTATCTGGACAAACTGGTGTGGAATTGGTGTGCAAAGCACCCAGAAAAGCAGAGTCAACCTGGTTTTGGAGAAAAGCAAAGTATTTTTCTTGGGCACATGGATTCAATGTCATGTTTACAAACACAAATATCATTTGTAACCTGGTTTCTGCAGCTTTTTACTGAGAAAACATGAATGTGTACCTGTTGTGACTCATTTGAAACCATTAGCGTTTGCCAACAGAAAACCTAAATGCTACATGCTACAATGCATTCACAACTCTAAAGTCCATAGAAACTATCGACAAAACACAAAAAAAACTCTTAGGATGTAGCAAGAGCTGGGATTGACTGAGCCACCACAGAACCGGATATTTCTGGTTTCATCCAGCCCTATCTGGACAAACTGGTGTGGAATTGGTGTGCAAAGCACCCAGAAAAGTAGAGTCAACCTGGTTTTGGAGAAAAGCAAAGTCTTTTTCTTGGGCAAGTGGATTCAATGTCATGTTTACAAGCACAAGTATCAGTTTTAAAATGGTTTCTGCAGCTTTTTACTCAAAAACACGAATGTGTACCTGTTGTGTCTCCATGTGAAACCAATTAGCGTTTGCCCACAGAAAAACAAAATGTTACATGCTACAATGCATTCACAACTCTAAAGTCCATAGATACTATGGAGAAAACACAAGCTAATATAGAAGTTGTAGTAAGTGCTGGGTTTGAGTTAGCCACCACAGACCGGGTATTTCTGATTTCATCCAAACCGATCTGGACAAACTGGTGTGGAGTTGGTGTGCAAAGCACCCAGAAAAACAGAGTCAACCTGGTTTTGGAGAAAAGCAAAGTCTTTTTCTTGGGCAAGTGGATTCAATGTCATGTTTACAAACACAAATATCATTTCTAACCTGGTTTCTGCAGCTTTTT
Organism: Sylvilagus floridanus; assembly: GCA_949820135.1. NCBI lineage: Eukaryota > Metazoa > Chordata > Mammalia > Lagomorpha > Leporidae > Sylvilagus > Sylvilagus floridanus. The sequence continues at coordinate 28,731,337 of OX463228.1, forward strand.
ACTGAGAAAACATGAATGTGTACCTGTTGTGACTCATTTGAAACCATTAGCGTTTGCCAACAGAAAACCTAAAGCTAAATGCTACAATGCATTCACAATTCTAAAGTCCATAGATAGGGTGGAGAAAACACAAGCAAACACAGAAACTGTAGCCAGAGCTGGGATTGACTTACCCACCACAGAACCGGATATTTCTGGTTTCATCCAAACCTAGCTGAACAAGCTGGTGTGGAGTTGGTGTGCAAAGCACCCAGAAAAGCAGAGTCAACCTGGTTTTGGAGAAAAGCAAAGTCTTTTTCTTGGACAAGTGGATTCAATGTCATGTTTACAAACACAAATATCATTTGTAACCTGGTTTCTGCAGCTTTTTACTCAGAAAACACGAATATGTCACTGTTGTGTCTCCATGTGAAACCTATTAGCGTTGGCCAACAGAAAAACAAAATGTTACATGCTACAATGCATTCACATCTCTAAAGTCCATAGATACTATCGACAAAACACAAACAAACTCTTAGCATGTAGCAAGAGCTGGGATTGACTGAGCCACCACAGAACCGGATATTTATGGTTTCATCCAGCCCTATCTGGACAAACTGGTGTGGAGTTGGTGTGCAAAGCACCCAGAAAAACAGAGGCAACCTGGTTTTGGAGAAACGCAAAGTCTTTTTCTTGGGCAAGTGGATTCAGTGCCATGTTTACAAGCACAAGTATCAGTTTTAAACTGGTTTCTGCAGCTTTTTACTCAGAAAACACGAATGTGTACCTGATGTGTCTCCATGTGAAACCAATTAGCGTTTGCCCACAGAAAAACAAAATGTTACATGCAACAATGCATTCACAACTCTAAAGTCCATAGATACTATGGAGAAAACACAATACTAATATAGAAGCTGTCGTAAGAGATGGGTTTGAGTTAGCCACCACAGAACTGGATATTTCTGATTTCATCCAAACCTATCTGGAAAAACTGGTGTGGGGTTGGTGTGCAAAGCACCCAGAAAAGCAGAGTCAACCTGGTTTTGGAGAAATGCAGTCTTTTTATTGGGCAAGTGGTTTCAATGTCATGGTTACAAGCACAAATATCATTTTTTAACTGGTTTCTGCAGCTTCTTACTCAGAAAACACGAATGTGTACCTTTGTGTCACCATGTGAAACAAATCAGCGTTTGCCAACAGAAAAACAAAATGTTACATGCTACAATGCATTCACATCTCTAAAGTCCATAGATACTATCGACAAAACACAAACAAACTCTTAGCATGTAGCAAGAGCTGGGATTGACTGAGCCACCACAGAACCGGATATTTTTGGTTTCTTCCAACACTATCTGGACAAACTGGTGTGGAATTGGTGTGCAAAGCACCCAGAAAAGCAGAGTCAACCTGGTTTTGGAGAAAAGCAAAGTCTTTTTCTTGGGCAAGTGAATTCAATGTCATGTTTTCAAACACAGATATCATTTTCAACCTGGTTTCTGCAGCTTTATACTCAGAAAACACGAATGTGTATTTGTTGTGCCTCCATGTGAAACCAATTAGCATTTGTCAACAAGAAGCGAAATGGTTCAGGCTACAATGCATACACAAATCCAAAGTTCATAGATACTAAACAGAAAACACAAACAAACACAGACGCTGTAGCAAGAGCTGGGATTGAGTTAGCCACCACAGAACCAGATATTTCTGGTTTCATTTAGCTCTCTCCGGACACACTGGTGAGGAATTGGTGTGCAAAGCACCCAGAAAAGCTGATCAACCTGGTTTTGGAGAAAAGCAATGTCTTTTTCTTGGGCACGTGGATTCAATGTCATGTTTACAAACAAATATCATTTGTAACCTGGTTTCTGCAGCTTTTCACTAAGGATATGACTGTTTACCTGTTGTGTACATGTGAAACCAATTAGCGTATCCATCAGAAAAACCTAATGTTACATGCTACAATGCAGTCACAACTCTAAAGTCCATAGATACTATCGATAAAACACAAAAAACTCAGAGGCTGTAGCAAGAGCTGGCATTGAGTTAGCCACCACAGAACTGGATATTTCTGATTTTCCACACCTATCTGGACAAACTGGTGTGGAATTAGTCTGCAAAACACCCAGAAAAGCAGAGTCAACCTATCTTTGGAGAAAAGAAGAGTCTTTTACTTGGGCAAGTGGATTCAATGTCATGTTTACAAACACAAATATCATTTTTAACCTGGTTTATGCAGCTTTTCACTTACGATACATGAATGTGTACCTGTTGTGTCTCCTTGTGAATCCAATTAGCATTTTCCAACAAGAAGCAAAATGTTACATGCTACATTCATACACAACTCTAAAGTCCATAGATACTATCCAGAAAAAAAAAAAAAAACACAGACGATGTAGCAAGAGCTGGGATTGATTTAGCCACCTAAGAAGCGGATATTTCTGGTTTGATCCAGAACTATCCGGACAAATTGGTGTGGATAAATGTGCAAAGCACCCAGAAAAGCACAGTCAACCTGGTTTTGGAGAAAAGCAAAGTCTTTTCCTTTGGTAAGTGGAATCAATGTCATGTTTACAAACACAAATATCAGTTTAACCTGGTTTCTGCAGCTTTTTACTCAGAAAACACGAATGTGTACATGTTGTGTCTCCATGTAATAGCAATTACGGTTTACGACAGAAAACCAAAATGTTTCATGCTACAATGCATTCACAACTCTAAAGTCCATAGATACTAACGAGAAAACATAAACACTCAGAGCCTGTAGCAAGAGCTGGGATTGAATTAGCCACCACAGAACTGGACATTTCTCACTTCATCCAGGCCTATCTGGACAAACTGGTGTGGAATTGGTGTGCAAAGCACCCAGAAAAACAGAGTCTACCTGGTTTTGGAGAAAAGCAAAGTCTTTTTCTTAGGCAAGTGGATTCAATGTCATGGTTACAAGCACAAATATCAGTTTTAAACTGTTTTCTGCAGCTTTTTACTCAGAAAACATGAATGTGTCCCTTTGTGTCACCATGTGAAACAAATTAGCGTTTGCCAAAAGAAAAACAAAATGTTACATGCTACAATGCATTCACAACTCTAAAGTCCATAGAGTATCGAGAAAAAACTAGCAAACACAGAAGCTGTAGCAACAGCTGGAATTGACTTAGACACCACAGAACCGGATATTTCTGGATTCAGCCAAACATTTCTGGACAAAGTGGTGTGGAATTGGTGTACAAAGCACCCAGAGCAGCAGAGTCAACCTGGTTTTGGAGAAAAGCAAAGTCTTTTTCTTGGGCAAATGGATTCAATGTCATGTTTACAAACACAAATATCATTTTCATCCTGGTTTCTGCAGCTTTTTACTCAGAAAACACGAATGTGTACCTGTTGTGACTCATTTGAAACCAATTAGCGTTTGCCAACAGAAAATCAAAATGTTACATGCTAAAATTCATTCACAAGTCTAAAGTCCATAGATACTATTGACAAAACACAAGCAAACACAGAAGCTGTAGCAAGAGCTGGGATTGACTGAGCCACCACAGAACTGGATATTTCTGGTTCCATCCACACCTATCTGGACAAACTGGTGTGGAATTGGTGTGCAAAGCACCCAGAAAAGCAGAGTCAACCTGGTTTTGGAGAAAAGCAAAGTCTTTTTCTTGGGCAAGTGGATTCAATGTCATGTTTACAAACACAAATATCATTTTCAACCTGGTTTCTGCAGCTTTTTACTCAGAAAACACGAATGTGTACCTGTTGTGTCTCCATGTGAAACCAAGTAGCGTTTGCCCACAGAAAAACAAAATGTTACATGCAACAATGCATTCACAAATCTAAAGTCCATATATACTATGGAGAAAACACAAGCTAATATAGAAGCTGTAGCAAGAGCTGGGTTTGAGTTAGCCACCACAGAACCGGATATTTCTGATTTCATCCAAACCTATCTGGACAAACTGGTGTGGAGTTGGTGTGCAAAGCACCCAGAAAAGCAGAGTCAACCTGGTTTTGGAGAAATGCAGTCTTTTTCTTGGGCAAGTGGATTCAATGTCATGGTTACAAGCACAAATATCCTTTTTTAACTGGTTTCTGCAGCTTTTTACTCAGAAAACACGAATGTGTACCTTTGTGTCACCATGTGAAACAAATTAGCGTTTGCCAACAGAAAAACAAAATGTTACATGCTACAATGCATTCACCACTCTAACTCCATAGATACTATCGAGAAAACACAAGCAAACACAGAAGCTGTAGCAACAGCTGGAATTGACTTAGCCACCACAGAACCGGATATTTCTGGTTTCAGCCAAACATATCTGGACAAACTGGTGTGGAATTGGTGTGCAAAGCACCTAGAGCAGCAGATCAACCTGGTTTTGGAGAAAAGCTAAGTCATTTTCTTGGACAAGAGGATTCAAAGTCATGTTTACAAACAGAAATATCATTTTCAACCTGGTTTCTGCAATTTTTTACTCAGAAAACACGAATGAGTATCTGTTGTGCCTCCATGTGAAACCAATTAGCATTTGCCAACAGAAAATCAAAATGTTACATGCTAAAATTCATTCACAACTATAAAGTCCATAGATACTATCGACAAAACACAAGCAAACAGAAGCTGTAGCAAGAGCTTGGATTGACTTAGCCACCACAGAACTGGATATTTCTGGTTTCATCCAAACCTATCTGGACAAACTGGTGTGGAATTGGTGTGCAAAGCACCCAGAAAAGCAGAGTCAACCTGGTTTTGGAGAAAAGCAAAGTATTTTTCTTGGGCACATGGATTCAATGTCATGTTTACAAACACAAATATCATTTGTAACCTGGTTTCTGCAGCTTTTTACTGAGAAAACATGAATGTGTACCTGTTGTGACTCATTTGAAACCATTAGCGTTTGCCAACAGAAAACCTAAATGCTACATGCTACAATGCATTCACAACTCTAAAGTCCATAGAAACTATCGACAAAACACAAAAAAAACTCTTAGGATGTAGCAAGAGCTGGGATTGACTGAGCCACCACAGAACCGGATATTTCTGGTTTCATCCAGCCCTATCTGGACAAACTGGTGTGGAATTGGTGTGCAAAGCACCCAGAAAAGTAGAGTCAACCTGGTTTTGGAGAAAAGCAAAGTCTTTTTCTTGGGCAAGTGGATTCAATGTCATGTTTACAAGCACAAGTATCAGTTTTAAAATGGTTTCTGCAGCTTTTTACTCAAAAACACGAATGTGTACCTGTTGTGTCTCCATGTGAAACCAATTAGCGTTTGCCCACAGAAAAACAAAATGTTACATGCTACAATGCATTCACAACTCTAAAGTCCATAGATACTATGGAGAAAACACAAGCTAATATAGAAGCTGTAGTAAGTGCTGGGTTTGAGTTAGCCACCACAGACCGGGTATTTCTGATTTCATCCAAACCGATCTGGACAAACTGGTGTGGAGTTGGTGTGCAAAGCACCCAGAAAAACAGAGTCAACCTGGTTTTGGAGAAAAGCAAAGTCTTTTTCTTGGGCAAGTGGATTCAATGTCATGTTTACAAACACAAATATCATTTCTAACCTGGTTTCTGCAGCTTTTTACTGAGAAAACATGAATGTGTACCTGTTGTGACTCATTTGAAACCATTAGCGTTTGCCAACAGAAAACCTAAAGCTAAATGCTACAATGCATTCACAATTCTAAAGTCCATAGATAGGGTGGAGAAAACACAAGCAAACACAGAAACTGTAGCCAGAGCTGGGATTGACTTACCCACCACAGAACCGGATATTTCTGGTTTCATCCAAACCTAGCTGAACAAGCTGGTGTGGAGTTGGTGTGCAAAGCACCCAGAAAAGCAGAGTCAACCTGGTTTTGGAGAAAAGCAAAGTCTTTTTCTTGGACAAGTGGATTCAATGTCATGTTTACAAACACAAATATCATTTGTAACCTGGTTTCTGCAGCTTTTTACTCAGAAAACACGAATATGTCACTGTTGTGTCTCCATGTGAAACCTATTAGCGTTGGCCAACAGAAAAACAAAATGTTACATGCTACAATGCATTCACATCTCTAAAGTCCATAGATACTATCGACAAAACACAAACAAACTCTTAGCATGTAGCAAGAGCTGGGATTGACTGAGCCACCACAGAACCGGATATTTATGGTTTCATCCAGCCCTATCTGGACAAACTGGTGTGGAGTTGGTGTGCAAAGCACCCAGAAAAACAGAGGCAACCTGGTTTTGGAGAAACGCAAAGTCTTTTTCTTGGGCAAGTGGATTCAGTGCCATGTTTACAAGCACAAGTATCAGTTTTAAACTGGTTTCTGCAGCTTTTTACTCAGAAAACACGAATGTGTACCTGTTGTGTCTCCATGTGAAACCAATTAGCGTTTGCCCACAGAAAAACAAAATGTTACATGCAACAATGCATTCACAACTCTAAAGTCCATAGATACTATGGAGAAAACACAATACTAATATAGAAGCTGTCGTAAGAGATGGGTTTGAGTTAGCCACCACAGAACTGGATATTTCTGATTTCATCCAAACCTATCTGGAAAAACTGGTGTGGGGTTGGTGTGCAAAGCACCCAGAAAAGCAGAGTCAACCTGGTTTTGGAGAAATGCAGTCTTTTTATTGGGCAAGTGGTTTCAATGTCATGGTTACAAGCACAAATATCATTTTTTAACTGGTTTCTGCAGCTTCTTACTCAGAAAACACGAATGTGTACCTTTGTGTCACCATGTGAAACAAATCAGCGTTTGCCAACAGAAAAACAAAATGTTACATGCTACAATGCATTCACATCTCTAAAGTCCATAGATACTATCGACAAAACACAAACAAACTCTTAGCATGTAGCAAGAGCTGGGATTGACTGAGCCACCACAGAACCGGATATTTTTGGTTTCTTCCAACACTATCTGGACAAACTGGTGTGGAATTGGTGTGCAAAGCACCCAGAAAAGCAGAGTCAACCTGGTTTTGGAGAAAAGCAAAGTCTTTTTCTTGGGCAAGTGAATTCAATGTCATGTTTTCAAACACAGATATCATTTTCAACCTGGTTTCTGCAGCTTTATACTCAGAAAACACGAATGTGTATTTGTTGTGCCTCCATGTGTAACCAATTAGCATTTGTCAACAAGAAGCGAAATGGTTCAGGCTACAATGCATACACAAATCCAAAGTTCATAGATACTAAACAGAAAACACAAACAAACACAGACGCTGTAGCAAGAGCTGGGATTGAGTTAGCCACCACAGAACCAGATATTTCTGGTTTCATTTAGCTCTCTCCGGACACACTGGTGAGGAATTGGTGTGCAAAGCACCCAGAAAAGCTGATCAACCTGGTTTTGGAGAAAAGCAATGTCTTTTTCTTGGGCACGTGGATTCAATGTCATGTTTACAAACAAATATCATTTGTAACCTGGTTTCTGCAGCTTTTCACTAAGGATATGACTGTTTACCTGTTGTGTACATGTGAAACCAATTAGCGTATCCATCAGAAAAACCTAATGTTACATGCTACAATGCAGTCACAACTCTAAAGTCCATAGATACTATCGATAAAACACAAAAAACTCAGAGGCTGTAGCAAGAGCTGGCATTGAGTTAGCCACCACAGAACTGGATATTTCTGATTTTCCACACCTATCTGGACAAACTGGTGTGGAATTAGTCTGCAAAACACCCAGAAAAGCAGAGTCAACCTATCTTTGGAGAAAAGAAGAGTCTTTTACTTGGGCAAGTGGATTCAATGTCATGTTTACAAACACAAATATCATTTTTAACCTGGTTTATGCAGCTTTTCACTTACGATACATGAATGTGTACCTGTTGTGTCTCCTTGTGAATCCAATTAGCATTTTCCAACAAGAAGCAAAATGTTACATGCTACATTCATACACAACTCTAAAGTCCATAGATACTATCCAGAAAAAAAAAAAAAACACAGACGATGTAGCAAGAGCTGGGATTGATTTAGCCACCTAAGAAGCGGATATTTCTGGTTTGATCCAGAACTATCCGGACAAATTGGTGTGGATAAATGTGCAAAGCACCCAGAAAAGCACAGTCAACCTGGTTTTGGAGAAAAGCAAAGTCTTTTCCTTTGGTAAGTGGAATCAATGTCATGTTTACAAACACAAATATCAGTTTAACCTGGTTTCTGCAGCTTTTTACTCAGAAAACACGAATGTGTACATGTTGTGTCTCCATGTAATAGCAATTACGGTTTACGACAGAAAACCAAAATGTTTCATGCTACAATGCATTCACAACTCTAAAGTCCATAGATACTAACGAGAAAACATAAACACTCAGAGCCTGTAGCAAGAGCTGGGATTGAATTAGCCACCACAGAACTGGACATTTCTCACTTCATCCAGGCCTATCTGGACAAACTGGTGTGGAATTGGTGTGCAAAGCACCCAGAAAAACAGAGTCTACCTGGTTTTGGAGAAAAGCAAAGTCTTTTTCTTAGGCAAGTGGATTCAATGTCATGGTTACAAGCACAAATATCAGTTTTAAACTGTTTTCTGCAGCTTTTTACTCAGAAAACATGAATGTGTCCCTTTGTGTCACCATGTGAAACAAATTAGCGTTTGCCAAAAGAAAAACAAAATGTTACATGCTACAATGCATTCACAACTCTAAAGTCCATAGAGTATCGAGAAAAAACTAGCAAACACAGAAGCTGTAGCAACAGCTGGAATTGACTTAGACACCACAGAACCGGATATTTCTGGATTCAGCCAAACATTTCTGGACAAAGTGGTGTGGAATTGGTGTACAAAGCACCCAGAGCAGCAGAGTCAACCTGGTTTTGGAGAAAAGCAAAGTCTTTTTCTTGGGCAAATGGATTCAATGTCATGTTTACAAACACAAATATCATTTTCATCCTGGTTTCTGCAGCTTTTTACTCAGAAAACACGAATGTGTACCTGTTGTGACTCATTTGAAACCAATTAGCGTTTGCCAACAGAAAATCAAAATGTTACATGCTAAAATTCATTCACAAGTCTAAAGTCCATAGATACTATTGACAAAACACAAGCAAACACAGAAGCTGTAGCAAGAGCTGGGATTGACTGAGCCACCACAGAACCGGATATTTCTGGTTCCATCCAAACCTATCTGGACAAACTGGTGTGGAATTGGTGTGCAAAGCACCCAGAAAAGCAGAGTCAACCTGGTTTTGGAGAAAAGCAAAGTCTTTTTCTTGGGCAAGTGGATTCAATGTCATGTTTACAAACACAAATATCATTTTCAACCTGGTTTCTGCAGCTTTTTACTCAGAAAACACGAATGTGTACCTGTTGTGTCTCCATGTGAAACCAAGTAGCGTTTGCCCACAGAAAAACAAAATGTTACATGCAACAATGCATTCACAAATCTAAAGTCCATATATACTATGGAGAAAACACAAGCTAATATAGAAGCTGTAGCAAGAGCTGGGTTTGAGTTAGCCACCACAGAACCGGATATTTCTGATTTCATCCAAACCTATCTGGACAAACTGGTGTGGAGTTGGTGTGCAAAGAACCCAGAAAAGCAGAGTCAACCTGGTTTTGGAGAAATGCAGTCTTTTTCTTGGGCAAGTGGATTCAATGTCATGGTTACAAGCACAAATATCCTTTTTTAACTGGTTTCTGCAGCTTTTTACTCAGAAAACACGAATGTGTACCTTTGTGTCACCATGTGAAACAAATTAGCGTTTGCCAACAGAAAAACAAAATGTTACATGCTACAATGCATTCACCACTCTAACTCCATAGATACTATCGAGAAAACACAAGCAAACACAGAAGCTGTAGCAACAGCTGGAATTGACTTAGCCACCACAGAACCGGATATTTCTGGTTTCAGCCAAACATATCTGGACAAACTGGTGTGGAATTGGTGTGCAAAGCACCTAGAGCAGCAGATCAACCTGGTTTTGGAGAAAAGCTAAGTCATTTTCTTGGACAAGAGGATTCAAAGTCATGTTTACAAACAGAAATATCATTTTCAACCTGGTTTCTGCAATTTTTTACTCAGAAAACACGAATGAGTATCTGTTGTGCCTCCATGTGAAACCAATTAGCATTTGCCAACAGAAAATCAAAATGTTACATGCTAAAATTCATTCACAACTATAAAGTCCATAGATACTATCGACAAAACACAAGCAAACAGAAGCTGTAGCAAGAGCTTGGATTGACTTAGCCACCACAGAACTGGATATTTCTGGTTTCATCCAAACCTATCTGGACAAACTGGTGTGGAATTGGTGTGCAAAGCACCCAGAAAAGCAGAGTCAACCTGGTTTTGGAGAAAAGCAAAGTATTTTTCTTGGGCACATGGATTCAATGTCATGTTTACAAACACAAATATCATTTGTAACCTGGTTTCTGCAGCTTTTTACTGAGAAAACATGAATGTGTACCTGTTGTGACTCATTTGAAACCATTAGCGTTTGCCAACAGAAAACCTAAATGCTACATGCTACAATGCATTCACAACTCTAAAGTCCATAGAAACTATCGACAAAACACAAAAAAAACTCTTAGGATGTAGCAAGAGCTGGGATTGACTGAGCCACCACAGAACCGGATATTTCTGGTTTCATCCAGCCCTATCTGGACAAACTGGTGTGGAATTGGTGTGCAAAGCACCCAGAAAAGTAGAGTCAACCTGGTTTTGGAGAAAAGCAAAGTCTTTTTCTTGGGCAAGTGGATTCAATGTCATGTTTACAAGCACAAGTATCAGTTTTAAAATGGTTTCTGCAGCTTTTTACTCAAAAACACGAATGTGTACCTGTTGTGTCTCCATGTGAAACCAATTAGCGTTTGCCCACAGAAAAACAAAATGTTACATGCTACAATGCATTCACAACTCTAAAGTCCATAGATACTATGGAGAAAACACAAGCTAATATAGAAGCTGTAGTAAGAGCTGGGTTTGAGTTAGCCACCACAGACCGGGTATTTCTGATTTCATCCAAACCGATCTGGACAAACTGGTGTGGAGTTGGTGTGCAAAGCACCCAGAAAAACAGAGTCAACCTGGTTTTGGAGAAAAGCAAAGTCTTTTTCTTGGGCAAGTGGATTCAATGTCATGTTTAAAAACACAAATATCATTTCTAACCTGGTTTCTGCAGCTTTTTACTGAGAAAACATGAATGTGTACCTGTTGTGACTCATTTGAAACCATTAGCGTTTGCCAACAGAAAACCTAAAGCTAAATGCTACAATGCATTCACAATTCTAAAGTCCATAGATAGGGTGGAGAAAACACAAGCAAACACAGAAACTGTAGCCAGAGCTGGGATTGACTTACCCACCACAGAACCGGATATTTCTGGTTTCATCCAAACCTAGCTGAACAAGCTGGTGTGGAGTTGGTGTGCAAAGCACCCAGAAAAGCAGAGTCAACCTGGTTTTGGAGAAAAGCAAAGTCTTTTTCTTGGACAAGTGGATTCAATGTCATGTTTACAAACACAAATATCATTTGTAACCTGGTTTCTGCAGCTTTTTACTCAGAAAACACGAATATGTCACTGTTGTGTCTCCATGTGAAACCTATTAGCGTTGGCCAACAGAAAAACAAAATGTTACATGCTACAATGCATTCACATCTCTAAAGTCCATAGATACTATCGACAAAACACAAACAAACTCTTAGGATGTAGCAAGAGCTGGGATTGACTGAGCCACCACAGAACCGGATATTTATGGTTTCATCCAGCCCTATCTGGACAAACTGGTGTGGAGTTGGTGTGCAAAGCACCCAGAAAAACAGAGGCAACCTGGTTTTGGAGAAACGCAAAGTCTTTTTCTTGGGCAAGTGGATTCAGTGCCATGTTTACAAGCACAAGTATCAGTTTTAAACTGGTTTCTGCAGCTTTTTACTCAGAAAACACGAATGTGTACCTGTTGTGTCTCCATGTGAAACCAATTAGCGTTTGCCCACAGAAAAACAAAATGTTACATGCAACAATGCATTCACAACTCTAAAGTCCATAGATACTATGGAGAAAACACAATACTAATATAGAAGCTGTCGTAAGAGATGGGTTTGAGTTAGCCACCACAGAACTGGATATTTCTGATTTCATCCAAACCTATCTGGAAAAACTGGTGTGGGGTTGGTGTGCAAAGCACCCATAAAAGCAGAGTCAATCTGGTTTTGGAGAAATGCAGTCTTTTTATTGGGCAAGTGGTTTCAATGTCATGGTTACAAGCACAAATATCATTTTTTAACTGGTTTCTGCAGCTTCTTACTCAGAAAACACGAATGTGTACCTTTGTGTCACCATGTGAAACAAATCAGCGTTTGCCCACAGAAAAACAAAATGTTACATGCTACAATGCATTCACATCTCTAAAGTCCATAGATACTATCGACAAAACACAAAAAAACTCTTAGCATGTAGCAAGAGCTGGGATTGACTGAGCCACCACAGAACCGGATATTTTTGGTTTCTTCCAACACTATCTGGACAAACTGGTGTGGAATTGGTGTGCAAAGCACCCAGAAAAGCAGAGTCAACCTGGTTTTGGAGAAAAGCAAAGTCTTTTTCTTGGGCAAGTGAATTCAATGTCATGTTTTCAAACACAGATATCATTTTCAACCTGGTTTCTGCAGCTTTATACTCAGAAAACACGAATGTGTATTTGTTGTGCCTCCATGTGAAACCAATTAGCGTTTGCCAACAGAAAATCAAAATTTTACATGCTACAATGCATTCACATCTCCAAAGTCCATAGAAACTATCTACAAAACACAAACAAACTCTTAGGATTTTGCAAGAGCTGGGATTGACTGAGCCAATACAGAACAGGATATTTCTGGTTTCATCCAAACCTATCTGGAAAAACTGGTGTGTAATTGGTGTGCAAAGCACCCAGAAAAGCAGAGTCAACCTGGTTTTGGAGAAAAGCAAAGTCTTTTTCTTGGGCAAGTGGATTCAATGTCATGTTTTCAAACACAAATATCATTTTCAACCTGGTTTCTGCAGCTTTTTACTCAGAAAACACGAATGTGTACCTTTGTGTCACCATGTGAAACAAATTAGCGTTTGCCAACAGAAAAACAAAATGTTACATGCTACAATGCATTCACATCTCTAAAGTCCATAGATACTATCGACAAAACACAAACAAACTCTTAGGATTTTGCAAGAGCTGGGATTGACTGAGCCAATACAGAACAGGATATTTCTGGTTTCATCCAAACCTATCTGGAAAAACTGGTGTGTAATTGGTGTGCAAAGCACCCAGAAAAGCAGAGTCAACCTGGTTTTGGAGAAAAGCAAAGTCTTTTTCTTGGGCAAGTGGATTCAATGTCATGTTTTCAAACACAAATATCATTTTCAACCTGGTTTCTGCAGCTTTTTACTCAGAAAACACGAATGTGTACCTTTGTGTCACCATGTGAAACAAATTAGCGTTTGCCAACAGAAAAACAAAATGTTACATGCTACAATGCATTCACATCTCTAAAGTCCATAGATACTATCGACAAAACACAAACAAACTCTTAGCATGTAGCAAGAGCTGGGATTGACTGAGCCACCACAGAACCGATTATTTTTGGTTTCTTCCAACACTATCTGGACAAACTGGTGTGGAGGTGGTGTGCAAAGCACCCAGAAAAGCAGAGTCAACCTGGTTTTGGAGAAAAGCGAAGTCTTTTTCTTGGGCAAGTGGATTCAATGTCATGTTTACAAGCACAAATATCATTTTTTAACTGGTTTCTGCAGCTTTATACTCAGAAAACACGAATATGTCACTGTTGTGCCTCCATGTGAAACCAATTAGCGTTTGCCAACAGAAAATCAAAATGTTACATGCTAAAATTCATTCACAAGTTTAAAGTCCATAGATACTATTGACAAAACACAAGCAAACACAGAAGCTGTAGCAAGAGCTCGGATTGACTTAGCCACCACAGGACTGGATATTTCTGGTTTCATCCAAACCTATCTGGACAAACTGGTGTGGAATTGGTGGGCAAAGCACCCAGAAAAGCAGAGTCAACCTGGTTTTGGAGAAAAGCAAAGTCTTTTCCTTGGGCAAGTGGATTCAATGTCATGTTTACAAACACAAATATCATTTGTAACCTGGTTTCTGCAGATTTTTACTCAGAAAACATGAATGTGTACCTGCTGTGACTCATTTGAAACCATTAGTGTTTGCCAACAGAAAACCTAAAGCTAAATGCTACAATGCATTCACAATTCTAAAGTCCATAGATAGGGTGGAGAAAACACAAGCAAACACAGAAGCTGTAGCCAGAGCTGGGATTGACTTACCCACCACAGAACCGGATATTTCTGGATTCATCCAAACGTAGCTGAACAAGCTGGTGTGGAGTTGGTGTGCAAAGCACCCAGAAAAGCAGAGTCAACCTGGTTGTGGAGAAAAGCAAAGTCTTTTTCTTGGACAAGTGGATTAAATGTCATGTTTACAAACACAAATATCATTTGTAACCTGGTTTCTGCAGCTTTTTACTCAGAAAACACGAATATGTCACTGATGTGTCTCCATGTGAAACCTATTAGCGTTTGCCCACAGAAAAACAAAATGTTACATGCTACAATGCATTCACATCTCTAAAGTCCATAGATACTATCGACAAAACACAAACAAACTCTTAGGATGTAGCAAGAGCTGGGATTGACTTGGCCACCACAGAACCGGATATTTATGGTTTCATCCAGCCCTATCTGGACAAACTGGTGTGGAGTTGGTGTGCAAAGCACCCAGAAAAACAGAGGCAACCTGGTTTTGGAGAAACGCAAAGTCTTTTTCTTGGGCAAGTGGATTCAGTGCCATGTTTACAAGCACAAGTATCAGTTTTAAACTGGTTTCTGCAGCTTTTTACTCAGAAAACACGAATGTGTACCTGTTGTGTCTCCATGTGAAACCAATTAGCGTTTGCCCACAGAAAAACAAAATGTTACATGCAACAATGCATTCACAACTCTAAAGTCCATAGATACTATGGAGAAAACACAATACTAATATAGAAGCTGTCGTAAGAGATGGGTTTGAGTTAGCCACCACAGAACTGGATATTTCTGATTTCATCCAAACCTATCTGGAAAAACTGGTGTGGGGTTGGTGTGCAAAGCACCCATAAAAGCAGAGTCAATCTGGTTTTGGAGAAATGCAGTCTTTTTATTGGGCAAGTGGTTTCAATGTCATGGTTACAAGCACAAATATCATTTTTTAACTGGTTTCTGCAGCTTCTTACTCAGAAAACACGAATGTGTACCTTTGTGTCACCATGTGAAACAAATCAGCGTTTGCCCACAGAAAAACAAAATGTTACATGCTACAATGCATTCACATCTCTAAAGTCCATAGATACTATCGACAAAACACAAAAAAACTCTTAGCATGTAGCAAGAGCTGGGATTGACTGAGCCACCACAGAACCGGATATTTTTGGTTTCTTCCAACACTATCTGGACAAACTGGTGTGGAATTGGTGTGCAAAGCACCCAGAAAAGCAGAGTCAACCTGGTTTTGGAGAAAAGCAAAGTCTTTTTCTTGGGCAAGTGAATTCAATGTCATGTTTTCAAACACAGATATCATTTTCAACCTGGTTTCTGCAGCTTTATACTCAGAAAACACGAATGTGTATTTGTTGTGCCTCCATGTGAAACCAATTAGCGTTTGCCAACAGAAAATCAAAATTTTACATGCTACAATGCATTCACATCTCCAAAGTCCATAGAAACTATCTACAAAACACAAACAAACTCTTAGGATTTTGCAAGAGCTGGGATTGACTGAGCCAATACAGAACAGGATATTTCTGGTTTCATCCAAACCTATCTGGAAAAACTGGTGTGTAATTGGTGTGCAAAGCACCCAGAAAAGCAGAGTCAACCTGGTTTTGGAGAAAAGCAAAGTCTTTTTCTTGGGCAAGTGGATTCAATGTCATGTTTTCAAACACAAATATCATTTTCAACCTGGTTTCTGCAGCTTTTTACTCAGAAAACACGAATGTGTACCTTTGTGTCACCATGTGAAACAAATTAGCGTTTGCCAACAGAAAAACAAAATGTTACATGCTACAATGCATTCACATCTCTAAAGTCCATAGATACTATCGACAAAACACAAACAAACTCTTAGGATTTTGCAAGAGCTGGGATTGACTGAGCCAATACAGAACAGGATATTTCTGGTTTCATCCAAACCTATCTGGAAAAACTGGTGTGTAATTGGTGTGCAAAGCACCCAGAAAAGCAGAGTCAACCTGGTTTTGGAGAAAAGCAAAGTCTTTTTCTTGGGCAAGTGGATTCAATGTCATGTTTTCAAACACAAATATCATTTTCAACCTGGTTTCTGCAGCTTTTTACTCAGAAAACACGAATGTGTACCTTTGTGTCACCATGTGAAACAAATTAGCGTTTGCCAACAGAAAAACAAAATGTTACATGCTACAATGCATTCACATCTCTAAAGTCCATAGATACTATCGACAAAACACAAACAAACTCTTAGCATGTAGCAAGAGCTGGGATTGACTGAGCCACCACAGAACCGATTATTTTTGGTTTCTTCCAACACTATCTGGACAAACTGGTGTGGAGGTGGTGTGCAAAGCACCCAGAAAAGCAGAGTCAACCTGGTTTTGGAGAAAAGCGAAGTCTTTTTCTTGGGCAAGTGGATTCAATGTCATGTTTACAAGCACAAATATCATTTTTTAACTGGTTTCTGCAGCTTTATACTCAGAAAACACGAATATGTCACTGTTGTGCCTCCATGTGAAACCAATTAGCGTTTGCCAACAGAAAATCAAAATGTTACATGCTAAAATTCATTCACAAGTTTAAAGTCCATAGATACTATTGACAAAACACAAGCAAACACAGAAGCTGTAGCAAGAGCTCGGATTGACTTAGCCACCACAGGACTGGATATTTCTGGTTTCATCCAAACCTATCTGGACAAACTGGTGTGGAATTGGTGGGCAAAGCACCCAGAAAAGCAGAGTCAACCTGGTTTTGGAGAAAAGCAAAGTCTTTTCCTTGGGCAAGTGGATTCAATGTCATGTTTACAAACACAAATATCATTTGTAACCTGGTTTCTGCAGATTTTTACTCAGAAAACATGAATGTGTACCTGCTGTGACTCATTTGAAACCATTAGTGTTTGCCAACAGAAAACCTAAAGCTAAATGCTACAATGCATTCACAATTCTAAAGTCCATAGATAGGGTGGAGAAAACACAAGCAAACACAGAAGCTGTAGCCAGAGCTGGGATTGACTTACCCACCACAGAACCGGATATTTCTGGATTCATCCAAACGTAGCTGAACAAGCTGGTGTGGAGTTGGTGTGCAAAGCACCCAGAAAAGCAGAGTCAACCTGGTTGTGGAGAAAAGCAAAGTCTTTTTCTTGGACAAGTGGATTAAATGTCATGTTTACAAACACAAATATCATTTGTAACCTGGTTTCTGCAGCTTTTTACTCAGAAAACACGAATAGGTCACTGATGTGTCTCCATGTGAAACCTATTAGCGTTTGCCCACAGAAAAACAAAATGTTACATGCTACAATGCATTCACATCTCTAAAGTCCATAGATACTATCGACAAAACACAAACAAACTCTTAGGATGTAGCAAGAGCTGGGATTGACTTCGCCACCACAGAACCGGATATTTATGGTTTCATCCAGCCCTATCTGGACAAACTGGTGTGGAGTTGGTGTGCAAAGCACCCAGAAAAGCAGAGTCAACCTGGTTTTGGAGAAAAGCAAAGTCTTTTTCTTGGGCAAGTGGATTCAATGTCATGTTTACAAGCACAAGTATCAGTTTTAAAATGGTTTCTGCAGCTTTTTACTCAAAAACACGAATGTGTACCTGTTGTGTCTCCATGTGAAACCAATTAGCGTTTGCCCACAGAAAAACAAAATGTTACATGCTACAATGCATTCACAACTCTAAAGTCCATAGATACTATGGAGAAAACACAAGCTAATATAGAAGCTGTAGTAAGAGCTGGGTTTGAGTTAGCCACCACAGACCGGGTATTTCTGATTTCATCCAAACCGATCTGGACAAACTGATGTGGGGTTGGTGTGCAAAGCACCCAGAAAAGCAGAGTCAATCTGGTTTTGGAGAAAAGCAAAGTCTTTTTCTTAGGCAAGTGGATTCAATGTCATGGTTTCAAGCACAAATATCAGTTTTAAACTGTTTTCTGCAGCTTTTTACTCAGAAAACATGAATGTGTCCCTTTGTGTCACCATGTGAAACAAATTAGCGTTTGCCAACAGAAAAACAAAATGTTACATGCTACAATGCATTCACAACTCTAAAGTCCATAGAGTTTTGAGAAAAAACTAGCAAACACAGAAGCTGTAGCAACAGCTGGAATTGACTTAGACACCACAGAATTGGATATTTCTGGTTTCAGCCAAACATTTCTGGACAAACTGATGTGGAATTGGTGGACAAAGCACCCAGAGCAGCAGAGTCAAGCTGGTTTTGGAGAAAAGCAAAGTCTTTTTCTTGGGCAATTGGATTCAATGTCATGTTTACAAACACAAATATCATTTTCAACCTGTTTTCTGCAGCTTTTTACTCAGAAAACACGAATGTGTATCTGTTGTGCCTCCATGTGAAACCAATTAGCGTTTGCCAACAGAAAATCAAAATGTTACATGCTAAAATTCATTCACAAGTCTAAAGTCCATAGATACTATTGACAAAACACAAGCAAACACAGAAGCTGTAGCAAGAGCTCGGATTGACTTAGCCACCACAGAACCGGATATTTCTGGATTCATCCAAACCTAGCTGAACAAGCTGGTGTGGAGTTGGTGTGCAAAGCACCCAGAAAAGCAGAGTCAACCTGGTTTTGGAGAAAAGCAAAGTCTTTTTCTTGGACAAGTGGATTCAATGTCATGTTTACAAACATAAATATCATTTGTAACCTGGTTTCTGCAGCTTTTTACTCAGAAAACATGAATATGTCACTGTTGTGTCACCATGTGAAACCTATTAGCGTTTGCCAACAGAAAAACAAAATGTTACATGCTACAATGCATTCACATCTCTAAAGTCCATAGATACTATCGACAAAACACAATCAAACTCTTAGGATGTAGCAAGAGCTGGGTTTGAGTTAGCCACCACAGAACCGGATATTTCTGGTTTCAGCCAAACATATCTGGACAAACTGGTGTGGAATTGGTGTGCAAAGCACCTAGAGCAGCAGATCAACCTGGTTTTGGAGAAAAGCAAAGTCTTTTTCTTGGACAAGTGGATTCAATGTCATGTTTACAAACACAAATATCATTTTCGACCTGGTTTCTGCAGCTTTTTACTCAGAAAACACGAATGTGTATCTGTTGTGCCTCCATGTGAAAACAATTAGCATTGCCAACAGAAAATCAAAATGTTACATGCTAAAATTCATTCACAACTATAATGTCCATAGATACTATCGACAAAACACAAGCAAACACAGAAGCTGTAGCAAGAGCTTGGATTGACTTAGCCACCACAGCACTGGATATTTCTGGTTTCATCCAAACCTATCTGGACAAACTGGTGTGGAATTGGTGTGCAAAGCACCCAGAAAAGCAGAGTCAACCTGGTTTTGGAGAAACGCAAAGTCTTTTTCTTGGGCACATGGATTCAATGTCATGTTTACAAACACAAATATCATTTCTAACCTGGTTTCTGCAGCTTTTTACTGAGAAAACATGAATGTGTACCTGATGTGACTCATTTGAAACCATTAGCGTTTGCCAACAGAAAACCTAAATGCTACATGCTACAATGAATTCACAACTCTAAAGTCCATTGATACTATTGACAAAACACAAAAAAACTCTTAGGATGTAGCAAGAGCTGGGATTGACTGAGCCACCACAGAACCGGATATTTCTGGTTTCATCCAGCCCTATCTGGACAAACTGGTGTGGAATTGGTGTGCAAAGCACCCAGAAAAGCAGAGTCAACCTGGTTTTGGAGAAAAGCAAAGTCTTTTCCTTGGGCAATTGGATTCAATGTCATGTTTACAAACACAATTATCATTTGTAACCTGGTTTCTGCAGCTTTTTACTCAGAAAACATGAATGTGTACCTGCTGTGACTCATTTGAAACCATTAGCGTTTGCCAACAGAAAACCTAAAGCTAAATGCTACAATTCATTCACAACTCTAAAGTCCATAGATACTATCGACAAAACACAAACAAACTCTTAGGATGTAGCAAGAGCTGGGTTGGAGTTAGCCACCACAGAACCGGATATTTCTTGTTTCAGCCAAACATATCTGGACAAACTGGTGTGGAATTGGTGTGCAAAGCACCTAGAGCATCAGATCAACCTGGTTTTGGAGAAAAGCTAAGTCATTTTCTTGGACAAGTGGATTCAATGTCATGTTTACAAACAGAAATATCATTTACAAACTGGTTTCTGCAGCTTTTTACTCAGAAAACACGAATGAGTATCTGTTGTGCCTCCATGTGAAACCAATTAGCATTTGCCAACATAAAATCAAAATGTTACATGCTAAAATTCATTCACAACTATAAAGTCCATAGATACTATCGACAAAACACAAGCAAACACAGAAGCTGTAGCAAGAGCTTGGATTGACTTAGCCACCACAGCACTGGATATTTCTGGTTTCATCCAAACCTATCTGGACAAACTGGTGTGGAATTGGTGTGCAAAGCACCCAGAAAAGCAGAGTCAACCTGGTTTTGGAGAAAAGCAAAGTCTTTTTCTTGGGCAATTGGATTCAATGTCATGTTTACAAACAGAAATATCATTTCTAACCTGGTTTCTGCAGCTTTTTACTGAGAAAACATGAATGTGTACCTGATGTGACTCATTTGAAACCATTAGCGTTTGCCAACAGAAAACCTAAATGCTACATGCTACAATGCATTCACAACTCTAAAGTCCATAGATACGATTGACAAAACACAAAAAAACTCTTAGGATGTAGCCAGAGCTGGGATTGACTGAGCCACCACAGAACCGGATATTTCTGGTTTCATCCAGCCCTATCTGGACAAACTGGTGTGGAATTGGTGTGCAAAGCACCCAGAAAAACAGACTCAACCTGGTTTTGGAGAAAAGCAAAGTCTTTCCTTGGGCACATGGATTCAATGTCATGTTTACAAACACAAATATCATTTGTAACCTGGTTTCTGCAGATTTTTGCTCAGAAAACATGAATGTGTACCTGCTGTGACTCATTTGAAACCATTAGCGTTTGCCAACAGAAAACCTAAATGTTAAATGCTACAATGCATTCACAACTCTAAAGTCCATAGATAGGGTGGAGAAAACACAAGCAAACACAGAAGCTGTAGCCAGAGCTGGGATTGACTTACCCACCACAGAACCGGATATTTCTGGATTCATCCAAACCTAGCTGAACAAGCTTGTGTGGAGTTGGTGTGCAAAGCACCCAGAAAAGCAGAGTCAACCTGGTTTTGGAGAAAAGCAAAGTCTTTTTCTTGGACAAGTGGATTCAATGTCATGTTTACAAACACAAATATCATTTGTAACCTGGTTTCTGCAGATTTTTACTCAGAAAACACGAATATGTCACTGTTGTGTCTCCATGTGAAACCTATTAGCGTTTGCCAACAGAAAAACAAAATATTACATGCTACAATGCTTTCACATCTCTAAAGTCCATAGATACTATCGACAAAACACAAACAAACTCTTAGGATGTAGCAAGAGCTGGGATTGACTGGGCCACCACAGAACCGGATATTTCTGGTTTCATCCAGCCCTATCTGGACAAACTGGTGTGGAGTTGGTGTGCAAAGCACCAGGAAAAGCAGAGTCAACCTGGTTTTGGAGAAAAGCAAAGTCTTTTTCTTGGGCAAGTGGATTCAATGTCATGTTTACAAGCACAAGTATCAGTTTTATACTGGTTTCTGCAGCTTTTTACTCAGAAAACATGAATGTGTACCTGTTGTGCCTCCATGTGAAACCAATTAGCGTTTGCCAACAGAAAATCAAATGTTACATGCTAAAATTCATTCACAAGTCTAAAGTCCATAGATACTATTGTCAAAACACAAGCAAACACAGAAGCTGTAGCCAGAGCTGGGATTGACTGAGCCACCACAGAACCGGATATTTCTGGTTCCTTCCAAACCTATCTGGACAAACTGGTGTGGAATTGGTGTGCAAAGCACCCAGAAAAACAGACTCAACCTGGTTTTGGAGAAAAGCAAAGTCTTTTCCTTGGGCACATGGATTCAATGTCATGTTTACAAACACAAATATCATTTCTAACCTGGTTTCTGCAGCTTTTTACTGAGAAAACATGAATGTGTACCTGTTGTGACTCATTTGAAACCATTAGCGTTTGCCAACAGAAAACCTTAATGCTACATGCTACAATGCATTCACAACTCTAAAGTCCATAGATACTGTGGAGAAAACACAAGCAAACACAGAAGCTGTAGCCAGAGCTGGGATTGACTTACCCACCACAGAACCGGATATTTCTGGTTTCATTCAAACATATCTGGACAAACTGGTGTGGAGTTGGTGTGGAAAGCACCCAGAAAAGCAGAGTCAACCTGGTTTTGGAGAAAAGCGAAGTCTTTTTCTTGGGCAAGTGGATTCAATGTCATGTTTACAAAAAATATCATTTTTAACCTGGTTTCTGCAGCTTTTTACTCAGAAAACATGAATATGTCACTGTTGTGTCTCCATGTGAAACCTATTAGCGTTTGCCAACAGAAAAACAAAAATGTTACATGCTACAATGCATTCATATCTCTAAAGTCCATAGATACTATCGACAAAACACAAACAAACTCTTAGCATGTAGCAAGAGCTGGGATTGACTGAGCCACCACAGAACCGGATATTTATGGATTCATCCAGCCCTATCTGGACAAACTGGTGTGGAGTTGGTGTGCAAAGCACCCAGAAAAGCAGAGTCAACCTGGTTTTGGAGAAAAGCAAAGTCTTTTCCTTGGGCACATGGATTCAATGTCATGTTTACAAACACAAATATCATTTCTAACCTGGTTTCTGCAGCTTTTTACTGAGAAAACATGAATGTGTACCTGTTGTGACTCATTTGAAACCATTAGCGTTTGCCAACAGAAAACCTTAATGCTACATGCTACAATGCATTCACAACTCTAAAGTCCATAGATACTGTGGAGAAAACACAAGCAAACACAGAAGCTGTAGCCAGAGCTGGGATTGACTTACCCACCACAGAACCGGATATTTCTGGTTTCATTCAAACATATCTGGACAAACTAGTGTGGAGTTGGTGTGGAAAGCACCCAGAAAAGCAGAGTCAACCTGGTTTTGGAGAAAAGCGAAGTCTTTTTCTTGGGCAAGTGGATTCAATGTCATGTTTACAAAAAATATCATTTTTAACCTGGTTTCTGCAGCTTTTTACTCAGAAAACATGAATATGTCACTGTTGTGTCTCCATGTGAAACCTATTAGCGTTTGCCAACAGAAAAACAAAAATGTTACATGCTACAATGCATTCATATCTCTAAAGTCCATAGATACTATCGACAAAACACAAACAAACTCTTAGCATGTAGCAAGAGCTGGGATTGACTGAGCCACCACAGAACCGGATATTTATGGATTCATCCAGCCCTATCTGGACAAACTGGTGTGGAGTTGGTGTGCAAAGCACCCAGAAAAGCAGAGTCAACCTGGTTTTGGAGAAAAGCAAAGTCTTTTTCTTGGGCAAGTGGATTCAATGTCATGTTTACAAACACAAATATCATTTGTAACCTGGTTTCTGCAGATTTTTACTCAGAAAACATGAATGTGTACCTGTTGTGACTCATTTAAAAGCATGAGCGTTTGCCAACAGAAAACCTAAATGCTACATTCTACAATGCATTCACAACTCTAAAGTCCATAGATACTATCGAGAAAACACAAGCAAATACAGAAGCTGTAGCCAGAGCTGGGATTGACTTAGCCACCATAGAACCGGACATTTCTAATTTCATCCAAACCTAGCTGAACAAACTGGTGTGGATTTGCTGTGCAAAGCACCCAGAAAACCAGAGTCAACCTGGTTTTGGAGAAAAGCAAAGTCTTTTACTTGGGCAAGTGGATTCAATGTCATGTTTACAAGCAAAAGTATCATTTGTAACCTGGTTTCTGCAGCTTTTTACTCAGAAAACACGAATGTGTACCTGTTATGTCACCATGTGAAACAAATTAGCGTTTGCCAACAGAAAAACAAAAGGTTACATGCTACAATGCATTCACCACTCTAAGTCCATAGATACTATCGAGAAAACACAAGCAAACACAGAAGCTGTAGCAACAGCTGGAATTGACTTAGACACCACAGAACCGGATATTTCTGGTTTCAGCCAAACATATCTGCACAAACTGGTGTGGAATTGGTGTGCAAATCACCTAGAGCAGCAGATCAACCTGGTTTTGCAGAAAAGCTGTCATTTTCTTGGACAAGTGGATTCAATGTCATGTTTACAAACAGAAATATCATTTTCAACCTGGTTTCTGCAGCTTTTTACTCAGAAAACACGAATGAGTATCTGTTGTGCCTCCATGTGAAACCAATTAGCGTTTGCCAACAGAAAATCAAAATGTTACATGCTAAATTCATTCACAACTATAAAGTCCATAGATACTATCGACAAAACACAAGCAAACACAGAAGCTGTAGCAAGAGCTTGGATTGACTTAGCCACCACAGAACTGGATATTTCTGGTTTCATCCAAACCTATCTGGACAAACTGATGTGGAATTGGTGTGCAAAGCACCCAGAAAAGCAGAGTCAACCTGGTTTTGGAGAAAAGCAAAGTCTTTTTCTTGGGCACATGGATTCAATGTCATGTTTACAAACACAAATATCATTTTTAACCTGGTTTCTGCAGCTTTTTACTGAGAAAACATGAATGTGTACCTGTTGTGACTCATTTGAAACCATTAGCGTTTGCCAACAGAAAACCTAAATGCTACATGCTACAATGCATTCACAACTCTAAAGTCCATAGATACTATTGACAAAACACAAAAAAACCCTTACGATGTAGCAAGAGCTGGGATTGACTGAGCCACCACAGAACCGGATATTTCTGGTTTCATCCTACCCTATCTGGAAAAACTGGTGTGGAATTGGTGTGCAAAGCACCCAGAAAAGCAGAGTCAACCTGGTTTTGGAGAAAAGCAAAGTCTTTTTCTTGGGCAAGTGGATTCAATGTCATGTTTACAAACACAAATATCATTTGTAACCTGGTTTCTGCAGATTTTTGCTCAGAAAACATGAATGTGTACCTGCTGTGACTCATTTGAAACCATTAGCGTTTGCCAACAGAAAACCTAAATGTTAAATGCTACAATGCATTCACAACTCTAAAGTCCATAGATAGGGTGGAGAAAACACAAGCAAACACAGAAGCTGTAGCCAGAGCTGGGATTGACTTACCCACCACAGAACCGGATATTTCTGGATTCATCCAAACCTAGCTGAACAAGCTGGTGTGGAGTTGGTGTGCAAAGCACCCAGAAAAGCAGAGTCAACCTGGTTTTGGAGAAAAGCAAAGTCTTTTTCTTGGACAAGTGGATTCAATGTCATGTTTACAAACACAAATATCATTTGTAACCTGGTTTCTGCAGATTTTTACTCAGAAAACACGAATATGTCACTGTTGTGTCTCCATGTGAAACCTATTAGCGTTTGCCAACAGAAAAACAAAATATTACATGCTACAATGCTTTCACATCTCTAAAGTCCATAGATACTATCGACAAAACACAAACAAACTCTTAGCATGTAGCAAGAGCTGGGATTGACTGGGCCACCACAGAACCGGATATTTCTGGTTTCATCCAGCCCTATCTGGACAAACTGGTGTGGAGTTGGTGTGCAAAGCACCAGGAAAAGCAGAGTCAACCTGGTTTTGGAGAAAGCAAAGTCTTTTTCTTGGGCAAGTGGATTCAATGTCATGTTTACAAGCACAAGTATCAGTTTTATACTGGTTTCTGCAGCTTTTTACTCAGAAAACATGAATGTGTACCTGTTGTGCCTCCATGTGAAACCAATTAGCGTTTGCCAACAGAAAATCAAAATGTTACATGCTAAAATTCATTCACAAGTCTAAAGTCCATAGATACTATTGTCAAAACACAAGCAAACACAGAAGCTGTAGCCAGAGCTGGGATTGACTGAGCCACCACAGAACCGGATATTTCTGGTTCCTTCCAAACCTATCTGGACAAACTGGTGTGGAATTGGTGTGCAAAGCACCCAGAAAAACAGACTCAACCTGGTTTTGGAGAAAAGCAAAGTCTTTTTCTTGGACAAGTGGATTCAATGTCATGTTTACAAACACAAATATCATTTCTAACCTGGTTTCTGCAGCTTTTTACTGAGAAAACATGAATGTGTACCTGTTGTGACTCATTTGAAACCATTAGCGTTTGCCAACAGAAAACCTTAATGCTACATGCTACAATGCATTCACAACTCTAAAGTCCATAGATACTGTGGATTAAACACAAGCAAACACAGAAGCTGTAGCCAGAGCTGGGATTGACTTACCCACCACAGAACCGGATATTTCTGGTTTCATTCAAACATATCTGGACAAACTGGTGTGGAGTTGGTGTGGAAAGCACCCAGAAAAGCAGAGTCAACCTGGTTTTGGAGAAAAGCGAAGTCTTTTTCTTGGGCAAGTGGATTCAATGTCATGTTTACAAAAAATATCATTTTTAACCTGGTTTCTGCAGCTTTTTACTCAGAAAACATGAATATGTCACTGTTGTGTCTCCATGTGAAACCTATTAGCGTTTGCCAACAGAAAAACAAAAATGTTACATGCTACAATGCATTCATATCTCTAAAGTCCATAGATACTATCGACAAAACACAAACAAACTCTTAGCATGTAGCAAGAGCTGGGATTGACTGAGCCACCACAGAACAGGATATTTTTGGTTTCTTCAAAGCACTATCTGGACAAACTGGTGTGGAGGTGGTGTGCAAAGCACCCAGAAAAGCAGAGTCAACCTGGTTTTGGAGAAAAGCAAAGTCTTTTTCTTGGGTAAGTGGATGCAATGCCATGTTTTCAAACACAAATATCACTTTCAACCTGGTTTCTGCAGCTTTTTACTCAGAAAACATGAATATGTCACTGTTATGTCTCCATGTGAAACCAAGTAGCGTTTGCCAACAGAAAAACAAAATGTTACATGCTACAATGCATTCACATCTCTAAAGTCCATAGAAACTATCGACAAAACACAAACAAACTCTTAGGATTTTGCAAGAGCTGGGATTGACTGAGCCAACACAGAACAGGATATTTCTGGTTTCAGCCAAACCTATCTGGACAAACTGGTGTGGAATTGGTGTGCAAAGCACCCAGAAAAGCAGAGTCAACCTGGTTTTGGAGAAAAGCGAAGTCTTTTTCTTGGGCAAGTGGATTCAATGTCATGTTTTCAAACACAAATATCACTTTCAACCTGGTTTCTGCAGCTTTTTACTCAGAAAACATGAATGTGTATCTGTTGTGTCTCCATGTGAAACCAATTAGCATTTGCCAACAGAAAATTAAAATGTTACATGCTACAATGCATTCACAATTCTAAAGTCCATAGATACTATTGACAAAACACAAGCAAAAACAGAAGCTGTAGCAAGAGCTCAGATTGACTTCGCCACCACAGAACTTGATATTTCTGTTTTCATCCAAACCTATCTGGACAAACTGGTGTGGAATTGGTGTGCAAAGCACCCAGAAAAGCAGAGTCAACCTGGTTTTGGAGAAAAGCAAAGTCTTTTTCTTGGGCAAGTGGATTCAATGTCATGTTTACAAACACAAATATCATTTCTAACCTGGTTTCTGCAGCTTTTTACTGAGAAAACATGAATGTGTACCTGTTGTGACTCATTTGAAACCATTAGCGTTTGCCAACAGAAAACCTTAATGCTACATGCTACAATGCATTCACAACTCTAAAGTCCATAGATACTGTGGAGAAAACACAAGCAAACACAGAAGCTGTAGCCAGAGCTGGGATTGACTTACCCACCACAGAACCGGATATTTCTGATTTCATCCAAACCTATCTGGACAAACTGGTGTGGAGTTGGTGTGGAAAGCACCCAGAAAAGCAAAGTCAACATGGTTTGGAGAAATGCAGTCTTTTTCTTGGGCAAGTGGATTCAATGTCATGGTTACAAGCACAAATATCCTTTTTTAACTGGTTTCTGCAGCTTTTTACTCAGAAAACACGAATGTGTACCTTTGTGTCACCATGTGAAACAAATTAGCGTTTGCCAACAGAAAACCTAAATGCTACATGCTACAATGCATTCACAACTCTAAAGTCCATAGATACTATTGACAAAACACAAAAAAACTCTTAGGATGTAGCAAGAGCTGGGATTGACTGAGCCACCACAGAACCGGATATTTCTGGTTTCATCCAGCCCTATCTGGACAAACTGGTGTGGAGTTGGTGTGCAAAGCACCCAGAAAAGCAGAGTCAACCTGGTTTTGGAGAAAAGCAAAGTCTTTTTCTTGGGCAAGTGGATTCAATGTCATGTTTACAAACACAAATATCATTTCTAACCTGGTTTCTGCAGCTTTTTACTCAGAAAACATGAATGTGTACCTGCTGTGACTCATTTGAAACCATTAGCGTTTGCCAACAGAAAACCTAAATGCTAAATGCTACAATGCATTCACAACTCTAAAGTCCATAGATAGGGTGGAGAAAACACAAGCAAACACAGAAGCTGTAGCCAGAGCTGGGATTGACTTACCCACCACAGAACCGGATATTTCTGGTTTCATTCAAACATATCTAGACAAACTGGTGTGGAGTTGGTGTGCAAAGCACCAAGAAAAGCAGAGTCAACCTGGTTTTGGAGAAAAGCGAAGTCTTTTCTTGGGCAAGTGGATTCAATGTCATGTTTACAAAAAATATCATTTGTGACCTGGTTTCTGCAGCTTTTTACTCAGAAAACATGAATATGTCACTGTTATGTCTCCATGTGAAACCAAGTAGCGTTTGCCAACAGAAAAACAAAATGTTACATGCTACAATGCATTCACATCTCTAAAGTCCATAGAAACTATCGACAAAACACAAACAAACTCTTAGGATTTTGCAAGAGCTGGGATTGACTGAGCCAACACAGAACAGGATATTTCTGGTTTCAGCCAAACCTATCTGGACAAACTGGTGTGGAATTGGTGTGCAAAGCACCCAGAAAAGCAGAGTCAACCTGGTTTTGGAGAAAAGCGAAGTCTTTTTCTTGGGCAAGTGGATTCAATGTCATGTTTTCAAACACAAATATCACTTTCAACCTGGTTTCTGCAGCTTTTTACTCAGAATACATGAATGTGTATCTGTTGTGCCTCCATGTGAAACCAATTAGCATTTGCCAACAGAAAATTAAAATGTTACATGCTACAATGCATTCACAATTCTAAAGTCCATAGATACTATTGACAAAACACAAGCAAATACAGAAGCTGTAGCAAGAGCTCAGATTGACTTCGCCACCACAGAACTTGATATTTCTGTTTTCATCCAAACCTATCTGGACAAACTGGTGTGGAGTTGGTGTGCAAAGCACCCAGAAAAGCAGAGTCAACCTGGTTTTGGAGAAAAGCAAAGTCTTTTTCTTGGACAAGTGGATTCAATGTCATGTTTACAAACACAAATATCATTTGTAACCTGGTTTCTGCAGCTTTTTACTCAGAAAACACGAATATGTCACTGTTGTGTCTCCATGTGAAACCTATTAGCGTTTGCCAACAGAAAAACAAAATATTACATGCTACAATGCATTCACATCTCTAAAGTCCATAGATACTATCGACAAAACACAAACAAACTCTTAGCATGTAGCAAGAGCTGGGATTGACTGGGCCACCACAGAACCGGATATTTCTGGTTTCATCCAGCCCTATCTGGACAAACTGGTGTGGAGCTGGTGTGCAAAGCACCCAGAAAAGCAGAGTCAACCTGGTTTTGGAGAAAAGCAAAGTCTTTTTCTTGGGCAAGTGGATTCAATGTCATGTTTACAAGCACAAGTATCAGTTTTAAACTGGTTTCTGCAGCTTTTTACTCAGAAAACACGAATGTGTACCTGTTGTGTCTCCATGTGAAACCAATTAGCGTTTGCCCACAGAAAAACAAAATGTTACATGCAACAATGCATTCACAACTCTAAAGTCTATAGATACTATGGAGAAAACACAAGCTAATATAGAAGCTGTAGTAAGAGCTGGGTTTCAGTTAGCCACCACAGAACCGGATATTTCTGATTTCATCCAAACCTATCTGGACAAACTGGTGTTGGGTTGGTGTGCAAAGCACCCAGAAAAGCAGATTCAACCTGGTTTTGGAGGAAAGCAAAGTCTTTTTCTTGGGCAAGTGGATTCAATGTCATGTTTGCAAACACAAATATCACTTTCAACCTGGTTTCTGCAGCTTTTTACTCAGAAAACATGAATGTGTCCCTTTGTGTCACCATGTGAAACAAATTAGCGTTTGCCAACAGAAAAACAAAATGTTACATGCTAAAATGCATTCACAACTCTAAAGTCCATAGAGTATCGAGAAAAAACTAGCAAACACAGAAGCTGTAGCCAGAGCTGGAATTGACTTAGACACCACAGAACCGGATATTTCTGTGTTCAGCGAAACATTTCTGGACAAACTGGTGTGGAATTGGTGTGCAAAGCACCCAGAGCAGCAGAATCAACCTGGTTTTGGAGAAAAGCAAAGTCTTTTTCTTGGACAAGTGGATTCAATGTCATGCTTACAAACACAAATATCATTTTTAAACTCGTTTCTGCAGGTTTTACTCAGAAAACACGAATGCGTAACTGTTGTGTCTCCATGTGAAACCAATTAGCATTTGCCAACAGAAAAACAAAATGTTACATGCTACAATGCATTCACATCTATAAAGTCCCTAGATACTATCGACAAAACACAAACACACTCTTAGGATGTACCAAGGGCTGGGATTGACTTAGCACAACAAAACAGGATATTTCTGGTTTCATCCAGTCCTATCTGGACAAACTGGTATGGAATTGGTGTGCAAAGCACCCAGAAAAGCAGAGTCAACCTGGTTTTGGAGAAAAGCAATGTCTTTTTCTTGGGCAAGTGGATTCAATGTCATGTTTACAAACACAAATATCATTTTTAACCAGGTTTCTGCAACTTTTTACTCAGAAAACACGAATGTGTACCTCTTGTGTCTCCATGTGAATCCAATTAGCGTTTGCCAACAGAAAACCTAAATGCTAAATGCTACAATGCATTCACAACTCTAAAGTCCATAGATAGGGTGGAGAAAACACAAGCAAACATAGAAGCTGTAGCAGGAGCTGGAATTGAGTTAGCCACCACAGAACCAGATATTTCTTGTTACATTCAGCCCTATCTGGACAAACTGGTGTAGAATTGGAGTGCAAAGCACACAGAAAAGCAGAGTCAACCTGGTTTTGAAGAATAGCAAAGTCTTCTTCTTGGGCAAGTGGATTCAATGTCATGTTTACAACACAAATAACATTTTTAACCTGGTTTCTGCAGCTTTTTACTCAGAAAACACGAATGTGTATCTGTTGTGCCCCCATGAGAAACCAATTAGCATTTGCCAACAGAAAATCAAAATGTTACATGCTACAATGCATTCACAACTCTAAGTCCATACATACTATCGAGAAAACACAAGCAAACACAGAAGCTGAAGCAAGAGCTGGAATTGAGTTACCCACCACAGAACGGGATACTTCTGGTTTCATCCAGCCCTATCTGGACAAACTGGTGTGGAATTGGTGTGCAAAGCACCCAGAAAAGCAGAGTCAACCTGGTTTTGGAGAAAAGCAAAGTCTTTTTCTTGGGCAAGTGGATTCAATGTCATGTTTGCAAGCAAAAGTATCAGTTTTACACTGGTTTCTGCAGCTTTTTACTCAGAAAACATGAATGTGTAACTTTGTGTCACCATGTGAAACAAATTAGCGTTTGCCAACAGAAAACCAAAATGTTACATGCTACAATGCATTCACAACTCTAAAGTCCATAGACTATCGAGAAAACACAAGCAAACACAGAAGCTGTAGCAACAGCTGGAATTGATTTAGACACCACAGAACCGGATATTTCTGGTTTCAGCCAAACATTTCTGGACAACCTGGTGTGGAATTGGTGTGCAAAGCACCCAGAGCAGCAGAGTCAACCTGGTTTTGGAGAAAAGCAAAGTCTTTTTCTTGGACAAGTGGATTCAATGTCATGTTTACAAGCACAAGTATCAGTTTTAAAATGGTTTCTGCAGCTTTTTACTCAGAAAACACGGATGTGTATCGTTGTGCCTCCATGAGAAACCAATTAGCGTTTGCCAACAGAAAATCAAAATGATACATGCTAAAATTCATTCACAAGTCTAAAGTCCATAGATACTATCGAGAAAACACAAGCAAAAACAGAAGCTGTAGCAAGAGCTCGGATTGACTTAGCCAGCACAGAACTGGATATTTCTGGTTTCATCCAAACATATCTGGACAAACTGGTGTGGAATTGGTGTGCAAAGCACCCAGAAAAACAGAGTCAACCTGGTTTTGGAGAAAAGCTAAGTCTTTTTCTTGGGCACATGGATTCAATGTCATGTTTACAAACACAAATATCATTTCTAACCTGGTTTCTGCAGCTTTTTACTCAGAAAACATGAATGTGTACCTGCTGTGACTCATTTGAAACCATTAGCGTTTGCCAACAGAAAACCTAAATGCTACATGCTACAATGCATTCACAACTCTAAAGTCCATAGATACTATTGACAAAACACAACAAACTCTTAGGATGTAGCAAGAGCTGGGATTGACTGAGCCACCACAGAACCGGATATTTATGGATTCATCCAGCCCTATCTGGACAAACTGGTGTGGAATTGGTGTGCAAAGCACCCAGAAAAGCAGAGTCAACCTGGTTTTGGAGAAAAGCAAAGTCTTTTTCTTGGGCAAGTGGATTCAATGTCATGTTTACAAACACAAATATCATTTCTAACCTGGTTTCTGCAGCTTTTTACTGAGAAAACATGAATGTGTACCTGTTGTGACTCATTTGAAACCATTAGCGTTTGCCAACAGAAAACCTTAATGCTACATGCTACAATGCATTCACAACTCTAAAGTCCATAGATACTGTGGAGAAAACACAAGCAAACACAGAAGCTGTAGCCAGAGCTGGGATTGACTTACCCACCACAGAACCGGATATTTCTGATTTCATCCAAACCTATCTGGACAAACTGGTGTGGAGTTGGTGTGGAAAGCACCCAGAAAAGCAAAGTCAACATGGTTTGGAGAAATGCAGTCTTTTTCTTGGGCAAGTGGATTCAATGTCATGGTTACAAGCACAAATATCCTTTTTTAACTGGTTTCTGCAGCTTTTTACTCAGAAAACACGAATGTGTACCTTTGTGTCACCATGTGAAACAAATTAGCGTTTGCCAACAGAAAACCTAAATGCTACATGCTACAATGCATTCACAACTCTAAAGTCCATAGATACTATTGACAAAACACAAAAAAACTCTTAGGATGTAGCAAGAGCTGGGATTGACTGAGCCACCACAGAACCGGATATTTCTGGTTTCATCCAGCCCTATCTGGACAAACTGGTGTGGAGTTGGTGTGCAAAGCACCCAGAAAAGCAGAGTCAACCTGGTTTTGGAGAAAAGCAAAGTCTTTTTCTTGGGCAAGTGGATTCAATGTCATGTTTACAAACACAAATATCATTTCTAACCTGGTTTCTGCAGCTTTTTACTCAGAAAACATGAATGTGTACCTGCTGTGACTCATTTGAAACCATTAGCGTTTGCCAACAGAAAACCTAAATGCTAAATGCTACAATGCATTCACAACTCTAAAGTCCATAGATAGGGTGGAGAAAACACAAGCAAACACAGAAGCTGTAGCCAGAGCTGGGATTGACTTACCCACCACAGAACCGGATATTTCTGGTTTCATTCAAACATATCTAGACAAACTGGTGTGGAGTTGGTGTGCAAAGCACCAAGAAAAGCAGAGTCAACCTGGTTTTGGAGAAAAGCGAAGTCTTTTTCTTGGGCAAGTGGATTCAATGTCATGTTTTCAAACACAAATATCACTTTCAACCTGGTTTCTGCAGCTTTTTACTCAGAATACATGAATGTGTATCTGTTGTGCCTCCATGTGAAACCAATTAGCATTTGCCAACAGAAAATTAAAATGTTACATGCTACAATGCATTCACAATTCTAAAGTCCATAGATACTATTGACAAAACACAAGCAAATACAGAAGCTGTAGCAAGAGCTCAGATTGACTTCGCCACCACAGAACTTGATATTTCTGTTTTCATCCAAACCTAGCTGAACAAGCTTGTGTGGAGTTGGTGTGCAAAGCACCCAGAAAAGCAGAGTCAACCTGGTTTTGGAGAAAAGCAAAGTCTTTTTCTTGGACAAGTGGATTCAATGTCATGTTTAGAAACACAAATATCATTTGTAACCTGGTTTCTGCAGCTTTTTACTCAGAAAACACGAATATGTCACTGTTGTGTCTCCATGTGAAACCTATTAGCGTTTGCCAACAGAAAAACAAAATATTACATGCTACAATGCATTCACATCTCTAAAGTCCATAGATACTATCGACAAAACACAAACAAACTCTTAGCATGTAGCAAGAGCTGGGATTGACTGAGCCACCACAGAACCGGATATTTCTGGTTTCATCCAGCCCTATCTGGACAAACTGGTGTGGAGCTGGTGTGCAAAGCACCCAGAAAAGCAGAGTCAACCTGGTTTTGGAGAAAAGCAAAGTCTTTTTCTTGGGCAAGTGGATTCAATGTCATGTTTACAAGCACAAGTATCAGTTTTAAACTGGTTTCTGCAGCTTTTTACTCAGAAAACACGAATGTGTACCTGTTGTGTCTCCATGTGAAACCAATTAGCGTTTGCCCACAGAAAAACAAAATGTTACATGCAACAATGCATTCACAACTCTAAAGTCTATAGATACTATGGAGAAAACACAAGCTAATATAGAAGCTGTAGTAAGAGCTGGGTTTCAGTTAGCCACCACAGAACCGGATATTTCTGATTTCATCCAAACCTATCTGGACAAACTGGTGTTGGGTTGGTGTGCAAAGCACCCAGAAAAGCAGATTCAACCTGGTTTTGGAGGAAAGCAAAGTCTTTTTCTTGGGCAAGTGGATTCAATGTCATGTTTGCAAACACAAATATCACTTTCAACCTGGTTTCTGCAGCTTTTTACTCAGAAAACATGAATGTGTCCCTTTGTGTCACCATGTGAAACAAATTAGCGTTTGCCAACAGAAAAACAAAATGTTACATGCTAAAATGCATTCACAACTCTAAAGTCCATAGAGTATCGAGAAAAAACTAGCAAACACAGAAGCTGTAGCCAGAGCTGGAATTGACTTAGACACCACAGAACCGGATATTTCTGTGTTCAGCGAAACATTTCTGGACAAACTGGTGTGGAATTGGTGTGCAAAGCACCCAGAGCAGCAGAATCAACCTGGTTTTGGAGAAAAGCAAAGTCTTTTTCTTGGGCAAGTGGATTCAATGTCATGCTTACAAACACAAATATCATTTTTAAACTCGTTTCTGCAGGTTTTACTCAGAAAACACGAATGCGTAACTGTTGTTTCTCCATGTGAAACCAATTAGCATTTGCCAACAGAAAAACAAAATGTTACATGCTACAATGCATTCACATCTATAAAGTCCCTAGATACTATCGACAAAACACAAACACACTCTTAGGATGTACCAAGGGCTGGGATTGACTTAGCACAACAAAACAGGATATTTCTGGTTTCATCCAGTCCTATCTGGACAAACTGGTATGGAATTGGTGTGCAAAGCACCCAGAAAAGCAGAGTCAACCTGGTTTTGGAGAAAAGCAATGTCTTTTTCTTGGGCAAGTGGATTCAATGTCATGTTTACAAACACAAATATCATTTTTAACCAGGTTTCTGCAACTTTTTACTCAGAAAACACGAATGTGTACCTCTTGTGTCTCCATGTGAATCCAATTAGCGTTTGCCAACAGAAAACCTAAATGCTAAATGCTACAATGCATTCACAACTCTAAAGTCCATAGATAGGGTGGAGAAAACACAAGCAAACATAGAAGCTGTAGCAGGAGCTGGAATTGAGTTAGCCACCACAGAACCAGATATTTCTTGTTACATTCAGCCCTATCTGGACAAACTGGTGTAGAATTGGAGTGCAAAGCACACAGAAAAGCAGAGTCAACCTGGTTTTGAAGAATAGCAAAGTCTTCTTCTTGGGCAAGTGGATTCAATGTCATGTTTACAACACAAATAACATTTTTAACCTGGTTTCTGCAGCTTTTTACTCAGAAAACACGAATGTGTATCTGTTGTGCCCCCATGAGAAACCAATTAGCATTTGCCAACAGAAAATCAAAATGTTACATGCTACAATGCATTCACAACTCTAAGTCCATACATACTATCGAGAAAACACAAGCAAACACAGAAGCTGAAGCAAGAGCTGGAATTGAGTTACCCACCACAGAACGGGATACTTCTGGTTTCATCCAGCCCTATCTGGACAAACTGGTGTGGAATTGGTGTGCAAAGCACCCAGAAAAGCAGAGTCAACCTGGTTTTGGAGAAAAGCAATGTCTTTTTCTTGGGCAAGTGGATTCAATGTCATGTTTGCAAGCAAAAGTATCAGTTTTACACTGGTTTCTGCAGCTTTTTACTCAGAAAACATGAATGTGTAACTTTGTGTCACCATGTGAAAAAAATTAGCGTTTGCCAACAGAAAACCAAAATGTTACATGCTACAATGCATTCACAACTCTAAAGTCCATAGACTATCGAGAAAACACAAGCAAACACAGAAGCTGTAGCAACAGCTGGAATTGATTTAGACACCACAGAACCGGATATTTCTGGTTTCAGCCAAACATTTCTGGACAACC
Source organism: Sylvilagus floridanus (assembly GCA_949820135.1). Taxonomy (NCBI): domain Eukaryota; kingdom Metazoa; phylum Chordata; class Mammalia; order Lagomorpha; family Leporidae; genus Sylvilagus; species Sylvilagus floridanus. The sequence continues at coordinate 28,768,313 of OX463228.1, forward strand.
TGGTGTGGAATTGGTGTGCAAAGCACCCAGAGCAGCAGAGTCAACCTGGTTTTGGAGAAAAGCAAAGTCTTTTTCTTGGGCAAGTGGATTCAAAGTCATGTTTACAAACACAAATATCATTTGTAACCAGGTTTCTGCAGCTTTTTACTCAGAAAACACGGATGTGTATCGTTGTGCCTCCATGTGAAACCAATTAGCGTTTGCCAACAGAAAATCAAAATGATACATGCTAAAATTCATTCACAAGTCTAAAGTCCATAGATACTATCGAGAAAACACAAGCAAAAACAGAAGCTGTAGCAAGAGCTCGGATTGACTTAGCCAGCACAGAACTGGATATTTCTGGTTTCATCCAAACATATCTGGACAAACTGGTGTGGAATTGGTGTGCAAAGCACCCAGAAAAACAGAGTCAACCTGGTTTTGGAGAAAAGCTAAGTCTTTTTCTTGGGCACATGGATTCAATGTCATGTTTACAAACACAAATATCATTTCTAACCTGGTTTCTGCAGCTTTTTACTCAGAAAACATGAATGTGTACCTGCTGTGACTCATTTGAAACCATTAGCGTTTGCCAACAGAAAACCTAAATGCTACATGCTACAATGCATTCACAACTCTAAAGTCCATAGATACTATTGACAAAACACAACAAACTCTTAGGATGTAGCAAGAGCTGGGATTGACTGAGCCACCACAGAACCGGATATTTATGGATTCATCCAGCCCTATCTGGACAAACTGGTGTGGAGTTGGTGTGCAAAGCACCCAGAAAAGCAGAGTCACCCTGGTTTTGGAGAAAAGCAAAGTCTTTTTCTTGGGCAAGTGGATTCAATGTCATGTTTACAAGCACAAGTATCAGTTTTAAAATGGTTTCTGCAGCTTTTTCCTCAGAAAACACGAATGTGTACCTGTTGTGTCTCCATGTGAAACCAATTAGCGTTTGCCCACAGAAAAACAAAATGTTACATGCAACAATGCATTCAGAACTCTAAAGTCCATAGATACTATGGAGAAAACACAAGCTAATTTAGAAGCTGTAGTAAGAGCTGGGTTTCAGTTAGCCACCACAGAACCGGATATTTCTGATTTCATCCAAACCTATCTGGACAAACTGGTGTGGGGTTGGTGTGCAAAGCACCCAGAAAAGCAGAGTCAACCTGGTTTTGGAGAAATTCAGTCTTTTTCTTGGGCAAGTGGATTCAATGTCATGGTTACAAGCACAAATATCATTTTTAAACTGGTTTCTGCAGCTTTTTACTCAGAAAACATGAATGTGTCCCTTTGTGTCACCATGTGAAACAAATTAGCGTTTGCCAACAGAAAAACAAAATGTTACATGCTACAATGCATTCACAACTCTAAAGTCCATAGAGTATCGAGAAAAAACTAGCAAACACAGAAGCTGTAGCAACAGCTGGAATTGACTTAGACACCACAGAACCGGATATTTCTGGTTTCAGCCAAACATTTCTGGACAAACTGGTGTGGAATTGGTGTGCAAAGCACCCAGAGCAGCAGAATCAACCTGGTTTTGGAGAAAAGCAAAGTCTTTTTCTTGGGCAAGTGGATTCAATGTCATGCTTACAAACACAAATATCATTTTTAAACTCGTTTCTGCAGGTTTTACTCAGAAAACACGAATGCGTAACTGTTGTGTCTCCATGTGAAACCAATTAGCATTTGCCAACAGAAAAACAAAATGTTACATGCTACAATGCATTCACATCTATAAAGTCCCTAGATACTATCGACAAAACACAAACACACTCTTAGGATGTACCAAGGGCTGGGATTGACTTAGCACAACAAAACAGGATATTTCTGGTTTCATCCAGTCCTATCTGGACAAACTGGTATGGAATTGGTGTGGAAAGCACCCAGAAAAACAGAGTCAACCTGGTTTTGGAGAAAAGCAATGTCTTTTTCTTGGGCAAGTGGATTCAATGTCATGTTTACAAACACAAATATCATTTTTAACCAGGTTTCTGCAACTTTTTACTCAGAAAACACGAATGTGTACCTCTTGTGTCTCCATGTGAATCCAATTAGCGTTTGCCAACCGAAAAACAAAATGTTACATGCTACAATGCATTCACAACTCTAAAGTCCATAGATAGGGTGGAGAAAACAAAAGCAAACATAGAAGCTGTAGCAGGAGCTGGAATTGAGTTAGCCACCACAGAACCAGATATTTCTTGTTACATTCAGCCCTATCTGGACAAACTGGTGTAGAATTGGAGTGCAAAGCACACAGAAAAGCAGAGTCAACCTGGTTTTGGAGAAAAGCAAAGTCTTTTTCTTGGGCAAGTGGATTCAATGTCATGTTTGCAAGCACAAGTATCAGTTTTACACTGGTTTCTGCAGCTTTTTACTCAGAAAACACGAATGTGTAACTTTGTGTCACCATGTGAAACAAATTAGCGTTTGCCAACAGAAAACCAAAATGTTACATGCTACAACAGCTGGAATTGATTTAGACACCACAGAACCGGATATTTCTGCTTTCAGCCAAACATTTCTGGACAACCTGGTGTGGAATTGGTGTGCAAAGCACCCAGAGCAGCAGAGTCAACCTGGTTTTGGAGAAAAGCAAAGTCTTTTTCTTGGGCAAGTGGATTCAAAGTCATGTTTACAAACACAAATATCATTTGTAACCTGGTTTCTGCAGCTTTTTACTCAGAAAACACGGATGTGTATCTGTTGTGCCTCCATGTGAAACCAATTAGCGTTTGCCAACAGAAAATCAAAATGATACATGCTAAAATTCATTCACAAGTCTAAAGTCCATAGATACTATCGAGAAAACACAAGCAAAAACAGAAGCTGTAGCAAGAGCTCGGATTGACTTAGCCACCACAGAACTGGATATTTCTGGTTTCATCCAAACCTATCTGGACAAACTGGTGTGGAATTGGTGTGCAAAGCACCCAGAAAAGCAGAGTCAACCTGGTTTTGGAGAAAAGCAAAGTCTTTTTCTTGGGCACATGGATTCCATGTCATGTTTACAAACACAAATATCATTTGTAACCAGGTTTCTGCAGCTTTTTACTGAGAAAACATGAATGTGTACCTGTTGTGACTCATTTGAAACCATTAGCGTTTGCCAACAGAGAACCTAAATGCTACATGCTACAATGCATTCACAACTCTAAAGATACTATTGACAAAACACAAAAAAACTCTTAGGATGTAGCAAGAGCTGGGATTGACTGAGCCACCACAGAACCGGATATTTATGGATTCATCCAGCCCTATCTGGACAAACTGGTGTGGAGTTGGTGTGCAAAGCACCCAGAAAAGCAGAGTCAACCTGGTTTTGGAGAAAAGCAAAGTCTTTTTCTTGGGCAAGTGGATTCAATGTCATGTTTACAAACACAAATATCATTTGTAACCTGGTTTCTGCAGCTTTTTACTCAGAAAACATGAATGTGTACCTGCTGTGACTCATTTGAAACCATTAGCGTTTGCCAACAGAAAACCTAAATGCTAAATGCTACAATGCATTCACAACTCTAAAGTCCATAGATAGGGTGGTGAAAACACAAGCAAACACAGAAGCTGTAGCCAGAGCTGGGATTGACATACCCACCACAGAACCGGATATTTCTGGTTTCATCCAAACCTAGCTGAACAAGCTGGTGTGGAGTTGGTGTGCAAAGCACCCAGAAAAGCAGAGTCAACCTGGTTTTGGAGAAAAGCAAAGTCTTTTTCTTGGGCACATGGATTCAATGTCATGTTTACAAACACAAATATCATTTCTAACCTGGTTTCTGCAGCTTTTTACTGAGAAAACATGAATGTGTACCTGTTGTGACTCATTTGAAACCATTAGCGTTTGCCAACAGAAAACCTAAATGCTACATGCTACAATGCATTCACAACTCTAAAGTCCATAGATACTATTGACAAAACACAAAAAAACTCTTAGGATGTAGCAAGAGATGGGATTGACTGAGCCACCACAGAACCGGATATTTATGGATTCATCCAGCCCTATCTGGACAAACTGGTGTGGAGTTGGTGTGCAAAGCACCCAGAAAAGCAGAGTCAACCTGGTTTTGGAGAAAAGCAAAGTCTTTTTCTTGGGCAAGTGGATTCAATGTCATGTTTACAAACACAAATATCATTTGTAACCTGGTTTCTGCAGCTTTTTACTCAGAAAACATGAATGTGTACCTGCTGTGACTCATTTGAAACCATTAGCGTTTGCCAACAGAAAACCTAAATGCTAAATGCTACAATGCATTCACAACTCTAAAGTCCATAGATAGGGTGGAGAAAACACAAGCAAACACAGAAGCTGTAGCCAGAGCTGGGATTGACTTACCCACCACAGAACCGGATATTTCTGGTTTCATCCAAACCTAGCTGAACAAGCTGGTGTGGAGTTGGTGTGCAAAGCACCGAGAAAAGCAGAGTCAACCTGGTTTTGGAGAAAAGCAAAGTCTTTTTCTTGGACAAGTGGATTCAATGTCATGTTTACAAACACAAATATCATTTGTAACCTGGTTTCTGCAGCTTTTTACTCAGAAAACACGAATATGTCACTGTTGTGTCTCCATGTGAAACCTATTAGCGTTTGCCAACAGAAAAACAAAATGTTACATGCTACAATGCATTCACATCTCTAAAGTCCATAGATACTATCGACAAAACACAAACAAACTCTTAGGATGTAGCAAGAGCTGGGATTGACTGGGCCACCACAGAACCGGATATTTCTGGTTTCATCCAGCCCTATCTGGACAAACTAGTGGAGTTGGTGTGCAAAGCACCCAGAAAAGCAGAGTCAACCTGGTTTAGGAGAAAAGCAAAGTCTTTTTCTTGGGCAAGTGGATTCAATGTCATGTTTTCAAACACAAATATCATTTTCAACCTGGTTTCTGCAGCTTTTTACTCAGAAAACATGAATGTGTCCCTTTGTGTCACCATGTCAAACAAATTAGCGTTTGCCAACAGAAAAACAAAATGTTACATGCTACAATGCATTCACAACTCTAAAGTCCATAGAGTATCGAGAAAAAACTAGCAAACACAGAAGCTGTAGCAACAGCTGGAATTGACTTAGACACCACAGAACCGGATATTTCTGGTTTCAGCCAAACATTTCTGGACAAACTGGTGTGGAATTGGTGTGCAAAGCACCCAGAGCAGCAGATCAACCTGGTTTTGGAGAAAAGCAAAGTCTTTTTCTTGGGCAAGTGGATTCAATGTCATGCTTACAAACACAAATATCATTTTTAAACTCGTTTCTGCAGGTTTTACTCAGAAAACACGAATGCGTAACTGTTGTGTCTCCATGTGAAACCAATTAGCATTTGCCAACAGAAAAACAAAATGTTACATGCTACAATGCATTCACATCTATAAAGTCCCTAGATACTATCGACAAAACACAAACACACTCTTAGGATGTACCAAGGGCTGGGATTGACTTAGCACAACAAAACAGGATATTTCTGGTTTCATCCAGTCCTATCTGGACAAACTGGTATGAAATTGGTGTGCAAAGCACCCAGAAAAACAGAGTCAACCTGGTTTTGGAGAAAAGCAATGTCTTTTTCTTGGGCAAGTGGATTCAATGTCATGTTTACAAACACAAATATCATTTTTAACCAGGTTTCTGCAACTTTTTACTCAGAAAACACGAATGTGTACCTCTTGTGTCTCCATGTGAATCCAATTAGCGTTTGCCAACCGAAAAACAAAATGTTACATGCTACAATGCATTCACAACTCTAAAGTCCATAGATAGGGTGGAGAAAACACAAGCAAACATAGAAGCTGTAGCAACAGCTGGAATTGAGTTAGCCACCACAGAACCAGATATTTCTTGTTACATTCAGCCCTATCTGTACAAACTGGTGTAGAATTGGAGTGCAAAGCACGCAGAAAAGCAGAGTCAACCTGGTTTTGAAGAATAGCAAAGTTTTCTTCTTGGGCAAGTGGATTCAATGTCATGTTTACAACACAAATAACATTTTTAACCTGGTTTCTGCAGCTTTTTACTCAGAAATCACGAATGTGTATCTGTTGTGCCCCCATGAGAAACCAATTAGCATTTGCCAACAGAAAATCAAAATGTTACATGCTACAATGCATTCACAACTCTAAGTCCATACATACTATCGAGAAAACACAAGCAAACACAGAAGCTGTAGCAAGAGCTGGAATTGAGTTACCCACCACAGAACGGGATACTTCTGGTTTCATCCAGCCCTATCTGGACAAACTGGTGTGGAATTGGTGTGCAAAGCACCCAGAAAAGCAGAGTCAACCTGGTTTTGGAGAAAAGCAAAGTCTTTTTCTTGGGCAAGTGGATTCAATGTCATGTTTGCAAGCACAAGTATCAGTTTTACACTGGTTTCTGCAGCTTTTTATTCAGAAAACATGAATGTGTCCCTTTGTGTCACCATGTGAAACAAATTAGCCTTAGCCAACAGAAAACCAAAATGTTACATGCTACAATGCATTCACAACTCTAAAGTCCATAGACTATCGAGAAAACACAAGCAAACACAGAAGCTGTAGCAACAGCTGGAATTGATTTAGACACCACAGAACCGGATATTTCTGCTTTAAGCCAAACATTTCTGGACAACCTGGTGTGGAATTGGTGTGCAAAGCACCCAGAAAAGCAGAGTCAACCTGGTTTTGGAGAAAAGCAAAGTCTTTTTCTTGGGCAAGTGGATTCAAAGTCATGTTTACAAACACAAATATCATTTGTAACCTGGTTTCTGCAGCTTTTTACTCAGAAAACACGGATGTGTACCTGTTGTGCCTCCATGTGAAACCAATTAGCGTTTGCCAACAGAAAATCAAAATGATACATGCTAAAATTCATTCACAAGTCTAAAGTCCATAGATACTATCGAGAAAACACAAGCAAAAACAGAAGCTGTAGCAAGAGCTCGGATTGACTTAGCCACCACAGAACTGGATATTTCTGGTTTCATCCAAACCTATCTGGACAAACTGGTGTGGAATTGGTGTGCAAGGCACCCAGAAAAGCAGAGTCAACCTGGTTTTGGAGAAAAGCAAAGTCTTTTTCTTGGGCACATGGATTCAATGTCATGTTTACAAACACAAATATCATTTCTAACCTGGTTTCTGCAGATTTTTACTCAGAAAACATGAATGTGTTCCTGTTGTGACTCATTTGAAACCATTAGCGTTTGCCAACAGAAAACCTAAATGCTACATGCTACCATGCATTCACAACTCTAAAGTCCATAGATACTATTGACAAAACAAAAACAAACTCTTAGGATGTAGCAAGAGCTGGGATTGACTGAGCCACCACAGAACCGGATATTTATGGATTCATCCAGCCCTATCTGGACAAACTGGTGTGGAGTTGGTGTGCAAAGCACCCAGAAAAGCAGAGTCAACCTGGTTTTGGAGAAAAGCAAAGTCTTTTTCTTGGGCAAGTGGATTCAATGTCATGTTTACAAACACAAATATCATTTGTAACCTGGTTTCTGCAGCTTTTTACTCAGAAAACATGAATGTGTACCTGCTGTTACTCATTTGAAACCATTAGCGTTTGCCAACAGAAAACCTAAATGCTAAATGCTACAATGCATTCACAACTCTAAAGTCCATAGATAGGGTGTTGAAAACACAAGCAAACACAGAAGCTGTAGCCAGAGCTGGGATTGACTTACCCACCACAGAACCGGATATTTCTGGTTTCATCCAAACCTAGCTGAACAAGCTGGTGTGGAGTTGGTGTGCAAAGCACCCAGAAAAGCAGAGTCAACCTGGTTTTGGAGAAAAGCAAAGTCTTTTTCTTGGGCAAGTGGATTCAATGTCATGTTTACAAGCACAAGTATCAGTTTTAAAATGGTTTCTGCAGCTTTTTACTCAGAAAACACGAATGTGTACCTGTTGTGTCTCCATGTGAAACCAATTAGCGTTTGCCCACAGAAAAACAAAATGTTACATGCAACAATGCATTCACAACTCTAAAGTCCATAGATACTATGGAGAAAACACAAGCTAATATAGAAGCTGTAGTAAGAGCTGGGTTTCAGTTAGCCACCACAGAACCGGATATTTCTGATTTCATCCAAACCTATCTGGACAAACTGGTGTGGGGTTGGTGTGCAAAGCACCCAGAAAAGCAGAGTCAACCTGGTTTTGGAGAAATTCAGTCTTTTTCTTGGGCAAGTGGATTCAATGTCATGGTTACAAGCACAAATATCATTTTTAAACTCGTTTCTACAGGTTTTACTCAGAAAACACGAATGCGTAACTGTTGTTTCTCCATGTGAAACCAATTAGCATTTGCCAACAGAAAAACAAAATGTTACATGCTACAATGCATTCACAACTCTAAAGTCCATAGAGTATCGAGAAAAAACTAGCAAACACAGAAGCTGTAGCAACAGCTGGAATTGACTTAGACACCACAGAACCGGATATTTCTGGTTTCAGCCAAACATTTCTGGACAAACTGGTGTGGAATTGGTGTGCAAAGCACCCAGAGCAGCAGATCAACCTGGTTTTGGAGAAAAGCAAAGTCTTTTTCTTGGGCAAGTGGATTCAATGTCATGCTTACAAACACAATATCATTTTTAAACTCGTTTCTACAGGTTTTACTCAGAAAACACGAATGCGTAACTGTTGTTTCTCCATGTGAAACCAATTAGCATTTGCCAACAGAAAAACAAAATGTTACATGCTACAATGCATTCACATCTATAAAGTCCCTAGATACTATCGACAAAACACAAACACACTCTTAGGATGTACCAAGGGCTGGGATTGACTTAGCACAACAAAACAGGATATTTCTGGTTTCATCCAGTCCTATCTGGACAAACTGGTATGGAATTGGTGTGCAAAGCACCCGGAAAAGCAGAGTCAACCTGGTTTTGGAAAAAAGCAATGTCTTTTTCTTGGGCAAGTGGATTCAATGTCATGTTTACAAACACAAATATCATTTTTAACCAGGTTTCTGCAACTTTTTACTCAGAAAACACGAATGTGTACCTCTTGTGTCTCCATGTGAATCCAATTAGCGTTTGCCAACCGAAAAACAAAATGTTACATGCTACAATGCATTCACAACTCTAAAGTCTATAGATACTGTCGAGAAAACACAAGCAAACATAGAAGCTGTAGCAGGAGCTGGAATTGAGTTAGCCACCACAGAACCAGATATTTCTTGTTACATTCAGCCCTATCTGGACAAACTGGTGTAGAATTGGAGTGCAAAGCACACAGAAAAGCAGAATCAACCTGGTTTTGAAGAATAGCAAAGTTTTCTTCTTGGGCAAGTGGATTCAATGTCATGTTTACAACACAAATAACATTTTTAACCTGGTTTCTGCAGCTTTTTACTCAGAAAACACGAATGTGTATCTGTTGTGCTCCCATGAGAAACCAATTAGCATTTGCCAACAGAAAATCAAAATGTTACATGCTACAATGCATTCACAACTCTAAGTCCATACATACTATCGAGAAAACACAAGCAAACACAGAAGCTGTAGCAAGAGCTGGAATTGAGTTACCCACCACAGAACGGGATACTTCTGGTTTCATCCAGCCCTATCTGGACAAACTGGTGTGGAATTGGTGTGCAAAGCACCCAGAAAAGCAGAGTCAACCTGGTTTTGGAGAAAAGCAAAGTCTTTTTCTTGGGCAAGTGGATTCAATGTCATGTTTGCAAGCACAAGTATCAGTTTTACACTGGTTTCTGCAGCTTTTTACTCAGAAAACACGAATGTGTAACTTTGTGTCACCATGTGAAACAAATTAGCGTTTGCCAACAGAAAACCAAAATGTTACATGCTACAATGCATTCACAACTCTAAAGTCCATAGACTATCGAGAAAACACAAGCAAACACAGAAGCTGTAGCAACAGCTGGAATTGATTTAGACACCACAGAACCGGATATTTCTGCTTTCAGCCAAACATTTCTGGACAACCTGGTGTGGAATTGGTGTGCAAAGCACCCAGAGCAGCAGAGTCAACCTGGTTTTGGAGAAAAGCAAAGTCTTTTTCTTGGGCAAGTGGATTCAAAGTCATGTTTACAAACACAAATATCATTTGTAACCTGGTTTCTGCAGCTTTTTACTCAGAAAACACGGATGTGTATCTGTTGTGCCTCCATGTGAAACCAATTAGCGTTTGCCAACAGAAAATCAAAATGATACATGCTAAAATTCATTCACAAGTCTAAAGTCCATAGATACTATCGAGAAAACACAAGCAAAAACAGAAGCTGTAGCAAGATCTCGGATTGACTTAGCCACCACAGAACTGGATATTTCTGGTTTCATCCAAACCTATATGGACAAACTGGTGTGGAATTGGTGTGCAAAGCACCCAGAAAAGCAGAGTCAACCTGGTTTTGGAGAAAAGCAAAGTCTTTTTCTTGGGCACATGGATTCAATGTCATGTTTACAAACACAAATATCATTTCTAACCTGGTTTCTGCAGCTTTTTACTGAGAAAACATGAATGTGTACCTGTTGTGACTCATTTGAAACCATTAGCGTTTGCCAACAGAGAACCTAAATGCTACATGCTACAATGCATTCACAACTCTAAAGATACTATTGACAAAACACAAAAAAACTCTTAGGATGTAGCAAGAGCTGGGATTGACTGAGCCACCACAGAACCGGATATTTATGGATTCATCCAGCCCTATCTGGACAAACTGGTGTGGAGTTGGTGTGCAAAGCACCCAGAAAAGCAGAGTCAACCTGGTTTTGGAGAAAAGCAAAGTCTTTTTCTTGGGCAAGTGGATTCAATGTCATGTTTACAAACACAAATATCATTTGTAACCTGGTTTCTGCAGCTTTTTACTCAGAAAACATGAATGTGTACCTGCTGTGACTCATTTGAAACCATTAGCGTTTGCCAACAGAAAACCTAAATGCTAAATGCTACAATGCATTCACAACTCTAAAGTCCATAGATAGGGTGGTGAAAACACAAGCAAACACAGAAGCTGTAGCCAGAGCTGGGATTGACATACCCACCACAGAACCGGATATTTCTGGTTTCATCCAGCCCTATCTGAACAAGCTGGTGTGGAGTTGGTGTGCAAAGCACCCAGAAAAGCAGAGTCAACCTGGTTTTGGAGAAAAGCAAAGTCTTTTTCTTGGGCACATGGATTCAATGTCATGTTTACAAACACAAATATCATTTCTAACCTGGTTTCTGCAGCTTTTTACTGAGAAAACATGAATGTGTACCTGTTGTGACTCATTTGAAACCATTAGCGTTTGCCAACAGAAAACCTAAATGCTACATGCTACAATGCATTCACAACTCTAAAGTCCATAGATACTATTGACAAAACACAAAAAAACTCTTAGGATGTAGCAAGAGATGGGATTGACTGAGCCACCACAGAACCGGATATTTATGGATTCATCCAGCCCTATCTGGACAAACTGGTGTGGAGTTGGTGTGCAAAGCACCCAGAAAAGCAGAGTCAACCTGGTTTTGGAGAAAAGCAAAGTCTTTTTCTTGGGCAAGTGGATTCAATGTCATGTTTACAAACACAAATATCATTTGTAACCTGGTTTCTGCAGCTTTTTACTCAGAAAACATGAATGTGTACCTGCTGTGACTCATTTGAAACCATTAGCGTTTGCCAACAGAAAACCTAAATGCTAAATGCTACAATGCATTCACAACTCTAAAGTCCATAGATAGGGTGGAGAAAACACAAGCAAACACAGAAGCTGTAGCCAGAGCTGGGATTGACTTACCCACCACAGAACCGGATATTTCTGGTTTCATCCAAACCTAGCTGAACAAGCTGGTGTGGAGTTGGTGTGCAAAGCACCCAGAAAAGCAGAGTCAACCTGGTTTTGGAGAAAAGCAAAGTCTTTTTCTTGGACAAGTGGATTCAATGTCATGTTTACAAACACAAATATCATTTGTAACCTGGTTTCTGCAGCTTTTTACTCAGAAAACACGAATATGTCACTGTTGTGTCTCCATGTGAAACCTATTAGCGTTTGCCAACAGAAAAACAAAATGTTACATGCTACAATGCATTCACATCTCTAAAGTCCATAGATACTATCGACAAAACACAAACAAACTCTTAGGATGTAGCAAGAGCTGGGATTGACTGGGCCACCACAGAACCGGATATTTCTGGTTTCATCCAGCCCTATCTGGACAAACTGGTGTGGAGTTGGTGTGCAAAGCACCCAGAAAAGCAGAGTCAACCTGGTTTAGGAGAAAAGCAAAGTCTTTTTCTTGGGCAAGTGGATTCAATGTCATGTTTTCAAACACAAATATCATTTTCAACCTGGTTTCTGCAGCTTTTTACTCAGAAAACATGAATGTGTCCCTTTGTGTCACCATGTCAAACAAATTAGCGTTTGCCAACAGAAAAACAAAATGTTACATGCTACAATGCATTCACAACTCTAACGTCCATAGAGTATCCAGAAAAAACTAGCAAACACAGAAGCTGTAGCAACAGCTGGAATTGACTTAGCCACCACAGAACCGGATATTTCTGGTTTCAGCCAAACATTTCTGGACAAACTGGTGTGGAATTGGTGTGCAAAGCACCCAGAGCAGCAGATCAACCTGGTTTTGGAGAAAAGCAAAGTCTTTTTCTTGGGCAAGTGGATTCAATGTCATGCTTACAAACACAAATATCATTTTTAAACTCTTTTCTGCAGGTTTTACTCAGAAAACACGAATGCGTAACTGTTGTGTCTCCATGTGAAACCAATTAGCATTTGCCAACAGAAAAACAAAATGTTACATGCTACAATGCATTCACATCTATAAAGTCCCTAGATACTATCGACAAAACACAAACACACTCTTAGGATGTACCAAGGGCTGGGATTGACTTAGCACAACAAAACAGGATATTTCTGGTTTCATCCAGTCCTATCTGGACAAACTGGTATGGAATTGGTGTGCAAAGCACCCAGAAAAGCAGAGTCAACCTGGTTTTGGAGAAAAGCAATGTCTTTTTCTTGGGCAAGTGGATTCAATGTCATGTTTACAAACACAAATATCATTTTTAACCAGGTTTCTGCAACTTTTTACTCAGAAAACACGAATGTGTACCTCTTGTGTCTCCATGTGAATCCAATTAGCGTTTGCCAACCGAAAAACAAAATGTTACATGCTACAATGCATTCACAACTCTAAAGTCCATAGATAGGGTGGAGAAAACACAAGCAAACATAGAAGCTGTAGCAACAGCTGGAATTGAGTTAGCCACCACAGAACCAGATATTTCTTGTTACATTCAGCCCTATCTGTGCAAACTGGTGTAGAATTGGAGTGCAAAGCACACAGAAAAGCAGAGTCAACCTGGTTTTGAAGAATAGCAAAGTTTTCTTCTTGGGCAAGTGGATTCAATGTCATGTTTACAACACAAATAACATTTTTAACCTGGTTTCTGCAGCTTTTTACTCAGAAATTACGAATGTGTATCTGTTGTGCCCCCATGAGAAACCAATTAGCATTTGCCAACAGAAAATCAAAATGTTACATGCTACAATGCATTCACAACTCTAAGTCCATACATACTATCGAGAAAACACAAGCAAACACAGAAGCTGTAGCAAGAGCTGGAATTGAGTTACCCACCACAGAACGGGATACTTCTGGTTTCATCCAGCCCTACTGGACAAACTGGTGTGGAATTGGTGTGCAAAGCACCCAGAAAAGCAGAGTCAACCTGGTTTTGGAGAAAAGCAAAGTCTTTTTCTTGGGCAAGTGGATTCAATGTCATGTTTGCAAGCACAAGTATCAGTTTTACACTGGTTTCTGCAGCTTTTTACTCAGAAAACATGAATGTGTCCCTTTGTGTCACCATGTGAAACAAATTAGCCTTAGCCAACAGAAAACCAAAATGTTACATGCTACAATGCATTCACAACTCTAAAGTCCATAGACTATCGAGAAAACACAAGCAAACACAGAAGCTGTAGCAACAGCTGGAATTGATTTAGACACCACAGAACTGGATATTTCTGCTTTCAGCCAAACATTTCTGGACAACCTGGTGTGGAATTGGTGTGCAAAGCACCCAGAAAAGCAGAGTCAACCTGGTTTTGGAGAAAAGCAAAGTCTTTTTCTTGGGCAAGTGGATTCAAAGTCATGTTTACAAACACAAATATCATTTGTAACCTGGTTTCTGCAGCTTTTTACTCAGAAAACACGGATGTGTACCTGTTGTGCCTCCATGTGAAACCAATTAGCGTTTGCCAACAGAAAATCAAAATGATACATGCTAAAATTCATTCACAAGTCTAAAGTCCATAGATACTATCGAGAAAACACAAGCAAAAACAGAAGCTGTAGCAAGAGCTCGGATTGACTTAGCCACCACAGAACTGGATATTTCTGGTTTCATCCAAACCTATCTGGACAAACTGGTGTGGAATTGGTGTGCAAGGCACCCAGAAAAGCAGAGTCAACCTGGTTTTGGAGAATAGCAAAGTCTTTTTCTTGGGCACATGGATTCAATGTCATGTTTACAAACACAAATATCATTTCTAACCTGGTTTCTGCAGCTTTTTACTGAGAAAACATGAATGTGTACCTGTTGTGACTCATTTGAAACCATTAGCGTTTGCCAACAGAGAACCTAAATGCTACATGCTACAATGCATTCACAACTCTAAAGTACATAGATACTATTGACAAAACAAAAACAAACTCTTAGGATGTAGCAAGAGCTGGGATTGACTGAGCCACCACAGAACCGGATATTTATGGATTCATCCAGCCCTATCTGGACAAACTGGTGTGGAGTTGGTGTGCAAAGCACCCAGAAAAGCAGAGTCAACCTGGTTTTGGAGAAAAGCAAAGTCTTTTTCTTGGGCAAGTGGATTCAATGTCATGTTTACAAACACAAATATCATTTGTAACCTGGTTTCTGCAGCTTTTTACTCAGAAAACATGAATGTGTACCTGCTGTGACTCATTTGAAACCATTAGCGTTTGCCAACAGAAAACCTAAATGCTAAATGCTACAATGCATTCACAACTCTAAAGTCCATAGATAGGGTGGTGAAAACACAAGCAAACACAGAAGCTGTAGCCAGAGCTGGGATTGACTTACCCACCACAGAACCGGATATTTCTGGTTACATCCAAACCTAGCTGAACAAGCTGGTGTGGAGTTGGTGTGCAAAGCACCCAGAAAAGCAGAGTCAACCTGGTTTTGGAGAAAAGCAAAGTCTTTTTCTTGGGCAAGTGGATTCAATGTCATGTTTACAAGCACAAGTATCAGTTTTAAAATGGTTTCTGCAGCTTTTTACTCAGAAAACACGAATGTGTACCTGTTGTGTCTCCATGTGAAACCAATTAGCGTTTGCCCACAGAAAAACAAAATGTTACATGCAACAATGCATTCACAATTCTAAAGTCCATAGATACTATGGAGAAAACACAAGCTAATATAGAAGCTGTAGTAAGAGCTGGGTTTCAGTTAGCCACCACAGAACCGGATATTTCTGATTTCATCCAAACCTATCTGGACAAACTGGTGTGGGGTTGGTGTGCAAAGCACCCAGAAAAGCAGAGTCAACCTGGTTTTGGAGAAATTCAGTCTTTTTCTTGGGCAAGTGGATTCAATGTCATGGTTACAAGCACAAATATCATTTTTAAACTGGTTTCTGCAGCTTTTTACTCAGAAAACATGAATGTGTCCCTTTGTGTCACCATGTCAAACAAATTAGCGTTTGCCAACAGAAAAACAAAATGTTACATGCTACAATGCATTCACAACTCTAAAGTCCATAGAGTATCGAGAAAAAACTAGCAAACACAGAAGCTGTAGCAACAGCTGGAATTGACTTAGACACCACAGAACCGGATATTTCTGGTTTCAGCCAAACATTTCTGGACAAACTGGTGTGGAATTGGTGTGCAAAGCACCCAGAGCAGCAGATCAACCTGGTTTTGGAGAAAAGCAAAGTCTTTTTCTTGGGCAAGTGGATTCAATGTCATGCTTACAAACACAATATCATTTTTAAACTCGTTTCTGCAGGTTTTACTCAGAAAACACGAATGCGTAACTGTTGTGTCTCCATGTGAAACCAATTAGCATTTGCCAACAGAAAAACAAAATGTTACATGCTACAATGCATTCACATCTATAAAGTCCCTAGATACTATCGACAAAACACAAACACACTCTTAGGATGTACCAAGGGCTGGGATTGACTTAGCACAACAAAACAGGATATTTCTGGTTTCATCCAGAACTATCTGGACAAACTGGTATGGAATTGGTGTGCAAAGCACCCGGAAAAGCAGAGTCAACCTGGTTTTGGAGAAAAGCAATGTCTTTTTCTTGGGCAAGTGGATTCAATGTCATGTTTACAAACACAAATATCATTTTTAACCAGGTTTCTGCAACTTTTTACTCAGAAAACACGAATGTGTACCTCTTGTGTCTCCATGTGAATCCAATTAGCGTTTGCCAACCGAAAAACAAAATGTTACATGCTACAATGCATTCACAACTCTAAAGTCTATAGATACTGTCGAGAAAACACAAGCAAACATAGAAGCTGTAGCAGGAGCTGGAATTGAGTTAGCCACCACAGAACCAGATATTTCTTGTTACATTCAGCCCTATCTGGACAAACTGGTGTAGAATTGGAGTGCAAAGCACCCAGAAAAGCAGAGTCAACCTGGTTTTGAAGAATAGCAAAGTCTTTTTCTAGGGCAAGTGGATTCAATGTCATGTTTACAACACAAATAACATTTTTAACCTGGTTTCTGCAGCTTTTTACTCAGAAAACACGAATGTGTATCTGTTGTGCCCCCATGAGAAACCAATTAGCATTTGCCAACAGAAAATCAAAATGTTACATGCTACAATGCATTCACAACTCTAAGTCCATACATACTATCGAGAAAACACAAGCAAACACAGAAGCTGTAGCAAGAGCTGGAATTGAGTTACCCACCACAGAACGGGATACTTCTGGTTTCATCCAGCCCTATCTGGACAAACTGGTGTGGAATTGGTGTGCAAAGCACCCAGAAAAGCAGAGTCAACCTGGTTTTGGAGAAAAGCAAAGTCTTTTTCTTGGGCAAGTGGATTCAATGTCATGTTTGCAAGCACAAGTATCAGTTTTACACTGGTTTCTGCAGCTTTTTACTCAGAAAACACGAATGTGTAACTTTGTATCACCATGTGAAACAAATTAGCGTTTGCCAACAGAAAACCAAAATGTTACATGCTACAATGCATTCACAACTCTAAAGTCCATAGACTATCGAGAAAACACAAGCAAACACAGAAGCTGTAGCAACAGCTGGAATTGATTTAGACACCACAGAACCGGATATTTCTGGTTTCAGCCAAACATTTCTGGACAACCTGGTGTGGAATTGGTGTGCAAAGCACCCAGAGCAGCAGAGTCAACCTGGTTTTGGAGAAAAGCAAAGTCTTTTTCTTGGGCAAGTGGATTCAAAGTCATGTTTACAAACACAAATATCATTTGTAACCTGGTTTCTGCAGCTTTTTACTCAGAAAACACGGATGTGTATCTGTTGTGCTTCCATGTGAAACCAATTAGCGTTTGCCAACAGAAAATCAAAATGATACATGCTAAAATTCATTCACAAGTCTAAAGTCCATAGATACTATCGAGAAAACACAAGCAAAAACAGAAGCTGTAGCAAGAGCTCGGATTGACTTAGCCACCACAGAACTGGATATTTCTGGTTTCATCCAAACCTATATGGACAAACTGGTGTGGAATTGGTGTGCAAAGCACCCAGAAAAGCAGAGTCAACCTGGTTTTGGAGAAAAGCAAAGTCTTTTTCTTGGGCACATGGATTCAATGTCATGTTTACAAACACAAATATCATTTCTAACCTGGTTTCTGCAGCTTTTTACTGAGAAAACATGAATGTGTACCTGTTGTGACTCATTTGAAACCATTAGCGTTTGCCAACAGAGAACCTAAATGCTACATGCTACAATGCATTCACAACTCTAAAGATACTATTGACAAAACACAAAAAAACTCTTAGGATGTAGCAAGAGCTGGGATTGACTGAGCCACCACAGAACCGGATATTTATGGATTCATCCAGCCCTATCTGGACAAACTGGTGTGGAGTTGGTGTGCAAAGCACCCAGAAAAGCAGAGTCAACCTGGTTTTGGAGAAAAGCAAAGTCTTTTTCTTGGGCAAGTGGATTCAATGTCATGTTTACAAACACAAATATCATTTGTAACCTGGTTTCTGCAGCTTTTTACTCAGAAAACATGAATGTGTACCTGCTGTGACTCATTTCAAACCATTAGTGTTTGCCAACAGAAAACCTAAATGCTAAATGCTACAATGCATTCACAACTCTAAAGTCCATAGATAGAGTGGAGAAAACACAAGCAAACACAGAAGCTGTAGCCAGAGCTGGGATTGACTTACCCACCACAGAACCGGATATTTCTGGTTTCATCCAAACCTAGCTGAACAAGCTGGTGTGGAGTTGGTGTGCAAAGCACCCAGAAAAGCAGAGTCAACCTGGTTTTGGAGAAAAGCAAAGTCTTTTCTTTGACAAGTGGATTCAATGTCATGTTTACAAACACAAATATCATTTGTAACCTGGTTTCTGCAGCTTTTTACTCAGAAAACACGAATATGTCACTGTTGTGTCTCCATGTGAAACCTATTAGCGTTTGCCAACAGAAAAACAAAATGTTACATGCTACAATGCATTCACATCTCTAAAGTCCATAGATACTATCGACAAAACACAAACAAACTCTTTGGATGTAGCAAGAGCTGGGATTGACTGGGCCACCACAGAACCGGATATTTCTGGTTTCATCCAGCCCTATCTGGACAAACTGGTGTGGAATTGGTGTGCAAAGCACCCAGAAAAGCAGAGTCAACCTGGTTTTGGAGAAAAGCAAAGTCTTTTTCTTGGGCAAGTGGATTCAATGTCATGTTTACAAGCACAAGTATCAGTTTTAAAATGGTTTCTGCAGCTTTTTACTCAGAAAACACGAATGTGTACCTGTTGTGTCTCCATGTGAAACCAATTAGCGTTTGCCCACAGAAAAACAAAATGTTACATGCAACAATGCATTCACAACTCTAAAGTCCATAGATACTATGGAGAAAACACAAGCTAATATAGAAGCTGTAGTAAGAGCTGGGTTTCAGTTAGCCACCACAGAACCGGATATTTCTGATTTCATCCAAACCTATCTGGACAAACTGGTGTGGGGTTGGTGTGCAAAGCACCCAGAAAAGCAGAGTCAACCTGGTTTTGGAGAAATTCAGTCTTTTTCTTGGGCAAGTGGATTCAATGTCATGGTTACAAGCACAAATATCATTTTTAAACTGGTTTCTTCAGCTTTTTACTCAGAAAACATGAATGTGTACCTTTGTGTCACCATGTGAATCCAATTAGCGTTTGCCAACCGAAAAACAAAATGTTACATGCTACAATGCATTCACAACTCTAAAGTCCATAGATACTGTCGAGAAAACACAAGCAAACATAGAAGCTGTAGCAGGAGCTGGAATTGAGTTAGCCACCACAGAACCAGATATTTCTTGTTACATTCAGCCCTATCTGGACAAACTGGTGTAGAATTGGAGTGCAAAGCACCCAGAAAAGCAGAGTCAACCTGGTTTTGAAGAATAGCAAAGTCTTTTTCTAGGGCAAGTGGATTCAATGTCATGTTTACAACACAAATAACATTTTTAACCTGGTTTCTGCAGCTTTTTACTCAGAAAACACGAATGTGTATCTGTTGTGCCCCCATGAGAAACCAATTAGCATTTGCCAACAGAAAATCAAAATGTTACATGCTACAATGCATTCACAACTCTAAGTCCATACATACTATCGAGAAAACACAAGCAAACACAGAAGCTGTAGCAAGAGCTGGAATTGAGTTACCCACCACAGAACGGGATACTTCTGGTTTCATCCAGCCCTATCTGGACAAACTGGTGTGGAATTGGTGTGCAAAGCACCCAGAAAAGCAGAGTCAACCTGGTTTTGGAGAAAAGCAAAGTCTTTTTCTTGGGCAAGTGGATTCAATGTCATGTTTGCAAGCACAAGTATCAGTTTTACACTGGTTTCTGCAGCTTTTTACTCAGAAAACACGAATGTGTAACTTTGTGTCACCATGTGAAACAAATTAGCGTTTGCCAACAGAAAACCAAAAT
This sequence comes from Sylvilagus floridanus, assembly GCA_949820135.1. NCBI lineage: Eukaryota > Metazoa > Chordata > Mammalia > Lagomorpha > Leporidae > Sylvilagus > Sylvilagus floridanus. The sequence goes on from OX463228.1 coordinate 28,788,488, forward strand.
GTTACATGCTACAATGCATTCACAACTCTAAAGTCCATAGACTATCGAGAAAACACAAGCAAACACAGAAGCTGTAGCAACAGCTGGAATTGATTTAGACACCACAGAACCGGATATTTCTGGTTTCAGCCAAACATTTCTGGACAACCTGGTGTGGAATTGGTGTGCAAAGCACCCAGAGCAGCAGAGTCAACCTGGTTTTGGAGAAAAGCAAAGTCTTTTTCTTGGGCAAGTGGATTCAAAGTCATGTTTACAAACACAAATATCATTTGTAACCTGGTTTCTGCAGCTTTTTACTCAGAAAACACGGATGTGTATCTGTTGTGCCTCCATGTGAAACCAATTAGCGTTTGCCAACAGAAAATCAAAATAATACATGCTAAAATTCATTCACAAGTCTAAAGTCCATAGATACTATCGAGAAAACACAAGCAAAAACAGAAGCTGTAGCAAGAGCTCGGATTGACTTAGCCACCACAGAACTGGATATTTCTGGTTTCATCCAAACCTATATGGACAAACTGGTGTGGAATTGGTGTGCAAAGCACCCAGAAAAGCAGAGTCAACCTGGTTTTGGAGAAAAGCAAAGTCTTTTTCTTGGGCACATGGATTCAATGTCATGTTTACAAACACAAATATCATTTCTAACCTGGTTTCTGCAGCTTTTTACTGAGAAAACATGAATGTGTACCTGTTGTGACTCATTTGAAACCATTAGCGTTTGCCAACAGAGAACCTAAATGCTACATGCTACAATGCATTCACAACTCTAAAGATACTATTGACAAAACACAAAAAAACTCTTAGGATGTAGCAAGAGCTGGGATTGACTGAGCCACCACAGAACCGGATATTTATGGATTCATCCAGCCCTATCTGGACAAACTGGTGTGGAGTTGGTGTGCAAAGCACCCAGAAAAGCAGAGTCAACCTGGTTTTGGAGAAAAGCAAAGTCTTTTTCTTGGGCAAGTGGATTCAATGTCATGTTTACAAACACAAATATCATTTGTAACCTGGTTTCTGCAGCTTTTTACTCAGAAAACATGAATGTGTACCTGCTGTGACTCATTTCAAACCATTAGTGTTTGCCAACAGAAAACCTAAATGCTAAATGCTACAATGCATTCACAACTCTAAAGTCCATAGATAGAGTGGAGAAAACACAAGCAAACACAGAAGCTGTAGCCAGAGCTGGGATTGACTTACCCACCACAGAACCGGATATTTCTGGTTTCATCCAAACCTAGCTGAACAAGCTGGTGTGGAGTTGGTGTGCAAAGCACCCAGAAAAGCAGAGTCAACCTGGTTTTGGAGAAAAGCAAAGTCTTTTTCTTGGACAAGTGGATTCAATGTCATGTTTACAAACACAAATATCATTTGTAACCTGGTTTCTGCAGCTTTTTACTCAGAAAACACGAATATGTCACTGTTGTGTCTCCATGTGAAACCTATTAGCGTTTGCCAACAGAAAAACAAAATGTTACATGCTACAATGCATTCACATCTCTAAAGTCCATAGATACTATCGACAAAACACAAACAAACTCTTAGGATGTAGCAAGAGCTGGGATTGACTGGGCCACCACAGAACCGGATATTTCTGGTTTCATCCAGCCCTATCTGGACAAACTGGTGTGGAATTGGTGTGCAAAGCACCCAGAAAAGCAGAGTCAACCTGGTTTTGGAGAAAAGCAAAGTCTTTTTCTTGGGCAAGTGGATTCAATGTCATGTTTACAAGCACAAGTATCAGTTTTAAAATGGTTTCTGCAGCTTTTTACTCAGAAAACACGAATGTGTACCTGTTGTGTCTCCATGTGAAACCAATTAGCGTTTGCCCACAGAAAAACAAAATGTTACATGCAACAATGCATTCACAACTCTAAAGTCCATAGATACTATGGAGAAAACACAAGCTAACATAGAAGCTGTAGTAAGAGCTGGGTTTCAGTTAGCCACCACAGAACCGGATATTTCTGATTTCATCCAAACCTATCTGGACAAACTGGTGTGGGGTTGGTGTGCAAAGCACCCAGAAAAGCAGAGTCAACCTGGTTTTGGAGAAATTCAGTCTTTTTCTTGGGCAAGTGGATTCAATGTCATGGTTACAAGCACAAATATCATTTTTAAACTGGTTTCTGCAGCTTTTTACTCAGAAAACATGAATGTGTCCCTTTGTGTCACCATGTGAATCCAATTAGCGTTTGCCAACCGAAAAACAAAATGTTACATGCTACAATGCATTCACAAATCTAAAGTCCATAGAGTATCGAGAAAAAACTAGCAAACACAGAAGCTGTAGCAACAGCTGGAATTGACTTAGACACCACAGAACCGGATATTTCTGGTTTCAGCCAAACATTTCTGGACAAACTGGTGTGGAATTGGTGTGCAAAGCACCCAGAGCAGCAGAGTCAACCTGGTTTTGGAGAAAAGCAAAGTCTTTTTCTTGGGCAAGTGGATTCAATGTCATGCTTACAAACACAAATATCATTTTTAAACTCGTTTCTGCAGGTTTTACTCAGAAAACACGAATGCGTAACTGTTGTGTCTCCATGTGAAACCAATTAGCATTTGCCAACAGAAAAACAAAATGTTACATGCTACAATGCATTCACATCTATAAAGTCCCTAGATACTATCGACAAAACACAAACACACTCTTAGGATGTACCAAGGGCTGGGATTGACTTAGCACAACAAAACAGGATATTTCTGGTTTCATCCAGTCCTATCTGGACAAACTGGTATGGAATTGGTGTGCAAAGCACCCGAAAAAGCAGAGTCAACCTGGTTTTGGAGAAAAGCAATGTCTTTTTCTTGGGCAAGTGATTCAATGTCATGTTTACAAACACAAATATCATTTTTAACCAGGTTTCTGCAACTTTTTACTCAGAAAACACGAATGTGTACCTCTTGTGTCTCCATGTGAATCCAATTAGCGTTTGCCAACCGAAAAACAAAATGTTACATGCTACAATGCATTCACAACTCTAAAGTCCATAGATACTGTCGAGAAAACACAAGCAAACATAGAAGCTGTAGCAGGAGCTGGAATTGAGTTAGCCACCACAGAACCAGATATTTCTTGTTACATTCAGCCCTATCTGGACAAACTGGTGTAGAATTGGAGTGCAAAGCACACAGAAAAGCAGGGTCAACCTGGTTTTGAAGAATAGCAAAGTCTTTTTCTAGGGCAAGTGGATTCAATGTCATGTTTACAACACAAATAACATTTTTAACCTGGTTTCTGCAGCTTTTTACTCAGAAAACACGAATGTGTATCTGTTGTGCCCCCATGAGAAACCAATTAGCATTTGCCAACAGAAAATCAAAATGTTACATGCTACAATGCATTCACAACTCTAAGTCCATACATACTATCGAGAAAACACAAGCAAACACAGAAGCTGTAGCAAGAGCTGGAATTGAGTTACCCACCACAGAACGGGATACTTCTGGTTTCATCCAGCCCTATCTGGACAAACTGGTGTGGAATTGGTGTGCAAAGCACCCAGAAAAGCAGAGTCAACCTGGTTTTGGAGAAAAGCAAAGTCTTTTTCTTGGGCAAGTGGATTCAATGTCATGCTTACAAACACAAATATCATTTTTAAACTCGTTTCTGCAGGTTTTACTCAGAAAACACGAATGCGTAACTGTTGTGTCTCCATGTGAAACCAATTAGCATTTGCCAACAGAAAAACAAAATGTTACATGCTACAATGCATTCACATCTATAAAGTCCCTAGATACTATCGACAAAACACAAACACACTCTTAGGATGTACCAAGGGCTGGGATTGACTTAGCACAACAAAACAGGATATTTCTGGTTTCATCCAGTCCTATCTGGACAAACTGGTATGGAATTGGTGTGCAAAGCACCCGAAAAAGCAGAGTCAACCTGGTTTTGGAGAAAAGCAATGTCTTTTTCTTGGGCAAGTGATTCAATGTCATGTTTACAAACACAAATATCATTTTTAACCAGGTTTCTGCAACTTTTTACTCAGAAAACACGAATGTGTACCTCTTGTGTCTCCATGTGAATCCAATTAGCGTTTGCCAACCGAAAAACAAAATGTTACATGCTACAATGCATTCACAACTCTAAAGTCCATAGATACTGTCGAGAAAACACAAGCAAACATAGAAGCTGTAGCAGGAGCTGGAATTGAGTTAGCCACCACAGAACCAGATATTTCTTGTTACATTCAGCCCTATCTGGACAAACTGGTGTAGAATTGGAGTGCAAAGCACACAGAAAAGCAGGGTCAACCTGGTTTTGAAGAATAGCAAAGTCTTTTTCTAGGGCAAGTGGATTCAATGTCATGTTTACAACACAAATAACATTTTTAACCTGGTTTCTGCAGCTTTTTACTCAGAAAACACGAATGTGTATCTGTTGTGCCCCCATGAGAAACCAATTAGCATTTGCCAACAGAAAATCAAAATGTTACATGCTACAATGCATTCACAACTCTAAGTCCATACATACTATCGAGAAAACACAAGCAAACACAGAAGCTGTAGCAAGAGCTGGAATTGAGTTACCCACCACAGAACGGGATACTTCTGGTTTCATCCAGCCCTATCTGGACAAACTGGTGTGGAATTGGTGTGCAAAGCACCCAGAAAAGCAGAGTCAACCTGGTTTTGGAGAAAAGCAAAGTCTTTTTCTTGGGCAAGTGGATTCAATCTCATGTTTGCAAGCACAAGTATCAGTTTTACACTCGTTTCTGCAGCTTTTTACTCAGAAAACACGAATGTGTAACTTTGTGTCACCATGTGAAACAAATTAGCGTTTGCCAACAGAAAACCAAAATGTTACATGCTACAATGCATTCACAACTCTTAAGTCTATAGACTATTGAGAAAACTCAAGCAAACACAGAAGCTGTAGCAACAGCTGGAATTGATTTAGACACCACAGAACCGGATATTTCTGCTTTCAGCCAAACATTTCTGGACAACCTGGTGTGGAATTGGTGTGCAAAGCACCCAGAGCAGCAGAGTCAACCTGGTTTTGGAGAAAAGCAAAGTCTTTTTCTTGGGCAAGTGGATTCAAAGTCATGTTTACAAACACAAATATCATTTGTAACCTGGTTTCTGCAGCTTTTTACTCAGAAAACACGGATGTGTATCTGTTGTGCCTCCACGTGAAACCAATTAGCGTTTGCCAACAGAAAATCAAAATGATACATGCTAAAATTCATTCACAAGTCTAAAGTCCATAGATACTATTGAGAAAACACAAGCAAAAACAGAAGCTGTAGCAAGAGCTTGGATTGACTTAGCCACCACAGAACTGGATATTTCTGGTTTCATCCAAACCTATATGGACAAACTGGTGTGGAATTGGTGTGCAAAGCACCCAGAAAAGCAGAGTCAACCTGGTTTTGGAGAAAAGCAAAGTCTTTTTCTTGGGCACATGGATTCAATGTCATGTTTACAAACACAAATATCATTTCTAACCTGGTTTCTGCAGCTTTTTACTGAGAAAACATGAATGTGTACCTGTTGTGACTCATTTGAAACCATTAGCGTTTGCCAACAGAGAACCTAAATGCTACATGCTACAATGCCTTCACAACTCTAAAGATACTATTGACAAAACACAAAAAAACTCTTAGGATGTAGCAAGAGCTGGGATTGACTGAGCCACCACAGAACCGGATATTTATGGATTCATCCAGCCCTATCTGGACAAACTGGTGTGGAGTTGGTGTGCAAAGCACCCAGAAAAGCAGAGTCAACCTGGTTTTGGAGAAAAGCAAAGTCTTTTTCTTGGGCAAGTGGATTTAATGTCATGTTTACAAACACAAATATCATTTCTAACCTGGTTTCTGCAGCTTTTTACTGAGAAAACATGAATGTGTACCTGTTGTGACTCATTTGAAACCATTAGCGTTTGCCAACAGAAAACCTAAATGCTACATGCTACAATGCATTCACAACTCTAAAGTCCATAGATACTATTGACAAAACAAAAACAAACTCTTAGGATGTAGCAAGAGCTGGGATTGACTGAGCCACCACAGAACCGGATATTTATGGATTCATCCAGCCCTATCTGGACAAACTGGTGTGGAGTTGGTGTGCAAAGCACCCAGAAAAGCAGAGTCAACCTGGTTTTGGAGAAAAGCAAAGTCTTTTTCTTGGGCAAGTGGATTCAATGTCATGTTTACAAACACAAATATCATTTGTAACCTGGTTTCTGCAGCTTTTTACTCAGAAAACATGAATGTGTACCTGCTGTGACTCATTTGAAACCATTAGCGTTTGCCAACAGAAAACCTAAATGCTAAATGCTACAATGCATTCACAACTCTAAAGTCCATAGATAGGGTGGTGAAAACACAAGCAAACACAGAAGCTGTAGCCAGAGCTGGGATTGACTTACCCACCACAGAACCGGATATTTCTGGTTACATCCAAACCTAGCTGAACAAGCTGGTGTGGAGTTGGTGTGCAAAGCACCCAGAAAAGCAGAGTCAACCTGGTTTTGGAGAAAAGCAAAGTCTTTTTCTTGGGCAAGTGGATTCAATGTCATGTTTACAAGCACAAGTATCAGTTTTACACTGGTTTCTGCAGCTTTTTACTCAGAAAACACGAATGTGTACCTGTTGTGTCTCCATGTGAAACCAATTAGCGTTTGCCCACAGAAAAACAAAATGTTACATGCAACAATGCATTCACAACTCTAAAGTCCATAGATACTATGGAGAAAACAAAAGCTAATATAGAAGCTGTAGTAAGAGCTGGGTTTCAGTTAGCCACCACAGAACCGGATATTTCTGATTTCATCCAAACCTATCTGGACAAACTGGTGTGGGGTTGGTGTGCAAAGCACCCAGAAAAGCAGAGTCAACCTGGTTTTGGAGAAATTCAGTCTTTTTCTTGGGCAAGTGGATTCAATGTCATGGTTACAAGCACAAATATCATTTTTAAACTGGTTTCTTCAGCTTTTTACTCAGAAAACATGAATGTGTCCCTTTGTGTCACCATGTCAAACAAATTAGCGTTTGCCAACAGAAAAACAAAATGTTACATGCTACAATGCATTCACAACTCTAAAGTCCATAGAGTATCGAGAAAAAACTAGCAAACACAGAAGCTGTAGCAACAGCTGGAATTGACTTAGACACCACAGAACCGGATATTTCTGGTTTCAGCCAAACATTTCTGGACAAACTGGTGTGGAATTGGTGTGCAAAGCACCCAGAGCAGCAGATCAACCTGGTTTTGGAGAAAAGCAAAGTCTTTTTCTTGGGCAAGTGGATTCAATGTCATGCTTACAAACACAATATCATTTTTAAACTCGTTTCTGCAGGTTTTACTCAGAAAACACGAATGCGTAACTGTTGTGTCTCCATGTGAAACCAATTAGCATTTGCCAACAGAAAAACAAAATGTTACATGCTACAATGCATTCACATCTATAAAGTCCCTAGATACTATCGACAAAACACAAACACACTCTTAGGATGTACCAAGGGCTGGGATTGACTTAGCACAACAAAACAGGATATTTCTGGTTTCATCCAGTCCTATCTGGACAAACTGGTATGGAATTGGTGTGCAAAGCACCCGGAAAAGCAGAGTCAACCTGGTTTTGGAGAAAAGCAATGTCTTTTTCTTGGGCAAGTGGATTCAATGTCATGTTTACAAACACAAATATCATTTTTAACCAGGTTTCTGCAACTTTTTACTCAGAAAACACGAATGTGTACCTCTTGTGTCTCCATGTGAATCCAATTAGCGTTTGCCAACCGAAAAACAAAATGTTACATGCTACAATGCATTCACAACTCTAAAGTCCATAGATACTGTCGAGAAAACACAAGCAAACATAGAAGCTGTAGCAGGAGCTGGAATTGAGTTAGCCACCACAGAACCAGATATTTCTTGTTACATTCAGCCCTATCTGGACAAACTGGTGTAGAATTGGAGTGCAAAGCACACAGAAAAGCAGAATCAACCTGGTTTTGAAGAATAGCAACGTTTTCTTCTTGGGCAAGTGGATTCAATGTCATGTTTACAACACAAATAACATTTTTAACCTGGTTTCTGCAGCTTTTTACTCAGAAAACACGAATGTGTATCTGTTGTGCTCCCATGAGAAACCAATTAGCATTTGCCAACAGAAAATCAAAATGTTACATGCTACAATGCATTCACAACTCTAAGTCCATACATACTATCGAGAAAACACAAGCAAACACAGAAGCTGTAGCAAGAGCTGGAATTGAGTTACCCACCACAGAACGGGATACTTCTGGTTTCATCCAGCCCTATCTGGACAAACTGGTGTGGAATTGGTGTGCAAAGCACCCAGAAAAGCAGAGTCAACCTGGTTTTGGAGAAAAGCAAAGTCTTTTTCTTGGGCAAGTGGATTCAATGTCATGTTTGCAAGCACAAGTATCAGTTTTACACTGGTTTCTGCAGCTTTTTACTCAGAAAACACGAATGTGTAACTTTGTGTCACCATGTGAAACAAATTAGCGTTTGCCAACAGAAAACCAAAATGTTACATGCTAAATGCATTCACAACTCTAAAGTCCATAGACTATCGAGAAAACACAAGCAAACACAGAAGCTGTAGCAACAGCTGGAATTGATTTAGACACCACAGAACCGGATATTTCTGGTTTCAGCCAAACATTTCTGGACAACCTGGTGTGGAATTGGTGTGCAAAGCACCCAGAGCAGCAGAGTCAACCTGGTTTTGGAGAAAAGCAAAGTCTTTTTCTTGGGCAAGTGGATTCAAAGTCATGCTTACAAACACAAATATCATTTGTAACCTGGTTTCTGCAGCTTTTTACTCAGAAAACACGGATGTGTATCTGTTGTGCCTCCATGTGAAACCAATTAGCGTTTGCCAACAGAAAATCAAAATGATACATGCTAAAATTCATTCACAAGTCTAAAGTCCATAGATACTATCGAGAAAACACAAGCAAAAACAGAAGCTGTAGCAAGAGCTCGGATTGACTTAGCCACCACAGAACTGGATATTTCTGGTTTCATCCAAACCTATATGGACAAACTGGTGTGGAATTGGTGTGCAAAGCACCCAGAAAAGCAGAGTCAACCTGGTTTTGGAGAAAAGCAAAGTCTTTTTCTTGGGCACATGGATTCAATGTCATGTTTACAAACACAAATATCATTTCTAACCTGGTTTCTGCAGCTTTTTACTGAGAAAACATGAATGTGTACCTGTTGTGACTCATTTGAAACCATTAGCGTTTGCCAACAGAGAACCTAAATGCTACATGCTACAATGCATTCACAACTCTAAAGATACTATTGACAAAACACAAAAAAACTCTTAGGATGTAGCAAGAGCTGGGATTGACTGAGCCACCACAGAACCGGATATTTATGGATTCATCCAGCCCTATCTGGACAAACTGGTGTGGAGTTGGTGTGCAAAGCACCCAGAAAAGCAGAGTCAACCTGGTTTTGGAGAAAAGCAAAGTCTTTTTCTTGGACAAGTGGATTCAATGTCATGTTTGCAAGCACAAGTATCAGTTTTACACTGGTTTCTGCAGCTTTTTACTCAGAAAACATGAATGTGTACCTGCTGTGACTCATTTGAAACCATTAGCGTTTGCCAACAGAAAACCTAAATGCTAAATGCTACAATGCATTCACAACACTAAAGTCCATAGATAGGGTGGTGAAAACACAAGCAAACACAGAAGCTGTAGCCAGAGCTGGGATTGACTTACCCACCACAGAACCGGATATTTCTGGTTTCATCCAAACCTAGCTGAACAAGCTGGTGTGGAGTTGGTGTGCAAAGCACCCAGAAAAGCAGAGTCAACCTGGTTTTGGAGAAAAGCAAAGTCTTTTTCTTGGACAAGTGGATTCAATGTCATGTTTACAAACACAAATATCATTTGTAACCTGGTTTCTGCAGCTTTTTACTCAGAAAACACGAATATGTCACTGTTGTGTCTCCATGTGAAACCTATTAGCGTTGGCCAACAGAAAAACAAAATGTTACATGCTACAATGCATTCACATCTCTAAAGTCCATAGATACTATCGACAAAACACAAACAAACTCTTAGGATGTAGCAAGAGCTGGGATTGACTGGGCCACCACAGAACCGGATATTTCTGGTTTCATCCAGCCCTATCTGGACAAACTGGTGTGGAATTGGTGTGCAAAGCACCCAGAAAAGCAGAGTCAACCTGGTTTTGGAGAAAAGCAAAGTCTTTTTCTTGGGCAAGTGGATTCAATGTCATGTTTACAAGCACAAGTATCAGTTTTAAAATGGTTTCTGCAGCTTTTTACTCAGAAAACACGAATGTGTACCTGTTGTGTCTCCATGTGAAACCAATTAGCGTTTGCCCACAGAAAAACAAAATGTTACATGCAACAATGCATTCACAACTCTAAAGTCCATAGATACTATGGAGAAAACACAAGCTAATATAGAAGCTGTAGTAAGAGCTGGGTTTCAGTTAGCCACCACAGAACCGGATATTTCTGATTTCATCCAAACCTATCTGGACAAACTGGTGTGGGGTTGGTGTGCAAAGCACCCAGAAAAGCAGAGTCAACCTGGTTTTGGAGAAATTCAGTCTTTTTCTTGGGCAAGTGGATTCAATGTCATGGTTACAAGCACAAATATCATTTTTAAACTGGTTTCTGCAGCTTTTTACTCAGAAAACATGAATGTGTCCCTTTGTGTCAGCATGTGAATCCAATTAGCGTTTGCCAACCGAAAAACAAAATGTTACATGCTACAATGCATTCACAACTCTAAAGTCCATAGATACTGTCGAGAAAACACAAGCAAACATAGAAGCTGTAGCAGGAGCTGGAATTGAGTTAGCCACCACAGAACCAGATATTTCTTGTTACATTCAGCCCTATCTGGACAAACTGGTGTAGAATTGGAGTGCAAAGCACACAGAAAAGCAGAGTCAACCTGGTTTTGAAGAATAGCAAAGTCTTTTTCTAGGGCAAGTGGATTCAATGTCATGTTTACAACACAAATAACATTTTTAACCTGGTTTCTGCAGCTTTTTACTCAGAAAACACGAATGTGTATCTGTTGTGCCCCCATGAGAAACCAATTAGCATTTGCCAACAGAAAATCAAAATGTTACATGCTACAATGCATTCACAACTCTAAGTCCATACATACTATCGAGAAAACACAAGCAAACACAGAAGCTGTAGCAAGAGCTGGAATTGAGTTACCCACCACAGAACGGGATACTTCTGGTTTCATCCAGCCCTATCTGGACAAACTGGTGTGGAATTGGTGTGCAAAGCACCCAGAAAAGCAGAGTCAACCTGGTTTTGGAGAAAAGCAAAGTCTTTTTCTTGGGCAAGTGGATTCAATGTCATGTTTGCAAGCACAAGTATCAGTTTTACACTGGTTTCTGCAGCTTTTTACTCAGAAAACACGAATGTGTAACTTTGTGTCACCATGTGAAACAAATTAGCGTTTGCCAACAGAAAACCAAAATGTTACATGCTACAATGCATTCACAACTCTAAAGTCCATAGACTATCGAGAAAACACAAGCAAACACAGAAGCTGTAGCAACAGCTGGAATTGATTTAGACACCACAGAACCGGATATTTCTGGTTTCAGCCAAACATTTCTGGACAACCTGGTGTGGAATTGGTGTGCAAAGCACCCAGAGCAGCAGAGTCAACCTGGTTTTGGAGAAAAGCAAAGTCTTTTTCTTGGGCAAGTGGATTCAAAGTCATGTTTACAAACACAAATATCATTTGTAACCTGGTTTCTGCAGCTTTTCACTCAGAAAACACGGATGTGTATCTGTTGTGCCTCCATGTGAAACCAATTAGCGTTTGCCAACAGAAAATCAAAATGATACATGCTAAAATTCATTCACAAGTCTAAAGTCCATAGATACTATCGAGAAAACACAAGCAAAAACAGAAGCTGTAGCAAGAGCTCGGATTGACTTAGCCACCACAGAACTGGATATTTCTGGTTTCATCCAAACCTATATGGACAAACTGGTGTGGAATTGGTGTGCAAAGCACCCAGAAAAGCAGAGTCAACCTGGTTTTGGAGAAAAGCAAAGTCTTTTTCTTGGGCACATGGATTCAATGTCATGTTTACAAACACAAATATCATTTCTAACCTGGTTTCTGCAGCTTTTTACTGAGAAAACATGAATGTGTACCTGTTGTGACTCATTTGAAACCATTAGCGTTTGCCAACAGAGAACCTAAATGCTACATGCTACAATGCATTCACAACTCTAAAGATACTATTGACAAAACACAAAAAAACTCTTAGGATGTAGCAAGAGCTGGGATTGACTGAGCCACCACAGAACCGGATATTTATGGATTCATCCAGCCCTATCTGGACAAACTGGTGTGGAGTTGGTGTGCAAAGCACCCAGAAAAGCAGAGTCAACCTGGTTTTGGAGAAAAGCAAAGTCTTTTTCTTGGGCAAGTGGATTCAATGTCATGTTTACAAACACAAATATCATTTGTAACCTGGTTTCTGCAGCTTTTTACTCAGAAAACATGAATGTGTACCTGCTGTGACTCATTTCAAACCATTAGTGTTTGCCAACAGAAAACCTAAATGCTAAATGCTACAATGCATTCACAACTCTAAAGTCCATAGATAGGGTGGAGAAAACACAAGCAAACACAGAAGCTGTAGCCAGAGCTGGGATTGACTTACCCACCACAGAACCGGATATTTCTGGTTTCATCCAAACCTAGCTGAACAAGCTGGTGTGGAGTTGGTGTGCAAAGCACCCAGAAAAGCAGAGTCAACCTGGTTTTGGAGAAAAGCAAAGTCTTTTTCTTGGACAAGTGGATTCAATGTCATGTTTACAAACACAAATAACATTTGTAACCTGGTTTCTGCAGCATTTTACTCAGAAAACACGAATATGTCACTGTTGTGTCTCCATGTGAAACCTATTAGCGTTTGCCAACAGAAAAACAAAATGTTACATGCTACAATGCATTCACATCTCTAAAGTCCATAGATACTATCGACAAAACACAAACAAACTCTTAGGATGTAGCAAGAGCTGGGATTGACTGGGCCACCACAGAACCGGATATTTCTGGTTTCATCCAGCCCTATCTGGACAAACTGGTGTGGAGTTCGTGTGCAAAGCACCCAGAAAAGCAGAGTCAACCTGGTTTTGGATAAAAGCAAAGTCTTTTTCTTGGGCAAGTGGATTCAATGTCATGTTTACAAGCACAAGTATCAGTTTTAAACTGGTTTCTGCAGCTTTTTACTCAGAAAACACGAATGTGTACCTGTTGTGTCTCCATGTGAAACCAATTAGCGTTTCCCCACAGAAAAACCAAATGTTACATGCAACAATGCATTCACAACTCTAAAGTCCATAGATACTATGGAGAAAACACAAGCTAACATAGAAGCTGTAGTAAGAACTGGGTTTCAGTTAGCCACCACAGAACCGGATATTTCTGATTTCATCCAAACCTATCTGGACAAACTGGTGTGGGGTTGGTGTGCAAAGCACCCAGAAAAGCAGAGTCAATCTGGTTTTGGAGAAATTCAGTCTTTTTCTTGGGCAAGTGGATTCAATGTCATGTTTACAAGCACAAGTATCAGTTTTAAACTGGTTTCTGCAGCTTTTTACTCAGAAAACACGAATGTGTACCTGTTGTGTCTCCATCTAAAACCAATTAGCGTTTGCCAACAGAAAAACAAAATGTTACATGCTACAATGCATTCACAAATCTAAAGTCCATAGAGTATCGAGAAAAAACTAGCAAACACAGAAGCTGTAGCAACAGCTGGAATTGACTTAGACACCACAGAACCGGATATTTCTGGTTTCAGCCAAACATTTCTGGACAAACTGGTGTGGAATTGGTGTGCAAAGCACCCAGAGCAGCAGATCAACCTGGTTTTGGAGAAAAGCAAAGTCTTTTTCTTGGGCAAGTGGATTCAATGTCATGCTTACAAACACAAATATCATTTTTAAACTCGTTTCTGCAGGTTTTACTCAGAAAACACGAATGCGTAACTGTTGTGTCTCCATGTGAAACCAAATAGCATTTGCCAACAGAAAAACAAAATGTTACATGCTACAATGCATTCACATCTATAAAGTCCCTAGATACTATCGACAAAACACAAACACACTCTTAGGATGTACCAAGGGCTGGGATTGACTTAGCACAACAAAGCAGGATATTTCTGGTTTCATCCAGTCCTATCTGGACAAACTGGTATGGAATTGGTGTGCAAAGCACCCGGAAAAGCAGAGTCAACCTGGTTTTGGAGAAAAGCAATGTCTTTTTCTTGGGCAAGTGATTCAATGTCATGTTTACAAACACAAATATCATTTTTAACCAGGTTTCTGCAACTTTTTACTCAGAAAACACGAATGTGTACCTCTTGTGTCTCCATGTGAATCCAATTAGCGTTTGCCAACCGAAAAACAAAATGTTACATGCTACAATGCATTCACAACTCTAAAGTCCATAGATACTGTCGAGAAAACACAAGCAAACATAGAAGCTGTAGCAGGAGCTGGAATTGAGTTAGCCACCACAGAACCAGATATTTCTTGTTACATTCAGCCCTATCTGGACAAACTGGTGTAGAATTGGAGTGCAAAGCACACAGAAAAGCAGAGTCAACCTGGTTTTGAAGAATAGCAAAGTCTTTTTCTAGGGCAAGTGTATTCAATGTCATGTTTACAACACAAATAACATTTTTAACCTGGTTTCTGCAGCTTTTTACTCAGAAAACACGAATGTGTATCTGTTGTGCCCCCATGAGAAACCAATTAGCATTTGCCAACAGAAAACCAAAATGTTACATGCTACAATGCATTCACAACTCTAAAGTCCATAGACTATCGAGAAAACACAAGCAAACACAGAAGCTGTAGAAACAGCTGGAATTGATTTAGACACCACAGAACCGGATATTTCTGCTTTCAGCCAAACATTTGTGGACAACCTGGTGTGGAATTGGTGTGCAAAGCACCCAGAGCAGCAGAGTCAACCTGGTTTTGGAGAAAAGCAAAGTCTTTTTCTTGGGCAAGTGGATTCAAAGTCATGTTTACAAACACAAATATCATTTGTAACCTGGTTTCTGCAGCTTTTTACTCAGAAAACACGGATGTGTATCTGTTGTGCCTCCACGTGAAACCAATTAGCGTTTGCCAACAGAAAATCAAAATGATACATGCTAAAATTCATTCACAAGTCTAAAGTCCATAGATACTATTGAGAAAACACAAGCAAAAACAGAAGCTGTAGCAAGAGCTTGGATTGACTTAGCCACCACAGAACTGGATATTTCTGGTTTCATCCAAACCTATATGGACAAACTGGTGTGGAATTGGTGTGCAAAGCACCCAGAAAAGCAGAGTCAACCTGGTTTTGGAGAAAAGCAAAGTCTTTTTCTTGGGCACATGGATTCAATGTCATGTTTACAAACACAAATATCATTTCTAACCTGGTTTCTGCAGCTTTTTACTGAGAAAACATGAATGTGTACCTGTTGTGACTCATTTGAAACCATTAGCGTTTGCCAACAGAGAACCTAAATGCTACATGCTACAATGCATTCACAACTCTAAAGATACTATTGACAAAACACAAAAAAACTCTTAGGATGTAGCAAGAGCTGGGATTGACTGAGCCACCACAGAACCGGATATTTATGGATTCATCCAGCCCTATCTGGACAAACTGGTGTGGAGTTGGTGTGCAAAGCACCCAGAAAAGCAGAGTCAACCTGGTTTTGGAGAAAAGCAAAGTCTTTTTCTTGGGCAAGTGGATTCAATGTCATGTTTACAAACACAAATATCATTTGTAACCTGGATTCTGCAGCTTTTTACTCAGAAAACATGAATGTGTACCTGCTGTGACTCATTTGAAACCATTAGCGTTTGCCAACAGAAAACCTAAATGCTAAATGCTACAATGCATTCACAACTCTAAAGTCCATAGATAGGGTGGAGAAAACACAAGCAAACACAGAAGCTGTAGCCAGAGCTGGGATTGACTTACCCACCACAGAACCGGATATTTCTGGTTTCATCCAAACCTAGCTGAACAAGCTGGTGTGGAGTTGTGTGCAAAGCACCCAGAAAAGCAGAGTCAACCTGGTTTTGGAGAAAAGCAAAGTCTTTTTCTTGGACAAGTGGATTCAATGTCATGTTTACAAACACAAATATCATTTGTAACCTGGTTTCTGCAGCTTTTTACTCAGAAAACTAGAATATGTCACTGTTGTGTCTCCATGTGAAACCTATTAGCGTTTGCCAACAGAAAAACAAAATGTTACATGCTACAATGCATTCACATCTCTAAAGTCCATAGATACTATCGACAAAACACAAACAAACTCTTAGGATGTAGCAAGAGCTGGGATTGACTGGGCCACCACAGAACCGGATATTTCTGGTTTCATCCAGCCCTATCTGGACAAACTGGTGTGGAGTTGGTGTGAAAAGCACCCAGAAAAGCAGAGTCACCCTGGTTTTGGAGAAAAGCAAAGTCTTTTTCTTGGGCAAGTGGATTCAATGTCATGTTTACAAGCACAAGTATCAGTTTTAAACTGGTTTCTGCAGCTTTTTACTCAGAAAACACGAATGTGTACCTGTTGTGTCTCCATCTGAAACCAATTAGTGTTTGCCCACAGAAAAACAAAATGTTACATGCAACAATGCATTCACAACTCTAAAGTCCATAGATACTATGGAGAAAACACAAGCTAACATAGAAGCTGTAGTAAGAGCTGGGTTTCAGTTAGCCACCACAGAACCGGATATTTCTGATTTCATCCAAACCTATCTGGAGAAACTGGTGTGGGGTTGGTGTGCAAAGCACCCAGAAAAGCAGAGTCAACCTGGTTTTGGAGAAATTCAGTCTTTTTCTTGGGCAAGTGGATTCAATGTCATGGTTACAAGCACAAATATCATTTTTAAACTGGTTTCTGCAGCTTTTTGCTCAGAAAACACGAAGTGTACCTTTGTGTCACCATGTGAAACAAATTAGCGTTTGCCAACAGAAAAACAAAATGTTACATGCTACAATGCATTCACAAATCTAAAGTCCACAGACTATCGAGAAAACACAAGCAAACACAGAAGGTGTAGCAACAGCTGGAATTGACTTAGACACCACAGAACCGGATATTTCTGGTTTCAGCCAAACATATCTGGACAAACTGGTGTGGAATTGGTGTGCAATGCACCCAGAGCAGCAGATCAACCTGGTTTTGGAGAAAAGCAAAGTCTTTTTCTTGGGCAAGTGGATTCAATGTCATGTTTACAAACACAAATATCATTTGTAACCTGGTTTCTGCAGCTTTTTACTCAGAAAACATGAATGTGTACCTGCTGTGACTCATTTGAAACCATTAGCGTTTGCCAACAGAAAACCTAAATGCTAAATGCTACAATGCATTCACAACTCTAAAGTCCATAGATAGGGTGGAGAAAACACAAGCAAACACAGAAGCTGTAGCCAGAGCTGGGATTGACTTACCCACCACAGAACCGGATATTTCTGGTTTCATCCAAACCTAGCTGAACAAGCTGGTGTGGAGTTGGTGTGCAAAGCACCCAGAAAAGCAGAGTCAACCTGGTTTTGGAGAAAAGCAAAGTCTTTTTCTTGGACAAGTGGATTCAATGTCATGTTTACAAACACAAATATCATTTGTAACCTGGTTTCTGCAGCTTTTTACTCAGAAAACAAGAATATGTCACTGTTGTGTCTCCATGTGAAACCAATTAGCATTTGCCAACAGAAAAACAAAATGTTACATGCTACAATGCATTCACATCTCTAAAGTCCATAGATACTGTTGAGAAAACACAAGCAAACAGAGAAGCTGTTGCAAGAGCTGGGATTGAGTTAGCCACCACAGAACCAGATATTTCTGGTTTCAGCCAAACATATCTGGACAAACTGGTGTGGAATTGGTGTGCAAAGCACCCAGAGCAGCAGATCAACCTGGTTTTGGAGAAAAGCAAAGTCTTTTTCTTGGACAAGTGGATTCAATGTCATGTTTACAAACACAAATATAATTTTCGACCTGGTTTCTGCAGCTTTTTACTCAGAAAACACGAATGTGTACCTTTGTGTCACCATGTGAAACAAATTAGGGTTTGCCAACAGAAAAACAAAATGTTACATGCTAAAATTCATTCACAACTCTAAAGTCCATAGATACTATCGACAAAACAGAAGCAAACACAGAAGCTGTAGCAAGAGCTCGGATTGACTTAGCCACCACAGAACTGGATATTTCCGGTTTCATCCAAACCTATATGGACAAACTGGTGTGGAATTGGTGTGCAAAGCACCCAGAAAAGCAGAGTCAACCTGGTTTTGGAGAAAAGCAAAGTCTTTTTCTTGGGCACATGGATTCAATGTCATGTTTACAAACACAAATATCATTTCTAACCTGGTTTCTGCAGCTTTTTACTCAGAAAACATGAATGTGTACCTGCTGTGACTCATTTGAAACCATTAGCGTTTGCCAACAGAAAACCTAAATGCTAAATGCTACAATGCATTCACAACTCTAAAGTCCATAGATGGGGTGGAGAAAACACAAGCAAACACAGAAGCTGTAGCCAGAGCTGGGATAGACTTACCCAACACAGAACCGGATATTTCTGGATTCATCCAAACCTAGCTGAACAAGCTGGTGTGGAGTTGGTGTGCAAAGCACCCGGAAAAGCAGAGTCAACCTGGTTTTGGAGAAAAGCAAAGTCTTTTTCTTGGACAAGTGGATTCAATGTCATGTTTACAAACACAAATATCATTTGTAACCTGGTTTCTGCAAGCTTTTTACTCAGAAAACACGAATATGTCACTGTTGTGTCACCATGTGAAACCTATTAGCGTTTGCCAACAGAAAAACAAAATGTTATATGCTACAATGCATTCACATCTCTAAAGTCCATAGATACTATCGACAAAACACAAACAAACTCTTAGGATGTAGCAAGAGCTGGGATTGACTGAGCCACCACAGAACCGGATATTTCTGGTTTCAGCCAAACATATCTGGACAAACTGGTGTGGAATTGGTGTGCAAAGCACCTAGAGCATCAGATCAACCTGGTTTTGCAGAAAAGCTAAGTCATTTTCTTGGACAAGTGGCTTCAATGTCATGTTTACCAACAGAAATATCAATTTCAACCTGGTTTCTGCAGCTTTTTACTCAGAAAACACGAATGAGTATCTGTTGTGCCTCCATGTGAAACCAATTAGCATTTGCCAAGAGAAAATCAAAATGTTACATGCTAAAATTCATTCACAACTATAAAGTCCATAGATACTATCGACAAAACACAAGCAAACACAGAAGCTGTAGCAAGAGCTTGGATTGACTTAGCCACCACAGAACTGGATATTTCTGGTTTCATCCAAACCTATCTGGACAAACTGGTGTGGAATTGGTGTGCAAAGCACCCAGAAAAGCAGAGTCAACCTGGTTTTGGAGAAAAGCAAAGTCTTTTTCTTGGGCACATGGATTCAATGTCATGTTTACAAACACAAATATCATTTGTAACCTGGTTTCTGCAGCTTTTTACTGAGAAAACATGAATGTGTACCTGTTGTGACTCATTTGAAACCATTAGCGTTTGCCAACAGAAAACCTAAATGCTACATGCTACAATGCATTCACAACTCTAAAGTCCATAGATACTATTGACAAAACACAAAAAAACTCTTAGGATGTAGCAAGAGCTGGGATTGACTGAGCCAATACAGAACCGGATATTTATGGATTCATCCAGCCCTATCTGGACAAACTGGTGTGGAGTTGGTGTGCAAAGCACCCAGAAAAGCAGAGTCAACCTGGTTTTGGAGAAAAGCAAAGTCTTTTTCTTGGGCAAGTGGGTTCATTGTCATGTTTACAAACACAAATATCATTTGTAACCTGGTTTCTGCAGCTTTTTACTCAGAAAACATGAATGTGTACCTGCTTTGACTCATTTGAAACCATTAGCGTTTGCCAACAGAAAACCTAAATGCTAAATGCTACAATGCATTCACAACTCTAAAGTCCATAGATAGGGTGGAGAAAACACAAGCAAACACAGAAGCTGTAGCCAGAGCTGGGATTGACTTACCCACCACAGAACCGGATATTTCTGGTTTCATCCAAACCTAGCTGAACAAGCTGGTGTGGAGTTGGTGTGCAAAGCACCCAGAAAAGCAGAGTCAACCTGGTTTTGGAGAAAAGCAAAGTCTTTTTCTTGGACAAGTGGATTCAATGTCATGTTTACAAACACAAATATCATTTGTAACCTGGTTTCTGCAGCTTTTTACTCAGAAAACACGAATATGTCACTGTTGTGTCTCCATGTGAAACCTATTAGCGTTTGCCAACAGAAAAACAAAATGTTACATGCTACAATGCATTCACATCTCTAAAGTCCATAGATACTATCGACAAAACACAAACAAACTCTTAGGATGTAGCAAGAGCTGGGATTGACTGGGCCACCACAGAACCGGATATTTCTGGTTTCATCCAGCCCTATCTGGACAAACTGGTGTGGAGTTGGTGTGCAAAGCACCCAGAAAAGCAGAGTCAACCTGGTTTTGGATAAAAGCAAAGTCTTTTTCGTGGGCAAGTGGATTCAATGTCATGTTTTCAAACACAAATATCACTTTCAACCTGGTTTCTGCAGCTTTTTACTCAGAAAACATGAATGTGTCCCTTTGTGTCACCATGTGAAACAAATTAGCGTTTGCCAACAGAAAAACAAAATGTTACATGCTACAATGCATTCACAACTCTAAAGTCCATAGAGTATCGAGAAAAAACTAGCAAACACAGAAGATGTAGCAACAGCTGGAATTGACTTAGACACCACAGAACCGGATATTTCTGGTTTCATCCAAACCTATCTGGACAAACTGGTGTGGGGTTGGTGTGCAAAGCACCCAGAAAAGCAGAGTCAACCTGGTTTTGGAGAAATGCAGTCTTTTTCTTGGGCAAGTGGATTCAATGTCATGCTTACAAACACAAATATCATTTTTAAACTCGTTTCTGCAGGTTTTACTCAGAAAACACGAATGCGTAACTGTTGTGTCTCCATGTGAAACCAATTAGCATTTGCCAACAGAAAAACAAAATGTTACATGCTACAATGCATTCACATCTATAAAGTCCCTAGATACTATCGACAAAACACAAACACACTCTTAGGATGTACCAAGGGCTGGGATTGACTTAGCACAACAAAACAGGATATTTCTGGTTTCATCCAGTCCTATCTGGACAAACTGGTGTGGAATTGGTGTGCAAAGCACCCGGAAAAGCAGAGTCAACCTGGTTTTGGAGAAAAGCAATGTCTTTTTCTTGGGCAAGTGGATTCAATGTCATGTTTACAAACACAAATATCATTTTTAACCAGGTTTCTGCAACTTTTTACTCAGAAAACACGAATGTGTACCTCTTGTGTCTCCATGTGAATCCAATTAGCGTTTGCCAACCGAAAAACAAAATGTTACATGCTACAATGCATTCACAACTCTAAAGTCCATAGATACTGTCGAGAAAACACAAGCAAACATAGAAGCTGTAGCAGGAGCTGGAATTGAGTTAGCCACCACAGAACCAGATATTTCTTGTTACATTCAGCCCTATCTGGACAAACTGGTGTAGAATTGGAGTGCAAAGCACACAGAAAAGCAGAGTCAACCTGGTTTTGAAGAATAGCAAAGTCTTTTTCTAGGGCAAGTGGATTCAATGTCATGTTTACAACACAAATAACATTTTTAACCTGGTTTCTGCAGCTTTTTACTCAGAAAACACGAATGTGTATCTGTTGTGCCCCCATGAGAAACCAATTAGCATTTGCCAACAGAAAATCAAAATGTTACATGCTACAATGCATTCACAACTCTAAGTCCATACATACTATCGAGAAAACACAAGCAAACACAGAAGCTGTAGCAAGAGCTGGAATTGAGTTACCCACCACAGAACGGGATACTTCTGGTTTCATCCAGCCCTATCTGGACAAACTGGTGTGGAATTGGTGTGCAAAGCACCCAGAAAAGCAGAGTCAACCTGGTTTTGGAGAAAAGCAAAGTCTTTTTCTTGGGCAAGTGGATTCAATGTCATGTTTGCAAGCACAAGTATCAGTTTTACACTGGTTTCTGCAGCTTTTTACTCAGAAAACACGAATGTGTAACTTTGTGTCACCATGTGAAACAAATTAGCGTTTGCCAACAGAAAACCAAAATGTTACATGCTACAATGCATTCACAACTCTAAAGTCCATAGACTATCGAGAAAACACAAGCAAACACAGAAGCTGTAGCAACAGCTGGAATTGATTTAGACACCACAGAACCGGATATTTCTGCTTTCAGCCAAACATTTCTGGACAACCTGGTGTGGAATTGGTGTGCAAAGCACCCAGAGCAGCAGAGTCAACCTGGTTTTGGAGAAAAGCAAAGTCTTTTTCTTGTGCAAGTGGATTCAAAGTCATGTTTACAAACACAAATATCATTTGTAACCTGGTTTCTGCAGCTTTTTACTCAGAAAACACGGATGTGTATCTGTTGTGCCTCCATGTGAAACCAATTAGCGTTTGCCAACAGAAAATCAAAATGATACATGCTAAAATTCATTCACAAGTCTAAAGTCTGTAGATACTATTGACAAAACACAAGCAAACACAGAAGCTGTAGCAAGAGCTCGGATTGACTTAGCCACCACAGAACTGGATATTTCTGGTTTCATCCAAACCTATATGGACAAACTGGTGTGGAATTGGTGTGCAAAGCACCCAGAAAAGCAGAGTCAACCTGGTTTTGGAGAAAAGCAAAGTCTTTTTCTTGGGCACATGGATTCAATGTCATGTTTACAAACACAAATATCATTTCTAACCTGGTTTCTGCAGCTTTTTACTGAGAAAACATGAATGTGTACCTGTTGTGACTCATTTGAAACCATTAGCGTTTGCCAACAGAAAACCTAAATGCTACATGCTACAATGCATTCACAACTCTAAAGATACTATCGACAAAACACAAACAAACTCTTAGGATGTAGCAAGAGCTGGGATTGACTGGGCCACCACAGAACCAGATATTTCTGGTTTCATCCAGCCCTATCTGGACAAACTGGTGTGGAGTTGGTGTGCAAAGCACCCAGAAAAGCAGAGTCAACCTGGTTTTGGAGAAAAGCAAAGTCTTTTTCTTGGGCAAGTGGATTCAATGTCATGTTTACAAGCACAAGTATCAGTTTTAAAATGGTTTCTGCAGCTTTTTCCTCAGAAAACACGAATGTGTACCTGTTGTGTCTCCATGTGAAACCAATTAGCGTTTGCCCACAGAAAAACAAAATGTTACATGCAACAATGCATTCACAACTCTAAAGTCCATAGATATTATGGAGAAAACACAAGCTAATTTAGAAGCTGTAGTAAGAGCTGGGTTTCAGTTAGCCACCACAGAACCGGATATTTCTGATTTCATCCAAACCTATCTGGAGAAACTGGTGTGGAATTGGTGTGCAAAGCACCCAGAAAAGCAGAGTCAACCTGGTTTTGGAGAAATTCAGTCTTTTTCTTGGGCAAGTGGATTCAATGTCATGGTTACAAGCACAAATATCATTTTTAAACTGGTTTCTGCAGCTTTTTACTCAGAAAACATGAATGTGTCCCTTTGTGTCACCATGTCAAACCTATTAGCGTTTGCCAACAGAAAAACAAAATGTTACATGCTACAATGCATTCACAAATCTAAAGTCCATAGAGTATCGAGAAAAAACTAGCAAACACAGAAGCTGTAGCAACAGCTGGAATTGACTTAGACACCACAGAACCGGATATTTCTGGTTTCAGCCAAATATTTCTGGACAAACTGGTGTGGAATTGGTGTGCAAAGCACCCAGAGCAGCAGATCAAACTTTTTTTGGAGAAAAGCAAAGTCTTTTTCTTCGGCAAGTGGAATCAATGTCATGCTTACAAACACAATATCATTTTTAAACTCGTTTCTGCAGGTTTTACTCAGAAAACACGAATGCGTAACTGTTGTGTCTCCATGAGAAACCAATTAGCATTTGCCAACAGAAAAACAAAATGTTACATGCTACAATGCATTCACATCTATAAAGTCCCTAGATACTATCGACAAAACACAAACACACTCTTAGGATGTACCAAGGGCTGGGATTGACTTAGCACAACAAAACAGGATATTTCTGGTTTCATCCAGTCCTATCTGGACAAACTGGTATGGAATTGGTGTGCAAAGCACCCGGAAAAGCAGAGTCAACCTGGTTTTGGAGAAAAGCAATGTCTTTTTCTTGGGCAAGTGGATTCAATGTCATGTTTACAAACACAAATATCATTTTTAACCAGGTTTCTACAACTTTTTAATCAGAAAACACGAATGTGTACCTCTTGTGTCTCCATGTGAATCCAATTAGCGTTTGCCAACCGAAAAACAAAATGTTACATGCTACAATGCATTCACAACTCTAAAGTCCATAGAAACTGTCGAGAAAACACAAGCAAACATAGAAGCTGTAGCAGGAGCTGGAATTGAGTTAGCCACCACAGAACCAGATATTTCTTGTTACATTCAGCCCTATCTGGACAAACTGGTGTAGAATTGGAGTGCAAAGCACACAGAAAAGCAGAGTCAACCTGGTTTTGAAGAATAGCAAAGTCTTTTTCTAGGGCAAGTGGATTCAATGTCATGTTTACAACACAAATAACATTTTTAACCTGGTTTCTGCAGCTTTTTACTCAGAAAACATGAATGTGTATCTGTTGTGCCCCCATGAGAAACCAATTAGCATTTGCCAACAGAAAATCAAAATGTTACATGCTACAATGCATTCACAACTCTAAGTCCATACATACTATCGAGAAAACACAAGCAAACACAGAAGCTGTAGCAAGAGCTGGAATTGAGTTACCCACCACAGAACGGGATACTTCTGGTTTCATCCAGCCCTATCTGGACAAACTGGTGTGGAATTGGTGTGCAAAGCACCCAGAAAAGCAGAGTCAACCTGGTTTTGGAGAAAAGCAAAGTCTTTTTCTTGGGCAAGTGGATTCAATGTCATGTTTGCAAGCACAAGTATCAGTTTTACACTGGTTTCTGCAGCTTTTTACTCAGAAAACACGAATGTGTAACTTTGTGTCACCATGTGAAACAAATTAGCGTTTGCCAACAGAAAACCAAAATGTTACATGCTACAATGCATTCACAACTCTAAAGTCCATAGACTATCGAGAAAACACAAGCAAACACAGAAGCTGTAGCAACAGCTGGAATTGATTTAGACACCACAGAACCGGATATTTCTGGTTTCAGCCAAACATTTCTGGACAACCTGGTGTGGAATTGGTGTGCAAAGCACCCAGAGCAGCAGAGTCAACCTGGTTTTGGAGAAAAGCAAAGTCTTTTTCTTGGGCAAGTGGATTCAAAGTCATGTTTACAAACACAAATATCATTTGTAACCTGGTTTCTGCAGCTTTTTACTCAGAAAACACGGATGTGTATCTGTTGTGCCTCCATGTGAAACCAATTAGCGTTTGCCAACAGAAAATCAAAATGATACATGCTAAAATTCATTCACAAGTCTAAAGTCCATAGATACTATCGAGAAAACACAAGCAAAAACAGAAGCTGTAGCAAGAGCTCGGATTGACTTAGCCACCACAGAACTGGATATTTCTGGTTTCATCCAAACCTATATGGACAAACTGGTGTGGAATTGGTGTGCAAAGCACCCAGAAAAGCAGAGTCAACCTGGTTTTGGAGAAAAGCAAAGTCTTTTTCTTGGGCACATGGATTCAATGTCATGTTTACAAACACAAATATCATTTCTAACCTGGTTTCTGCAGCTTTTTACTGAGAAAACATGAATGTGTACCTGTTGTGACTCATTTGAAACCATTAGCGTTTGCCAACAGAGAACCTAAATGCTACATGCTACAATGCATTCACAACTCTAAAGATACTATTGACAAAACACAAAAAAACTCTTAGGATGTAGCAAGAGCTGGGATTGACTGAGCCACCACAGAACCGGATATTTATGGATTCATCCAGCCCTATCTGGACAAACTGGTGTGGAGTTGGTGTGCAAAGCACCCAGAAAAGCAGAGTCAACCTGGTTTTGGAGAAAAGCAAAGTCTTTTTCTTGGGCAAGTGGATTCAATGTCATGTTTACAAACACAAATATCATTTGTAACCTGGTTTCTGCAGCTTTTTACTCAGAAAACATGAATGTGTACCTGCTGTGACTCATTTCAAACCATTAGTGTTTGCCAACAGAAAACCTAAATGCTAAATGCTACAATGCATTCACAACTCTAAAGTCCATAGATAGGGTGGAGAAAACACAAGCAAACACAGAAGCTGTAGCCAGAGCTGGGATTGACTTACCCACCACAGAACCGGATATTTCTGGTTTCATCCAAACCTAGCTGAACAAGCTGGTGTGGAGTTGGTGTGCAAAGCACCCAGAAAAGCAGAGTCAACCTGGTTTTGGAGAAAAGCAAAGTCTTTTTCTTGGACAAGTGGATTCAATGTCATGTTTACAAACACAAATATCATTTGTAACCTGGTTTCTGCGGCTTTTTACTCAGAAAACACGAATATGTCACTGTTGTGTCTCCATGTGAAACCTATTAGCGTTTGCCAACAGAAAAACAAAATGTTACATGCTACAATGCATTCACATCTCTAAAGTCCATAGATACTATCGACAAAACACAAACAAACTCTTAGGATGTAGCAAGAGCTGGGATTGACTGGGCCACCACAGAACCGGATATTTCTGGTTTCATCCAGCCCTATCTGGACAAACTGGTGTGGAGTTGGTGTGCAAAGCACCCAGAAAAGCAGAGTCAACCTGGTTTTGGAGAAAAGCAAAGTCTTTTTCTTGGACAAGTGGATTCAATGTCATGTTTACAAACACAAATATCATTTGTAACCTGGTTTCTGCGGCTTTTTACTCAGAAAACACGAATGTGTACCTGTTGTGTCTCCATGTGAAACCAATTAGCGTTTGCCCACAGAAAAACAAAATGTTACATGCAACAATGCATTCACAACTCTAAAGTCCATAGATACTATGGAGAAAACACAAGCTAACATAGAAGCTGTAGTAAGAGCTGGGTTTCAGTTAGCCACCACAGAACCGGATATTTCTGATTTCATCCAAACCTATCTGGACAAACTGGTGTGGGGTTGGTGTGCAAAGCACCCAGAAAAGCAGAGTCAACCTGGTTTTGGAGAAATTCAGTCTTTTTCTTGGGCAAGTGGATTCAATGTCATGGTTACAAGCACAAATATCATTTTTAAACTGGTTTCTGCAGCTTTTTAAGCAGAAAACATGAATGTGTCCCTTTGTGTCACCATGTGATTCCAATTAGCGTTTGCCAACCGAAAAACAAAATGTTACATGCTACAATGCATTCACAAATCTAAAGTCCATAGAGTATCGAGAAAAAACTAGCAAACACAGAAGCTGTAGCAACAGCTGGAATTGACTTAGACACCACAGAACCGGATATTTCTGGTTTCAGCCAAACATTTCTGGACAAACTGGTGTGGAATTGGTGTGCAAAGCACCCAGAGCAGCAGATCAACCTGGTTTTGGAGAAAAGCAAAGTCTTTTTCTTGGGCAAGTGGATTCAATGTCATGCTTACAAACACAAATATCATTTTTAAACTCGTTTCTGCAGGTTTTACTCAGAAAACACGAATGCGTAACTGTTGTGTCTCCATGTGAAACCAAATAGCATTTGCCAACAGAAAAACAAAATGTTACATGCTACAATGCATTCACATCTATAAAGTCCCTAGATACTATCGACAAAACACAAACACACTCTTAGGATGTACCAAGGGCTGGGATTGACTTAGCACAACAAAACAGGATATTTCTGGTTTCATCCAGTCCTATCTGGACAAACTGGTATGGAATTGGTGTGCAAAGCACCCGGAAAAGCAGAGTCAACCTGGTTTTGGAGAAAAGCAATGTCTTTTTCTTGGGCAAGTGATTCAATGTCATGTTTACAAACACAAATATCATTTTTAACCAGGTTTCTGCAACTTTTTACTCAGAAAACACGAATGTGTACCTCTTGTGTCTCCATGTGAATCCAATTAGCGTTTGCCAACCGAAAAACAAAATGTTACATGCTACAATGCATTCACAACTCTAAAGTCCATAGATACTGTCGAGAAAACACAAGCAAACATAGAAGCTGTAGCAGGAGCTGGAATTGAGTTAGCCACCACAGAACCAGATATTTCTTGTTACATTCAGCCCTATCTGGACAAACTGGTGTAGAATTGGAGTGCAAAGCACACAGAAAAGCAGGGTCAACCTGGTTTTGAAGAATAGCAAAGTCTTTTTCTAGGGCAAGTGGATTCAATGTCATGTTTACAACACAAATAACATTTTTAACCTGGTTTCTGCAGCTTTTTACTCAGAAAACACGAATGTGTATCTGTTGTGCCCCCATGAGAAACCAATTAGCATTTGCCAACAGAAAATCAAAATGTTACATGCTACAATGCATTCACAACTCTAAGTCCATACATACTATCGAGAAAACACAAGCAAACACAGAAGCTGTAGCAAGAGCTGGAATTGAGTTACCCACCACAGAACGGGATACTTCTGGTTTCATCCAGCCCTATCTGGACAAACTGGTGTGGAATTGGTGTGAAAAGCACCCAGAAAAGCAGAGTCAACCTGGTTTTGGAGAAAAGCAAAGTCTTTTTCTTGGGCAAGTGGATTCAATGTCATGTTTGCAAGCACAAGTATCAGTTTTACACTGGTTTCTGCAGCTTTTTACTCAGAAAACACGAATGTGTAACTATGTGTCACCATGTGAAACAAATTAGCGTTTGCCAACAGAAAACCAAAATGTTACATGCTACAATGCATTCACAACTCTAAAGTCCATAGACTATCGAGAAAACACAAGCAAACACAGAAGCTGTAGCAACAGCTGGAATTGATTTAGACACCACAGAACCGGATATTTCTGCTTTCAGCCAAACATTTCTGGACAACCTGGTGTGGAATTGGTGTGCAAAGCACCCAGAGCAGCAGAGTCAACCTGGTTTTGGAGAAAAGCAAAGTCTTTTTCTTGGGCAAGTGGATTCAAAGTCATGTTTACAAACACAAATATCATTTCTAACTTGGTTTCTGCAGCTTTTTACTCAGAAAACACGGATGTGTATCTGTTGTGCCTCCATGTGAAACCAATTAGCGTTTGCCAACAGAAAATGAATGATACAACTAAAATTCATTCACAAGTCTAAAGTCCATAGATACTATCGAGAAAACACAAGCAAAAACAGAAGCTGTAGCCAGAGCTCGGATTGACTTAGCCACCACAGAACTGGATATTTCTGGTTTCATCCAAACCTATCTGGACAAACTGGTGTGGAATTGGTGTGCAAAGCACCCAGAAAAGCAGAGTCAACCTGGTTTTGGAGAAAAGCAAAGTCTTTTCCTTGGGCAAGTGGATTCAATGTCATGTTTACAAACACAAATATCATTTCTAACCTGGTTTCTGCAGCTTTTTACTGAGAAAACATGAATGTGTACCTGTTGTGACTCATTTGAAACCATTAGCATTTGCCAACAGAGAACCTAAATGCTACATGCTACAATGCATTCACAACTCTAAAGATACTATTGACAAAACACAAAAAAACTCTTAGGATGTAGCAAGAGCTGGGATTGACTGAGCCACCACAGAACCGGATATTTATGGATTCATCCAGCCCTATCTGGACAAACTGGTGTGGAGTTGGTGTGCAAAGCACCCAGAAAAGCAGAGTCAACCTGGTTTTGGAGAAAAGCAAAGTCTTTTTCTTGGGCAAGTGGATTCAATGTCATGTTTACAAACACAAATATCATTTGTAACCTGGTTTCTGCAGCTTTTTACTCAGAAAACATGAATGTGTACCTGCTGTGACTCATTTGAAACCATTAGTGTTTGCCAACAGAAAACCTAAATGCTAAATGCTACAATGCATTCACAACTCTAAAGTCCATAGATAGGGTGGAGAAAACACAAGCAAACACAGAAGCTGTAGCCAGAGCTGGGATTGACTTACACACCACAGAACCGGATATTTCTGGTTTCATCCAAACCTAGCTGAACAAGCTGGTGTGGAGTTGGTGTGCAAAGCACCCAGAAAAGCAGAGTCAACCTGGTTTTGGAGAAAAGCAAAGTCTTTTTCTTGGACAAGTGGATTCAATGTCATGTTTACAAACACAAATATCATTTGTAACCTGGTTTCTGCAGCTTTTTACTCAGAAAACACGAATATGTCACTGTTGTGTCTCCATGTGAAACCTATTAGCGTTTGCCAACAGAAAAACAAAATGTTACATGCTACAATGCATTCACATCTCTAAAGTCCATAGATACTATCGACAAAACACAAACAAACTCTTAGGATGTAGCAAGAGCTGGGATTGACTGAGCCACCACAGAACCGGATATTTCTGGTTTCATCCAGCCCTATCTGGACAAACTGGTGTGGAGTTGGTGTGCAAAGCACCCAGAAAAGCAGAGTCAACCTGGTTTTGGAGAAAAGCAAAGTCTTTTTCTTGGGCAAGTGGATTCAATGTCATGTTTACAAGCACAAGTATCAGTTTTAAACTGGTTTCTGCAGCTTTTTACTCAGAAAACACGAATGTGTACCTGTTGTGTCTCCATCTAAAACCAATTAGCGTTTGCCCACAGAAAACCAAAATGTTACATGCAACAATGCATTCACAACTCTAAAGTCCATAGATACTATGGAGAAAACACAAGCTAACATAGAAGCTGTAGTAAGAGCTGGGTTTCAGTTAGCCACCACAGAACCGGATATTTCTGATTTCATCCAAACCTATCTGGACAAACTGGTGTGGGGTTGGTGTGCAAAGCACCCAGAAAAGCAGAGTCAACCTGGTTGTGGAGAAATTCAGTCTTTTTCTTGGGCAAGTGGATTCAATGTCATGGTTACAAGCACAAATATCATTTTTAAACTGGTTTCTGCAGCTTTTTACTCAGAAAACACGAATGTGTACCTTTGTGTCACCATGTGAAACAAATTAGCGTTTGCCAACAGAAAAACAAAATGTTACATGCTACAAAGCATTCACAAATCTAAAGTCCATAGAGTATCGAGAAAAAACTAGCAAACACAGAAGCTGTAGCAACAGCTGGAATTGACTTAGACACCACAGAACCGGATATTTCTGGTTTCAGCCAAACATTTCTGGACAAACTGGTGTGGAATTGGTGTGCAAAGCACCCAGAGCAGCAGAGTCAACCTGGTTTTGGAGAAAAGCAAAGTCTTTTTCTTGGGCAAGTGGATTCAATGTCATGCTTACAAACACAAATATCATTTTTAAACTCGTTTCTGCAGGTTTTACTCAGAAAACACGAATGCGTAACTGTTGTGTCTACATGTGAAACCAAATAGCATTTGCCAACAGAAAACCAAAATGTTACATGCTACAATGCATTCACATCTATAAAGTCCCTAGATACTATCGACAAAACACAAACACACTCTTAGGATGTACCAAGGGCTGGGATTGACTTAGCACAACAAAACAGGATATTTCTGGTTTCATCCAGTCCTATCTGGACAAACTGGTATGGAATTGGTGTGCAAAGCACCCGGAAAAGCAGAGTCAACCTGGTTTTGGAGAAAAGCAATGTCTTTTTCTTGGGCAAGTGGATTCAATGTCATGTTTACAAACACAAATATCATTTTTAACCAGGTTTCTGCAACTTTTTACTCAGAAAACATGAATGTGTACCTCTTGTGTCTCCATGTGAATCCAATTAGCGTTTGCCAACCGAAAAACAAAATGTTACATGCTACAATGCATTCACAACTCTAAAGTCCATAGATACTGTCGAGAAAACACAAGCAAACATAGAAGCTGTAGCAGGAGCTGGAATTGAGTTAGCCACCACAGAACCAGATATTTCTTGTTACATTCAGCCCTATCTGGACAAACTGGTGTAGAATTGGAGTGCAAAGCACACAGAAAAGCAGAGTCAACCTGGTTTTGAAGAATAGCAAAGTCTTTTTCTAGGGCAAGTGGATTCAATGTCATGTTTACAACACAAATAACATTTTTAACCTGGTTTCTGCAGCTTTTTACTCAGAAAACACGAATGTGTATCTGTGGTGCCCCCATGAGAAACCAATTAGCATTTGCCAACAGAAAATCAAAATGTTACATGCTACAATGCATTCACAACTCTAAGTCCATAGATACTATCGAGAAAACACAAGCAAACACAGAAGCTGTAGCAAGAGCTGGAATTGAGTTACCCACCACAGAACGGGATACTTCTGGTTTCATCCAGCCCTATCTGGACAAACTGGTGTGGAATTGGTGTGCAAAGCACCCAGAAAAGCAGAGTCAACCTGGTTTTGGAGAAAAGCAAAGTCTTTTTCTTGGACAAGTGGATTCAATGTCATGTTTACAAACACAAATATCATTTGTAACCTGGTTTCTGCAGCTTTTTACTCAGAAAACACGAATATGTCACTGTTGTGTCTCCATGTGAAACCTATTAGCGTTTGCCAACAGAAAAACAAAATGTTACATGCTACAATGCATTCACATCTCTAAAGTCCATAGATACTATCGACAAAACACAAACAAACTCTTAGGATGTAGCAAGAGCTGGGTTTGACTGGGCCACCACAGAACCGGATATTTCTGGTTTCATCCAGCCCTATCTGGACAAACTGGTGTGGAGTTGGTGTGAAAAGCACCCAGAAAAGCAGAGTCAACCTGGTTTTGGAGAAAAGCAAAGTCTTTTTCTTGGGCAAGTGGATTCAATGTCATGTTTACAAGCACAAGTATCAGTTTTAAACTGGTTTCTGCAGCTTTTTACTCAGAAAACACGAATGTGTACCTGTTGTGTCTCCATCTGAAACCAATTAGTGTTTGCCCACAGAAAAACAAAATGTTACATGCAACAATGCATTCACAACTCTAAAGTCCATAGATACTATGGAGAAAACACAAGCTAACATAGAAGCTGTAGTAAGAGCTGGGTTTCAGTTAGCCACCACAGAACCGGATATTTCTGATTTCATCCAAACCTATCTGGACAAACTGGTGTGGGGTTGGTGTGCAAAGCACCCAGAAAAGCAGAGTCAACCTGGTTTGGAGAAAAGCAAAGTCTTTTTCTTGGGCAAGTGGATTCAATGTCATGGTTACAAGCACAAATATCATTTTTAAACTGGTTTCTGCAGCTTTTTACTCAGAAAACACGAATGTGTACCTTTGTGTCACCATGTGAAACAAATTAGCGTTTGCCAACAGAAAAACAAAATGTTACATGCTACAATGCATTCACAAATCTAAAGTCCATAGACTATCGAGAAAACACAAGCAAACACAGAAGCTGTAGCAACAGATGGAATTGACTTAGACACCACAGAACCGGATATTTCTGGTTTCAGCCAAACATATCTGGACAAACTGGTGTGGAATTGGTGTGCAATGCACCCAGAGCAGCAGATCAACCTGGTTTTGGAGAAAAGCAAAGTCTTTTTCTTGGGCAAGTGGATTCAATGTCATGTTTACAAACACAAATATCATTTGTAACCTGGTTTCTGCAGCTTTTTACTCAGAAAACATGAATGTGTACCTTCTGTGACTCATTTGAAACCATTAGCGTTTGCCAACAGAAAACCTAAATGCTAAATGCTACAATGCATTCACAACTCTAAAGTCCATAGATAGGGTGGTGAAAACACAAGCAAACACAGAAGCTGTAGCCAGAGCTGGGATTGACTTACCCAACACAGAACCGGATATTTATGGATTCATCCAAACCTAGCTGAACAAGCTGGTGTGGAGTTGGTGTGCAAAGCACCCAGAAAAGCAGAGTCAACCTGGTTTTGGAGAAAAGCAAAGTCTTTTTCTTGGGCACATGGATTCAATGTCATGTTTACAAACACAAATATCATTTCTAACCTGGTTTCTGCAGCTTTTTACTGAGAAAACATGAATGTGTACCTGTTGTGACTCATTTGAAACCATTAGCGTTTGCCAACAGAAAACCTAAATGCTACATGCTACAATGCATTCACAACTCTAAAGTCCATAGATACTATTGACAAAACACAAAAAAACTCTTAGGATGTAGCAAGAGCTGGGATTGACTGAGCCACCACAGAACCGGATATTTCTGGTTTCATCCAGCACTATCTGGACAAACTGGTGTGGAGTTGGTGTGCAAAGCACCCAGAAAAGCAGAGTCAACCTGGTTTTGGAGAAAAGCAAAGTCTTTTTCTTGGGCAAGTGGATTCAATGTCATGTTTACAAACACAAATATCATTTGTAAACTGGTTTCTGCAGCTTTTTACTCAGAAAACATGAATGTGTACCTGCTGTGACTCATTTGAAACCATTAGCGTTTGCCAACAGAAAACCTAAATGCTAAATGCTACAATGCATTAACAACTCTAAAATCCATAGACTATCGAGAAAACACAAGCAAACACAGAAGCTGTAGCCAGAGCTGGGATTGACTTACCCAACACAGAACCGGATATTTCTGGATTCATCCAAACCTAGCTGAACAAGCTGGTGTGGAGTTGGTGTGCAAAGCACCCAGAAAAGCAGAGTCAACCTGGTTTTGGAGAAAAGCAAAGTCTTTTTCTTGGACAAGTGGATTCAATGTCATGTTTACAAACACAAATATCATTTGTAACCTGGTTTCTGCAAGCTTTTTACTCAGAAAACACGAATATGTCACTGTTGTGTCACCATGTGAAAACTATTAGCGTTTGCCAACAGAAAAACAAAATGTTATATGCTACAATGCATTCACATCTCTAAAGTCCATAGATACTATCGACAAAACACAAACAAACTCTGAGGATGTAGCAAGAGCTGGGATTGACTGAGCCACCACAGAACTGGATATTTCTGGTTTCAGCCAAACATATCTGGACAAACTGGTGTGGAATTGGTGTGCAAAGCACCTAGAGCAGCAGATCAACCTGGTTTTGCAGAAAAGCTAAGTCATTTTCTTGGACAAGTGGCTTCAATGTCATGTTTACCAACAGAAATATCAATTTCAACCTGGTTTCTGCAGCTTTTTACTCAGAAAACACGAATGAGTATCTGTTGTGCCTCCATGTGAAACCAATTAGCATTTGCCAACAGAAAATCAAAATGTTACATGCTAAAATTCATTCACAACTATAAAGTCCATAGATACTATCGAGAAAACACAAGCAAACACAGAAGCTGTAGCAAGAGCTTGGATTGACTTAGCCACCACAGAACTGGATATTTCTGGTTTCATCCAAACCTATATGGACAAACTGGTGTGGAATTGGTGTGCAAAGCACCCAGAAAAGCAGAGTCAACCTGGTTTTGGAGAAAAGCAAAGTCTTTTTCTTGGGCACATGGATTCAATGTCATGTTTACAAACACAAATATCATTTGTAACTTGGTTTCTGCAGCTTCTTACTGAGAAAACATGAATGTGTACCTGTTGTGACTCATTGGAAACCATTAGCGTTTGCCAACAGAAAACCTAAATGCTACATGCTACAATGCATTCACAACTCTAAAGTCCATAGATACTATTGACAAAACACAAAAAAACTCTTACGATGTAGCAAGAGCTGGGATTGACTGAGCCAATACAGAACCGGATATTTATGGATTCATCCAGCCCTATCTGGACAAACTGGTGTGGAGTTGGTGTGCAAAGCACCCAGAAAAGCAGAGTCAACCTTGTTTTGGAGAAAAGCAAAGTCTTTTTCTTGGGCAAGTGGGTTCAATGTCATGTTTACAAACACAAATATCATTTGTAACCTGGTTTCTGCAGCTTTTTACTCAGAAAACATGAATGTGTACCTTCTGTGACTCATTTGAAACCATTAGCGTTTGCCAACAGAAAACCTAAATGCTAAATGCTACAATGCATTCACAACTCTAAAGTCCATAGATAGGGTGGAGAAAACACAAGCAAACACAGAAGCTGTAGCCAGAGCTGGGATTGACTTACCCACCACAGAACCGGATATTTCTGGTTTCATCCAAACCTAGCTGAACAAGCTGGTGTGGAGTTGGTGTGCAAAGCACCCAGAAAAGCAGAGTCAACCTGGTTTTGGAGAAAAGCAAAGTCTTTTTCTTGGACAAGTGGATTCAATGTCATGTTTACAAACACAAATATCATTTGTAACCTGGTTTCTGCAGCTTTTTACTCAGAAAACACGAATATGTCACTGTTGTGTCTCCATGTGAAACCTATTAGCGTTTGCCAACAGAAAAACAAAATGTTACATGCTACAATGCATTCACATCTCTAAAGTCCATAGATACTATCGACAAAACACAAACAAACTCTTAGGATGTAGCAAGAGCTGGGATTGACTGGGCCACCACAGAACCGGATATTTCTGGTTTCATCCAGCTCTATCTGGACAAACTGGTGTGGAGTTGGTGTGCAAAGCACCCAGAAAAGCAGAGTCAACCTGGTTTTGGAGAAAAGCAAAGTCTTTTTCTTGGGCAAGTGGATTCAATGTCATGTTTACAAGCACAAGTATCAGTTTTAAACTGGTTTCTGCAGCTTTTTACTCAGAAAACATGAATGTGTACCTGTTTTGTCTCCATGTGAAACCAATTAGCGTTTGCCCACAGAAAAACAAAATGTTACATGCAACAATGCATTCACAACTCTAAAGTCCATAGATACTATGGAGAAAACACAAGCTAATATAGAAGCTGTAGTAAGAGCTGGGTTTCAGTTAGCCACCACAGAACCGGATATTTCTGATTTCATCCAAACCTATCTGGACAAACTGGTGTGGGGTTGGTTTGCAAAGCACCCAGAAAAGCAGAGTCAACCTGGTTTTGGAGAAATGCAGTCTTTTTCTTGGGCAAGTGGATTCAATGTCATGGTTACAAGCACAAATATCATTTTTAAACTGGTTTCTGCAGCTTTTTACTCAGAAAACACGAATGTGTACCTTTGTGTCACCATGTGAAACCAATTAATGTTTGCCAACAGAAAAACAAAAATGTTAAATGCTACAATGCATTCACATCTCTGAAGTCCATAGATACTATCGACAAAACACAAACAAACTCTTAGCATGTAGCAAGAGCTGGGATTGACTGAGCCACCACAGAACCGGATATTATTGGTTTCTTCCAGCACTATCTGGACAAACTGGTGTGGAGGTGGTGTGCAAAGCACCCAGAAAAGCAGAGTCAACCTGGTTTTGGAGAAAAGCAAAGTCTTTTTCTTAGGCAAGTGGATTCAATGTCATGTTTTCAAACACAAATATCACTTTCAACCTGGTTTCTGCAGCTTTTTACTCAGAAAACATGAATGTGTCCCTTTGTGTCACCATGTGAAACAAATTAGCGTTTGCCAACAGAAAAACAAAATGTTACATGCTACAATGCATTCACAACTCTAAAGTCCATAGAGTATCGAGAAAAAACTAGCAAACACAGAAGCTGTAGCAACAGCTGGAATTGACTTAGACACCACAGAACCGGATATTTCTGGTTTCAGCCAAACATTTCTGGACAAACTGGTGTGGAATTGGTGTGCAAAGCACCCAGAGCAGCAGAGTCAACCTGGTTTTGGAGAAAAGCAAAGTCTTTTTCTTGGGCAAGTGGATTCAATGTCATGTTTACAAACACAAATATCATTTTTAAACTCGTTTCTGCAGGTTTTACTCAGAAAACACGAATGCGTAACTGTTGTTTCTCCGTGTGAAACCAATTAGCATTTGCCAACAGAAAAACAAAATGTTACATGCTACAATGCATTCACATCTATAAAGTCCCTAGATACTATCGACAAAACACAAACACACTCTTAGGATGTACCAAGGGCTGGGATTGACTTAGCACAACAAAACAGGATATTTCTGGTTTCATCCAGTCCTATCTGGACAAACTGGTATGGAATTGGTGTGCAAAGCACCCAGAAAAGCAGAGTCAATCTGGTTTGGGAGAAAAGCAATGTCTTTTTCTTGGGCAAGTGGATTCAATGTCATGTTTACAAACACAAATATCATTTTTAACCAGGTTTCTGCAACTTTTTACTCAGAAAACATGAATGTGTACCTCTTGTGTCTCCATGTGAATCCAATTAGCGTTTGCCAACCGAAAAACAAAATGTTACATGCTACAATGCATTCACAACTCTAAAGTCCATAGATACTGTCGAGAAAACGCAAGCAAACATAGAAGCTGTAGCAGGAGCTGGAATTGAGTTAGCCACCACAGAACCAGATATTTCTTGTTACATTCAGCCCTATCTGGACAAACTGGTGTAGAATTGGAGTGCAAAGCACACAGAAAAGCAGAGTCAACCTGGTTTTGAAGAATAGCAAAGTCTTCTTCTTGGGCAAGTGGATTCAATGTCATGTTTACAACACAAATAACATTTTTAACCTGGTTTCTGCAGCTTTTTACTCAGAAAACACGAATGTGTATCTGTTGTGCCCCCATGAGAAACCAATTAGCATTTGCCAACAGAAAATCAAAATGTTACATGCTACAATGCATTCACAACTCTAAGTCCATACATACTATCGAGAAAACACAAGCAAACACAGAAGCTGTAGCAAGAGCTGGAATTGAGTTACCCACCACAGAACGGGATACTTCTGGTTTCATCCAGCCCTATCTGGACAAACTGGTATGGAATTGGTGTGCAAAGCACCCAGAAAAGCAGAGTCAACCTGGTTTTGGAGAAAAGCAAAGTCTTTTTCTTGGGCAAGTGGATTCAATGTCATGTTTGCAAGCACAAGTATCAGTTTTACACTGGTTTCTGCAGCTTTTTACTCAGAAAACAAGAATGTGTAACTTTGTGTCACCATGTGAAACAAATTAGCGTTTGCCAACAGAAAACCAAAATGTTACATGCTACAATGCATTCACAACTCTAAAGTCCATAGACTATCGAGAAAACACAAGCAAACACAGAAGCTGTAGCAACAGCTGGAATTGATTTAGACACCACAGAACCGGATATTTCTGGTTTCAGCCAAACATTTCTGGACAACCTGGTGTGGAATTGGTGTGCAAAGCACCCAGAGCAGCAGAGTCAACCTGGTTTTGGAGAAAAGCAAAGTCTTTTTCTTGGGCAAGTGGATTCAAAGTCATGTTTACAAACACAAATATCATTTGTAACTTGGTTTCTGCAGCTTTTTACTCAGAAAACACGGATGTGTATGTGTTGTGCCTCCATGTGAAACCAATTAGCGTTTGCCAACAGAAAATCAAAATGATACATGCTAAAATTCATTCACAAGTCTAAAGTCCATAGATACTATCGAGAAAACACAAGCAAAAACAGAAGCTGTAGCAAGAGCTCGGATTGACTTAGCCACCACAGAACCGGATATTTCTGGTTTCATCCAGCCCTATCTGGACAAACTGGTGTGGAGTTGGTGTGCAAAGCACCCAGAAAAGCAGAGTCAACCTGGTTTTGGAGAAAAGCAAAGTCTTTTTCTTGGGCAAGTGGATTCAATGTCATGTTTACAAGCACAAGTATCAGTTTTAAACTGGTTTCTGCAGCTTTTTACTCAGAAAACATGAATGTGTACCTGTTTTGTCTCCATGTGAAACCAATTAGCGTTTGCCCACAGAAAAACAAAATGTTACATGCAACAATGCATTCACAACTCTAAAGTCCATAGATACTATGGAGAAAACACAAGCTAATATAGAAGCTGTAGTAAGAGCTGGGTTTCAGTTAGCCACCACAGAACCGGATATTTCTGATTTCATCCAAACCTATCTGGACAAACTGGTGTGGGGTTGGTTTGCAAAGCACCCAGAAAAGCAGAGTCAACCTGGTTTTGGAGAAATGCAGTCTTTTTCTTGGGCAAGTGGATTCAATGTCATGGTTACAAGCACAAATATCATTTTTAAACTGGTTTCTGCAGCTTTTTACTCAGAAAACACGAATGTGTACCTTTGTGTCACCATGTGAAACCAATTAATGTTTGCCAACAGAAAAACAAAAATGTTACATGCTACAATGCATTCACATCTCTGAAGTCCATAGATACTATCGACAAAACACAAACAAACTCTTAGCATGTAGCAAGAGCTGGGATTGACTGAGCCACCACAGAACCGGATATTTTTGGTTTCTTCCAGCACTATCTGGACAAACTGGTGTGGAGGTGGTGTGCAAAGCACCCAGAAAAGCAGAGTCAACCTGGTTTTGGAGAAAAGCAAAGTCTTTTTCTTAGGCAAGTGGATTCAATGTCATGTTTTCAAACACAAATATCACTTTCAACCTGGTTTCTGCAGCTTTTTACTCAGAAAACATGAATGTGTCCCTTTGTGTCACCATGTGAAACAAATTAGCGTTTGCCAACAGAAAAACAAAATGTTACATGCTACAATGCATTCACAACTCTAAAGTCCATAGAGTATCGAGAAAAAACTAGCAAACACAGAAGCTGTAGCAACAGCTGGAATTGACTTAGACACCACAGAACCGGATATTTCTGGTTTCAGCCAAACATTTCTGGACAAACTGGTGTGGAATTGGTGTGCAAAGCACCCAGAGCAGCAGAGTCAACCTGGTTTTGGAGAAAAGCAAAGTCTTTTTCTTGGGCAAGTGGATTCAATGTCATGTTTACAAACACAAATATCATTTTTAAACTCGTTTCTGCAGGTTTTACTCAGAAAACACGAATGCGTAACTGTTGTGTCTCCGTGTGAAACCAATTAGCATTTGCCAACAGAAAAACAAAATGTTACATGCTACAATGCATTCACTTCTATAAAGTCCCTAGATACTATCGACAAAACACAAACACACTCTTAGGATGTACCAAGGGCTGGGATTGACTTAGCACAACAAAACAGGATATTTCTGGTTTCATCCAGTCCTATCTGGACAAACTGGTATGGAATTGGTGTGCAAAGCACCCAGAAAAGCAGAGTCAATCTGGTTTGGGAGAAAAGCAATGTCTTTTTCTTGGGCAAGTGGATTCAATGTCATGTTTACAAACACAAATATCATTTTTAACCAGGTTTCTGCAACTTTTTACTCAGAAAACATGAATGTGTACCTCTTGTGTCTCCATGTGAATCCAATTAGCGTTTGCCAACCGAAAAACAAAATGTTACATGCTACAATGCATTCACAACTCTAAAGTCCATAGATACTGTCGAGAAAACGCAAGCAAACATAGAAGCTGTAGCAGGAGCGGGAATTGAGTTAGCCACCACAGAACCAGATATTTCTTGTTACATTCAGCCCTATCTGGACAAACTGGTGTAGAATTGGAGTGCAAAGCACACAGAAAAGCAGAGTCAACCTGGTTTTGAAGAATAGCAAAGTCTTCTTCTTGGGCAAGTGGATTCAATGTCATGTTTACAACACAAATAACATTTTTAACCTGGTTTCTGCAGCTTTTTACTCAGAAAACACGAATGTGTATCTGTTGTGCTCCCATGAGAAACCAATTAGCATTTGCCAACAGAAAATCAAAATGTTACATGCTACAATGCATTCACAACTCTAAGTCCATACATACTATCGAGAAAACACAAGCAAACACAGAAGCTGTAGCAAGAGCTGGAATTGAGTTACCCACCACAGAACGGGATACTTCTGGTTTCATCCAGCCCTATCTGGACAAACTGGTGTGGAATTGGTGTGCAAAGCACCCAGAAAAGCAGAGTCAACCTGGTTTTGGAGAAAAGCAAATTCTTTTTCTTGGGCAAGTGGATTCAATGTCATGTTTGCAAGCACAAGTATCAGTTTTACACTGGTTTCTGCAGCTTTTTACTCAGAAAACAAGAATGTGTAACTTTGTGTCACCATGTGAAACAAATTAGCGTTTGCCAACAGAAAACCAAAATGTTACATGCTACAATGCATTCACAACTCTAAAGTCCATAGACTATCGAGAAAACACAAGCAAACACAGAAGCTGTAGCAACAGCTGGAATTGATTTAGACACCACAGAACCGGATATTTCTGCTTTCAGCCAAACATTTCTGGACAACCTGGTGTGGAATTGGTGTGCAAAGCACCCAGAGCAGCAGAGTCAACCTGGTTTTGGAGAAAAGCAAAGTCTTTTTCTTGGGCAAGTGGATTCAAAGTCATGTTTACAAACACAAATATCATTTGTAACCTGGTTTCTGCAGCTTTTTACTCAGAAAACACGGATGTGTATCTCTTGTGCCTCCATGTGAAACCAATTAGCGTTTGCCAACAGAAAATCAAAATGATACATGCTAAAATTCATTCACAAGTCTAAAGTCCATAGATACTATCGAGAAAACACAAGCAAAAACAGAAGCTGTAGCAAGAGCTCGGATTGACTTAGCCACCACAGAACTGGATATTTCTGGTTTCATCCAAACCTATCTGGACAAACTGGTGTGGAATTGGTGTGCAAAGCACCCAGAAAAGCAGAGTCAACCTGGTTTTGGAGAAAAGCAAAGTCTTTTTCTTGGGCACATGGATTCAATGTCATGTTTACAAACACAAATATCATTTCTAACCTGGTTTCTGCAGCTTTTTACTGAGAAAACATGAATGTGTACCTGTTGTGACTCATTTGAAACCATTAGCGTTTGCCAACAGAGAACCTAAATGCTACATGCTACAATGCATTCACAACTCTAAAGATACTATTGACAAAACACAAACAAACTCTTAGGATGTAGCAAGAGCTGGGATTGACTGAGCCACCACAGAACCGGATATTTATGGATTCATCCAGCCTATCTGGACAAACTGGTGTGGAGTTGGTGTGCAAAGCACCCAGAAAAGCAGAGTCAACCTGGTTTTGGAGAAAAGCAAAGTCTTTTTCTTGGGCAAGTGGATTCAAAGTCATGTTTACAAACACAAATATCATTTGTAACCTGGTTTCTGCAGCTTTTTACTCAGAAAACACGGATGTGTATCTGTTGTGCCTCCATGTGAAACCAATTAGCGTTTGCCAACAGAAAATCAAAATGATACATGCTAAAATTCATTCACAAGTCTAAAGTCCGTAGATACTATTGAG
Source organism: Sylvilagus floridanus (assembly GCA_949820135.1). NCBI lineage: Eukaryota > Metazoa > Chordata > Mammalia > Lagomorpha > Leporidae > Sylvilagus > Sylvilagus floridanus. Next base: position 28,831,544 of record OX463228.1, read on the forward strand.
AAAACACAAGCAAACACAGAAGCTGTAGCAAGAGCTCGGATTGACTTAGCCACCACAGAACTGGATATTTCTGGTTTCATCCAAACCTATCTGGACAAACTGGTGTGGAATTGGTGTGCAAAGCACCCAGAAAAGCAGAGTCAACCTGGTTTTGGAGAAAAGCAAAGTCTTTTTCTTGGGCACATGGATTCAATGTCATGTTTACAAACACAAATATCATTTCTAACCTGGTTTCTGCAGCTTTTTACTGAGAAAACATGAATGTGTACCTGTTGTGACTCATTTGAAACCATTAGCGTTTGCCAACAGAAACCTAAATGCTACATGCTACAATGCATTCACAACTCTAAAGATACTATTGACAAAACACAAAAAAACTCTTAGGATGTAGCAAGAGCTGGGATTGACTGAGCCACCACAGAACCGGATATTTATGGATTCATCCAGCCCTATCTGGACAAACTGGTGTGGAGTTGGTGTGCAAAGCACCCAGAAAAGCAGAGTCAACCTGGTTTTGGAGAAAAGCAAAGTTTTTTTCTTGGGCAAGTGGATTCAATGTCATGTTTACAAACACAAATATCATTTGTAACCTGGTTTCTGCAGCTTTTTACACAGAAAACATGAATGTGTACCTGCTGTGACTCATTTGAAACCATTAGCGTTTGCCAACAGAAAACCTAAATGCTAAATGCTACAATGCATTCACAACTCTAAAGTCCATAGATAGGGTGGTGAAAACACAAGCAAACACAGAAGCTGTAGCCAGAGCTGGGATTGACTTACCCACCACAGAACCGGATATTTCTGGTTTCATCCAAACCTAGCTGAACAAGCTGGTGTGGAGTTGGTGTGCAAAGCACCCAGAAAAGCAGAGTCAACCTGGTTTTGGAGAAAAGCAAAGTCTTTTTCTTGGACAAGTGGATTCAATGTCATGTTTACAAACACCAATATCATTTTTAACCTGGTTTCTGCAGCTTTTTACTCAGAAAACACGAATATGTCACTGTTGTGTCTCCATGTGAAACCAATTAGCGTTTGCCCACAGAAAAACAAAATGTTACATGCAACAATGCATTCACAACTCTAAAGTCCATAGATACTATGGAGAAAACACAAGCTAATATAGAAGCTGTAGTAAGAGCTGGGTTTCAGTTAGCCACCACAGAACCGGATATTTCTGATTTCATCCAAACCTATCTGGACAAACTGGTGTGGGGTTGGTGTGCAAAGCACCCAGAAAAGCAGAGTCAACCTGGTTTTGGAGAAATTCAGTCTTTTTCTTGGGCAAGTGGATTCAATGTCATGGTTACAAGCACAAATATCATTTTTAAACTGGTTTCTGCAGCTTTTTACTCAGAAAACATGAATGTGTCCCTTTGTGTCACCATGTCAAACAAATTAGCGTTTGCCAACAGAAAAACAAAATGTTACATGCTACAATGCATTCACAACTCTAAAGTCCATAGAGTATCGAGAAAAAACTAGCAAACACAGAAGCTGTAGCAACAGCTGGAATTGACTTAGACACCACAGAACCGGATATTTCTGGTTTCAGCCAAACATTTCTGGACAAACTGGTGTGGAATTGGTGTGCAAAGCACCCAGAGCAGCAGATCAACCTGGTTTTGGAGAAAAGCAAAGTCTTTTTCTTGGGCAAGTGGATTCAATGTCATGCTTACAAACACAATATCATTTTTAAACTCGTTTCTGCAGGTTTTACTCAGAAAACACGAATGCGTAACTGTTGTGTCTCCATGTGAAACCAATTAGCATTTGCGAACAGAAAAACAAAATGTTACATGCTACAATGCATTCACATCTATAAAGTCCCTAGATACTATCGACAAAACACAAACACACTCTTAGGATGTACCAAGGGCTGGGATTGACTTAGCACAACAAAACAGGATATTTCTGGTTTCATCCAGTCCTATCTGGACAAACTGGTATGGAATTGGTGTGCAAAGCACCCGGAAAAGCAGAGTCAACCTGGTTTTGGAGAAAAGCAATGTCTTTTTCATGGGCAAGTGGATTCAATGTCATGTTTACAAACACAAATATCATTTTTAACCAGGTTTCTGCAACTTTTTACTCAGAAAACACGAATGTGTACCTCTTGTGTCTCCATGTGAATCCAATTAGCGTTTGCCAACCGAAAAACAAAATGTTACATGCTACAATGCATTCACAACTCTAAAGTCCATAGATACTGTCGAGAAAACACAAGCAAACATAGAAGCTGTAGCAGGAGCTGGAATTGAGTTAGCCACCACAGAACCAGATATTTCTTGTTACATTCAGCCCTATCTGGACAAACTGGTGTAGAATTGGAGTGCAAAGCACACAGAAAAGCAGAGTCAACCTGGTTTGAAGAATAGGAAAGTCTTTTTCTAGGGCAAGTGGATTCAATGTCATGTTTACAACACAAATAACATTTTTAACCTGGTTTCTGCAGCTTTTTACTCAGAAAACACGAATGTGTATCTGTTGTGCCCCCATGAGAAACCAATTAGCATTTGCCAACAGAAAATCAAAATGTTACATGCTACAATGCATTCACAACTCTAAGTCCATACATACTATCGAGAAAACACAAGCAAACACAGAAGCTGTAGCAAGAGCTGGAATTGAGTTACCCACCACAGAACGGGATACTTCTGGTTTCATCCAGCCCTATCTGGACAAACTGGTGTGGAATTGGTGTGCAAAGCACCCAGAAAAGCAGAGTCAACCTGGTTTTGGAGAAAAGCAAAGTCTTTTTCTTGGGCAAGTGGATTCAATGTCATGTTTGCAAGCACAAGTATCAGTTTTACACTGGTTTCTGCAGCTTTTTACTCAGAAAACACGAATGTGTAACTTTGTGTCACCATGTGAAACAAATTAGCGTTTGCCAACAGAAAACCAAAATGTTACATGCTACAATGCATTCACAACTCTAAAGTCCATAGACTATCGAGAAAACACAAGCAAACACAGAAGCTGTAGCAACAGCTGGAATTGATTTAGACACCACAGAACCGGATATTTCTGCTTTCAGCCAAACATTTCTGGACAACCTGGTGTGGAATTGGTGTGCAAAGCACCCAGAAAAGCAGAGTCAACCTGGTTTTGGAGAAAAGCAAAGTCTTTTTCTTGGGCAAGTGGATTCAAAGTCATGTTTACAAACACAAATATCATTTGTAACCTGGTTTCTGCAGCTTTTTACTCAGAAAACACGGATGTGTATCTGTTGTGCCTCCATGTGAAACCAATTAGCGTTTGCCAACAGAAAATCAAAATGATACATGCTAAAATTCATTCACAAGTCTAAAGTCCATAGATACTATCGAGAAAACACAAGCAAAAACAGAAGCTGTAGCAAGAGCTCGGATTGACTTAGCCACCACAGAACTGGATATTTCTGGTTTCATCCAAACCTATCTGGACAAACTGGTGTGGAATTTGTGTGCAAGGCACCCAGAAAAGCAGATTCAACCTGGTTTTGGAGAAAAGCAAAGTCTTTTTCTTGGGCACATGGATTCAATGTCATGTTTACAAACACAAATATCATTTCTAACCTGGTTTCTGCAGCTTTTTACTGAGAAAACATGAATGTGTACCTGTTGTGACTCATTTGAAACCATTAGCGTTTGCCAACAGAAAACCTAAATGCTACATGCTACAATGCATTCACAACTCTAAAGTCCATAGATACTATTGACAAAACACAAACAAACTCTTAGGATGTAGCAAGAGCTGGGATTGACTGAGCCACCACAGAACCGGATATTTATGGATTCATCCAGCCCTATCTGGACAAACTGGTGTGGAGTTGGTGTGCAAAGCACCCAGAAAAGCAGAGTCAACCTGGTTTTGGAGAAAAGCAAAGTCTTTTTCTTGGGCAAGTGGATTCAATGTCATGTTTACAAACACAAATATCATTTGTAACCTGGTTTCTGCAGCTTTTTACTCAGAAAACATGAATGTGTACCTGCTGTGACTCATTTGAAACCATTAGCGTTTGCCAACAGAAAACCTAAATGCTAAATGCTACAATGCATTCACAACTCTAAAGTCCATAGATAGGGTGGTGAAAACACAAGCAAACACAGAAGCTGTAGCCAGAGCTGGGATTGACTTACCCACCACAGAATCGGATATTTCTGGTTTCATCCAAACCTAGCTGAACAAGCTGGTGTGGAGTTGGTGTGCAAAGCACCCAGAAAAGCAGAGTCAACCTGGTTTTGGAGAAAAGCAAAGTCTTTTTCTTGGACAAGTGGATTCAATGTCATGTTTACAAACACAAATATCATTTGTAACCTGGTTTCTGCAGCTTTTTACTCAGAAAACACGAATATGTCACTGTTGTGTCTCCATGTGAAACCTATTAGCGTTTGCCAACAGAAAAACAAAATGTTACATGCTACAATGCATTCACATCTCTAAAGTCCATAGATACTATCGACAAAACACAAACAAACTCTTAGGATGTAGCAAGAGCTGGGATTGACTGGGCCACCACAGAACCGGATATTTCTGGTTTCATCTAGCCCTATCTGGACAAACTGGTGTGGAATTGGTGTGCAAAGCACCCAGAAAAGCAGAGTCAACCTGGTTTTGGAGAAAAGCAAAGTCTTTTTCTTGGGCAAGTGGATTCAATGTCATGTTTACAAGCACAAGTATCAGTTTTAAAATGGTTTCTGCAGCTTTTTACTCAGAAAACACGAATGTGTACCTGTTGTGTCTCCATGTGAAACCAATTAGCGTTTGCCCACAGAAAAACAAAATGTTACATGCAACAATGCATTCACAACTCTAAAGTCCATAGATACTATGGAGAAAACACAAGCTAATATAGAAGCTGTAGTAAGAGCTGGGTTTCAGTTAGCCACCACAGAACCGAATATTTCTGATTTCATCCAAACCTATCTGGACAAACTGGTGTGGGGTTGGTGTGCAAAGCACCCAGAAAAGCAGAGTCAACCTGGTTTTGGAGAAATTCAGTCTTTTTCTTGGGCAAGTGGATTCAATGTCATGGTTACAAGCACAAATATCATTTTTAAACTGGTTTCTGCAGCTTTTTACTCAGAAAACATGAATGTGTCCGTTTGTGTCACCATGTCAAACAAATTAGCGTTTGCCAACAGAAAAACAAAATGTTACATGCTAAAATGCATTCACAACTCTAAAGTCCATAGAGTATCGAGAAAAAACTAGCAAACACAGAAGCTGTAGCAACAGCTGGAATTGACTTAGACACCACAGAACCGGATATTTCTGGTTTCAGCCAAACATTTCTGGACAAACTGGTGTGGAATTGGTGTGCAAAGCACCCAGAGCAGCAGATCAACCTGGTTTTGGAGAAAAGCAAAGTCTTTTTCTTGGGCAAGTGGATTCAATGTCATGCTTACAAACACAATATCATTTTTAAACTCGTTTCTGCAGGTTTTACTCAGAAAACACGAATGCGTAACTGTTGTGTCTCCATGTGAAACCAATTAGCATTTGCCAACAGAAAAACAAAATGTTACATGCTACAATGCATTCACATCTATAAAGTCCCTAGATACTATCGACAAAACACAAACACACTCTTAGGATGTACCAAGGGCTGGGATTGACTTAGCACAACAAAACAGGATATTTCTGGTTTCATCCAGTCCTATCTGGACAAACTGGTATGGAATTGGTGTGCAAAGCACCCGGAAAAGCAGAGTCAACCTGGTTTTGGAGAAAAGCAATGTCTTTTTCATGGGCAAGTGGATTCAATGTCATGTTTACAAACACAAATATCATTTTTAACCAGGTTTCTGCAACTTTTTACTCAGAAAACACGAATGTGTACCTCTTGTGTCTCCATGTGAATCCAATTAGCGTTTGCCAACCGAAAAACAAAATGTTACATGCTACAATGCATTCACAACTCTAAAGTCTATAGATACTGTTGAGAAAACACAAGCAAACATAGAAGCTGTAGCAGGAGCTGGAATTGAGTTAGCCACCACAGAACCAGATATTTCTTGTTACATTCAGCCCTATCTGGACAAACTGGTGTAGAATTGGAGTGCAAAGCACACAGAAAAGCAGAGTCAACCTGGTTTTGAAGAATAGCAAAGTTTTCTTCTTGGGCAAGTGGATTCAATGTCATGTTTACAACACAAATAACATTTTTAACCTGGTTTCTGCAGCTTTTTACTCAGAAAACACGAATGTGTATCTGATGTGCTCCCATGAGAAACCAATTAGCATTTGCCAACAGAAAATCAAAATGTTACATGCTACAATGCATTCACAACTCTAAGTCCATACATACTATCGAGAAAACACAAGCAAACACAGAAGCTGTAGCAAGAGCTGGAATTGAGTTACCCACCACAGAACGGGATACTTCTGGTTTCATCCAGCCCTATCTGGACAAACTGGTGTGGAATTGGTGTGCAAAGCACCCAGAAAAGCAGAGTCAACCTGGTTTTGGAGAAAAGCAAAGTCTTTTTCTTGGGCAAGTGGATTCAATGTCATGTTTGCAAGCACAAGTATCAGTTTTACACTGGTTTCTGCAGCTTTTTACTCAGAAAACACGAATGTGTAACTTTGTGTCACCATGTGAAACAAATTAGCGTTTGCCAACAGAAAACCAAAATGTTACATGCTACAATGCATTCACAACTCTAAAGTCCATAGACTATCGAGAAAACACAAGCAAACACAGAAGCTGTAGCAACAGCTGGAATTGATTTAGACACCACAGAACCGGATATTTCTGGTTTCAGCCAAACATTTCTGGACAACCTGGTGTGGAATTGGTGTGCAAAGCACCCAGAGCAGCAGAGTCAACCTGGTTTTGGAGAAAAGCAAAGTCTTTTTCTTGGGCAAGTGGATTCAAAGTCATGTTTACAAACACAAATATCATTTGTAACCTGGTTTCTGCAGCTTTTTACTCAGAAAACACGGATGTGTATCTGTTGTGCCTCCATGTGAAACCAATTAGCGTTTGCCAACAGAAAATCAAAATGATACATGCTAAAATTCATTCAAAAGTCTAAAGTCCATAGATACTATCGAGAAAACACAAGCAAAAACAGAAGCTGTAGCAAGAGCTCGGATTGACTTAGCCACCACAGAACTGGATATTTCTGGTTTCATCCAAACCTATATGGACAAACTGGTGTGGAATTGGTGTGCAAAGCACCCAGAAAAGCAGAGTCAACCTGGTTTTGGAGAAAAGCAAAGTCTTTTTCTTGGGCACATGGATTCAATGTCATGTTTACAAACACAAATATCATTTCTAACCTGGTTTCTGCAGCTTTTTACTGAGAAAACATGAATGTGTACCTGTTGTGACTCATTTGAAACCATTAGTGTTTGCCAACAGAGAACCTAAATGCTACATGCTACAATGCATTCACAACTCTAAAGATACTATTGACAAAACACAAACAAACTCTTAGGATGTAGCAAGAGCTGGGATTGACTGAGCCACCACAGAACCGGATATTTATGGATTCATCCAGCCCTATCTGGACAAACTGGTGTGGAGTTGGTGTGCAAAGCACCCAGAGCAGCAGAGTCAACCTGGTTTTGGAGAAAAGCAAAGTCTTTTTCTTGGGCAAGTGGATTCAAAGTCATGTTTACAAACACAAATATCATTTGTAACCTGGTTTCTGCAGCTTTTTACTCAGAAAACACGGATGTGTATCTGTTGTGTCTCCATGTGAAACCAATTAGCGTTTGCCAACAGAAAATCAAAATGATACATGCTAAAATTCATTCACAAGTCTAAAGTCCGTAGATACTATTGAGAAAACACAAGGAAACACAGAAGCTGTAGCAAGAGCTCGGATTGACTTAGCCACCACAGAACTGGATATTTCTGGTTTCATCCAAACCTATCTGGACAAACTGGTGTGGAATTGGTGTGCAAAGCACCCAGAAAAGCAGAGTCAACCTGGTTTTGGAGAAAAGCAAAGTCTTTTTCTTGGGCACATGGATTCAATGTCATGTTTACAAACACAAATATCATTTCTAACCTTGTTTCTGCAGCTTTTTACTGAGAAAACATGAATGTGTACCTGTTGTGACTCATTTGAAACCATTAGCGTTTGCCAACAGAAAACCTAAATGCTACATGCTACAATGCATTCACAACTCTAAAGATACTATTGAAAAAACACAAAAAAACTCTTAGGATGTAGCAAGAGCTGGGATTGACTGAGCCACCACAGAACCGGATATTTATGGATTCATCCAGCCCTATCTGGACAAACTGGTGTGGAGTTGGTGTGCAAAGCACCCAGAAAAGCAGAGTCAACCTGGTTTTGGAGAAAAGCAAAGTCTTTTTCTTGGGCAAGTGGATTCAATGTCATGTTTACAAACACAAATATCATTTGTAACCTGGTTTCTGCAGCTTTTTACTCAGAAAACATGAATGTGTACCTGCTGTGACTCATTTGAAACCATTAGCGTTTGCCAACAGAAAACCTAAATGCTAAATGCTACAATGCATTCACAACTCTAAAGTCCATAGATAGGGTGGTGAAAACACAAGCAAACACAGAAGCTGTAGCCAGAGCTGGGATTGACTTACCCACCACAGAACCGGATATTTCTGGTTTCATCCAAACCTAGCTGAAAAAGCTGGTGTGGAGTTGGTGTGCAAAGCACCCAGAAAAGCAGAGTCAACCTGGTTTTGGAGAAAAGCAAAGTCTTTTTCTTGGACAAGTGGATTCAATGTCATGTTTACAAACACCAATATCATTTTTAACCTGGTTTCTGCAGCTTTTTACTCAGAAAACACGAATATGTCACTGTTGTGTCTCCATGTGAAACCTATTAGCGTTTGCCAACAGAAAAACAAAATGTTACATGCTACAATGCATTCACATCTCTAAAGTCCATAGATACTATCGACAAAACACAAACAAACTCTTAGGATGTAGCAAGAGCTGGGATTGACTGGGCCACCACAGAACCGGATATTTCTGGTTTCATCCAGCCCTATCTGGACAAACTGGTGTGGAATTGGTGTGCAAAGCACCCAGAAAAGCAGAGTCAACCTGGTTTTGGAGAAAAGCAAAGTCTTTTTCTTGGGCAAGTGGATTCAATGTCATGTTTACAAGCACAATTATCAGTTTTAAAATGGTTTCTGCAGCTTTTTACTCAGAAAACACGAATGTGTACCTGTTGTGTCTCCATGTGAAACCAATTAGCGTTTGCCCACAGAAAAACAAAATGTTACATGCAACAATGCATTCACAACTCTAAAGTCCATAGATACTACGGAGAAAACACAAGCTAATATAGAAGCTGTAGTAAGAGCTGGGTTTCAGTTAGCCACCACAGAACCGGATATTTCTGATTTCATCCAAACCTATCTGGACAAACTGGTGTGGGGTTGGTGTGCAAAGCACCCAGAAAAGCAGAGTCAACCTGGTTTTGGAGAAATTCAGTCTTTTTCTTGGGCAAGTGGATTCAATGTCATGGTTACAAGCACAAATATCATTTTTAAACTGGTTTCTGCAGCTTTTTACTCAGAAAACATGAATGTGTCCCTTTGTGTCACCATGTCAAACAAATTAGCGTTTGCCAACAGAAAAACAAAATGTTACATGCTACAATGCATTCACAACTCTAAAGTCCATAGAGTATCGAGAAAAAACTAGCAAACACAGAAGCTGTAGCAACAGCTGGAATTGACTTAGACACCACAGAACCGGATATTTCTGGTTTCAGCCAAACATTTCTGGACAAACTGGTGTGGAATTGGTGTGCAAAGCACCCAGAGCAGCAGATCAACCTGGTTTTGGAGAAAAGCAAAGTCTTTTTCTTGGGCAAGTGGATTCAATGTCATGCTTACAAACACAATATCATTTTTAAACTCGTTTCTGCAGGTTTTACTCAGAAAACACGAATGCGTAACTGTTGTGTCTCCATGTGAAACCAATTAGCATTTGCCAACAGAAAAACAAAATGTTACATGCTACAATGCATTCACATCTATAAAGTCCCTAGATACTATCGACAAAACACAAACACACTCTTAGGATGTACCAAGGGCTGGGATTGACTTAGCACAACAAAACAGGATATTTCTGGTTTCATCCAGTCCTATCTGGACAAACTGGTATGGAATTGGTGTGCAAAGCACCCGGAAAAGCAGAGTCAACCTGGTTTTGGAGAAAAGCAATGTCTTTTTCTTGGGCAAGTGGATTCAATGTCATGTTTACAAACACAAATATCATTTTTAACCAGGTTTCTGCAACTTTTTACTCAGAAAACACGAATGTGTACCTCTTGTGTCTCCATGTGAATCCAATTAGCGTTTGCCAACCGAAAAACAAAATGTTACATGCTACAATGCATTCACAACTCTAAAGTCTATAGATACTGTCGAGAAAACACAAGCAAACATAGAAGCTGTAGCAGGAGCTGGAATTGAGTTAGCCACCACAGAACCAGATATTTCTTGTTACATTCAGCCCTATCTGGACAAACTGGTGTAGAATTGGAGTGCAAAGCACACACAAAAGCAGAGTCAACCTGGTTTTGAAGAATAGCAAAGTTTTCTTCTTGGGCAAGTGGATTCAATGTCATGTTTACAACACAAATAACATTTTTAACCTGGTTTCTGCAGCTTTTTACTCAGAAAACACGAATGTGTATCTGTTGTGCTCCCATGAGAAACCAATTAGCATTTGCCAACAGAAAATCAAAATGTTACATGCTACAATGCATTCACAACTCTAAGTCCATACATACTATCGAGAAAACACAAGCAAACACAGAAGCTGTAGCAAGAGCTGGAATTGAGTTACCCACCACAGAACGGGATACTTCTGGTTTCATCCAGCCCTATCTGGACAAACTGGTGTGGAATTGGTGTGCAAAGCACCCAGAAAAGCAGAGTCAACCTGGTTTTGGAGAAAAGCAAAGTCTTTTTCTTGGGCAAGTGGATTCAATGTCATGTTTGCAAGCACAAGTATCAGTTTTACACTGGTTTCTGCAGCTTTTTACTCAGAAAACACGAATGTGTAACTTTGTGTCACCATGTGAAACAAATTAGCGTTTGCCAACAGAAAACCAAAATGTTACATGCTACAATGCATTCACAACTCTAAAGTCCATAGACTATCGAGAAAACACAAGCAAACACAGAAGCTGTAGCAACAGCTGGAATTGATTTAGACACCACAGAACCGGATATTTCTGGTTTCAGCCAAACATTTCTGGACAACCTGGTGTGGAATTGGTGTGCAAAGCACCCAGAGCAGCAGAGTCAACCTGGTTTTGGAGAAAAGCAAAGTCTTTTTCTTGGGCAAGTGGATTCAAAGTCATGTTTACAAACACAAATATCATTTGTAACCTGGTTTCTGCAGCTTTTTACTCAGAAAACACGGATGTGTATCTGTTGTGCCTCCATGTGAAACCAATTAGCGTTTGCCAACAGAAAATCAAAATGATACATGCTAAAATTCATTCACAAGTCTAAAGTCCATAGATACTATCGAGAAAACACAAGCAAAAACAGAAGCTGTAGCAAGAGCTCGGATTGACTTAGCCACCACAGAACTGGATATTTCTGGTTTCATCCAAACCTATATGGACAAACTGGTGTGGAATTGGTGTGCAAAGCACCCAGAAAAGCAGAGTCAACCTGGTTTTGGAGAAAAGCAAAGTCTTTTTCTTGGGCACATGGATTCAATGTCATGTTTACAAACACAAATATCATTTCTAACCTGGTTTCTGCAGCTTTTTACTGAGAAAACATGAATGTGTACCTGTTGTGACTCATTTGAAACCATTAGCGTTTGCCAACAGAGAACCTAAATGCTACATGCTACAATGCATTCACAACTCTAAAGATACTATTGACAAAACACAAAAAAACTCTTAGGATGTAGCAAGAGCTGGGATTGACTGAGCCACCACAGAACCGGATATTTATGGATTCATCCAGCCCTATCTGGACAAACTGGTGTGGAGTTGGTGTGCAAAGCACCCAGAAAAGCAGAGTCAACCTGGTTTTGGAGAAAAGCAAAGTCTTTTTCTTGGGCAAGTGGATTCAATGTCATGTTTACAAACACAAATATCATTTGTAACCTGGTTTCTGCAGCTTTTTACTCAGAAAACATGAATGTGTACCTGCTGTGACTCATTTGAAACCATTAGCATTTGCCAACAGAAAACCTAAATGCTAAATGCTACAATGCATTCACAACTCTAAAGTCCATAGATAGGGTGGTGAAAACACAAGCAAACACAGAAGCTGTAGCCAGAGCTGGGATTGACTTACCCACCACAGAACCGGATATTTCTGGTTTCATCCAAACCTAGCTGAACAAGCTGGTGTGGAGTTGGTGTGCAAAGCACCCAGAAAAGCAGAGTCAACCTGGTTTTGGAGAAAAGCAAAGTCATTTTCTTGGACAAGTGCATTCAATGTCATGTTTACAAACACAAATATCATTTGTAACCTGGTTTCTGCAGCTTTTTACTCAGAAAATACGAATATGTCACTGTTGTGTCTCCATGTGAAACCTATTAGCGTTTGCCAACAGAAAAACAAAATGTTACATGCTACAATGCATTCACATCTCTAAAGTCCATAGATACTATCGACAAAACACAAACAAACTCTTAGGATGTAGCAAGAGCTGGGATTGACTGGGCCACCACAGAACCGGATATTTCTGGTTTCATCCAGCCCTATCTGGACAAACTGGTGTGGAATTGGTGTGCAAAGCACCCAGAAAAGCAGAGTCAACCTGGTTTTGGAGAAAAGCAAAGTCTTTTACTTGGGCAAGTTAATTCAATGTCATGTTTACAAGCACAAGTATCAGTTTTAAAATGGTTTCTGCAGCTTTTTACTCAGAAAACACGAATGTGTACCTGTTGTGTCTCCATGTGAAACCAATTAGCGTTTGCCCAAGAAAAACAAAATGTTACATGCAAAAATGCATTCACAACTCTAAAGTCCATAGATACTATGGAGAAAACACAAGCTAATATAGAAGCTGTAGTAAGAGCTGGGTTTCAGTTAGCCACCACAGAACCGGATATTTCTGATTTCATCCAAACCTATCTGGACAAACTGGTGTGGGGTTGGTGTGCAAAGCACCCAGAAAAGCAGAGTCAACCTGGTTTTGGAGAAATTCAGTCTTTTTCTTGGGCAAGTGGATTCAATGTCATGGTTACAAGCACAAATATCATTTTTAAACTGGTTTCTGCAGCTTTTTACTCAGAAAACATGAATGTGTCCCTTTGTGTCACCATGTCAAACAAATTAGCGTTTGCCAACAGAAAAACAAAATGTTACATGCTACAATGCATTCACAACTCTAAAGTCCATAGAGTATCGAGAAAAAACTAGCAAACAGAAGCTGTAGCAACAGCTGGAATTGACTTAGACACCACAGAACCGGATATTTCTGGTTTCAGCCAAACATTTCTGGACAAACTGGTGTGGAATTGGTGTGCAAAGCACCCAGAGCATCAGATCAACCTGGTTTTGGAGAAAAGCAAAGTCTTTTTCTTGGGCAAGTGGATTCAATGTCATGCTTACAAACACAATATCATTTTTAAACTCGTTTCTGCAGGTTTTACTCAGAAAACACGAATGCGTAACTGTTGTGTCTCCATGTGAAACCAAATAGCATTTGCCAACAGAAAAACAAAATGTTACATGCTACAATGCATTCACATCTATAAAGTCCCTAGAATCTATCGACAAAACACAAACACACTCTTAGGATGTACCAAGGGCTGGGATTGACTTAGCACAACAAAACAGGATATTTCTGGTTTCATCCAGTCCTATCTGGACAAACTGGTATGGAATTGGTGTGCAAAGCACCCGGAAAAGCAGAGTCAACCTGGTTTTGGAGAAAAGCAATGTCTTTTTCATGGGCAAGTGGATTCAATGTCATGTTTACAAACACAAATATCATTTTTAACCAGGTTTCTGCAACTTTTTACTCAGAAAACACGAATGTGTACCTCTTGTGTCTCCATGTGAATCCAATTAGCGTTTGCCAACCGAAAAACAAAATGTTACATGCTACAATGCATTCACAACTCTAAAGTCCATACATACTGTCGAGAAAACACAAGCAAACATAGAAGCTGTAGCAGGAGCTGGAATTGAGTTAGCCACCACAGAACCAGATATTTCTTGTTACATTCAGCCCTATCTGGACAAACTGGTGTAGAATTGGAGTGCAAAGCACACAGAAAAGCAGAGTCAACCTGGTTTTGAAGAATAGCAAAGTTTTCTTCTTGGGCAAGTGGATTCAATGTCATGTTTACAACACAAATAACATTTTTAACCTGGTTTCTGCAGCTTTTTACTCAGAAAACACGAATGTGTATCTGTTGTGCCCCCATGAGAAACCAATTAGCATTTGCCAACAGAAAATCAAAATGTTACATGCTACAATGCATTCACAACTCTAAGTCCATACATACTATCGAGAAAACACAAGCAAACACAGAAGCTGTAGCAAGAGCTGGAATTGAGTTACCCACCACAGAACGGGATACTTCTGGTTTCATCCAGCCCTATCTGGACAAACTGGTGTGGAATTGGTGTGCAAAGCACCCAGAAAAGCAGAGTCAACCTGGTTTTGGAGAAAAGCAAAGTCTTTTTCTTGGGCAAGTGGATTCAATGTCATGTTTGCAAGCACAAGTATCAGTTTTACACTGGTTTCTGCAGCTTTTTACTCAGAAAACACGAATGTGTAACTTTGTGTCACCATGTGAAACAAATTAGCGTTTGCCAACAGAAAACCAAAATGTTACATGCTAGAATGCATTCACAACTCTAAAGTCCATAGACTATCGAGAAAACACAAGCAAACACAGAAGCTGTAGCAACAGCTGGAATTGATTTAGACACCACAGAACCGGATATTTCTGGTTTCAGCCAAACATTTCTGGACAACCTGGTGTGGAATTGGTGTGCAAAGCACCCAGAGCAGCAGAGTCAACCTGGTTTTGGAGAAAAGCAAAGTCTTTTTCTTGGGCAAGTGGATTCAAAGTCATGTTTACAAACACAAATATCATTTGTAACCTGGTTTCTGCAGCTTTTTACTCAGAAAACACGGATGTGTATCTGTTGTGCCTCCATGTGAAACCAATTAGCGTTTGCCAACAGAAAATCAAAATGATACATGCTAAAATTCATTCACAAGTCTAAAGTCCATAGATACTATCGAGAAAACACAAGCAAAAACAGAAGCTGTAGCAGGAGCTCGGATTGACTTAGCCACCACAGAACTGGATATTTCTGGTTTCATCCAAACCTATATGGACAAACTGGTGTGGAATTGGTGTGCAAAGCACCCAGAAAAGCAGAGTCAACCTGGTTTTGGAGAAAAGCAAAGTCTTTTTCTTGGGCACATGGATTCAATGTCATGTGTACAAACACAAATATCATTTCTAACCTGGTTTCTGCAGCTTTTTACTGAGAAAACATGAATGTGTACCTGTTGTGACTCATTTGAAACCATTAGCGTTTGCCAACAGAGAACCTAAATGCTACATGCTACAATGCATTCACAACTCTAAAGATACTATTGACAAAACACAAAAAAAACTCTTAGGATGTAGCAAGAGCTGGGATTGACTGAGCCACCACAGAACCGGATATTTATGGATTCATCCAGCCCTATCTGGACAAACTGGTGTGGAGTTGGTGTGCAAAGCACCCAGAGCAGCAGAGTCAACCTGGTTTTGGAGAAAAGCAAAGTCTTTTTCTTGGGCAAGTGGATTCAAAGTCATGTTTACAAACACAAATATCATTTGTAACCTGGTTTCTGCAGCTTTTTACTCAGAAAACACGGATGTGTATCTGTTGTGTCTCCATGTGAAACCAATTAGCGTTTGCCAACAGAAAATCAAAATGATACATGCTAAAATTCATTCACAAGTCTAAAGTCCGTAGATACTATTGAGAAAACACAAGCAAACACAGAAGCTGTAGCCAGAGCTCGGATTGACTTAGCCACCACAGAACTGGATATTTCTGGTTTCATCCAAACCTATCTGGACAAACTGGTGTGGAATTGGTGTGCAAAGCACCCAGAAAAGCAGAGTCAACCTGGTTTTGGAGAAAAGCAAAGTCTTTTTCTTGGGCACATGGATTCAATGTCATGTTTACAAACACAAATATCATTTCTAACCTGGTTTCTGCAGCTTTTTACTGAGAAAACATGAATGTGTACCTGTTGTGACTCATTTGAAACCATTAGCGTTTGCCAACAGAAAACCTAAATGCTACATGCTACAATGCATTCACAACTCTAAAGATACTATTGACAAAACACAAAAAAACTCTTAGGATGTAGCAAGAGCTGGGATTGACTGAGCCACCACAGAACCGGATATTTATGGATTCATCCAGCCCTATCTGGACAAACTGGTGTGGAGTTGGTGTGCAAAGCACCCAGAAAAGCAGAGTCAACCTGGTTTTGGAGAAAAGCAAAGTCTTTTTCTTGGGCAAGTGGATTCAATGTCATGTTTACAAACACAAATATCATTTGTAACCTGGTTTCTGCAGCTTTTTACTCAGAAAACATGAATGTGTACCTGCTGTGACTCATTTGAAACCATTAGCGTTTGCCAACAGAAAACCTAAATGCTAAATGCTACAATGCATTCACAACTCTAAAGTCCATAGATAGGGTGGTGAAAACACAAGCAAACACAGAAGCTGTAGCCAGAGCTGGGATTGACTTACCCAACACAGAACCGGATATTTCTGGTTTCATCCAAACCTAGCTGAACAAGCTGGTGTGGAGTTGGTGTGCAAAGCACCCAGAAAAGCAGAGTCAACCTGGTTTTGGAGAAAAGCAAAGTCTTTTTCTTGGACAAGTGGATTCAATGTCATGTTTACAAACACCAATATCATTTTTAACCTGGTTTCTGCAGCTTTTTACTCAGAAAACACGAATATGTCACTGTTGTGTCTCCATGTGAAACCTATTAGCGTTTGCCAACAGAAAAACAAAATGTTACATGCTACAATGCATTCACATCTCTAAAGTCCATAGATACTATCGACAAAACACAAACAAACTCTTAGGATGTAGCAAGAGCTGGGATTGACTGGGCCACCACAGAACCGGATATTTCTGGTTTCATCCAGCCCTATCTGGACAAACTGGTGTGGAATTGGTGTGCAAAGCACCCAGAAAAGCAGAGTCAACCTGGTTTTGGAGAAAAGCAAAGTCTTTTTCTTGGGCAAGTGGATTCAATGTCATGTTTACAAGCACAAGTATCAGTTTTGAAATGGTTTCTGCAGCTTTTTACTCAGAAAACACGAATGTGTACCTGTTGTGTCTCCATGTGAAACCAATTAGCGTTTGCCCACAGAAAAACAAAATGTTACATGCAACAATGCATTCACAACTCTAAAGTCCATAGATACTATGGAGAAAACACAAGCTAATATAGAAGCTGTAGTAAGAGCTGGGTTTCAGTTAGCCACCACAGAACCGGATATTTCTGATTTCATCCAAACCTATCTGGACAAACTGGTGTGGGGTTGGTGTGCAAAGCACCCAGAAAAGCAGAGTCAACCTGGTTTTGGAGAAATTCAGTCTTTTTCTTGGGCAAGTGGATTCAATGTCATGGTTACAAGCACAAATATCATTTTTAAACTGGTTTCTGCAGCTTTTTACTCAGAAAACATGAATGTGTCCCTTTGTGTCACCATGTCAAACAAATTAGCGTTTGCCAACAGAAAAACAAAATGTTACATGCTACAATGCATTCACAACTCTAAAGTCCATAGAGTATCGAGAAAAAACTAGCAAACACAGAAGCTGTAGCAACAGCTGGAATTGACTTAGACACCACAGAACCGGATATTTCTGGTTTCAGCCAAACATTTCTGGACAAACTGGTGTGGAATTGGTGTGCAAAGCACCCAGAGCAGCAGATCAACCTGGTTTTGGAGAAAAGCAAAGTCTTTTTCTTGGGCAAGTGGATTCAATGTCATGCTTACAAACACAATATCATTTTTAAACTCGTTTCTGCAGGTTTTACTCAGAAAACACGAATGCGTAACTGTTGTGTCTCCATGTGAAACCAATTAGCATTTGCCAACAGAAAAACAAAATGTTACATGCTACAATGCATTCACATCTATAAAGTCCCTAGATACTATCGACAAAACACAAACACACTCTTAGGATGTACCAAGGGCTGGGATTGACTTAGCACAACAAAACAGGATATTTCTGGTTTCATCCAGTCCTATCTGGACAAACTGGTATGGAATTGGTGTGCAATGCACCCGGAAAAGCAGAGTCAACCTGGTTTTGGAGAAAAGCAATGTCTTTTTCATGGGCAAGTGGATTCAATGTCATGTTTACAAACACAAATATCATTTTTAACCAGGTTTCTGCAACTTTTTACTCAGAAAACACGAATGTGTACCTCTTGTGTCTCCATGTGAATCCAATTAGCGTTTGCCAACCGAAAAACAAAATGTTACATGCTACAATGCATTCACAACTCTAAAGTCCATAGATACTGTCGAGAAAACACAAGCAAACATAGAAGCTGTAGCAGGAGCTGGAATTGAGTTAGCCACCACAGAACCAGATATTTCTTGTTACATTCAGCCCTATCTGGACAAACTGGTGTAGAATTGGAGTGCAAAGCACACAGAAAAGCAGAGTCAACCTGGTTTTGAAGAATAGCAAAGTTTTCTTCTTGGGCAAGTGGATTCAATGTCATGTTTACAACACAAATAACATTTTTAACCTGGTTTCTGCAGCTTTTTACTCAGAAAACACGAATGTGTATCTGTTGTGCTCCCATGAGAAACCAATTAGCATTTGCCAACAGAAAATCAAAATGTTACATGCTACAATGCATTCACAACTCTAAGTCCATACATACTATCGAGAAAACACAAGCAAACACAGTAGCTGTAGCAAGAGCTGGAACTGAGTTACCCACCACAGAACGGGATACTTCTGGTTTCATCCAGCCCTATCTGGACAAACTGGTGTGGAATTGGTGTGCAAAGCACCCAGAAAAGCAGAGTCAACCTGGTTTTGGAGAAAAGCAAAGTCTTTTTCTTGGGCAAGTGGATTCAATGTCATGTTTGCAAGCACAAGTATCAGTTTTACACTGGTTTCTGCAGCTTTTTACTCAGAAAACACGAATGTGTAACTTTTTGTCACCATGTGAAACAAATTAGCGTTTGCCAACAGAAAACCAAAATGTTACATGCTACAATGCATTCACAACTCTAAAGTCCATAGACTATCGAGAAAACACAAGCAAACACAGAAGCTGTAGCAACAGCTGGAATTGATTTAGACACCACAGAACCGGATATTTCTGCTTTCAGCCAAACATTTCTGGACAACCTGGTGTGGAATTGGTGTGCAAAGCACCCAGAGCAGCAGAGTCAACCTGGTTTTGGAGAAAAGCAAAGTCTTTTTCTTGGGCAAGTGGATTCAAAGTCATGTTTACAAACACAAATATCATTTGTAACCTGGTTTCTGCAGCTTTTTACTCAGAAAACACGGATGTGTATCTGTTGTGCCTCCATGTGAAACCAATTAGCGTTTGCCAACAGAAAATCAAAATGATACATGCTAAAATTCATTCACAAGTCTAAAGTCCATAGATACTATCGAGAAAACACAAGCAAAAACAGAAGCTGTAGCAAGAGCTCGGATTGACTTAGCCACCACAGAACTGGATATTTCTGGTTTCATCCAAACCTATCTGGACAAACTGGTGTGGAATTGGTGTGCAAAGCACCCAGAAAAGCAGAGTCAACCTGGTTTTGGAGAAAAGCAAAGTCTTTTTCTTGGGCACATGGATTCAATGTCATGTTTACAAACACAAATATCATTTCTAACCTGGTTTCTGCAGCTTTTTACTGAGAAAACATGAATGTGTACCTGTTGTGACTCATTTGAAACCATTAGCGTTTGCCAACAGAGAACCTAAATGCTACATGCTACAATGCATTCACAACTCTAAAGATACTATTGACAAAACACAAAAAAACTCTTAGGATGTAGCAAGAGCTGGGATTGACTGAGCCACCACAGAACCGGATATTTATGGATTCATCCAGCCCTATCTGGACAAACTGGTGTGGAGTTGGTGTGCAAAGCACCCAGAAAAGCAGAGTCAACCTGGTTTTGGAGAAAAGCAAAGTCTTTTTCTTGGGCAAGTGGATTCAAAGTCATGTTTACAAACACAAATATCATTTGTAACCTGGTTTCTGCAGCTTTTTACTCAGAAAACATGAATGTGTACCTGCTGTGACTCATTTGAAACCATTAGCGTTTGCCAACAGAAAACCTAAATGCTAAATGCTACAATGCATTCACAACTCTAAAGTCCATAGATAGGGTGGAGAAAACACAAGCAAACACAGAAGCTGTAGCCAGAGCTGGGATTGACTTACCCACCACAGAACCGGATATTTCTGGTTTCATCCAAACCTAGCTGAACAAGCTGGTGTGGAGTTGGTGTGCAAAGCACCCAGAAAAGCAGAGTCAACCTGGTTTTGGAGAAAAGCAAAGTCTTTTTCTTGGACAAGTGGATTCAATGTCATGTTTACAAACACAAATATCATTTGTAACCTGGTTTCTGCAGCTTTTTACTCAGAAAACACGAATATGTCACTGTTGTGTCTCCATGTGAAACCTATTAGCGTTTGCCAACAGAAAAACAAAATGTTACATGCTACAATGCATTCACATCTCTAAAGTCCATAGATACTATCGACAAAACACAAACAAACTCTTAGGATGTAGCAAGAGCTGGGATTGACTGGGCCACCACAGAACCAGATATTTCTGGTTTCATCCCGCCCTATCTGGACAAACTGGTGTGGAGTTGGTGTGCAAAGCACCCAGAAAAGCAGAGTCAACCTGGTTTTGGAGAAAAGCAAAGTCTTTTTCTTGGGCAAGTGGATTCAATGTCATGTTTACAAGCACAAGTATCAGTTTTAAAATGGTTTCTGCAGCTTTTTACTCAGAAAACACGAATGTGTACCTGTTGTGTCTCCATGTGAAACCAATTAGCGTTTGCCCACAGAAAAACAAAATGTTACATGCAACAATGCATTCACAACTCTAAAGTCCATAGATACTATGGAGAAAACACAAGCTAATTTAGAAGCTGTAGTAAGAGCTGGGTTTCAGTTAGCCACCACAGAACCGGATATTTCTGATTTCATCCAAACCTATCTGGACAAACTGGTGTGGGGTTGGTGTGCAAAGCACCCAGAAAAGCAGAGTCAACCTGGTTTTGGAGAAATTCAGTCTTTTTCTTGGGCAAGTGGATTCAATGTCATGGTTACAAGCATAAATATCATTTTTAAACTGGTTTCTGCAGCTTTTTACTCAGAAAACATGAATGTGTCCCTTTGTGTCACCATGTCAAACAAATTAGCGTTTGCCAACAGAAAAACAAAATGTTACATGCTACAATGCATTCACAACTCTAAAGTCCATAGAGTATCGAGAAAAAACTAGCAAACACAGAAGCTGTAGCAACAGCTGGAATTGACTTAGACACCACAGAACCGGATATTTCTGGTTTCAGCCAAACATTTCTGGACAAACTGGTGTGGAATTGGTGTGCAAAGCACCCAGAGCAGCAGAGTCAACCTGGTTTTGGAGAAAAGCAAAGTCTTTTTCTTCGGCAAGTGGAATCAATGTCATGCTTACAAACACAATATCATTTTTAAACTCGTTTCTGCAGGTTTTACTCAGAAAACACGAATGCGTAACTGTTGTGTCTCCATGTGAAACCAATTAGCATTTGCCAACAGAAAAACAAAATGTTACATGCTACAATGCATTCACATCTATAAAGTCCCTAGATACTATCGACAAAACACAAACACACTCTTAGGATGTACCAAGGGCTGGGATTGACTTAGCACAACAAAACAGGATATTTCTGGTTTCATCCAGTCCTATCTGGACAAACTGGTATGGAATTGGTGTGCAATGCACCCGGAAAAGCAGAGTCAACCTGGTTTTGGAGAAAAGCAATGTCTTTTTCATGGGCAAGTGGATTCAATGTCATGTTTACAAACACAAATATCATTTTTAACCAGGTTTCTGCAACTTTTTACTCAGAAAACACGAATGTGTACCTCTTGTGTCTCCATGTGAATCCAATTAGCGTTTGCCAACCGAAAAACAAAATGTTACATGCTACAATGCATTCACAACTCTAAAGTCCATAGATACTGTCGAGAAAACACAAGCAAACATAGAAGCTGTAGCAGGAGCTGGAATTGAGTTAGCCACCACAGAACCAGATATTTCTTGTTACATTCAGCCCTATCTGGACAAACTGGTGTAGAATTGGAGTGCAAAGCACACAGAAAAGCAGAGTCAACCTGGTTTTGAAGAATAGCAAAGTTTTCTTCTTGGGCAAGTGGATTCAATGTCATGTTTACAACACAAATAACATTTTTAACCTGGTTTCTGCAGCTTTTTACTCAGAAAACACGAATGTGTATCTGTTGTGCTCCCATGAGAAACCAATTAGCATTTGCCAACAGAAAATCAAAATGTTACATGCTACAATGCATTCACAACTCTAAGTCCATACATACTATCGAGAAAACACAAGCAAACACAGTAGCTGTAGCAAGAGCTGGAACTGAGTTACCCACCACAGAACGGGATACTTCTGGTTTCATCCAGCCCTATCTGGACAAACTGGTGTGGAATTGGTGTGCAAAGCACCCAGAAAAGCAGAGTCAACCTGGTTTTGGAGAAAAGCAAAGTCTTTTTCTTGGGCAAGTGGATTCAATGTCATGTTTGCAAGCACAAGTATCAGTTTTACACTGGTTTCTGCAGCTTTTTACTCAGAAAACACGAATGTGTAACTTTTTGTCACCATGTGAAACAAATTAGCGTTTGCCAACAGAAAACCAAAATGTTACATGCTACAATGCATTCACAACTCTAAAGTCCATAGACTATCGAGAAAACACAAGCAAACACAGAAGCTGTAGCAACAGCTGGAATTGATTTAGACACCACAGAACCGGATATTTCTGCTTTCAGCCAAACATTTCTGGACAACCTGGTGTGGAATTGGTGTGCAAAGCACCCAGAGCAGCAGAGTCAACCTGGTTTTGGAGAAAAGCAAAGTCTTTTTCTTGGGCAAGTGGATTCAAAGTCATGTTTACAAACACAAATATCATTTGTAACCTGGTTTCTGCAGCTTTTTACTCAGAAAACACGGATGTGTATCTGTTGTGCCTCCATGTGAAACCAATTAGCGTTTGCCAACAGAAAATCAAAATGATACATGCTAAAATTCATTCACAAGTCTAAAGTCCATAGATACTATCGAGAAAACACAAGCAAACACAGAAGCTGTAGCAAGAGCTCGGAATGACTTAGCCACCACAGAACTGGATATTTCTGGTTTCATCCAAACCTATCTGGACAAACTGGTGTGGAATTGGTGTGCAAAGCACCCAGAAAAGCAGAGTCAACCTGGTTTTGGAGAAAAGCAAAGTCTTTTTCTTGGGCACATGGATTCAATGTCATGTTTACAAACACAAATATCATTTCTAACCTGGTTTCTGCAGCTTTTTACTGAGAAAACATGAATGTGTACCTGTTGTGACTCATTTGAAACCATTAGCGTTTGCCAACAGAGAACCTAAATGCTACATGCTACAATGCATTCACAACTCTAAAGATACTATTGACAAAACACAAAAAAACTCTTAGGATGTAGCAAGAGCTGGGATTGACTGAGCCACCACAGAACCGGATATTTATGGATTCATCCAGCCCTATCTGGACAAACTGGTGTGGAGTTGGTGTGCAAAGCACCCAGAAAAGCAGAGTCAACCTGGTTTTGGAGAAAAGCAAAGTCTTTTTCTTGGGCAAGTGGATTCAAAGTCATGTTTACAAACACAAATATCATTTGTAACCTGGTTTCTGCAGCTTTTTACTCAGAAAACATGAATGTGTACCTGCTGTGACTCATTTGAAACCATTAGCGTTTGCCAACAGAAAACCTAAATGCTAAATGCTACAATGCATTCACAACTCTAAAGTCCATAGATAGGGTGGAGAAAACACAAGCAAACACAGAAGCTGTAGCCAGAGCTGGGATTGACTTACCCACCACAGAACCGGATATTTCTGGTTTCATCCAAACCTAGCTGAACAAGCTGGTGTGGAGTTGGTGTGCAAAGCACCCAGAAAAGCAGAGTCAACCTGGTTTTGGAGAAAAGCAAAGTCTTTTTCTTGGACAAGTGGATTCAATGTCATGTTTACAAACACAAATATCATTTGTAACCTGGTTTCTGCAGCTTTTTACTCAGAAAACACGAATATGTCACTGTTGTGTCTCCATGTGAAACCTATTAGCGTTTGCCAACAGAAAAACAAAATGTTACATGCTACAATGCATTCACATCTCTAAAGTCCATAGATACTATCGACAAAACACAAACAAACTCTTAGGATGTAGCAAGAGCTGGGATTGACTGGGCCACCACAGAACCAGATATTTCTGGTTTCATCCCGCCCTATCTGGACAAACTGGTGTGGAGTTGGTGTGCAAAGCACCCAGAAAAGCAGAGTCAACCTGGTTTTGGAGAAAAGCAAAGTCTTTTTCTTGGGCAAGTGGATTCAATGTCATGTTTACAAGCACAAGTATCAGTTTTAAAATGGTTTCTGCAGCTTTTTACTCAGAAAACACGAATGTGTACCTGTTGTGTCTCCATG
Organism: Sylvilagus floridanus; assembly: GCA_949820135.1. Classification (NCBI taxonomy): domain Eukaryota; kingdom Metazoa; phylum Chordata; class Mammalia; order Lagomorpha; family Leporidae; genus Sylvilagus; species Sylvilagus floridanus. The sequence goes on from OX463228.1 coordinate 28,856,272, forward strand.
TGAAACCAATTAGCGTTTGCCCACAGAAAAACAAAATGTTACATGCAACAATGCATTCACAACTCTAAAGTCCATAGATACTATGGAGAAAACACAAGCTAATTTAGAAGCTGTAGTAAGAGCTGGGTTTCAGTTAGCCACCACAGAACCGGATATTTCTGATTTCATCCAAACCTATCTGGACAAACTGGTGTGGGGTTGGTGTGCAAAGCACCCAGAAAAGCAGAGTCAACCTGGTTTTGGAGAAATTCAGTCTTTTTCTTGGGCAAGTGGATTCAATGTCATGGTTACAAGCATAAATATCATTTTTAAACTGGTTTCTGCAGCTTTTTACTCAGAAAACATGAATGTGTCCCTTTGTGTCACCATGTCAAACAAATTAGCGTTTGCCAACAGAAAAACAAAATGTTACATGCTACAATGCATTCACAACTCTAAAGTCCATATAGTATCGAGAAAAAACTAGCAAACACAGAAGCTGTAGCAACAGCTGGAATTGACTTAGACACCACAGAACCGGATATTTCTGGTTTCAGCCAAACATTTCTGGACAAACTGGTGTGGAATTGGTGTGCAAAGCACCCAGAGCAGCAGAGTCAACCTGGTTTTGGAGAAAAGCAAAGTCTTTTTCTTCGGCAAGTGGAATCAATGTCATGCTTACAAACACAATATCATTTTTAAACTCGTTTCTGCAGGTTTTACTCAGAAAACACGAATGCGTAACTGTTGTGTCTCCATGTGAAACCAATTAGCATTTGCCAACAGAAAAACAAAATGTTACATGCTACAATGCATTCACATCTATAAAGTCCCTAGATACTATCGACAAAACACAAACACACTCTTAGGATGTACCAAGGGCTGGGATTGACTTAGCACAACAAAACAGGATATTTCTGGTTTCATCCAGTCCTATCTGGACAAACTGGTATGGAATTGGTGTGCAAAGCACCCGGAAAAGCAGAGTCAACCTGGTTTTGGAGAAAAGCAATGTCTTTTACTTGGGCAAGTAGATTCAATGTCATGTTTACAAACACAAATATCATTTTTAACCAGGTTTCTGCAACTTTTTAATCAGAAAACACGAATGTGTACCTCTTGTGTCTCCATGTGAATCCAATTAGCGTTTGCCAACCGAAAAACAAAATGTTACATGCAACAATGCATTCACAACTCTAAAGTCCATAGATACTGTCGAGAAAACACAAGCAAACATAGAAGCTGTAGCAGGAGCTGGAATTGAGTTAGCCACCACAGAACCAGATATTTCTTGTTACATTCAGCCCTATCTGGACAAACTGGTGTAGAATTGGAGTGCAAAGCACACAGAAAAGCAGAGTCAACCTGGTTTTGAAGAATAGCAAAGTCTTTTTCTAGGGCAAGTGGATTCAATGTCATGTTTACAACACAAATAACATTTTTAACCTGGTTTCTGCAGCTTTTTACTCAGAAAACACGAATGTGTACCTGTTGTGTCTCCATGTGAAACCAATTAGCGTTTGCCCACAGAAAAACAAAATGTTACATGCAACAATGCATTCACAACTCTAAAGTCCATAGATACTATGGAGAAAACACAAGCTAATTTAGAAGCTGTAGTAAGAGCTGGGTTTCAGTTAGCCACCACAGAACCGGATATTTCTGATTTCATCCAAACCTATCTGGACAAACTGGTGTGGGGTTGGTGTGCAAAGCACCCAGAAAAGCAGAGTCAACCTGGTTTTGGAGAAATTCAGTCTTTTTCTTGGGCAAGTGGATTCAATGTCATGGTTACAAGCATAAATATCATTTTTAAACTGGTTTCTGCAGCTTTTTACTCAGAAAACATGAATGTGTCCCTTTGTGTCACCATGTCAAACAAATTAGCGTTTGCCAACAGAGAACCTAAATGTTACATGCTACAATGCATTCACAACTCTAAAGTCCATAGAGTATCGAGAAAAAACTAGCAAACACAGAAGCTGTAGCAACAGCTGGAATTGACTTAGACACCACAGAACCGGATATTTCTGGTTTCAGCCAAACATTTCTGGACAAACTGGTGTGGAATTGGTGTGCAAAGCACCCAGAGCAGCAGAGTCAACCTGGTTTTGGAGAAAAGCAAAGTCTTTTTCTTCGGCAAGTGGAATCAATGTCATGCTTACAAACACAATATCATTTTTAAACTCGTTTCTGCAGGTTTTACTCAGAAAACACGAATGCGTAACTGTTGTGTCTCCATGTGAAACCAATTAGCATTTGCCAACAGAAAAACAAAATGTTACATGCTACAATGCATTCACATCTATAAAGTCCCTAGATACTATCGACAAAACACAAACACACTCTTAGGATGTACCAAGGGCTGGGATTGACTTAGCACAACAAAACAGGATATTTCTGGTTTCATCCAGTCCTATCTGGACAAACTGGTATGGAATTGGTGTGCAATGCACCCGGAAAAGCAGAGTCAACCTGGTTTTGGAGAAAAGCAATGTCTTTTTCATGGGCAAGTGGATTCAATGTCATGTTTACAAACACAAATATCATTTTTAACCAGGTTTCTGCAACTTTTTACTCAGAAAACACGAATGTGTACCTCTTGTGTCTCCATGTGAATCCAATTAGCGTTTGCCAACCGAAAAACAAAATGTTACATGCTACAATGCATTCACAACTCTAAAGTCCATAGATACTGTCGAGAAAACACAAGCAAACATAGAAGCTGTAGCAGGAGCTGGAATTGAGTTAGCCACCACAGAACCAGATATTTCTTGTTACATTCAGCCCTATCTGGACAAACTGGTGTAGAATTGGAGTGCAAAGCACACAGAAAAGCAGAGTCAACCTGGTTTTGAAGAATAGCAAAGTTTTCTTCTTGGGCAAGTGGATTCAATGTCATGTTTACAACACAAATAACATTTTTAACCTGGTTTCTGCAGCTTTTTACTCAGAAAACACGAATGTGTATCTGTTGTGCTCCCATGAGAAACCAATTAGCATTTGCCAACAGAAAATCAAAATGTTACATGCTACAATGCATTCACAACTCTAAGTCCATACATACTATCGAGAAAACACAAGCAAACACAGTAGCTGTAGCAAGAGCTGGAACTGAGTTACCCACCACAGAACGGGATACTTCTGGTTTCATCCAGCCCTATCTGGACAAACTGGTGTGGAATTGGTGTGCAAAGCACCCAGAAAAGCAGAGTCAACCTGGTTTTGGAGAAAAGCAAAGTCTTTTTCTTGGGCAAGTGGATTCAATGTCATGTTTGCAAGCACAAGTATCAGTTTTACACTGGTTTCTGCAGCTTTTTACTCAGAAAACACGAATGTGTAACTTTTTGTCACCATGTGAAACAAATTAGCGTTTGCCAACAGAAAACCAAAATGTTACATGCTACAATGCATTCACAACTCTAAAGTCCATAGACTATCGAGAAAACACAAGCAAACACAGAAGCTGTAGCAACAGCTGGAATTGATTTAGACACCACAGAACCGGATATTTCTGCTTTCAGCCAAACATTTCTGGACAACCTGGTGTGGAATTGGTGTGCAAAGCACCCAGAGCAGCAGAGTCAACCTGGTTTTGGAGAAAAGCAAAGTCTTTTTCTTGGGCAAGTGGATTCAAAGTCATGTTTACAAACACAAATATCATTTGTAACCTGGTTTCTGCAGCTTTTTACTCAGAAAACACGGATGTGTATCTGTTGTGCCTCCATGTGAAACCAATTAGCGTTTGCCAACAGAAAATCAAAATGATACATGCTAAAATTCATTCACAAGTCTAAAGTCCATAGATACTATCGAGAAAACACAAGCAAACACAGAAGCTGTAGCAAGAGCTCGGAATGACTTAGCCACCACAGAACTGGATATTTCTGGTTTCATCCAAACCTATCTGGACAAACTGGTGTGGAATTGGTGTGCAAAGCACCCAGAAAAGCAGAGTCAACCTGGTTTTGGAGAAAAGCAAAGTCTTTTTCTTGGGCACATGGATTCAATGTCATGTTTACAAACACAAATATCATTTCTAACCTGGTTTCTGCAGCTTTTTACTGAGAAAACATGAATGTGTACCTGTTGTGACTCATTTGAAACCATTAGCGTTTGCCAACAGAGAACCTAAATGCTACATGCTACAATGCATTCACAACTCTAAAGATACTATTGACAAAACACAAAAAAACTCTTAGGATGTAGCAAGAGCTGGGATTGACTGAGCCACCACAGAACCGGATATTTATGGATTCATCCAGCCCTATCTGGACAAACTGGTGTGGAGTTGGTGTGCAAAGCACCCAGAAAAGCAGAGTCAACCTGGTTTTGGAGAAAAGCAAAGTCTTTTTCTTGGGCAAGTGGATTCAAAGTCATGTTTACAAACACAAATATCATTTGTAACCTGGTTTCTGCAGCTTTTTACTCAGAAAACATGAATGTGTACCTGCTGTGACTCATTTGAAACCATTAGCGTTTGCCAACAGAAAACCTAAATGCTAAATGCTACAATGCATTCACAACTCTAAAGTCCATAGATAGGGTGGAGAAAACACAAGCAAACACAGAAGCTGTAGCCAGAGCTGGGATTGACTTACCCACCACAGAACCGGATATTTCTGGTTTCATCCAAACCTAGCTGAACAAGCTGGTGTGGAGTTGGTGTGCAAAGCACCCAGAAAAGCAGAGTCAACCTGGTTTTGGAGAAAAGCAAAGTCTTTTTCTTGGACAAGTGGATTCAATGTCATGTTTACAAACACAAATATCATTTGTAACCTGGTTTCTGCAGCTTTTTACTCAGAAAACACGAATATGTCACTGTTGTGTCTCCATGTGAAACCTATTAGCGTTTGCCAACAGAAAAACAAAATGTTACATGCTACAATGCATTCACATCTCTAAAGTCCATAGATACTATCGACAAAACACAAACAAACTCTTAGGATGTAGCAAGAGCTGGGATTGACTGGGCCACCACAGAACCAGATATTTCTGGTTTCATCCCGCCCTATCTGGACAAACTGGTGTGGAGTTGGTGTGCAAAGCACCCAGAAAAGCAGAGTCAACCTGGTTTTGGAGAAAAGCAAAGTCTTTTTCTTGGGCAAGTGGATTCAATGTCATGTTTACAAGCACAAGTATCAGTTTTAAAATGGTTTCTGCAGCTTTTTACTCAGAAAACACGAATGTGTACCTGTTGTGTCTCCATGTGAAACCAATTAGCGTTTGCCCACAGAAAAACAAAATGTTACATGCAACAATGCATTCACAACTCTAAAGTCCATAGATACTATGGAGAAAACACAAGCTAATTTAGAAGCTGTAGTAAGAGCTGGGTTTCAGTTAGCCACCACAGAACCGGATATTTCTGATTTCATCCAAACCTATCTGGACAAACTGGTGTGGGGTTGGTGTGCAAAGCACCCAGAAAAGCAGAGTCAACCTGGTTTTGGAGAAATTCAGTCTTTTTCTTGGGCAAGTGGATTCAATGTCATGGTTACAAGCATAAATATCATTTTTAAACTGGTTTCTGCAGCTTTTTACTCAGAAAACATGAATGTGTCCCTTTGTGTCACCATGTCAAACAAATTAGCGTTTGCCAACAGAAAAACAAAATGTTACATGCTACAATGCATTCACAACTCTAAAGTCCATATAGTATCGAGAAAAAACTAGCAAACACAGAAGCTGTAGCAACAGCTGGAATTGACTTAGACACCACAGAACCGGATATTTCTGGTTTCAGCCAAACATTTCTGGACAAACTGGTGTGGAATTGGTGTGCAAAGCACCCAGAGCAGCAGAGTCAACCTGGTTTTGGAGAAAAGCAAAGTCTTTTTCTTCGGCAAGTGGAATCAATGTCATGCTTACAAACACAATATCATTTTTAAACTCGTTTCTGCAGGTTTTACTCAGAAAACACGAATGCGTAACTGTTGTGTCTCCATGTGAAACCAATTAGCATTTGCCAACAGAAAAACAAAATGTTACATGCTACAATGCATTCACATCTATAAAGTCCCTAGATACTATCGACAAAACACAAACACACTCTTAGGATGTACCAAGGGCTGGGATTGACTTAGCACAACAAAACAGGATATTTCTGGTTTCATCCAGTCCTATCTGGACAAACTGGTATGGAATTGGTGTGCAAAGCACCCGGAAAAGCAGAGTCAACCTGGTTTTGGAGAAAAGCAATGTCTTTTACTTGGGCAAGTAGATTCAATGTCATGTTTACAAACACAAATATCATTTTTAACCAGGTTTCTGCAACTTTTTAATCAGAAAACACGAATGTGTACCTCTTGTGTCTCCATGTGAATCCAATTAGCGTTTGCCAACCGAAAAACAAAATGTTACATGCAACAATGCATTCACAACTCTAAAGTCCATAGATACTGTCGAGAAAACACAAGCAAACATAGAAGCTGTAGCAGGAGCTGGAATTGAGTTAGCCACCACAGAACCAGATATTTCTTGTTACATTCAGCCCTATCTGGACAAACTGGTGTAGAATTGGAGTGCAAAGCACACAGAAAAGCAGAGTCAACCTGGTTTTGAAGAATAGCAAAGTCTTTTTCTAGGGCAAGTGGATTCAATGTCATGTTTACAACACAAATAACATTTTTAACCTGGTTTCTGCAGCTTTTTACTCAGAAAACACGAATGTGTACCTGTTGTGTCTCCATGTGAAACCAATTAGCGTTTGCCCACAGAAAAACAAAATGTTACATGCAACAATGCATTCACAACTCTAAAGTCCATAGATACTATGGAGAAAACACAAGCTAATTTAGAAGCTGTAGTAAGAGCTGGGTTTCAGTTAGCCACCACAGAACCGGATATTTCTGATTTCATCCAAACCTATCTGGACAAACTGGTGTGGGGTTGGTGTGCAAAGCACCCAGAAAAGCAGAGTCAACCTGGTTTTGGAGAAATTCAGTCTTTTTCTTGGGCAAGTGGATTCAATGTCATGGTTACAAGCATAAATATCATTTTTAAACTGGTTTCTGCAGCTTTTTACTCAGAAAACATGAATGTGTCCCTTTGTGTCACCATGTCAAACAAATTAGCGTTTGCCAACAGAAAAACAAAATGTTACATGCTACAATGCATTCACAACTCTAAAGTCCATATAGTATCGAGAAAAAACTAGCAAACACAGAAGCTGTAGCAACAGCTGGAATTGACTTAGACACCACAGAACCGGATATTTCTGGTTTCAGCCAAACATTTCTGGACAAACTGGTGTGGAATTGGTGTGCAAAGCACCCAGAGCAGCAGAGTCAACCTGGTTTTGGAGAAAAGCAAAGTCTTTTTCTTCGGCAAGTGGAATCAATGTCATGCTTACAAACACAATATCATTTTTAAACTCGTTTCTGCAGGTTTTACTCAGAAAACACGAATGCGTAACTGTTGTGTCTCCATGTGAAACCAATTAGCATTTGCCAACAGAAAAACAAAATGTTACATGCTACAATGCATTCACATCTATAAAGTCCCTAGATACTATCGACAAAACACAAACACACTCTTAGGATGTACCAAGGGCTGGGATTGACTTAGCACAACAAAACAGGATATTTCTGGTTTCATCCAGTCCTATCTGGACAAACTGGTATGGAATTGGTGTGCAAAGCACCCGGAAAAGCAGAGTCAACCTGGTTTTGGAGAAAAGCAATGTCTTTTACTTGGGCAAGTAGATTCAATGTCATGTTTACAAACACAAATATCATTTTTAACCAGGTTTCTGCAACTTTTTAATCAGAAAACACGAATGTGTACCTCTTGTGTCTCCATGTGAATCCAATTAGCGTTTGCCAACCGAAAAACAAAATGTTACATGCAACAATGCATTCACAACTCTAAAGTCCATAGATACTGTCGAGAAAACACAAGCAAACATAGAAGCTGTAGCAGGAGCTGGAATTGAGTTAGCCACCACAGAACCAGATATTTCTTGTTACATTCAGCCCTATCTGGACAAACTGGTGTAGAATTGGAGTGCAAAGCACACAGAAAAGCAGAGTCAACCTGGTTTTGAAGAATAGCAAAGTCTTTTTCTAGGGCAAGTGGATTCAATGTCATGTTTACAACACAAATAACATTTTTAACCTGGTTTCTGCAGCTTTTTACTCAGAAAACACGAATGTGTACCTGTTGTGTCTCCATGTGAAACCAATTAGCGTTTGCCCACAGAAAAACAAAATGTTACATGCAACAATGCATTCACAACTCTAAAGTCCATAGATACTATGGAGAAAACACAAGCTAATTTAGAAGCTGTAGTAAGAGCTGGGTTTCAGTTAGCCACCACAGAACCGGATATTTCTGATTTCATCCAAACCTATCTGGACAAACTGGTGTGGGGTTGGTGTGCAAAGCACCCAGAAAAGCAGAGTCAACCTGGTTTTGGAGAAATTCAGTCTTTTTCTTGGGCAAGTGGATTCAATGTCATGGTTACAAGCATAAATATCATTTTTAAACTGGTTTCTGCAGCTTTTTACTCAGAAAACATGAATGTGTCCCTTTGTGTCACCATGTCAAACAAATTAGCGTTTGCCAACAGAGAACCTAAATGTTACATGCTACAATGCATTCACAACTCTAAAGTCCATAGAGTATCGAGAAAAAACTAGCAAACACAGAAGCTGTAGCAACAGCTGGAATTGACTTAGACACCACAGAACCGGATATTTCTGGTTTCAGCCAAACATTTCTGGACAAACTGGTGTGGAATTGGTGTGCAAAGCACCCAGAGCAGCAGAGTCAACCTGGTTTTGGAGAAAAGCAAAGTCTTTTTCTTCGGCAAGTGGAATCAATGTCATGCTTACAAACACAATATCATTTTTAAACTCGTTTCTGCAGGTTTTACTCAGAAAACACGAATGCGTAACTGTTGTGTCTCCATGTGAAACCAATTAGCATTTGCCAACAGAAAAACAAAATGTTACATGCTACAATGCATTCACATCTATAAAGTCCCTAGATACTATCGACAAAACACAAACACACTCTTAGGATGTACCAAGGGCTGGGATTGACTTAGCACAACAAAACAGGATATTTCTGGTTTCATCCAGTCCTATCTGGACAAACTGGTATGGAATTGGTGTGCAATGCACCCGGAAAAGCAGAGTCAACCTGGTTTTGGAGAAAAGCAATGTCTTTTTCATGGGCAAGTGGATTCAATGTCATGTTTACAAACACAAATATCATTTTTAACCAGGTTTCTGCAACTTTTTACTCAGAAAACACGAATGTGTACCTCTTGTGTCTCCATGTGAATCCAATTAGCGTTTGCCAACCGAAAAACAAAATGTTACATGCTACAATGCATTCACAACTCTAAAGTCCATAGATACTGTCGAGAAAACACAAGCAAACATAGAAGCTGTAGCAGGAGCTGGAATTGAGTTAGCCACCACAGAACCAGATATTTCTTGTTACATTCAGCCCTATCTGGACAAACTGGTGTAGAATTGGAGTGCAAAGCACACAGAAAAGCAGAGTCAACCTGGTTTTGAAGAATAGCAAAGTTTTCTTCTTGGGCAAGTGGATTCAATGTCATGTTTACAACACAAATAACATTTTTAACCTGGTTTCTGCAGCTTTTTACTCAGAAAACACGAATGTGTATCTGTTGTGCTCCCATGAGAAACCAATTAGCATTTGCCAACAGAAAATCAAAATGTTACATGCTACAATGCATTCACAACTCTAAGTCCATACATACTATCGAGAAAACACAAGCAAACACAGTAGCTGTAGCAAGAGCTGGAACTGAGTTACCCACCACAGAACGGGATACTTCTGGTTTCATCCAGCCCTATCTGGACAAACTGGTGTGGAATTGGTGTGCAAAGCACCCAGAAAAGCAGAGTCAACCTGGTTTTGGAGAAAAGCAAAGTCTTTTTCTTGGGCAAGTGGATTCAATGTCATGTTTGCAAGCACAAGTATCAGTTTTACACTGGTTTCTGCAGCTTTTTACTCAGAAAACACGAATGTGTAACTTTTTGTCACCATGTGAAACAAATTAGCGTTTGCCAACAGAAAACCAAAATGTTACATGCTACAATGCATTCACAACTCTAAAGTCCATAGACTATCGAGAAAACACAAGCAAACACAGAAGCTGTAGCAACAGCTGGAATTGATTTAGACACCACAGAACCGGATATTTCTGCTTTCAGCCAAACATTTCTGGACAACCTGGTGTGGAATTGGTGTGCAAAGCACCCAGAGCAGCAGAGTCAACCTGGTTTTGGAGAAAAGCAAAGTCTTTTTCTTGGGCAAGTGGATTCAAAGTCATGTTTACAAACACAAATATCATTTGTAACCTGGTTTCTGCAGCTTTTTACTCAGAAAACACGGATGTGTATCTGTTGTGCCTCCATGTGAAACCAATTAGCGTTTGCCAACAGAAAATCAAAATGATACATGCTAAAATTCATTCACAAGTCTAAAGTCCATAGATACTATCGAGAAAACACAAGCAAACACAGAAGCTGTAGCAAGAGCTCGGAATGACTTAGCCACCACAGAACTGGATATTTCTGGTTTCATCCAAACCTATCTGGACAAACTGGTGTGGAATTGGTGTGCAAAGCACCCAGAAAAGCAGAGTCAACCTGGTTTTGGAGAAAAGCAAAGTCTTTTTCTTGGGCACATGGATTCAATGTCATGTTTACAAACACAAATATCATTTCTAACCTGGTTTCTGCAGCTTTTTACTGAGAAAACATGAATGTGTACCTGTTGTGACTCATTTGAAACCATTAGCGTTTGCCAACAGAGAACCTAAATGCTACATGCTACAATGCATTCACAACTCTAAAGATACTATTGACAAAACACAAAAAAACTCTTAGGATGTAGCAAGAGCTGGGATTGACTGAGCCACCACAGAACCGGATATTTATGGATTCATCCAGCCCTATCTGGACAAACTGGTGTGGAGTTGGTGTGCAAAGCACCCAGAAAAGCAGAGTCAACCTGGTTTTGGAGAAAAGCAAAGTCTTTTTCTTGGGCAAGTGGATTCAAAGTCATGTTTACAAACACAAATATCATTTGTAACCTGGTTTCTGCAGCTTTTTACTCAGAAAACATGAATGTGTACCTGCTGTGACTCATTTGAAACCATTAGCGTTTGCCAACAGAAAACCTAAATGCTAAATGCTACAATGCATTCACAACTCTAAAGTCCATAGATAGGGTGGAGAAAACACAAGCAAACACAGAAGCTGTAGCCAGAGCTGGGATTGACTTACCCACCACAGAACCGGATATTTCTGGTTTCATCCAAACCTAGCTGAACAAGCTGGTGTGGAGTTGGTGTGCAAAGCACCCAGAAAAGCAGAGTCAACCTGGTTTTGGAGAAAAGCAAAGTCTTTTTCTTGGACAAGTGGATTCAATGTCATGTTTACAAACACAAATATCATTTGTAACCTGGTTTCTGCAGCTTTTTACTCAGAAAACACGAATATGTCACTGTTGTGTCTCCATGTGAAACCTATTAGCGTTTGCCAACAGAAAAACAAAATGTTACATGCTACAATGCATTCACATCTCTAAAGTCCATAGATACTATCGACAAAACACAAACAAACTCTTAGGATGTAGCAAGAGCTGGGATTGACTGGGCCACCACAGAACCAGATATTTCTGGTTTCATCCCGCCCTATCTGGACAAACTGGTGTGGAGTTGGTGTGCAAAGCACCCAGAAAAGCAGAGTCAACCTGGTTTTGGAGAAAAGCAAAGTCTTTTTCTTGGGCAAGTGGATTCAATGTCATGTTTACAAGCACAAGTATCAGTTTTAAAATGGTTTCTGCAGCTTTTTACTCAGAAAACACGAATGTGTACCTGTTGTGTCTCCATGTGAAACCAATTAGCGTTTGCCCACAGAAAAACAAAATGTTACATGCAACAATGCATTCACAACTCTAAAGTCCATAGATACTATGGAGAAAACACAAGCTAATTTAGAAGCTGTAGTAAGAGCTGGGTTTCAGTTAGCCACCACAGAACCGGATATTTCTGATTTCATCCAAACCTATCTGGACAAACTGGTGTGGGGTTGGTGTGCAAAGCACCCAGAAAAGCAGAGTCAACCTGGTTTTGGAGAAATTCAGTCTTTTTCTTGGGCAAGTGGATTCAATGTCATGGTTACAAGCATAAATATCATTTTTAAACTGGTTTCTGCAGCTTTTTACTCAGAAAACATGAATGTGTCCCTTTGTGTCACCATGTCAAACAAATTAGCGTTTGCCAACAGAAAAACAAAATGTTACATGCTACAATGCATTCACAACTCTAAAGTCCATATAGTATCGAGAAAAAACTAGCAAACACAGAAGCTGTAGCAACAGCTGGAATTGACTTAGACACCACAGAACCGGATATTTCTGGTTTCAGCCAAACATTTCTGGACAAACTGGTGTGGAATTGGTGTGCAAAGCACCCAGAGCAGCAGAGTCAACCTGGTTTTGGAGAAAAGCAAAGTCTTTTTCTTCGGCAAGTGGAATCAATGTCATGCTTACAAACACAATATCATTTTTAAACTCGTTTCTGCAGGTTTTACTCAGAAAACACGAATGCGTAACTGTTGTGTCTCCATGTGAAACCAATTAGCATTTGCCAACAGAAAAACAAAATGTTACATGCTACAATGCATTCACATCTATAAAGTCCCTAGATACTATCGACAAAACACAAACACACTCTTAGGATGTACCAAGGGCTGGGATTGACTTAGCACAACAAAACAGGATATTTCTGGTTTCATCCAGTCCTATCTGGACAAACTGGTATGGAAGTGGTGTGCAAAGCACCCGGAAAAGCAGAGTCAACCTGGTTTTGGAGAAAAGCAATGTCTTTTACTTGGGCAAGTAGATTCAATGTCATGTTTACAAACACAAATATCATTTTTAACCAGGTTTCTGCAACTTTTTAATCAGAAAACACGAATGTGTACCTCTTGTGTCTCCATGTGAATCCAATTAGCGTTTGCCAACCGAAAAACAAAATGTTACATGCAACAATGCATTCACAACTCTAAAGTCCATAGATACTGTCGAGAAAACACAAGCAAACATAGAAGCTGTAGCAGGAGCTGGAATTGAGTTAGCCACCACAGAACCAGATATTTCTTGTTACATTCAGCCCTATCTGGACAAACTGGTGTAGAATTGGAGTGCAAAGCACACAGAAAAGCAGAGTCAACCTGGTTTTGAAGAATAGCAAAGTCTTTTTCTAGGGCAAGTGGATTCAATGTCATGTTTACAACACAAATAACATTTTTAACCTGGTTTCTGCAGCTTTTTACTCAGAAAACACGAATGTGTACCTGTTGTGTCTCCATGTGAAACCAATTAGCGTTTGCCCACAGAAAAACAAAATGTTACATGCAACAATGCATTCACAACTCTAAAGTCCATAGATACTATGGAGAAAACACAAGCTAATTTAGAAGCTGTAGTAAGAGCTGGGTTTCAGTTAGCCACCACAGAACCGGATATTTCTGATTTCATCCAAACCTATCTGGACAAACTGGTGTGGGGTTGGTGTGCAAAGCACCCAGAAAAGCAGAGTCAACCTGGTTTTGGAGAAATTCAGTCTTTTTCTTGGGCAAGTGGATTCAATGTCATGGTTACAAGCATAAATATCATTTTTAAACTGGTTTCTGCAGCTTTTTACTCAGAAAACATGAATGTGTCCCTTTGTGTCACCATGTCAAACAAATTAGCGTTTGCCAACAGAGAACCTAAATGTTACATGCTACAATGCATTCACAACTCTAAAGTCCATAGAGTATCGAGAAAAAACTAGCAAACACAGAAGCTGTAGCAACAGCTGGAATTGACTTAGACACCACAGAACCGGATATTTCTGGTTTCAGCCAAACATTTCTGGACAAACTGGTGTGGAATTGGTGTGCAAAGCACCCAGAGCAGCAGAGTCAACCTGGTTTTGGAGAAAAGCAAAGTCTTTTTCTTCGGCAAGTGGAATCAATGTCATGCTTACAAACACAATATCATTTTTAAACTCGTTTCTGCAGGTTTTACTCAGAAAACACGAATGCGTAACTGTTGTGTCTCCATGTGAAACCAATTAGCATTTGCCAACAGAAAAACAAAATGTTACATGCTACAATGCATTCACATCTATAAAGTCCCTAGATACTATCGACAAAACACAAACACACTCTTAGGATGTACCAAGGGCTGGGATTGACTTAGCACAACAAAACAGGATATTTCTGGTTTCATCCAGTCCTATCTGGACAAACTGGTATGGAATTGGTGTGCAATGCACCCGGAAAAGCAGAGTCAACCTGGTTTTGGAGAAAAGCAATGTCTTTTTCATGGGCAAGTGGATTCAATGTCATGTTTACAAACACAAATATCATTTTTAACCAGGTTTCTGCAACTTTTTACTCAGAAAACACGAATGTGTACCTCTTGTGTCTCCATGTGAATCCAATTAGCGTTTGCCAACCGAAAAACAAAATGTTACATGCTACAATGCATTCACAACTCTAAAGTCCATAGATACTGTTGAGAAAACACAAGCAAACATAGAAGCTGTAGCAGGAGCTGGAATTGAGTTAGCCACCACAGAACCAGATATTTCTTGTTACATTCAGCCCTATCTGGACAAACTGGTGTAGAATTGGAGTGCAAAGCACACAGAAAAGCAGAGTCAACCTGGTTTTGAAGAATAGCAAAGTTTTCTTCTTGGGCAAGTGGATTCAATGTCATGTTTACAACACAAATAACATTTTTAACCTGGTTTCTGCAGCTTTTTACTCAGAAAACACGAATGTGTATCTGTTGTGCTCCCATGAGAAACCAATTAGCATTTGCCAACAGAAAATCAAAATGTTACATGCTACAATGCATTCACAACTCTAAGTCCATACATACTATCGAGAAAACACAAGCAAACACAGTAGCTGTAGCAAGAGCTGGAACTGAGTTACCCACCACAGAACGGGATACTTCTGGTTTCATCCAGCCCTATCTGGACAAACTGGTGTGGAATTGGTGTGCAAAGCACCCAGAAAAGCAGAGTCAACCTGGTTTTGGAGAAAAGCAAAGTCTTTTTCTTGGGCAAGTGGATTCAATGTCATGTTTGCAAGCACAAGTATCAGTTTTACACTGGTTTCTGCAGCTTTTTACTCAGAAAACACGAATGTGTAACTTTTTGTCACCATGTGAAACAAATTAGCGTTTGCCAACAGAAAACCAAAATGTTACATGCTACAACGCATTCACAACTCTAAAGTCCATAGACTATCGAGAAAACACAAGCAAACACAGAAGCTGTAGCAACAGCTGGAATTGATTTAGACACCACAGAACCGGATATTTCTGCTTTCAGCCAAACATTTCTGGACAACCTGGTGTGGAATTGGTGTGCAAAGCACCCAGAGCAGCAGAGTCAACCTGGTTTTGGAGAAAAGCAAAGTCTTTTTCTTGGGCAAGTGGATTCAAAGTCATGTTTACAAACACAAATATCATTTGTAACCTGGTTTCTGCAGCTTTTTACTCAGAAAACACGGATGTGTATCTGTTGTGCCTCCATGTGAAACCAATTAGCGTTTGCCAACAGAAAATCAAAATGATACATGCTAAAATTCATTCACAAGTCTAAAGTCCATAGATACTATCGAGAAAACACAAGCAAACACAGAAGCTGTAGCAAGAGCTCGGAATGACTTAGCCACCACAGAACTGGATATTTCTGGTTTCATCCAAACCTATCTGGACAAACTGGTGTGGAATTGGTGTGCAAAGCACCCAGAAAAGCAGAGTCAACCTGGTTTTGGAGAAAAGCAAAGTCTTTTTCTTGGGCACATGGATTCAATGTCATGTTTACAAACACAAATATCATTTCTAACCTGGTTTCTGCAGCTTTTTACTGAGAAAACATGAATGTGTACCTGTTGTGACTCATTTGAAACCATTAGCGTTTGCCAACAGAGAACCTAAATGCTACATGCTACAATGCATTCACAACTCTAAAGATACTATTGACAAAACACAAAAAAACTCTTAGGATGTAGCAAGAGCTGGGATTGACTGAGCCACCACAGAACCGGATATTTATGGATTCATCCAGCCCTATCTGGACAAACTGGTGTGGAGTTGGTGTGCAAAGCACCCAGAAAAGCAGAGTCAACCTGGTTTTGGAGAAAAGCAAAGTCTTTTTCTTGGGCAAGTGGATTCAAAGTCATGTTTACAAACACAAATATCATTTGTAACCTGGTTTCTGCAGCTTTTTACTCAGAAAACATGAATGTGTACCTGCTGTGACTCATTTGAAACCATTAGCGTTTGCCAACAGAAAACCTAAATGCTAAATGCTACAATGCATTCACAACTCTAAAGTCCATAGATAGGGTGGAGAAAACACAAGCAAACACAGAAGCTGTAGCCAGAGCTGGGATTGACTTACCCACCACAGAACCGGATATTTCTGGTTTCATCCAAACCTAGCTGAACAAGCTGGTGTGGAGTTGGTGTGCAAAGCACCCAGAAAAGCAGAGTCAACCTGGTTTTGGAGAAAAGCAAAGTCTTTTTCTTGGACAAGTGGATTCAATGTCATGTTTACAAACACAAATATCATTTGTAACCTGGTTTCTGCAGCTTTTTACTCAGAAAACACGAATATGTCACTGTTGTGTCTCCATGTGAAACCTATTAGCGTTTGCCAACAGAAAAACAAAATGTTACATGCTACAATGCATTCACATCTCTAAAGTCCATAGATACTATCGACAAAACACAAACAAACTCTTAGGATGTAGCAAGAGCTGGGATTGACTGGGCCACCACAGAACCAGATATTTCTGGTTTCATCCCGCCCTATCTGGACAAACTGGTGTGGAGTTGGTGTGCAAAGCACCCAGAAAAGCAGAGTCAACCTGGTTTTGGAGAAAAGCAAAGTCTTTTTCTTGGGCAAGTGGATTCAATGTCATGTTTACAAGCACAAGTATCAGTTTTAAAATGGTTTCTGCAGCTTTTTACTCAGAAAACACGAATGTGTACCTGTTGTGTCTCCATGTGAAACCAATTAGCGTTTGCCCACAGAAAAACAAAATGTTACATGCAACAATGCATTCACAACTCTAAAGTCCATAGATACTATGGAGAAAACACAAGCTAATTTAGAAGCTGTAGTAAGAGCTGGGTTTCAGTTAGCCACCACAGAACCGGATATTTCTGATTTCATCCAAACCTATCTGGACAAACTGGTGTGGGGTTGGTGTGCAAAGCACCCAGAAAAGCAGAGTCAACCTGGTTTTGGAGAAATTCAGTCTTTTTCTTGGGCAAGTGGATTCAATGTCACGGTTACAAGCATAAATATCATTTTTAAACTGGTTTCTGCAGCTTTTTACTCAGAAAACATGAATGTGTCCCTTTGTGTCACCATGTCAATCAAATTAGCGTTTGCCAACAGAAAAACAAAATGTTACATGCTACAATGCATTCACAACTCTAAAGTCCATAGAGTATCGAGAAAAAACTAGCAAACACAGAAGCTGTAGCAACAGCTGGAATTGACTTAGACACCACAGAACCGGATATTTCTGGTTTCAGCCAAACATTTCTGGACAAACTGGTGTGGAATTGGTGTGCAAAGCACCCAGAGCAGCAGAGTCAACCTGGTTTTGGAGAAAAGCAAAGTCTTTTTCTTCGGCAAGTGGAATCAATGTCATGCTTACAAACACAATATCATTTTTAAACTCGTTTCTGCAGGTTTTACTCAGAAAACACGAATGCGTAACTGTTGTGTCTCCATGTGAAACCAATTAGCATTTGCCAACAGAAAAACAAAATGTTACATGCTACAATGCATTCACATCTATAAAGTCCCTAGATACTATCGACAAAACACAAACACACTCTTAGGATGTACCAAGGGCTGGGATTGACTTAGCACAACAAAACAGGATATTTCTGGTTTCATCCAGTCCTATCTGGACAAACTGGTATGGAATTGGTGTGCAAAGCACCCGGAAAAGCAGAGTCAACCTGGTTTTGGAGAAAAGCAATGTCTTTTACTTGGGCAAGTAGATTCAATGTCATGTTTACAAACACAAATATCATTTTTAACCAGGTTTCTGCAACTTTTTAATCAGAAAACACGAATGTGTACCTCTTGTGTCTCCATGTGAATCCAATTAGCGTTTGCCAACCGAAAAACAAAATGTTACATGCAACAATGCATTCACAACTCTAAAGTCCATAGATACTGTCGAGAAAACACAAGCAAACATAGAAGCTGTAGCAGGAGCTGGAATTGAGTTAGCCACCACAGAACCAGATATTTCTTGTTACATTCAGCCCTATCTGGACAAACTGGTGTAGAATTGGAGTGCAAAGCACACAGAAAAGCAGAGTCAACCTGGTTTTGAAGAATAGCAAAGTCTTTTTCTAGGGCAAGTGGATTCAATGTCATGTTTACAACACAAATAACATTTTTAACCTGGTTTCTGCAGCTTTTTACTCAGAAAACAGGAATGTGTATCTGTTGTGCCCCCATGAGAAACCAATTAGCATTTGCCAACAGAAAATCAAAATGTTACATGCTACAATGCATTCACAACTCTAAGTCCATACATACTATCGAGAAAACACAAGCAAACACAGAAGCTGTAGCAAGAGCTGGAATTGAGTTACCCACCACAGAACGGGATACTTCTGGTTTCATCCAGCCCTATCTGGACAAACTGGTGTGGAATTGGTGTGCAAAGCACCCAGAAAAGCAGAGTCAACCTGGTTTTGGAGAAAAGCAAAGTCTTTTTCTTGGGCAAGTGGATTCAATGTCATGTTTGCAAGCACAAGTATCAGTTTTACACTGGTTTCTGCAGCTTTTTACTCAGAAAACACGAATGTGTAACTTTGTGTCACCATGTGAAACAAATTAGCGTTTGCCAACAGAAAACCAAAATGTTACATGCTACAATGCATTCACAACTCTAAAGTCCATAGACTATCGAGAAAACACAAGCAAACACAGAAGCTGTAGCAACAGCTGGAATTGATTTAGACACCACAGAACCGGATATTTCTGGTTTCAGCCAAACATTTCTGGACAACCTGGTGTGGAATTGGTGTGCAAAGCACCCAGAGCAGCAGAGTCAACCTGGTTTTGGAGAAAAGCAAAGTCTTTTTCTTGGGCAAGTGGATTCAAAGTCATGTTTACAAACACAAATATCATTTGTAACCTGGTTTCTGCAGCTTTTTACTCAGAAAACACGGATGTGTATCTGTTGTGCCTCCATGTGAAACCAATTAGCGTTTGCCAACAGAAAATGAAAATGATACAACTAAAATTCATTCACAAGTCTAAAGTCCATAGATACTATCGAGAAAACACAAGCAAAAACAGAAGCTGTAGCAAGAGCTCGGATTGACTTAGCCACCACAGAACTGGATATTTCTGGTTTCATCCAAACCTATATGGACAAACTGGTGTGGAATTGGTGTGCAAAGCACCCAGAAAAGCAGAGTCAACCTGGTTTTGGAGAAAAGCAAAGTCTTTTTCTTGGGCACATGGATTCAATGTCATGTTTACAAACACAAATATCATTTCTAACCTGGTTTCTGCAGCTTTTTACTGAGAAAACATGAATGTGTACCTGTTGTGACTCATTTGAAACCATTAGCGTTTGCCAACAGAAAACCTAAATGCTACATGCTACAATGCATTCACAACTCTAAAGATACTATTGACAAAACACAAAAAAACTCTTAGGATGTAGCAAGAGCTGGGATTGACTGAGCCACCACAGAACCGGATATTTATGGATTCATCCAGCCCTATCTGGACAAACTGGTGTGGAGTTGGTGTGCAAAGCACCCAGAAAAGCAGAGTCAACATGGTTTTGGAGAAAAGCAAAGTCTTTTTCTTGGGCAAGTGGATTCAATGTCATGTTTACAAACACAAATATCATTTGTAACCTGGTTTCTGCAGCTTTTTACTCAGAAAACATGAATGTGTACCTGCTGTGACTCATTTGAAACCATTAGTGTTTGCCAACAGAAAACCTAAATGCTAAATGCTACAATGCATTCACAACTCTAAAGTCCATAGATAGGGTGGAGAAAACACAAGCAAACACAGAAGCTGTAGCCAGAGCTGGGATTGACTTACCCACCACAGAACCGGATATTTCTGGTTTCATCCAAACCTAGCTGAACAAGCTGGTGTGGAGTTGGTGTGCAAAGCACCCAGAAAAGCAGAGTCAACCTGGTTTTGGAGAAAAGCAAAGTCTTTTTCTTGGACAAGTGGATTCAATGTCATGTTTACAAACACAAATATCATTTGTAACCTGGTTTCTGCAGCTTTTTACTCAGAAAACACGAATATGTCACTCTTGTGTCTCCATGTGAAACCTATTAGCGTTTGCCAACAGAAAAACAAAATGTTACATGCTACAATGCATTCACATCTCTAAAGTCCATAGATACTATCGACAAAACACAAACAAACTCTTAGGATGTAGCAAGAGCTGGGTTTGACTGGGCCACCACAGAACCGGATATTTCTGGTTTCATCCAGCCCTATCTGGACAAACTGGTGTGGAGTTGGTGTGCAAAGCACCCAGAAAAGCAGAGTCACCCTGGTTTTGGAGAAAAGCAAAGTCTTTTTCTTGGGCAAGTGGAATCAATGTCATGTTTACAAGCACAAGTATCAGTTTTAAACTGGTTTCTGCAGCTTTTTACTCAGAAAACACGAATATGTACCTGTTGTGTCTCCATCTGAAACCAATTAGTGTTTGCCCACAGAAAAACAAAATGTTACATGCAACAATTCATTCACAACTCTAAAGTCCATAGATACTATGGAGAAAACACAAGCTAACATAGAAGCTGTAGTAAGAGCTGGGTTTCAGTTAGCCACCACAGAACCGGGTATTTCTGATTTCATCCAAACCTATCTGGACAAACTGGTGTGGGGTTGGTGTGCAAAGCACCCAGAAAAGCAGAGTCAACCTGGTTTTGGAGAAATTCAGTCTTTTTCTTGGGCAAGTGGATTCAATGTCATGGTTACAAGCACAAATATCATTTTTAAACTGGTTTCTGCAGCTTTTTACTCAGAAAACACGAATGTGTAACTTTGTGTCACCATGTGAAACAAATTAGCGTTTGCCAACAGAAAAACAAAATGTTACATGCTACAATGCATTCACAACTCTAAAGTCCATAGAGTATCGAGAAAAAACTAGCAAACACAGAAGCTGTAGCAACAGCTGGAATTGATTTAGACACCACAGAACCGGATATTTCTGGTTTCAGCCAAACATTTCTGGACAACCTGGTGTGGAATTGGTGTGCAAAGCACCCAGAGCAGCAGAGTCAACCTGGTTTTGGAGAAAAGCAAAGTCTTTTTCTTGGGCAAGTGGATTCAAAGTCATGTTTACAAACACAAATATCATTTGTAACCTGGTTTCTGCAGCTTTTTACTCAGAAAACACGGATGTGTATCTGTTGTGCCTCCATGTGAAACCAATTAGCGTTTGCCAACAGAAAATCAAAATGATACATGCTAAAATTCATTCACAAGTCTAAAGTCCGTAGATACTATTGACAAAACACAAGCAAACACAGAAGCTGTAGCAAGAGCTCGGATTGACTTAGCCACCACAGAACTGGATATTTCTGGTTTCATCCAAACCTATCTGGACAAACTGGTGTGGAATTGGTGTGCAAAGCACCCAGAAAAGCAGAGTCAACCTGGTTTTGGAGAAAAGCAAAGTCTTTTTCTTGGGCACATGGATTCAACGTCATGTTTACAAACACAAATATCATTTCTAACCTGGTTTCTGCAGCTTTTTACTGAGAAAACATGAATGTGTACCTGTTGTGACTCATTTGAAACCATTAGCGTTTGCCAACAGAAAACCTAAATGCTACATGCTACAATGCATTCACAACTCTAAAGATACTATTGACAAAACACAAAAAAACTCTTAGGATGTAGCAAGAGCTGGGATTGACTGAGCCACCACAGAACCGGATATTTATGGATTCATCCAGCCCTATCTGGACAAACTGGTGTGGAGTTGGTGTGCAAAGCACCCAGAAAAGCAGAGTCAACCTGGTTTTGGAGAAAAGCAAAGTCTTTTTCTTGGGCAAGTGGATTCAATGTCATGTTTACAAACACAAATATCATTTGTAACCTGGTTTCTGCAGCTTTTTACTCAGAAAACATGAATGTGTACCTGCTGTGACTCATTTGAAACCATTAGCGTTTGCCAACAGAAAACCTAAATGCTAAATGCTACAATGCATTCACAACTCTAAAGTCCATAGATAGGGTGGAGAAAACACAAGCAAACACAGAAGCTGTAGCCAGAGCTGGGATTGACTTACCCACCACAGAACCGGATATTTCTGGTTTCATCCAAACCTAGCTGAACAAGCTGGTGTGGAGTTGGTGTGCAAAGCACCCAGAAAAGCAGAGTCAACCTGGTTTTGGAGAAAAGCAAAGTCTTTTTCTTGGACAAGTGGATTCAATGTCATGTTTACAAACACAAATATCATTTGTAACCTGGTTTCTGCAGCTTTTTACTCAGAAAACACGAATATGTCACTGTTGTGTCTCCATGTGAAACCTATTAGCGTTTGCCAACAGAAAAACAAAATGTTACATGCTACAATGCATTCACATCTCTAAAGTCCATAGATACTATCGACAAAACACAAACAAACTCTTAGGATGTAGCAAGAGCTGGGTTTGACTGGGCCACCACAGAACCGGATATTTCTGGTTTCATCCAGCCCTATCTGGACAAACTGGTGTGGAGTTGGTGTGAAAAGCACCCAGAAAAGCAGAGTCACCCTGGTTTTGGAGAAAAGCAAAGTCTTTTTCTTGGGCAAGTGGATTCAATGTCATGTTTACAAGCACAAGTATCAGTTTTAAACTGGTTTCTGCAGCTTTTTACTCAGAAAACACGAATGTGTACCTGTTGTGTCTCCATCTGAAACCAATTAGTGTTTGCCCACAGAAAAACAAAATGTTACATGCAACAATGCATTCACAACTCTAAAGTACATAGATACTATGGAGAAAACACAAGCTAACATAGAAGCTGTAGTAAGAGCTGGGTTTCAGTTAGCCACCACAGAACCGGATATTTCTGATTTCATCCAAACCTATCTGGACAAACTGGTGTGGGGTTGGTGTGCAAAGCACCCAGAAAAGCAGAGTCAACCTGGTTTTGGAGAAATGCAGTCTTTTTCTTGGGCAAGTGGATTCAATGTCATGGTTACAAGCACAAATATCATTTTTAAACTGGTTTCTGCAGCTTTTTTCTCAGAAAACACGAATGTGTACCTTTGTGTCACCATGTGAAACAAATTAGCGTTTGCCAACAGAAAAACAAAATGTTACATGCTACAATGCATTCACAAATCTAAAGTCCACAGACTATCGAGAAAACACAAGCAAACACAGAAGCTGTAGCAACAGATGGAATTGACTTAGACACCACAGAACCGGATATTTCTGGTTTCAGCCAAACATATCTGGACAAACTGGTGTGGAATTGGTGTGCAATGCACCCAGAGCAGCAGATCAACCTGGTTTTGGAGAAAAGCAAAGTCTTTTTCTTGGGAAAGTGGATTCAATGTCATGTTTACAAACACAAATATCATTTGTAACCTGGTTTCTGCAGCTTTTTACTCAGAAAACATGAATGTGTACCTGCTGTGACTCATTTGAAACCATTAGCGTTTGCCAACAGAAAACCTAAATGCTAAATGCTACAATGCATTCACAACTCTAAAGTCCATAGATAGGGTGGAGAAAACACAAGCAAACACAGAAGCTGTAGCCAGAGCTGGGATTGACTTACCCACCACAGAACCGGATATTTCTGGTTTCATCCAAACCTAGCTGAACAAGCTGGTGTGGAGTTGGTGTGCAAAGCACCCAGAAAAGCAGAGTCAACCTGGTTTTGGAGAAAAGCAAAGTCTTTTTCTTGGGCACATGGATTCAATGTCATGTTTACAAAAACAAATATCATTTCTAACCTGGTTTCTGCAGCTTTTTACTGAGAAAACATGAATGTGTACCTGTTGTGACTCATTTGAAACCATTAGCGTTTGCCAACAGCAAACCTAAATGCTACATGCTACAATGCATTCACAACTCTAAAGTCCATAGATACTATTGACAAAACACAAAAAAACTCTTAGGATGTAGCAAGAGCTGGGATTGACAGAGCCACCACAGAACCGGTTATTTCTGGTTTCATCCAGCACTATCTGGACAAACTGGTGTGGAGTTAGTGTGCAAAGCACCCAGAAAAACAGAGTCAACCTGGTTTTGGAGAAAAGCAAAGTCTTTTTCTTGGGCAAGTGGATTCAATGTCATGTTTACAAACACAAATATCATTTGTAAACTGGTTTCTGCAGCTTTTTACTCAGAAAACATGAATGTGTACCTGCTGTGACTCATTTGAAACCATTAGCGTTTGCCAACAGAAAACCTAAATGCTAAATGCTACAATGCATTCACAACTCTAAAGTCCATAGATGGGGTGGAGAAAACACAAGCAAACACAGAAGCTGTAGCCAGAGCTGGGATTGACTTACCCAACACAGAACCGGATATTTCTGGATTCATTCAAACCTAGCTGAACAAGCTGGTGTGGAGTTGGTGTGCAAAGCACCCAGAAAAGCAGAGTCAACCTGGTTTTGGAGAAAAGCAAAGTCTTTTTCTTGGACAAGTGGATTCAATGTCATGTTTACAAACACAAATATCATTTGTAACCTGGTTTCTGCAAGCTTTTTACTCAGAAAACACGAATATGTCACTGTTGTGTCACCATGTGAAACCTATTAGCGTTTGCCAACAGAAAAACAAAATGTTATATGCTACAATGCATTCACATCTCTAAAGTCCATAGATACTATCGACAAAACACAAACAAACTCTTAGGATGTAGCAAGAGCTGGGATTGACTGAGCCACCACAGAACTGGATATTTCTGGTTTCAGCCAAACATATCTGGACAAACTGGTGTGGAATTGGTGTGCAAAGCACCTAGAGCAGCAGATCAACCTGGTTTTGGAGAAAAGCAAAGTCATTTTCTTGGACAAGTGGCTTCAATGTCATGTTTACCAACAGAAATATCAATTTCAACCTGGTTTCTGCAGCTTTTTACTCAGAAAACACGAATGAGTATCTGTTGTGCCTCCATGTGAAACCAATTAGCATTTGCCAACAGAATATCAAAATGATACATGCTAAAATTCATTCACAACTATAAAGTCCATAGATACTATCGAGAAAACACAAGCAAACACAGAAGCTGTAGCAAGAGCTTGGATTGACTTAGCCACCACAGAACTGGATATTTCTGGTTTCATCCAAACCTATATGGACAAACTGGTGTGGAATTGGTGTGCAAAGCACCCAGAAAAGCAGAGTCAACCTGGTTTTGGAGAAAAGCAAAGTCTTTTTCTTGGGCACATGGATTCAATGTCATGTTTACAAACACAAATATCATTTGTAACCTGGTTTCTGCAGCTTTTTACTGAGAAAACATGAATGTGTACCTGTTGTGACTCATTTGAAACCATTAGCGTTTGCCAACAGAAAACCTAAATGCTACATGCTACAATGCATTCACAACTCTAAAGTCCATAGATACTATTGACAAAACACAAAAAAACTCTTAGGATGTAGCAAGAGCTGGGATTGACTGAGCCAATACAGAACCGGATATTTATGGATTCATCCAGCCCTATCTGGACAAACTGGTGTGGAGTTGGTGTGCAAAGCACCCAGAAAAGCAGAGTCAACCTGGTTTTGGAGAAAAGCAAAGTCTTTTTCTTGGGCAAGTGGGTTCAATGTCATGTTTACAAACTCAAATATCATTTGTAACCTGGTTTCTGCAGCTTTTTACTCAGAAAACATGAATGTGTACCTTCTGTGACTCATTTGAAACCATTAGCGTTTGCCAACAGAAAACCGAAATGCTAAATGCTACAATGCATTCACAACTCTAAAGTCCATAGATAGGGTGGAGAAAACACAAGCAAACACAGAAGCTGTAGCCAGAGCTGGGATTGACTTACCCACCACAGAACCGGATATTTCTGGTTTCATCCAAACCTAGCTGAACAAGCTGGTGTGGAGTTGGTGTGCAAAGCACCCAGAAAAGCAGAGTCAACCTGGTTTTGGAGAAAAGCAAAGTCTTTTTCTTGGACAAGTGGATTCAATGTCATGTTTACAAACACAAATATCATTTGTAACCTGGTTTCTGCAGCTTTTTACTCAGAAAACACGAATATGTCACTGTTGTGTCTCCATGTGAAACCTATTAGCGTTTGCCAACAGAAAAACAAAATGTTACATGCTACAATGCATTCACATCTCTAAAGTCCATAGATACTATCGACAAAACACAAACAAACTCTTAGGATGTAGCAAGAGCTGGGATTGACTGGGCCACCACAGAACCGGATATTTCTGGTTTCATCCAGCCCTATCTGGACAAACTGGTGTGGAGTTGGTGTGCAAAGCACCCAGAAAAGCAGAGTCAACGTGGTTTTGGAGAAAAGCAAAGTCTTTTTCTTGGGCAAGTGGATTCAATGTCATGTTTACAAGCACAAGTATCAGTTTTAAACTGGTTTCTGCAGCTTTTTACTCAGAAAACATGAATGTGTACCTGTTTTGTCTCCATGTGAAACCAATTAGCGTTTGCCCACAGAAAAACAAAATGTTACATGCAACAATGCATTCACAACTCTAAAGTCCATAGATACTATGGAGAAAACACAAGCTAATATAGAAGCTGTAGTAAGAGCTGGGTTTCAGTTAGCCACCACAGAACCGGATATTTCTGATTTCATCCAAACCTATCTGGACAAACTGGTGTGGGGTTGGTTTGCAAAGCACCCAGAAAAGCAGAGTCAACCTGGTTTTGGAGAAATGCAGTCTTTTTCTTGGGAAAGTGGATTCAATGTCATGGTTACAAGCACAAATATCATTTTTAAACTGGTTTCTGCAGCTTTTTACTCAGAAAACACGAATGTGTACCTTTGTGTCACCATGTGAAACCAATTAATGTTTGCCAACAGAAAAACAAAAATGTTACATGCTACAATGCATTCACATCTCTGAAGTCCATAGATACTATCGACAGAACACAAACAAACTCTTAGCATGTAGCAAGAGCTGGGATTGACTGAGCCACCACAGAACCGGATATTTTTGGTTTCTTCCAGCACTATCTGGACAAACTGGTGTGGAGGTGGTGTGCAAAGCACCCAGAAAAGCAGAGTCAACCTGGTTTTGGAGAAAAGCAAAGTCTTTTTCTTAGGCAAGTGGATTCAATGTCATGTTTTCAAACACAAATATCACTTTCAACCTGGTTTCTGCAGCTTTTTACTCAGAAAACATGAATGTGTCCCTTTGTGTCACCATGTGAAACAAATTAGCGTTTGCCAACAGAAAAACAAAATGTTACATGCTACAATGCATTCACAACTCTAAAGTCCATAGAGTATCGAGAAAAAACTAGCAAACACAGAAGCTGTAGCAACAGCTGGAATTGACTTAGACACCACAGAACCGGATATTTCTGGTTTCAGCCAAACATTTCTGGACAAACTGGTGTGGAATTGGTGTGCAAAGCACCCAGAGCAGCAGAGTCAACCTGGTTTTGGAGAAAAGCAAAGTCTTTTTCTTGGGCAAGTGGATTCAATGTCATGCTTACAAACACAAATATCATTTTTAAACTCGTTTCTGCAGGTTTTACTCAGAAAACACGAATGCGTAACTGTTGTGTCTCCGTGTGAAACCAATTAGCATTTGCCAACAGAAAAACAAAATGTTACATGCTACAATGCATTCACATCTATAAAGTCCCTAGATACTATCGACAAAACACAAACACACTCTTAGGATGTACCAAGGGCTGGGATTGACTTAGCACAACAAAACAGGATATTTCTGGTTTCATCCAGTCCTATCGGGACAAACTGGTATGGAATTGGTGTGCAAAGCACCCAGAAAAGCAGAGTCAATCTGGTTTTGGAGAAAAGCAATGTCTTTTTCTTGGGCAAGTGGATTCAATGTCATGTTTACAAACACAAATATCATTTTTAACCAGGTTTCTGCAACTTTTTACTCAGAAAACACGAATGTGTACCTCTTGTGTCTCCATGTGAATCCAATTAGCGTTTGCCAACCGAAAAACAAAATGTTACATGCTACAATGCATTCACAACTCTAAAGTCCATAGATACTGTCGAGAAAACGCAAGCAAACATAGAAGCTGTAGCAGGAGCTGGAATTGAGTTAGCCACCACAGAACCAGATATTTCTTGTTTCATCAAGCCCTATCTGGACAAACTGGTGTGGAATTGGTGTGCAAAGCACCCAGAAAAGCAGAGTCAACCTGGTTTTGGAGAAAAGCAAAGTCTTTTTCTTGGGCAAGTGGATTCAATGTCATGTTTGCAAGCACAAGTATCAGTTTTACACTGGTTTCTGCAGCTTTTTACTCAGAAAACAAGAATGTGTAACTTTGTGTCACCATGTGAAACAAATTAGCGTTTGCCAACAGAAAACCAAAATGTTACATGCTACAATGCATTCACAACTCTAAAGTCCATAGACTATCGAGAAAACACAAGCAAACACAGAAGCTGTAGCAACAGCTGGAATTGATTTAGACACCACAGAACCGGATATTTCTGGTTTCAGCGAAACATTTCTGGACAACCTGGTGTGGAATTGGTGTGCAAAGCACCCAGAGCAGCAGAGTCAACCTGGTTTTGGAGAAAAGCAAAGTCTTTTTCTTGGGCAAGTGGATTCAAAGTCATGTTTACAAACACAAATATCATTTGTAACCTGGTTTCTGCAGCTTTTTACTCAGAATACACGGATTTGTATCTCTTGTGCCTCCATGTGAAACCAATTAGCGTTTGCCAACAGAAAATCAAATGATACATGCTAAAATTCATTCACAAGTCTAAAGTCCATAGATACTATCGAGAAAACACAAGCAAAAACAGAAGCTGTAGCAAGAGCTCGGATTGACTTAGCCACCACAGAACTGGATATTTCTGGTTTCATCCAAACCTATCTGGACAACCTGGTGTGGAATTGGTGTGCAAAGCACCCAGAGCAGCAGAGTCAACCTGGTTTTGGAGAAAAGCAAAGTCTTTTTCTTGGGCAAGTGGATTCAAAGTCATGTTTACAAACACAAATATCATTTGTAACCTGGTTTCTGCAGCTTTTAACTCAGAATACACGGATGTGCATCTGTTGTGCCTCCATGTGAAACCAATTAGCGTTTGCCAACAGAAAATCAAAATTATACATACTGAAATTCATTCACAAGTCTAAAGTCCATAGATACTATCGAGAAAACACAAGCAAAAACAGAAGCTGTAGCAAGAGCTCGGATTGACCTAGCCACCACAGAACTGGATATTTCTGGTTTCATCCAAACCTATCTGGACAAACTGGTGTGGAATTGGTGTGCAAAGCACCCAGAAAAGCAGAGTCAACCTGGTTTTGGAGAAAAGCAAAGTCTTTTTCTTGGGCACATGGATTCAATGTCATGTTTACAAACACAAATATCATTTCTAACCTGGTTTCTGCAGCTTTTTACTGAGAAAACATGAATGTGTACCTGTTGTGACTCATTTGAAACCATTAGCGTTTGCCAACAGAAAACCTAAATGCTACATGCTACAATGCATTCACAACTCTAAAGTCCATAGATACTATTGACAAAACACAAAAAAACTCTTAGGATGTAGCAAGAGCTGGGATTGACTGAGCCACCACAGAACCGGATATTTTTGGTTTCTTCCAGCACTATCTGGACAAACTGGTGTGGAGTTGGTGTGCAAAGCACCCAGAAAAGCAGAGTCAACCTGGTTTTGGAGAAAAGCAAAGTCTTTTTCTTGGGCAAGTGGATTCAATGTCATGTTTACAAACACAAATATCATTTTTAACCAGGTTTCTGCAGCTTTTTACTCAGAAAACATGAATGTGTACCTGCTGTGACTCATTTGAAACCATTAGCGTTTGCCAACAGAAAACCTAAATGCTAAATGCTACAATGCATTCACAACTCTAAAGTCCATAGATGGGGTGGAGAAAACACAAGCAAACACAGAAGCTGTAGCCAGAGCTGGGATTGACTTACCCAACACAGAACCGGATATTTCTGGATTCATCCAAACCTAGCTGAACAAGCTGGTGTGGAGTTGGTGTGCAAAGCACCCAGAAAAGCAGAGTCAACCTGGTTTTGGAGAAAAGCAAAGTCTTTTTCTTGGACAAGTGGATTCAATGTCATGTTTACAAACACAAATATCATTTGTAACCTGGTTTCTGCAAGCTTTTTACTCAGAAAACACGAATATGTCACTGTTGCGTCACCATGTGAAACCTATTAGCGTTTGCCAACAGAAAAACAAAATGTTATATGCTACAATGCATTCATATCTCTAAAGTCCATAGATACTATCGACAAAACACAAACAAACTCTTAGGATGTAGCAAGAGCTGGGATTGACTGAGCCACCACAGAACCGGATATTTCTGGTTTCAGCCAAACATATCTGGACAAACTGGTGTGGAATTGGTGTGCAAAGCACCTAGAGCAGCAGATCAACCTGGTTTTGCAGAAAAGCTAAGTCATTTTCTTGGACAAGTGGCTTCAATGTTATGTTTACCAACAGAAATATCAATTTCAACCTGGTTTCTGCAGCTTTTTACTCAGAAAACACGAATGAGTATCTGTTGTGCCTCCATGTGAAACCAATTAGCATTTGCCAACAGAAAATCAAAATGTTACATGCTAAAATTCATTCACAACTATAAAGTCCATAGATACTATCGACAAAACACAAGCAAACACAGAAGCTGTAGCAAGAGCTCGGATTGACTTAGCCACCACAGAACTGGATATTTCTGGTTTCATCCAAACCTATCTGGACAAACTGGTGTGGAATTGGTGTGCAAAGCACCCAGAAAAGCAGAGTCAACCTGGTTTTGGAGAAAAGCAAAGTCTTTTTCTTGGGCACATGGATTCAATGTCATGTTTACAAACACAAATATCATTTGTAACCTGGTTTCTGCAGCTTTTTACTCAGAAAACATGAATGTGTACCTTCTGTGACTCATTTGAAACCATTAGCGTTTGCCAACAGAAAACCTAAATGCTAAATGCTACAATGCATTCACAACTCTAAAGTCCATAGATAGGGTGGAGAAAACACAAGCAAACACAGAAGCTGTAGCCAGAGCTGGGATTGACTTACCCACCACAGAACCGGATATTTCTGGTTTCATCCAAACCTAGCTGAACAAGCTGGTGTGGAGTTGGTGTGCAAAGCACCCAGAAAAGCAGAGTCAACCTGGTTTTGGAGAAAAGCAAAGTCTTTTTCTTGGACAAGTGGATTCAATGTCATGTTTACAAACACAAATATCATTTGTAACCTGGTTTCTGCAGCTTTTTACTCAGAATACACGGATTTGTATCTCTTGTGCCTCCATGTGAAACCAAGTAGCGTTTGCCAACAGAAAATCACATGATACATGCTAAAATTCATTCACAAGTCTAAAGTCCATAGATACTATCGAGAAAACACAAGCAAAAACAGAAGCTGTAGCAAGAGCTCGGATTGACTTAGCCACCACAGAACTGGATATTTCTGGTTTCATCCAAACCTATCTGGACAACCTGGTGTGGAATTGGTGTGCAAAGCACCCAGAGCAGCAGAGTCAACCTGGTTTTGGAGAAAAGCAAAGTCTTTTTCTTGGGCAAGTGGATTCAAAGTCATGTTTACAAACACAAATATCATTTGTAACCTGGTTTCTGCAGCTTTTAACTCAGAATACACGGATGTGCATCTGTTGTGCCTCCATGTGAAACCAATTAGCGTTTGCCAACAGAAAATCAAAATGATACATGCTAAAATTCATTCACAAGTCTAAAGTCCATAGATACTATCGAGAAAACACAAGCAAAAACAGAAGCTGTAGCAAGAGCTCGGATTGACTTAGCCACCACAGAACTGGATATTTCTGGTTT
Source organism: Sylvilagus floridanus (assembly GCA_949820135.1). Classification (NCBI taxonomy): domain Eukaryota; kingdom Metazoa; phylum Chordata; class Mammalia; order Lagomorpha; family Leporidae; genus Sylvilagus; species Sylvilagus floridanus. The sequence continues at coordinate 28,888,332 of OX463228.1, forward strand.
CATCCAAACCTATCTGGACAAACTGGTGTGGAATTGGTGTGCAAAGCACCCAGAAAAGCAGAGTCAACCTGGTTTTGGAGAAAAGCAAAGTCTTTTTCTTGGGCACATGGATTCAATGTCATGTTTACAAACACAAATATCATTTGTAACCTGGTTTCTGCAGCTTTTTACTGAGAAAACATGAATGTGTACCTGTTGTGACTCATTTGAAACCATTAGCGTTTGCCAACAGAAAACCTAAATGCTATATGCTACAATGCATTCACAACTCTAAAGTCCATAGATACTATTGACAAAACACAAAAAAACTCTTAGGATGTAGCAAGAGCTGGGATTGACTGAGCCACCACAGAACCGGATATTTTTGGTTTCTTCCAGCACTATCTGGACAAACTGGTGTGGAGTTGGTGTGCAAAGCACCCAGAAAAGCAGAGTCAACCTGGTTTTGGAGAAAAGCAAAGTCTTTTTCTTGGGCAAGTGGATTCAATGTCATGTTTACAAACACAAATATCATTTGTAAACTGGTTTCTGCAGCTTTTTACTCAGAAAACATGAATGTGTACCTGCTGTGACTCATTTGAAACCATTAGCGTTTGCCAACAGAAAACCTAAATGCTAAATGCTACAATGCATTCACAACTCTAAAGTCCATAGATGGGGTGGAGAAAACACAAGCAAACACAGAAGCTGTAGCCAGAGCTGGGATTGACTTACCCAACACAGAACCGGATATTTCTGGATTCATCCAAACCTAGCTGAACAAGCTGGTGTGGAGTTGGTGTGCAAAGCACCCAGAGCAGCAGAGTCAACCTGGTTTTGGAGAAAAGCAAAGTCTTTTTCTTGGGCAAGTGGATTCAAAGTCATGTTTACAAACACAAATATCATTTGTAACCTGGTTTCTGCAGCTTTTAACTCAGAATACACGGATGTGCATCTGTTGTGCCTCCATGTGAAACCAATTAGCGTTTGCCAACAGAAAATCAAAATGATACATGCTAAAATTCATTCACAAGTCTAAAGTCCATAGATACTATCGAGAAAACACAAGCAAAAACAGAAGCTGTAGCAAGAGCTCGGATTGACTTAGCCACCACAGAACTGGATATTTCTGGTTTCATCCAAACCTATCTGGACAAACTGGTGTGGAATTGGTGTGCAAAGCACCCAGAGCAGCAGAGTCAACCTGGTTTTGGAGAAAAGCAAAGTCTTTTTCTTGGGCAAGTGGATTCAAAGTCATGTTTACAAACACAAATATCATTTGTAACCTGGTTTCTGCAGCTATTAACTCAGAATACACGGATGTGCATCTGTTGTGCCTCCATGTGAAACCAATTAGCGTTTGCCAACAGAAAATCAAAATGATACATGCTAAAATTCATTCACAAGTCTAAAGTCCATAGATACTATCGAGAAAACACAAGCAAAAACAGAAGCTGTAGCAAGAGCTCGGATTGACTTAGCCACCACAGAACTGGATATTTCTGGTTTCATCCAAACCTATCTGGACAAACTGGTGTGGAATTGGTGTGCAAAGCACCCAGAAAAGCAGAGTCAACCTGGTTTTGGAGAAAAGCAAAGTCTTTTTCTTGGGCACATGGATTCAATGTCATGTTTACAAACACAAATATCATTTGTAACCTGGTTTCTGCAGCTTTTTACTGAGAAAACATGAATGTGTACCTGTTGTGACTCATTTGAAACCATTAGCGTTTGCCAACAGAAAACCTAAATGCTACATGCTACAATGCATTCACAACTCTAAAGTCCATAGATACTATTGACAAAACACAAAAAAACTCTTAGGATGTAGCAAGAGCTGGGATTGACTGAGCCACCACAGAACCGGATATTTTTGGTTTCTTCCAGCACTATCTGGACAAACTGGTGTGGAGTTGGTGTGCAAAGCACCCAGAAAAGCAGAGTCAACCTGGTTTTGGAGAAAAGCAAAGTCTTTTTCTTGGGCAAGTGGATTCAATGTCATGTTTACAAACACAAATATCATTTGTAAACTGGTTTCTGCAGCTTTTTACTCAGAAAACATGAATGTGTACCTGCTGTGACTCATTTGAAACCATTAGCGTTTGCCAACAGAAAACCTAAATGCTAAATGCTACAATGCATTCACAACTCTAAAGTCCATAGATGGGGTGGAGAAAACACAAGCAAACACAGAAGCTGTAGCCAGAGCTGGGATTGACTTACCCAACACAGAACCGGATATTTCTGGATTCATCCAAACCTAGCTGAACAAGCTGGTGTGGAGTTGGTGTGCAAAGCACCCAGAAAAGCAGAGTCAACCTGGTTTTGGAGAAAAGCAAAGTCTTTTTCTTGGACAAGTGGATTCAATGTCATGTTTACAAACACAAATATCATTTGTAACCTGGTTTCTGCAAGCTTTTTACTCAGAAAACACGAATATGTCACTGTTGCGTCACCATGTGAAACCTATTAGCGTTTGCCAACAGAAAAACAAAATGTTATATGCTACAATGCATTCATATCTCTAAAGTCCATAGATACTATCGACAAAACACAAACAAACTCTTAGGATGTAGCAAGAGCTGGGATTGACTGAGCCACCACAGAACCGGATATTTCTGGTTTCAGCCAAACATATCTGGACAAACTGGTGTGGAATTGGTGTGCAAAGCACCTAGAGCAGCAGATCAACCTGGTTTTGCAGAAAAGCTAAGTCATTTTCTTGGACAAGTGGCTTCAATGTCATGTTTACCAACAGAAATATCAATTTCAACCTGGTTTCTGCAGCTTTTTACTCAGAAAACCCGAATGAGTATCTGTTGTGCCTCCATGAAAAAACCAATTAGCATTTGCCAACAGAAAATCAAAATGTTACATGCTAAAATTCATTCACAACTATAAAGTCCATAGATACTATCGACAAAACACAAGCAAACACAGAAGCTGTAGCAAGAGCTCGGATTGACTTAGCCACCACAGAACTGGATATTTCTGGTTTCATCCAAACCTATCTGGACAAACTGGTGTGGAATTGGTGTGCAAAGCACCCAGAAAAGCAGAGTCAACCTGGTTTTGGAGAAAAGCAAAGTCTTTTTCTTGGGCACATGGATTCAATGTCATGTTTACAAACACAAATATCATTTGTAACCTGGTTTCTGCAGCTTTTTACTCAGAAAACATGAATGTGTACCTTCTGTGACTCATTTGAAACCATTAGCGTTTGCCAACAGAAAACCTAAATGCTAAATGCTACAATGCATTCACAACTCTAAAGTCCATAGATAGGGTGGAGAAAACACAAGCAAACACAGAAGCTGTAGCCAGAGCTGGGATTGACTTACCCACCACAGAACCGGATATTTCTGGTTTCATCCAAACCTAGCTGAACAAGCTGGTGTGGAGTTGGTGTGCAAAGCACCCAGAAAAGCAGAGTCAACCTGGTTTTGGAGAAAAGCAAAGTCTTTTTCTTGGACAAGTGGATTCAATGTCATGTTTACAAACACAAATATCATTTGTAACCTGGTTTCTGCAGCTTTTTACTCAGAATACACGGATTTGTATCTCTTGTGCCTCCATGTGAAACCAATTAGCGTTTGCCAACAGAAAATCAAATGATACATGCTAAAATTCATTCACAAGTCTAAAGTCCATAGATACTATCGAGAAAACACAAGCAAAAACAGAAGCTGTAGCAAGAGCTCGGATTGACTTAGCCACCACAGAACTGGATATTTCTGGTTTCATCCAAACCTATCTGGACAACCTGGTGTGGAATTGGTGTGCAAAGCACCCAGAGCAGCAGAGTCAACCTGGTTTTGGAGAAAAGCAAAGTCTTTTTCTTGGGCAAGTGGATTCAAAGTCATGTTTACAAACACAAATATCATTTGTAACCTGGTTTCTGCAGCTTTTAACTCAGAATACACGGATGTGCATCTGTTGTGCCTCCATGTGAAACCAATTAGCGTTTGCCAACAGAAAATCAAAATGATACATGCTAAAATTCATTCACAAGTCTAAAGTCCATAGATACTATCGAGAAAACACAAGCAAAAACAGAAGCTGTAGCAAGAGCTCGGATTGACTTAGCCACCACAGAACTGGATATTTCTGGTTTCATCCAAACCTATCTGGACAAACTGGTGTGGAATTGGTGTGCAAAGCACCCAGAAAAGCAGAGTCAACCTGGTTTTGGAGAAAAGCAAAGTCTTTTTCTTGGGCACATGGATTCAATGTCATGTTTACAAACACAAATATCATTTCTAACCTGGTTTCTGCAGCTTTTTACTGAGAAAACATGAATGTGTACCTGTTGTGACTCATTTGAAACCATTAGCGTTTGCCAACAGAAAACCTAAATGCTACATGCTACAATGCATTCACAACTCTAAAGTCCATAGATACTATTGACAAAACACAAAAAAACTCTTAGGATGTAGCAAGAGCTGGGATTGACTGAGCCACCACAGAACCGGATATTTTTGGTTTCTTCCAGCACTATCTGGACAAACTGGTGTGGAGTTGGTGTGCAAAGCACCCAGAAAAGCAGAGTCAACCTGGTTTTGGAGAAAAGCAAAGTCTTTTTCTTGGGCAAGTGGATTCAATGTCATGTTTACAAACACAAATATCATTTTTAACCAGGTTTCTGCAGCTTTTTACTCAGAAAACATGAATGTGTACCTGCTGTGACTCATTTGAAACCATTAGCGTTTGCCAACAGAAAACCTAAATGCTAAATGCTACAATGCATTCACAACTCTAAAGTCCATAGATGGGGTGGAGAAAACACAAGCAAACACAGAAGCTGTAGCCAGAGCTGGGATTGACTTACCCAACACAGAACCGGATATTTCTGGATTCATCCAAACCTAGCTGAACAAGCTGGTGTGGAGTTGGTGTGCAAAGCACCCAGAAAAGCAGAGTCAACCTGGTTTTGGAGAAAAGCAAAGTCTTTTTCTTGGACAAGTGGATTCAATGTCATGTTTACAAACACAAATATCATTTGTAACCTGGTTTCTGCAAGCTTTTTACTCAGAAAACACGAATATGTCACTGTTGCGTCACCATGTGAAACCTATTAGCGTTTGCCAACAGAAAAACAAAATGTTATATGCTACAATGCATTCATATCTCTAAAGTCCATAGATACTATCGACAAAACACAAACAAACTCTTAGGATGTAGCAAGAGCTGGGATTGACTGAGCCACCACAGAACCGGATATTTCTGGTTTCAGCCAAACATATCTGGACAAACTGGTGTGGAATTGGTGTGCAAAGCACCTAGAGCAGCAGATCAACCTGGTTTTGCAGAAAAGCTAAGTCATTTTCTTGGACAAGTGGCTTCAATGTTATGTTTACCAACAGAAATATCAATTTCAACCTGGTTTCTGCAGCTTTTTACTCAGAAAACACGAATGAGTATCTGTTGTGCCTCCATGTGAAACCAATTAGCATTTGCCAACAGAAAATCAAAATGTTACATGCTAAAATTCATTCACAACTATAAAGTCCATAGATACTATCGACAAAACACAAGCAAACACAGAAGCTGTAGCAAGAGCTCGGATTGACTTAGCCACCACAGAACTGGATATTTCTGGTTTCATCCAAACCTATCTGGACAAACTGGTGTGGAATTGGTGTGCAAAGCACCCAGAAAAGCAGAGTCAACCTGGTTTTGGAGAAAAGCAAAGTCTTTTTCTTGGGCACATGGATTCAATGTCATGTTTACAAACACAAATATCATTTGTAACCTGGTTTCTGCAGCTTTTTACTCAGAAAACATGAATGTGTACCTTCTGTGACTCATTTGAAACCATTAGCGTTTGCCAACAGAAAACCTAAATGCTAAATGCTACAATGCATTCACAACTCTAAAGTCCATAGATAGGGTGGAGAAAACACAAGCAAACACAGAAGCTGTAGCCAGAGCTGGGATTGACTTACCCACCACAGAACCGGATATTTCTGGTTTCATCCAAACCTAGCTGAACAAGCTGGTGTGGAGTTGGTGTGCAAAGCACCCAGAAAAGCAGAGTCAACCTGGTTTTGGAGAAAAGCAAAGTCTTTTTCTTGGACAAGTGGATTCAATGTCATGTTTACAAACACAAATATCATTTGTAACCTGGTTTCTGCAGCTTTTTACTCAGAATACACGGATTTGTATCTCTTGTGCCTCCATGTGAAACCAAGTAGTGTTTGCCAACAGAAAATCACATGATACATGCTAAAATTCATTCACAAGTCTAAAGTCCATAGATACTATCGAGAAAACACAAGCAAAAACAGAAGCTGTAGCAAGAGCTCGGATTGACTTAGCCACCACAGAACTGGATATTTCTGGTTTCATCCAAACCTATCTGGACAACCTGGTGTGGAATTGGTGTGCAAAGCACCCAGAGCAGCAGAGTCAACCTGGTTTTGGAGAAAAGCAAAGTCTTTTTCTTGGGCAAGTGGATTCAAAGTCATGTTTACAAACACAAATATCATTTGTAACCTGGTTTCTGCAGCTTTTAACTCAGAATACACGGATGTGCATCTGTTGTGCCTCCATGTGAAACCAATTAGCGTTTGCCAACAGAAAATCAAAATGATACATGCTAAAATTCATTCACAAGTCTAAAGTCCATAGATACTATCGAGAAAACACAAGCAAAAACAGAAGCTGTAGCAAGAGCTCGGATTGACTTAGCCACCACAGAACTGGATATTTCTGGTTTCATCCAAACCTATCTGGACAAACTGGTGTGGAATTGGTGTGCAAAGCACCCAGAAAAGCAGAGTCAACCTGGTTTTGGAGAAAAGCAAAGTCTTTTTCTTGGGCACATGGATTCAATGTCATGTTTACAAACACAAATATCATTTGTAACCTGGTTTCTGCAGCTTTTTACTGAGAAAACATGAATGTGTACCTGTTGTGACTCATTTGAAACCATTAGCGTTTGCCAACAGAAAACCTAAATGCTACATGCTACAATGCATTCACAACTCTAAAGTCCATAGATACTATTGACAAAACACAAAAAAACTCTTAGGATGTAGCAAGAGCTGGGATTGACTGAGCCACCACAGAACCGGATATTTTTGGTTTCTTCCAGCACTATCTGGACAAACTGGTGTGGAGTTGGTGTGCAAAGCACCCAGAAAAGCAGAGTCAACCTGGTTTTGGAGAAAAGCAAAGTCTTTTTCTTGGGCAAGTGGATTCAATGTCATGTTTACAAACACAAATATCATTTGTAAACTGGTTTCTGCAGCTTTTTACTCAGAAAACATGAATGTGTACCTGCTGTGACTCATTTGAAACCATTAGCGTTTGCCAACAGAAAACCTAAATGCTAAATGCTACAATGCATTCACAACTCTAAAGTCCATAGATGGGGTGGAGAAAACACAAGCAAACACAGAAGCTGTAGCCAGAGCTGGGATTGACTTACCCAACACAGAACCGGATATTTCTGGATTCATCCAAACCTAGCTGAACAAGCTGGTGTGGAGTTGGTGTGCAAAGCACCCAGAAAAGCAGAGTCAACCTGGTTTTGGAGAAAAGCAAAGTCTTTTTCTTGGACAAGTGGATTCAATGTCATGTTTACACACACAAATATCATTTGTAACCTGGTTTCTGCAAGCTTTTTACTCAGAAAACACGAATATGTCACTGTTGCGTCACCATGTGAAACCTATTAGCGTTTGCCAACAGAAAAACAAAATGTTATATGCTACAATGCATTCATATCTCTAAAGTCCATAGATACTATCGACAAAACACAAACAAACTCTTAGGATGTAGCAAGAGCTGGGATTGACTGAGCCACCACAGAACCGGATATTTCTGGTTTCAGCCAAACATATCTGGACAAACTGGTGTGGAATTGGTGTGCAAAGCACCTAGAGCAGCAGATCAACCTGGTTTTGCAGAAAAGCTAAGTCATTTTCTTGGACAAGTGGCTTCAATGTAATGTTTACAAACAGAAATATCAATTTCAACCTGGTTTCTGCAGCTTTTTACTCAGAAAACACGAATGAGTATCTGTTGTGCCTCCATGTGAAACCAATTAGCATTTGCCAACAGAAAATCAAAATGTTACATGCTAAAATTCATTCAAAACTATAAAGTCCATAGATACTATCGACAAAACACAAGCAAACACAGAAGCTGTAGCAAGAGCTCGGATTGACTTAGCCACCACAGAACTGGATATTTCTGGTTTCATCCAAACCTATCTGGACAAACTGGTGTGGAATTGGTGTGCAAAGCACCCAGAAAAGCAGAGTCAACCTGGTTTTGGAGAAAAGCAAAGTCTTTTTCTTGGGCACATGGATTCAATGTCATGTTTACAAACACAAATATCATTTGTAACCTGGTTTCTGCAGCTTTTTACTCAGAAAACATGAATGTGTACCTTCTGTGACTCATTTGAAACCATTAGCGTTTGCCAACAGAAAACCTAAATGCTAAATGCTACAATGCATTCACAACTCTAAAGTCCATAGATAGGGTGGAGAAAACACAAGCAAACACAGAAGCTGTAGCCAGAGCTGGGATTGAGTTACCCACCACAGAACCGGATATTTCTGGATTCATCCAAACCTAGCTGAACAAGCTGGTGTGGAGTTGGTGTGCAAAGCACCCAGAAAAGCAGAGTCAACCTGGTTTTGGAGAAAAGCAAAGTCTTTTTCTTGGACAAGTGGATTCAATGTCATGTTTACAAACACAAATATCATTTGTAACCTGGTTTCTGCAGCTTTTTACTCAGAATACACTGATTTGTATCTCTTGTGCCTCCATGTGAAACCAATTAGCTTTTGCCAACAGAAAATCAAATGATACATGCTAAAATTCATTCACAAGTCTAAAGTCCATAGATACTATCGAGAAAACACAAGCAAAAACAGAAGCTGTAGCAAGAGCTCGGATTGACTTAGCCACCACAGAACTGGATATTTCTGGTTTCATCCAAACCTATCTGGACAACCTGGTGTGGAATTGGTGTGCAAAGCACCCAGAGCAGCAGAGTCAACCTGGTTTTGGAGAAAAGCAAAGTCTTTTTCTTGGGCAAGTGGATTCAAAGTCATGTTTACAAACACAAATATCATTTGTAACCTGGTTTCTGCAGCTTTTAACTCAGAATACACGGATGTGCATCTGTTGTGCCTCCATGTGAAACCAATTAGCGTTTGCCAACAGAAAATCAAAATGATACATGCTAAAATTCATTCACAAGTCTAAAGTCCATAGATACTATCGAGAAAACACAAGCAAAAACAGAAGCTGTAGCAAGAGCTCGGATTGACTTAGCCACCACAGAACTGGATATTTCTGGTTTCATCCAAACCTATCTGGACAAACTGGTGTGGAATTGGTGTGCAAAGCACCCAGAAAAGCAGAGTCAACCTGGTTTTGGAGAAAAGCAAAGTCTTTTTCTTGGGCACATGGATTCAATGTCATGTTTACAAACACAAATATCATTTGTAACCTGGTTTCTGCAGCTTTTTACTGAGAAAACATGAATGTGTACCTGTTGTGACTCATTTGAAACCATTAGCGTTTGCCAACAGAAAACCTAAATGCTACATGCTACAATGCATTCACAACTCTAAAGTCCATAGATACTATTGACAAAACACAAAAAAACTCTTAGGATGTAGCAAGAGCTGGGATTGACTGAGCCACCACAGAACCGGATATTTTTGGTTTCTTCCAGCACTATCTGGACAAACTGGTGTGGAGTTGGTGTGCAAAGCACCCAGAAAAGCAGAGTCAACCTGGTTTTGGAGAAAAGCAAAGTCTTTTTCTTGGGCAAGTGGATTCAATGTCATGTTTACAAACACAAATATCATTTGTAAACTGGTTTCTGCAGCTTTTTACTCAGAAAACATGAATGTGTACCTGCTGTGACTCATTTGAAACCATTAGCGTTTGCCAACAGAAAACCTAAATGCTAAATGCTACAATGCATTCACAACTCTAAAGTCCATAGATGGGGTGGAGAAAACACAAGCAAACACAGAAGCTGTAGCCAGAGCTGGGATTGACTTACCCAACACAGAACCGGATATTTCTGGATTCATCCAAACCTAGCTGAACAAGCTGGTGTGGAGTTGGTGTGCAAAGCACCCAGAAAAGCAGAGTCAACCTGGTTTTGGAGAAAAGCAAAGTCTTTTTCTTGGACAAGTGGATTCAATGTCATGTTTACAAACACAAATATCATTTGTAACCTGGTTTCTGCAGCTTTTTACTCAGAATACACGGATTTGTATCTCTTGTGCCTCCATGTGAAACCAATTAGCTTTTGCCAACAGAAAATCAAATGATACATGCTAAAATTCATTCACAAGTCTAAAGTCCATAGATACTATCGAGAAAACACAAGCAAAAACAGAAGCTGTAGCAAGAGCTCGGATTGACTTAGCCACCACAGAACTGGATATTTCTGGTTTCATCCAAACCTATCTGGACAACCTGGTGTGGAATTGGTGTGCAAAGCACCCAGAGCAGCAGAGTCAACCTGGTTTTGGAGAAAAGCAAAGTCTTTTTCTTGGGCAAGTGGATTCAAAGTCATGTTTACAAACACAAATATCATTTGTAACCTGGTTTCTGCAGCTTTTAACTCAGAATACACGGATGTGCATCTGTTGTGCCTCCATGTGAAACCAATTAGCGTTTGCCAACAGAAAATCAAAATGATACATGCTAAAATTCATTCACAAGTCTAAAGTCCATAGATACTATCGAGAAAACACAAGCAAAAACAGAAGCTGTAGCAAGAGCTCGGATTGACTTAGCCACCACAGAACTGGATATTTCTGGTTTCATCCAAACCTATCTGGACAAACTGGTGTGGAATTGGTGTGCAAAGCACCCAGAAAAGCAGAGTCAACCTGGTTTTGGAGAAAAGCAAAGTCTTTTTCTTGGGCACATGGATTCAATGTCATGTTTACAAACACAAATATCATTTGTAACCTGGTTTCTGCAGCTTTTTACTGAGAAAACATGAATGTGTACCTGTTGTGACTCATTTGAAACCATTAGCGTTTGCCAACAGAAAACCTAAATGCTACATGCTACAATGCATTCACAACTCTAAAGTCCATAGATACTATTGACAAAACACAAAAAAACTCTTAGGATGTAGCAAGAGCTGGGATTGACTGAGCCACCACAGAACCGGATATTTTTGGTTTCTTCCAGCACTATCTGGACAAACTGGTGTGGAGTTGGTGTGCAAAGCACCCAGAAAAGCAGAGTCAACCTGGTTTTGGAGAAAAGCAAAGTCTTTTTCTTGGGCAAGTGGATTCAATGTCATGTTTACAAACACAAATATCATTTGTAAACTGGTTTCTGCAGCTTTTTACTCAGAAAACATGAATGTGTACCTGCTGTGACTCATTTGAAACCATTAGCGTTTGCCAACAGAAAACCTAAATGCTAAATGCTACAATGCATTCACAACTCTAAAGTCCATAGATGGGGTGGAGAAAACACAAGCAAACACAGAAGCTGTAGCCAGAGCTGGGATTGACTTACCCAACACAGAACCGGATATTTCTGGATTCATCCAAACCTAGCTGAACAAGCTGGTGTGGAGTTGGTGTGCAAAGCACCCAGAAAAGCAGAGTCAACCTGGTTTTGGAGAAAAGCAAAGTCTTTTTCTTGGACAAGTGGATTCAATGTCATGTTTACAAACACAAATATCATTTGTAACCTGGTTTCTGCAAGCTTTTTACTCAGAAAACACGAATATGTCACTGTTGCGTCACCATGTGAAACCTATTAGCGTTTGCCAACAGAAAAACAAAATGTTATATGCTACAATGCATTCATATCTCTAAAGTCCATAGATACTATCGACAAAACACAAACAAACTCTTAGGATGTAGCAAGAGCTGGGATTGACTGAGCCACCACAGAACCGGATATTTCTGGTTTCAGCCAAACATATCTGGACAAACTGGTGTGGAATTGGTGTGCAAAGCACCTAGAGCAGCAGATCAACCTGGTTTTGCAGAAAAGCTAAGTCATTTTCTTGGACAAGTGGCTTCAATGTCATGTTTACCAACAGAAATATCAATTTCAACCTGGTTTCTGCAGCTTTTTACTCAGAAAACCCGAATGAGTATCTGTTGTGCCTCCATGAAAAAACCAATTAGCATTTGCCAACAGAAAATCAAAATGTTACATGCTAAAATTCATTCACAACTATAAAGTCCACAGATACTATCGACAAAACACAAGCAAACACAGAAGCTGTAGCAAGAGCTCGGATTGACTTAGCCACCACAGAACTGGATATTTCTGGTTTCATCCAAACCTATCTGGACAAACTGGTGTGGAATTGGTGTGCAAAGCACCCAGAAAAGCAGAGTCAACCTGGTTTTGGAGAAAAGCAAAGTCTTTTTCTTGGGCACATGGATTCAATGTCATGTTTACAAACACAAATATCATTTGTAACCTGGTTTCTGCAGCTTTTTACTCAGAAAACATGAATGTGTACCTTCTGTGACTCATTTGAAACCATTAGCGTTTGCCAACAGAAAACCTAAATGCTAAATGCTACAATGCATTCACAACTCTAAAGTCCATAGATAGGGTGGAGAAAACACAAGCAAACACAGAAGCTGTAGCCAGAGCTGGGATTGACTTACCCACCACAGAACCGGATATTTCTGGTTTCATCCAAACCTAGCTGAACAAGCTGGTGTGGAGTTGGTGTGCAAAGCACCCAGAAAAGCAGAGTCAACCTGGTTTTGGAGAAAAGCAAAGTCTTTTTCTTGGACAAGTGGATTCAATGTCATGTTTACAAACACAAATATCATTTGTAACCTGGTTTCTGCAGCTTTTTACTCAGAATACACGGATTTGTATCTCTTGTGCCTCCATGTGAAACCAATTAGCGTTTGCCAACAGAAAATCAAATGATACATGCTAAAATTCATTCACAAGTCTAAAGTCCATAGATACTATCGAGAAAACACAAGCAAAAACAGAAGCTGTAGCAAGAGCTCGGATTGACTTAGCCACCACAGAACTGGATATTTCTGGTTTCATCCAAACCTATCTGGACAACCTGGTGTGGAATTGGTGTGCAAAGCACCCAGAGCAGCAGAGTCAACCTGGTTTTGGAGAAAAGCAAAGTCTTTTTCTTGGGCAAGTGGATTCAAAGTCATGTTTACAAACACAAATATCATTTGTAACCTGGTTTCTGCATCTTTTAACTCAGAATACACGGATGTGCATCTGTTGTGCCTCCATGTGAAACCAATTAGCGTTTGCCAACAGAAAATCAAAATGATACATGCTAAAATTCATTCACAAGTCTAAAGTCCATAGATACTATCGAGAAAACACAAGCAAAAACAGAAGCTGTAGCAAGAGCTCGGATTGACTTAGCCACCACAGAACTGGATATTTCTGGTTTCATCCAAACCTATCTGGACAAACTGGTGTGGAATTGGTGTGCAAAGCACCCAGAAAAGCAGAGTCAACCTGGTTTTGGAGAAAAGCAAAGTCTTTTTCTTGGGCACATGGATTCAATGTCATGTTTACAAACACAAATATCATTTGTAACCTGGTTTCTGCAGCTTTTTACTGAGAAAACATGAATGTGTACCTGTTGTGACTCATTTGAAACCATTAGCGTTTGCCAACAGAAAACCTAAATGCTACATGCTACAATGCATTCACAACTCTAAAGTCCATAGATACTATTGACAAAACACAAAAAAACTCTTAGGATGTAGCAAGAGCTGGGATTGACTGAGCCACCACAGAACCGGATATTTTTGGTTTCTTCCAGCACTATCTGGACAAACTGGTGTGGAGTTGGTGTGCAAAGCACCCAGAAAAGCAGAGTCAACCTGGTTTTGGAGAAAAGCAAAGTCTTTTTCTTGGGCAAGTGGATTCAATGTCATGCTTACAAACACAAATATCATTTTTAAACTCGTTTCTGCAGGTTTTACTCAGAAAACACGAATGCGTAACTGTTGTGTCTCCGTGTGAAACCAATTAGCATTTGCCAACAGAAAAACAAAATGTTACATGCTACAATGCATTCACATCTATAAAGTCCCTAGATACTATCGACAAAACACAAACACACTCTTAGGATGTACCAAGGGCTGGGATTGACTTAGCACAACAAAACAGGATATTTCTGGTTTCATCCTGTCCTATCTGGACAAACTGGTATGGAATTGGTGTGCAAAGCACCCAGAAAAGCAGAGTCAACCTGGTTTTGGAGAAAAGCAATGTCTTTTTCTTGGGCAAGTGGATTCAATGTCATGTTTACAAACACAAATATCATTTTTAACCAGGTTTCTGCAACTTTTTACTCAGAAAACACGAATGTGTACCTCTTGTGTCTCCATGTGAATCCAATTAGCGTTGGCCAACCGAAAAACAAAATGTTACATGCTACAACGCATTCACAACTCTAAAGTCCATAGATACTGTCGAGAAAACGCAAGCAAACATAGAAGCTGTAGCAGGAGCTGGAATTGAGTTAGCCACCACAGAACCAGATATTTCTTGTTACATTCAGCCCTATCTGGACAAACTGGTGTAGAATTGGAGTGCAAAGCACACAGAAAAGCAGAGTCAACCTGGTTTTGAAGAATAGCAAAGTCTTCTTCTTGGGCAAGTGGATTCAATGTCATGTTTACAACACAAATAACATTTTTAACCTGGTTTCTGCAGCTTTTTACTCAGAAAACACGAATGTGTATCTGTTGTGCCCCCATGAGAAACCAATTAGCATTTGCCAACAGAAAATCAAAATGTTACATGCTACAATGCATTCACAACTCTAAGTCCATACATAGTATCGAGAAAACACAAGCAAACACAGAAGCTGTAGCAAGAGCTGGAATTGAGTTACCCACCACAGAACGGGATACTTCTGGTTTCATCCAGCCCTATCTGGACAAACTGGTGTGGAATTGGTGTGCAAAGCACCCAGAAAAGCAGAGTCAACCTGGTTTTGGAGAATAGCAAATACTTATTCTTGGGCAAGTGGATTCAATGTCATGTTTACAAACACAAATATCATTTTTAACCTGGTTTCTGCGTTCTTTTATTAAGAAAGCACGAATGTGTACCTGTTGTGTCTCCATGTGAAGCCAATTAGCGTTTGCCAACAGAAAATCAAAATGATACATGCTAAAATTCATTCACAAGTCTAAAGTCCATAGATACTATCGAGAAAACACAAGCAAAAACAGAAGCTGTAGCAAGAGCTCGGATTGACTTAGCCACCACAGAACTGGATATTTCTGGTTTCATCCAAACCTATCTGGAAAACCTGGTGTGGAATTGGTGTGCAAAGCACCCAGAGCAGCAGGGTCAACCTGGTTTTGGAGAAAAGCAAAGTCTTTTTCTTGGGCAAGTGGATTCAAAGTCATGTTTACAAACACAAATATCATTTGTAACCTGGTTTCTGCAGCTTTTTACTCAGAATACACGGATGTATATCTGTTGTGCCTCCATGTGAAACCAATTAGCGTATGCCAACAGAAAATCTAAATGATACATGCTAAAATTCATTCACAAGTCTAAAGTCCATAGATACTATCGAGAAAACACAAGCAAAAACAGAAGCTGTAGCAAGAGCTCGGATTGACTTAGCCACCACAGAACTGGATATTTCTGGTTTCATCCAAACCTATATGGACAAACTGGTGTGGAATTGGTGTGCAAAGCACCCAGAAAAGCAGAGTCAACCTGGTTTTGGAGAAAAGCAAAGTCTTTTTCTTGGGCACATGGATTCCATGTCATGTTTACAAACACAAATATCATTTCTAACCTGGTTTCTGCAGCTTTTTACTGAGAAAACATGAATGTGTACCTGTTGTGACTCATTTGAAACCATTAGCGTTTGCCAACAGAAAACCTAAATGCTACATGCTACAATAAATTCACAACTCTAAAGTCCATAGATACTATTGACAAAACACAAAAAAACTCTTAGGATGTAGCAAGAGCTGGGATTGACTGAGACACCACAGAACTGGATATTTCTTGTTTTTTCCAGCCCTATCTGGACAAACTGGTGTGGAATTGGTGTGCAAAGCACCCAGAAAAGCAGAGTCAACCTGGTTTTGGAGAAAAGCAAAGTCTTTTCCTTGGGCAAGTGGATTCAATGTCATGTTTACAAACACAAATATCATTTGTAACCTGGTTAATGCAGATTTTTACTCAGAAAACATGAATGTGTACCTGCTGTGACTGATTTGAAACCATTAGCGTTTGCCAACAGAAAACCTAAATGCTAAATGCTACAATGCATTCACAACTCTAAAGTCCATAGATAGGGTGGAGAAAACACAAGCAAACACAGAAGCTGTAGCCAGAGCTGGGATTGACTTACCCACCACAGAACCGGATATTTCTGGATTCATCCAAACCTATCTGGACAAACTGGTGTGGAGCTGGTGTGGAAAGCACCCAGAAAAGAAGAGTCAACCTGGTTTAGGAGAAATGCAGTCTTTTTCTTGGGCAAGTGGATTCAATGTCATGGTTACAAGCACAAATATCATTTTTAAACTGGTTTCTGCAGCTTTTTACTCAGAAAACACGAATGTGTACCTTTGTGTCACCATGTGAAACAAATTAGGGTTTGCCAACAGAAAAACAAAATGTTACATGCTACAATGCATTCACAACTCTAAAGTCCATAGATACTATCGACAAAACACAAACAAACTCTTAGCATGTAGCCAGAGATGGGATTGACTTACCCACCACAGAACCGGATATTTCTGGATTCATCCAAACCTAGCTGAACAAGCTGGTGTGGATTTGGTGTGCAAAGCACCCAGAGCAGCAGAGTCAATCTGGTTTTGGAGTAAAGCAAAGTCTTTTTCTTGGGCAAGTGGGTTCAATGTCATGTTTACAAACACAAATATAAATTTCAACCTGGTTTCTGCAGCTTTTTACTCAGAAAACACGAATGTGTATCTGTTGTGCCTCCATGTGAAACCAATTAGCATTTGCCAACAGAAAAAAAAATGTTACATGCTAAAATTCATTCAGAACTCTAAAGTCCATAGATACTATCGACAAAACACAAGCAAACACAGAAGCTGTAGCAAGAGCTTGGATTGACTTAGCCACCACAGAACTGGATATTTCTGGTTTCATCCAAACCTATCTGGACAAACTGGTGTGGAATTGGTGTGCAAAGCACCCAGAAAAGCAGAGTCAACCTGGTTTTGGAGAAAAGCAAAGTCTTTTTCTTGGGCACATGGATTCAATGTCATGTTTACAAACACAAATATCATTTCTAACCTGGTTTCTGCAGCTTTTTACTGAGAAAACATGAATGTGTACCTGTTGTGGCTCATTTGAAACCATTAGCGTTTGCCAACAGAAAACCTAAATGCTACATGCTACAATGCATTCACAACTCTAAAGTCCATAGATACTATTGACAAAACACAAGCAAACACAGAAGCTGTAGCAAGAGCTGGGATTTTCTTACCCACCACAGAACCGGATATTTCTGGTTTCATCCAAACCTAGCTGAACAAACTGGTGTGGAGTTGGTGTGCAAAGCACCCAGAAAAGCAGAGTCAACCTGGTTTAGGAGAAAAACAAAGTCTTTTTCTTGGGCAAGTGGATTCAATGTCATGTTTACAAACACAAATATCATTTTTAACCTGGATTCTGCAGCTTTTTACTCAGAAAACATGAATGTGTACCTGCTGTGACTCATTTGAAACCTATTAGCGTTGGCCAACAGAAAACCTAAATGCTAAATGCTACAATGCATTCACAACTCTAAAGTCCATAGATACTGTGGAGAAAACACAAGCAAACACAGAAGCTGTAGCCAGAGCTGGGATTGAGTTAGCCACCACAGAACCGGATATTTGTGGTTTCATCCAAACCTATCTGGACAAACTGGTGTGGAGTTGGTGTGCAAAGCACCAAGAAAAGCAGAGGCAACCTGGTTTTGGAGAAAAGCAAAGTCTTTTTCTTGGGCAAGTGGATTCAATGTCATGTTTACAAAAAATATCATTTGTGACCTGGTTTCTGCAGCTTTTTACTCAGAAAACATGAATATGTCACTGTTGTGTCTCCATGTGAAACATATTAGTGTTTGCCAACAGAAAAACAAAATGTTACATGCTACAATGCATTCACATCTCTAAAGTCCATAGATACTATCGACAAAACACAAACAAACTCTTAGCATGTAGCCAGAGATGGGATTGACTTACCCACCACAGAACTGGATATTTCTGGATTCATCCAAACCTAGCTGAACAAGCTGGTGTGGAGTTGGTGTGCAAAGCAACCAGAGCAGCAGAGTCAACCTGGTTTTGGAGAAAAGCAAAGTCTTTTTCTTGGGCAAGTGGGTTCAATGTCATGTTTACAAACACAAATATCATTTTCAACCTGGTTTCTGCAGCTTTTTACTCAGAAAACACGAATGTGTACCTGTTGTGTCTCCATGTGAAACCAATTAGCATTTGCCAACAGAAAAAAAAATGTTACATGCTAAAATTCATTCACAACTCTAAAGTCCATAGATACTATCGACAAAACACAAGCAAACACAGAAGCTGTAGCAAGAGCTTGGATTGACTTAGCCACCACAGAACTGGATATTTCTGGTTTCATCCAAACCTATCTGGACAAACTGGTGTGGAATTGGTGTGCAAAGCACCCAGAAAAGCAGAGTCAACCTGGTTTTGGAGAAAAGCAAAGTCTTTTTCTTGGGCACATGGATTCAATGTCATGTTTACAAACACAAATATCATTTCTAACCTGGTTTCTGCAGCTTTTTACTGAGAAAACATGAATGTGTACCTGTTGTGGCTCATTTGAAACCATTAGCGTTTGCCAACAGAAAACCTAAATGCTACATGCTACAATGCATTCACAACTCTAAAGTCCATAGATACTATTGACAAAACACAAGCAAACACAGAAGCTGTAGCAAGAGCTGGGATTTTCTTACCCACCACAGAACCGGATATTTCTGGTTTCATCCAAACCTAGCTGAACAAACTGGTGTGGAGTTGGTGTGCAAAGCACCCAGAAAAGCAGAGTCAACCTGGTTTAGGAGAAAAACAAAGTCTTTTTCTAGCGCAAGTGGATTCAATGTCATGTTTACAAACACAAATATCATTTTTAACCTGGATTCTGCAGCTTTTTACTCAGAAAACATGAATGTGTACCTGCTGTGACTCATTTGTAACCTATTAGCGTTGGCCAACAGAAAACCTAAATGCTAAATGCTACAATGCATTCACAACTCTAAAGTCCATAGATACTGTGGAGAAAACACAAGCAAACACAGAAGCTGTAGCCAGAGCTGGGATTGAGTTAGCCACCACAGAACCGGATATTTGTGGTTTCATCCAAACCTATCTGGACAAACTGGTGTGGAGTTGGTGTGCAAAGCACCAAGAAAAGCAGAGTCAACCTGGTTTTGGAGAAAAGCGAAGTCTTTTTCTTGGGTAAGTGGATTCAATGTCATGTTTACAAAAAATATCATTTGTGACCTGGTTTCTGCAGCTTTTTACTCAGAAAAATGAATATGTCACTGTTGTGTCTCCATGTGAAACATATTAGCGTTTGCCAACAGAAAAACAAAATGTTACATGCTACAATGCATTCACATCTCTAAAGTCCATAGATACTATCGACAAAACACAAACAAACTCTTAGCATGTAGCCAGACTGGGATTGACTTACCCACCACAGAACCGGATATTTCTGGATTCATCCAAACCTAGCTGAACAAGCTGGTGTGGAGTTGGTGTGCAAAGCACCCAGAAAAGCAGAGTCAACCTGGTTTTGGAGAAAAGCAAAGTCTTTTTCTTGGAAAAGTGGATTCAATGTCATGTTTACAAACATAAATATCATTTGTAACCTGGTTTCTGCAGCTTTTTACTCAGAAAACACGAATATGTCACTGTTGTGTCTCCATGTGAAACCTATTAGCGTTTGCCAACAGAAAAACAAACTATTACATGCTACAATGCTTTCACATCTCTAAAGTCCATAGATACTATCGACAAAACACAAACAAACTCTTAGGATGTAGCAAGAGCTGGGATTGAGTTACCCACCAGAGAACCGGATATTTCTGGTTTCATCCAAACCTATCTGGACAAACTGGTGTGGAATTGGTGTGCAAAGCACCCAGAAAAGCAGAGTCAACCTGGTTTTGGAGAAAAGCAAAGTCTTTTTCTTGGGCAAGTGGATTCAATGTCATGTTTACAAGCACAAGTATCAGTTTTATACTGGTTTCTGCAGCTTTTTACTCAGAAAACACTAATGTGTACCTGTTGTGTCTTCATGTGAAACCAATTAGCGTTTGCCAACAGAAAATCAAAATGTTACATGCTAAAAATCATTCACAAGTCTAAAGTCCATAGATACTATTGTCAAAACACAAGCAAACACATAAGCTGTAGCAAGAGCTGGGATTGACTTAGCCACCACAGAACCGGATATTTCTGGTTCCTTCCAAACCTATCTGGACAAACTGGTGTGGAATTGGTGTGCAAAGCACCCAGAAAAACAGACTCAACCTGGTTTTGGAGAAAAGCAAAGTCTTTTCCTTGGGCACATGGATTCAATGTCATGTTTACAAACACAAATATCATTTCTAACCTGGTTTCTGCAGCTTTTTACTGAGAAAACATGAATGTGTACCTGTTGTGATTCATTTGAAACCATTAGCGTTTGCCAACAGAAAACCTTAATGCTACATGCTACAATGCATTCACAATTCTAAAGTCCATAGATACTGTGGACAAAACACAAGCAAACACAGAAGCTGTAGCCAGAGCTGGGATTGACTTACCCACCACAGAACCGGATATTTCTGGTTTCATTCAAACATATCTGGACAAACTGGTGTGGAGTTGGTGTGGAAAGCTCCCAGAAAAGCAGAGTCAACCTGGTTTTGGAGAAAAGCAAAGTCTTTTTCTTGGGCAAGTGGATTCAATGTCATGTTTACAAAAAATATCATTTGTGACCTGGTTTCTGCAGCTTTTTACACAGAAAACATGAATATGTCACTGTTGTGTCTCCATGTGAAACCTATTAGCGTTTGCCAACAGAAAAACAAAAATGTTACATGCTACAATGCATTCACATCTCTAAAGTCCATAGATACTATCGACAAAACACAAACAAACTCTTAGCATGTAGCAAGAGCTGGGATTGACTGAGCCACCACAGAACCGGATATTTTTGGTTTCTTCCAGCACTATCTTGACAAAGTGGTGTGGAGGTGGTGTGCAAAGCACCCAGAAAAGCAGAGTCAACCTGGTTTTGGAGAAAAGCAAAGTATTTTTCTTGGGCAAGTGGATTCAATGTCATGTTTTCAAACACAAATATCACTTTCAACCTGGTTTCTGCAGCTTTTTACTCAGAAAACATGAATGTGTCCCTTTGTGTCACCATGTGAAACAAATTAGCGTTTGCCAACAGAAAAACAAAATGTTACATGCTACAATGCATTCACAACTCTAAAGTCCGTAGAGTATCGAGAAAAAACTAGCAAACACAGAAGCTGTAGCAACAGCTGGAATTGACTTAGACACCACAGAACCGGATATTTCTGGTTTCAGCCAAACATTTCTGGACAAACTGGTGTGGAATTGGTGTGCAAAGCACCCAGAAAAGCAGAGTCAACCTGGTTTTGGAGAAAAGAAAAGTCTTTCTCTTGGGCAAGTGGATTCAATCTCATGTTTACAAACACAAATATCATTTTCAATCTGGTTTCTGCAGCTTTTTACTCAGAAAACAGGAATGTGTACCTGTTGTGCCTCCATGTGAAACCAATTAGCGTTTGCCAACAGAAAATCAAAATGTTTCATGCTAAAATTTATTCACAAGTCTAAAGTCCACAGATACTATCGAGAAAACACAAGCAAACACAGAAGATGTAGCAAGAGCTCGGATTGACTTAGCCACCACAGAACTGGATATTTCTGGTTTCATCCAAACCTATCTGGACAAACTGGTGTGGAATTGGTGTGCAAAGCACCCTCATAAGCAGAGTCAACCTGGTTTTGGAGAAAAGCAAAGTCTTTTTCTTGGGCACATGGATTCAATGTCATGTTTACAAACACAAATATCATTTTTAACCTGGTTTCTGCAGATTTTTACTCAGAAAACATGAATGTGTACCTGTTGTGACTCATTTGAAACCAGGAGCGTTTGCCAACAGAAAACCTAAATGCTACATTCTACAATGCATTCACAACTCTAAAGTCCATAGATACTATCGAGAAAACACAAGCAAATACAGAAGCTGTAGTCAGAGCTGGGATTGACTTAGCTACCATAGAAACGGACATTTCTGGTTTCATCCAAACCTAGCTGAACAAACTGGTGTGGAGTTGGTGTGCAAATCACCCAGAAAAGCAGAGTCAACCTGGTTTTGGAGAAAAGCAAAGTCTT
The DNA here is from genome assembly GCA_949820135.1 of Sylvilagus floridanus. NCBI lineage: Eukaryota > Metazoa > Chordata > Mammalia > Lagomorpha > Leporidae > Sylvilagus > Sylvilagus floridanus. Next base: position 28,910,733 of record OX463228.1, read on the forward strand.
TTCCTTGGGCAAGTGGATTCAATGTCATGTTTACAAACACAAATATTTGTACCTGGGTTCTGCAGCTTTTAACTCAGAAAACACGAATATATAACTCTTTTGTCTCCATGTGAAACCAAGTAGCGTTTGCCAACAGAAAAACAAAATGTTACATGCTACAATGCATTCACATCTCTAAAGTCCATAGAAACTATCGACAAAACACAAACAAACTCTTAGGATTTTGCAAGAGCTGGGATTGACTGAGTCACCACAGAACAGGTTATTTCTGGTTTCATCCAAACCTATCTGGACAAACTGGTGTGGAATTGGTGTGCAAAGCACCCAGAAAAACAGACTCAACCTGGTTTTGGAGAAAAGCAAAGTCTTTTTCTTGGGCACATGGATTCAATGTCATGTTTACAAACACAAATATCATTTCTAACCTGGTTTCTGCAGCTTTTTACTGAGAAAACATGAATGTGTACCTGTTGTGACTCATTTGAAACCATTAGCGTTTGCCAACAGAAAACCTTAATGCTACATGCTACAATGCATTCACAACTCTAAAGTCCATAGATACTGTGGAGAAAACACAAGCAAACACAGAAGCTGTAGCCAGAGCTGGGATTGACTTACCCACCACAGAACCGGATATTTCTGATTTCATCCAAACCTATCTGGACAAACTGGTGTGGAGTTGGTGTGGAAAGCACCCAGAAAAGCAGAGTCAACCTGGTTTGGAGAAATGCAGTCTTTTTCTTGGGCAAGTGGATTCAATGTCATGGTTACAAGCACAAATATCATTTTTAAACTGGTTTCTGCAGCTTTTTACTCAGAAAACACGAATGTGTACCTTTGTGTCACCATGTGAAACAAATTAGCGTTTGCCAACAGAAAAACAAAATGTTACATGCTAAAATTCATTCACAACTCTAAAGTCCATAGATACTATCGACAAAACACAAGCAAACACAGAAGCTGTAGCAAGAGCTGGGATTGACTTAGCCACCACAGAACTGGATATTTCTGGTTTCATCCAAACCTATATGGACAAACTGGTGTGGAATTGGTGTGCAAAGCACCCAGAAAAGCAGAGTCAACCTGGTTTTGGAGAAAAGCAAAGTCTTTTTCTTGGGCACATGGATTCAATGTCATGTTTACACACACAAATATCATTTCTAACCTGGTTTCTGCAGCTTTTTACTCAGAAAACATGAATGTGTACCTGTTGTGACTCATTTGAAACCATTAGCGTTTGCCAACAGAAAAGCTAAATGCTAAATGCTACAATGCATTCACAACTCTAAAGTCCATAGTTAGGGTGGAGAAAACACAAGCAAACACAGAAGCTGTAGCCAGAGCTGGGATTGACTTACCCACCACAGAACCGGACATTTCTGGTTTCATTCAAACATATCTGGACAAACTGGTGTGGAGTTGGTGTGCAATGCACCCAGAAAAGCAGAGTCAACCTGGTTTTGGAGAAAAGCAAAGTCTTTTTCTTGGGCAAGTGGATTCAATGTCATGTTTTCAAACACAAATATCACTTTCAACCTGGTTTCTGCAGCTTTTTACTCAGAAAACATGAATGTGTCCCTTTGTGTCACCATGTGAAACAAATTAGCGTTTGCCAACAGAAAAACAAAATGTTACATGCTACAATGCATTCACAACTCTAAAGTCCATAGAGTATCGAGAAAAAACTAGCAAACACAGAAGCTGTAGCAACAGCTGGAATTGACTTAGACACCACAGAACCGGATATTTCTGGTTTCAGCCAAACATTTCTGGACAAACTGGTGTGGAATTGGTGTGCAAAGCACCCAGAAAAGCAGAGTCAACCTGGTTTTGGAGAAAAGCAAAGTCTTTTTCTTGGGCAAGTGGATTCAATGTCATGTTTACAAACACAAATATCATTTTCAACCTGGTTTCTGCAGCTTTTTACTCAGATAACACAAATGTGTATCTGTTGTGCCTCCATGTGAAACCAATTAGTGTTTGCCAACAGAAAAACAAAATGTTACATGCTACAATGCATTCACATCTATAAAGTCCCTAGATACTATCGACAAAACACAAATACACTCTTAGGATGTACCAAGGGCTGGGATTGACTTAGCACAACAAAACAGGATATTTCTGGTTTCATCCAGTCCTATCTGGACAAACTAGTATGGAATTGGTGTGCAAAGCACCCGGAAAAGCAGAGTCAACCTGGTTTTGGAGAAAAGCAATGTCTTTTTCTTGGGCAAGTGGATTTAATGTCATGTTTACAAACACAAATATCATTTTTAAACTGGTTTCTGCAGATTTTTACTCAGAAAACATGAATGTGTACCTGTTGTGACTCATTTGAAACCATGAGCGTTTGCCAACAGAAAACCTAAATGCTACATGCTACAATGCATTCACAACTCTAAAGTCCATAGATACTATCGAGAAAACACAAGCAAATACAGAAGCTGTAGCCAGAGCTGGGATTGACTTAGCTACCATAGAACCGGACATTTCTGGTTTCATCCAAACCCATCTGGCCAAACTGGTGTGGAATTGGTGTGCAAAGCACCCAGAAAAGCAGAGTCAACCTGGTTTTGGAGAAAAGCAAAGTCTTTTTGTAGGGCAAGTGGATTCAATGTCATGTTTACAAACACAAATATCATTTGTACCAGGGTTCTGCAGCTTTTTACTCAGAAAACACGAATATATAACTGTTATGTCTCCATGTGAAACCAAGTAGCGTTTGCCAACAGAAAAACAAAATGTTACATGCTACAATGCATTCACATCTCTAAAGTCCATAGAAACTATTGACAAAACACAAACAAACTCTTAGGATTTTGCAAGAGCTGGGATTGACTGAGCCAACACAGAACAGGTTATTTCTGGTTTCATCCAAACCTATCTGGACAAACTGGTGTGGAATTGGTGTGCAAAGCACCCAGAAAAGCAGAGTCAACCTGGTTTTGGAGAAAAGCGAAGTCTTTTTCTTGGGCAAGTGGATTCAATGTCATGTTTTCAAACACAAATATCACTTTCAACCTGGTTTCTGCAGCTTTTTACTCAGAAAACATGAATGTGTATCTGTTGTGCCTTCATGTGAAACCAATTAGCATTTGCCAACAGAAAAACAAAATGTTACATGTTAAAATTCATTCACAACTCTAAAGTCCATAGATACTATCGACAAAACACAAGCAAACACAGAAGCTGTAGCAAGACATGGGATTGACTTAGCCACCACAGAACTGGATATTTCTGGTTTCATCCAAACCTATCTGGACAAACTGGTGTGGAGTTGGTGTGCAAAGCACCCAGAAAAGCAGAGTCAACCTGGTTTTGGAGAAAAGCAAAGTCTTTTTCTTGGACAAGTGGATTCAATGTCATGTTTACAAGCACAAGTATCAGTTTTAAACTGGTTTCTGCAGCTTTTTACTCAGAAAACACGAATGTGTTCCTTTGTGTCACCATGTGAAACCTATTAGCGTTTGCCAACAGAAAAACAAAAATGTTACATGCTACAATGCATTCACATCTCTGAAGTCCATAGATACTATCGAGAAAACACAAACAAACTCTTAGCATGTAGCAAGAGCTGGGATTGACTGAGCCACCACAGAACCGGATATTTTTGGTTTCTTCCAGCACTATCTGGACAAACTGGTGTGGAGGTGGTGTGCAAAGCACCCAGAAAAGCAGAGTCAACCTGGTTTTGGATAAAAGCAAAGTCTTTTTCTTGGGCAAGTGGATTCAATGTCATGTTGACAAACACAAATATCATTTGTAACCTGGTTTCTGCCGGTTTTTACTCAAAAAACTGAAAGTGTACCTGTTGTGTGTACATGTGAAACCAATTAAGTTTGCCAACAGAAAAACAAAATGTTTCATGCTACAATGCATTCACATCTCTACAGTCCATAGATACTATTGAGAAAACACAAGCAAACCCTGAAGTTTAGCAAGAGCTGGGATTGAGTTAGCCAACACAGAACCGGATATTTCTGGTTTCATCCAGCCCTATTTGGACAAACTGGTGTGGAATTGGTGTGCAAAGCACCCAGAAAAGCAGAGTCAACCTGGTTTTGGAGAAAAGCAAATTCTTTTTCTTGGGTAAGTGGATTCAATGTCTTGTTTACAAACACCAATATCATTTATAATCTGGTTTCTGCAGATTTTTACTCAGAAAACACGAATGTGTACCTGTTGTGTCTCCATGTGAAACCAATTAGCATTTGCCAACAGAAAAGCAAAATGTTACATGCTACAATGCAATCACAACTCTAAAGTCCATAGATGCTATCGAGAAAACAAAAGCAAACACAGAAGCTGCAGCAAGAGCTGGGATTGATTTAACCAACACAGAACCGGATATTTCTGGTTTCATCCAAACCTATCTGAACAAACTGGTGTGGAGTTGGTGTGCAAAGCACCCAGAAAAGCAGAGTCAACCTGGTTTTGGAGAAAAGCAAATTCTTTTTCTTGGGTAAGTGGATTCAATGTCTTGTTTACAAACACAAATATCATTTATAATCTGGTTTCTGCAGATTTTTACTCAGAAAACACGAATGTGTACCTGTTGTGTCTCCATGTGAAACCAATTAGCATTTGCCAACAGAAAAACAAAATGTTAAATGCTTCAATGCATTCACAAATCTAAAGTCCATAGATACTATCGACAAAGCACAAGCAAACACAGAAGCTGTAGCAAGAGTTGGGATTAATTTAGCCACCACAGAACCGGATATTTCCGGTTTCATCCAGCCCTATCTTGACAAAGTGTTGGCGGGTTGCTGTGAAAAGCACCCAGAAAAGCAGAGTCAACCTGGTTTTGGAGAAAAGCACAGTCTTTTTCTTGGGCAAGTTGATTCAATGTCATGTTTACAAACACCAATATCATTTTTGGCCTGGTTTCTGCAGGTTTTCACTTAGAAAACATGAATGTGTACCTGTTGTTTCTCCATGTGAAACCAATTAGTGATTGCCAATAGAAAAACAAAAAGTTACATGCTACAATGCATTCACAACTCTAAAGTCCATTGATACTATCGAGAAAACACAAGCAAACACATAAGCTTAGCAAGAGCTGGTATTGAGTTCGCCACCACAGAACTGGATATTTCTGGTTTCATCCAAACCTATATGGACAAACTGGTGTGGAATTGGTGTGCAAAGCACCCAGAAAAGCAGAGTCAACCTGGTTTTGGAGAAAAGCAAAGTCTTTTTCTTGGGCACATGGATTCAATGTCATGTTTACACACACAAATATCATTTCTAACCTGGTTTCTGCAGCTTTTTACTCAGAAAACATGAATGTGTACCTGTTGTGACTCATTTGAAACCATTAGCGTTTGCCAACAGAAAAGCTAAATGCTAAATGCTACAATGCATTCACAACTCTAAAGTCCATAGTTAGGGTGGAGAAAACACAAGCAAACACAGAAGCTGTAGCCAGAGCTGGGATTGACTTACCCACCACAGAACCGGACATTTCTGGTTTCATTCAAACATATCTGGACAAACTGGTGTGGAGTTGGTGTGCAATGCACCCAGAAAAGCAGAGTCAACCTGGTTTTGGAGAAAAGCAAAGTCTTTTTCTTGGGCAAGTGGATTCAATGTCATGTTTTCAAACACAAATATCACTTTCAACCTGGTTTCTGCAGCTTTTTACTCAGAAAACATGAATGTGTCCCTTTGTGTCACCATGTGAAACAAATTAGCGTTTGCCAACAGAAAAACAAAATGTTACATGCTACAATGCATTCACAACTCTAAAGTCCATAGAGTATCGAGAAAAAACTAGCAAACACAGAAGCTGTAGCAACAGCTGGAATTGACTTAGACACCACAGAACCGGATATTTCTGGTTTCAGCCAAACATTTCTGGAAAAACTGGTGTGGAATTGGTGTGCAAAGCACCCAGAAAAGCAGAGTCAACCTGGTTTTGGAGAAAAGCAAAGTCTTTTTCTTGGGCAAGTGGATTCAATGTCATGTTTACAAAAAATATCATTTGTGACCTGGTTTCTGCAGCTTTTTACTCAGAAAACATGAATATGTCACTGTTGTGTCTCCATGTGAAACATATTAGTGTTTGCCAACAGAAAAACAAAATGTTACATGCTACAATGCATTCACATCTCTAAAGTCCATAGATACTATCGACAAAACACAAACAAACTCTTAGCATGTAGCCAGAGATGGGATTGACTTACCCACCACAGAACCGGATATTTCTGGATTCATCCAAACCTAGCTGAACAAGCTGGTGTGGAGTTGGTGTGCAAAGCACCCAGAGCAGCAGAGTCAACCTGGATTTGGAGAAAAGCAAAGTCTTTTTCTTGGGCAAGTGGGTTCAATGTCATGTTTACAAACACAAATATCATTTTCAACCTGGTTTCTGCAGCTTTTTACTCAGAAAACACGAATGTGTATCTGTTGTGCCTCCATGTGAAACCAATTAGCATTTGCCAACAGAAAAAAAAATGTTACATGCTAAAATTCATTCACAACTCTAAAGTCCATAGATACTATCGACACAACACAAGCAAACACAGAAGCTGTAGCAAGAGCTTGGATTGACTTAGCCACCACAGAACTGGATATTTCTGGTTTCATCCAAACCTATCTGGACAAACTGGTGTGGAATTGGTGTGCAAAGCACCCAGAAAAACAGAGTCAACCTGGTTTTGGAGAAAAGCAAAGTCTTTTTCTTGGGCACATGGATTCAATGTCATGTTTACAAACACAAATATCATTTCTAACCTGGTTTCTGCAGCTTTTTACTGAGAAAACATGAATGTGTACCTGTTGTGGCTCATTTGAAACCATTAGCGTTTGCCAACAGAAAACCTAAATGCTACATGCTACAATGCATTCACAACTCTAAAGTCCATAGATACTATTGACAAAACACAAAAAAACTCTTAGGATGTAGCAAGAACTGGGATTGACTTACCCACCACAGAACCGGATATTTCTGGTTTCATCCAAACCTAGCTGAACAAACTGGTGTGGAGTTGGTGTGCAAAGCACCCAGAAAAGCAGAGTCAACCTGGTTTAGGAGAAAAACAAAGTCTTTTTCTAGCACAAGTGGATTCAATGTCATGTTTACAAACACAAATATCATTTTTAACCTGGATTCTGCAGCTTTTTACTCAGAAAACATGAATGTGTACCTGCTGTGACTCATTTGAAACCTATTAGCGTTGGCCAACAGAAAACCTAAATGCTAAATGCTACAATGCATTCACAACTCTAAAGTCCATAGATACTGTGGAGAAAACACAAGCAAACACAGAAGCTGTAGCCAGAGCTGGGATTGAGTTAGCCACCACAGAACCGGATATTTGTGGTTTCATCCAAACCTATCTGGACAAACTGGTGTGGAGTTGGTGTGCAAAGCACCAAGAAAAGCAGAGTCAACCTGGTTTTGGAGAAAAGCGAAGTCTTTTTCTTGGTCAAGTGGATTCAATGTCATGTTTACAAAAAATATCATTTGTGACCTGGTTTCTGCAGCTTTTTACTCAGAAAAATGAATATGTCACTGTTGTGTCTCCATGTGAAACATATTAGCGTTTGCCAACAGAAAAACAAAATGTTACATGCTACAATGCATTCACATCTCTAAAGTCCATAGATACTATCGACAAAACACAAACAAACTCTTAGCATGTAGCCAGACTGGGATTGACTTACCCACCACAGAACCGGATATTTCTGGATTCATCCAAACCTAGCTGAACAAGCTGGTGTGGAGTTGGTGTGCAAAGCACCCAGAAAAGCAGAGTCAACCTGGTTTTGGAGAAAAGCAAAGTCTTTTTCTTGGAAAAGTGGATTCAATGTCATGTTTACAAACATAAATATCATTTGTAACCTGGTTTCTGCAGCTTTTAACTCAGAAAACACGAATATGTCACTGTTGTGTCTCCATGTGAAACCTATTAGCGTTTGCCAACAGAAAAACAAACTATTACATGCTACAATGCTTTCACATCTCTAAAGTCCATAGATACTATCGACAAAACACAAACAAACTCTTAGGATGTAGCAAGAGCTGGGATTGAGTTACCCACCAGAGAACCGGATATTTCTGGTTTCATCCAAACCTATCTGGACAAACTGGTGTGGAATTGGTGTGCAAAGCACCCAGAAAAGCAGAGTCAACCTGGTTTTGGAGAAAAGCAAAGTCTTTTTCTTGGGCAAGTGGATTCAATGTCATGTTTACAAGCACAAGTATCAGTTTTATACTGGTTTCTGCAGCTTTTTACTCAGAAAACACTAATGTGTACCTGTTGTGTCTTCATGTGAAACCAATTAGCGTTTGCCAACAGAAAATCAAAATGTTACATGCTAAAAATCATTCACAAGTCTAAAGTCCATAGATACTATTGTCAAAACACAAGCAAACACAGAAGCTGTAGCAAGAGCTGGGATTGACTGAGCCACCACAGAACCGGATATTTCTGGTTCCTTCCAAACCTATCTGGACAAACTGGTGTGGAGTTGGTGTGCAAAGCACCCAGAAAAACAGACTCAACCTGGTTTTGGAGAAAAGCAAAGTCTTTTCCTTGGGCACATGGATTCAATGTCATGTTTACAAACACAAATATCATTTCTAACCTGGTTTCTGCAGCTTTTTACTGAGAAAACATGAATGTGTACCTGTTGTGATTCATTTGAAACCATTAGCGTTTGCCAACAGCAAACCTTAATGCTACATGCTACAATGCATTCACAATTCTAAAGTCCATAGATACTGTGGACAAAACACAAGCAAACACAGAAGCTGTAGCCAGAGCTGGGATTGACTTACCCACCACAGAACCGGATATTTCTGGTTTCATTCAAACATATCTGGACAAACTGGTGTGGAGTTGGTGTGGAAAGCACCCAGAAAAGCAGAGTCAACCTGGTTTTGGAGAAAAGCAAAGTCTTTTTCTTGGGCTAGTGGATTCAATGTCATGTTTACAAAAAATATCATTTGTGACCTGGTTTCTGCAGGTTTTTACTCAGAAAACATGAATATGTCACTGTTGTGTCTCCATGTGAAACCTATTAGCGTTTGCCAACAGAAAAACAAAAATGTTACATGCTACAATGCATTCACAACTCTAAAGTCCATAGATACTATCGAGAAAACACAAGCAAATACAGAAGCTGTAGTCAGAGCTGGGATTGACTTAGCTACCATAGAAACGGACATTTCTGGTTTCATCCAAACCTAGCTGAACAAACTGGTGTGGAGTTGGTGTGCAAATCACCCAGAAAAGCAGAGTCAACCTGGTTTTGGAGAAAAGCAAAGTCTTTTCCTTGGGCAAGTGGATTCAATGTCATGTTTACAAACACAAATATTTGTACCTGGGATCTGCAGCTTTTAACTCAGAAAACACGAATATATAACTCTTTTGTCTCCATGTGAAACCAAGTAGCGTTTGCCAACAGAAAAACAAAATGTTACATGCTACAATGCTTTCACATCTCTAAAGTCCATAGAAACTATCGACAAAACACAAACAAACTCTTAGGATTTTGCAAGAGCTGGGATTGACTGAGTCACCACAGAACAGGTTATTTCTGGTTTCATCCAAACCTATCTGGACAAACTTGTGTGGAATTGGTGTGCAAAGCACCCAGAAAAACAGACTCAACCTGGTTTTGGAGAAAAGCAAAGTCTTTTTCTTGGACAAGTGGATTCAATGTCATGTTTACAAGCACAAGTATCAGTTTTAAACTGGTTTCTGCAGCTTTTTACTCAGAAAACACGAATGTGTTCCTTTGTGTCACCATGTGAAACCTATTAGCGTTTGCCAACAGAAAAACAAAAATGTTACATGCTACAATGCATTCACATCTCTGAAGTCCATAGATACTATCGAGAAAACACAAACAAACTCTTAGCATGTAGCAAGAGCTGGGATTGACTGAGCCACCACAGAACCGGATATTTTTGGTTTCTTCCAGCACTATCTGGACAAACTGGTGTGGAGGTGGTGTGCAAAGCACCCAGAAAAGCAGAGTCAACCTGGTTTTGGATAAAAGCAAAGTCTTTTTCTTGGGCAAGTGGATTCAATGTCATGTTGACAAACACAAATATCATTTGTAACCTGGTTTCTGCCGGTTTTTACTCAAAAAACTGAAAGTGTACCTGTTGTGTGTACATGTGAAACCAATTAAGTTTGCCAACAGAAAAACAAAATGTTTCATGCTACAATGCATTCACATCTCTACAGTCCATAGATACTATTGAGAAAACACAAGCAAACCCTGAAGTTTAGCAAGAGCTGGGATTGAGTTAGCCAACACAGAACCGGATATTTCTGGTTTCATCCAGCCCTATTTGGACAAACTGGTGTGGAATTGGTGTGCAAAGCACCCAGAAAAGCAGAGTCAACCTGGTTTTGGAGAAAAGCAAATTCTTTTTCTTGGGTAAGTGGATTCAATGTCTTGTTTACAAACACCAATATCATTTATAATCTGGTTTCTGCAGATTTTTACTCAGAAAACACGAATGTGTACCTGTTGTGTCTCCATGTGAAACCAATTAGCATTTGCCAACAGAAAAGCAAAATGTTACATGCTACAATGCAATCACAACTCTAAAGTCCATAGATGCTATCGAGAAAACAAAAGCAAACACAGAAGCTGCAGCAAGAGCTGGGATTGATTTAACCAACACAGAACCGGATATTTCTGGTTTCATCCAAACCTATCTGAACAAACTGGTGTGGAGTTGGTGTGCAAAGCACCCAGAAAAGCAGAGACAACCTGGTTTTGGAGAAAAGCAAAGTCTTTTTCTTGGGTAAGTGGATTCAATGTCTTGTTTACAAACACAAATATCATTTATAATCTGGTTTCTGCAGATTTTTACTCAGAAAACACGAATGTGTACCTGTTGTGTCTCCATGTGAAACCAATTAGCATTTGCCAACAGAAAAACAAAATGTTAAATGCTTCAATGCATTCACAAATCTAAAGTCCATAGATACTATCGACAAAGCACAAGCAAACACAGAAGCTGTAGCAAGAGTTGGGATTAATTTAGCCACCACAGAACCGGATATTTCCGGTTTCATCCAGCCCTATCTTGACAAAGTGTTGGCGGGTTGCTGTGAAAAGCACCCAGAAAAGCAGAGTCAACCTGGTTTTGGAGAAAAGCACAGTCTTTTTCTTGGGCAAGTTGATTCAATGTCATGTTTACAAACACCAATATCATTTTTGGCCTGGTTTCTGCAGGTTTTCACTTAGAAAACATGAATGTGTACCTGTTGTTTCTCCATGTGAAACCAATTAGTGATTGCCAATAGAAAAACAAAAAGTTACATGCTACAATGCATTCACAACTCTAAAGTCCATTGATACTATCGAGAAAACACAAGCAAACACATAAGCTTAGCAAGAGCTGGTATTGAGTTCGCCACCACAGAACTGGATATTTCTGGTTTCATCCAAACCTATATGGACAAACTGGTGTGGAATTGGTGTGCAAAGCACCCAGAAAAGCAGAGTCAACCTGGTTTTGGAGAAAAGCAAAGTCTTTTTCTTGGGCACATGGATTCAATGTCATGTTTACACACACAAATATCATTTCTAACCTGGTTTCTGCAGCTTTTTACTCAGAAAACATGAATGTGTACCTGTTGTGACTCATTTGAAACCATTAGCGTTTGCCAACAGAAAAGCTAAATGCTAAATGCTACAATGCATTCACAACTCTAAAGTCCATAGTTAGGGTGGAGAAAACACAAGCAAACACAGAAGCTGTAGCCAGAGCTGGGATTGACTTACCCACCACAGAACCGGACATTTCTGGTTTCATTCAAACATATCTGGACAAACTGGTGTGGAGTTGGTGTGCAATGCACCCAGAAAAGCAGAGTCAACCTGGTTTTGGAGAAAAGCAAAGTCTTTTTCTTGGGCAAGTGGATTCAATGTCATGTTTTCAAACACAAATATCACTTTCAACCTGGTTTCTGCAGCTTTTTACTCAGAAAACATGAATGTGTCCCTTTGTGTCACCATGTGAAACAAATTAGCGTTTGCCAACAGAAAAACAAAATGTTACATGCTACAATGCATTCACAACTCTAAAGTCCATAGAGTATCGAGAAAAAACTAGCAAACACAGAAGCTGTAGCAACAGCTGGAATTGACTTAGACACCACAGAACCGGATATTTCTGGTTTCAGCCAAACATTTCTGGACAAACTGGTGTGGAATTGGTGTGCAAAGCACCCAGAAAAGCAGAGTCAACCTGGTTTTGGAGAAAAGCAAAGTCTTTTTCTTGGGCAAGTGGATTCAATGTCATGTTTACAAAAAATATCATTTGTGACCTGGTTTCTGCAGCTTTTTACTCAGAAAACATGAATATGTCACTGTTGTGTCTCCATGTGAAACATATTAGTGTTTGCCAACAGAAAAACAAAATGTTACATGCTACAATGCATTCACATCTCTAAAGTCCATAGATACTATCGACAAAACACAAACAAACTCTTAGCATGTAGCCAGAGATGGGATTGACTTACCCACCACAGAACCGGATATTTCTGGATTCATCCAAACCTAGCTGAACTAGCTGGTGTGGAGTTGGTGTGCAAAGCACCCAGAGCAGCAGAGTCAACCTGGTTTTGGAGAAAAGCAAAGTCTTTTTCTTGGGCAAGTGGGTTCAATGTCATGTTTACAAACATAAATATCATTTTCAACCTGGTTTCTGCAGCTTTTTACTCAGAAAACACGAATATGTATCTGTTGTGCCTCCATGTGAAACCAATTAGCATTTGCCAACAGAAAAAAAAATGTTACATGCTAAAATTCATTCACAACTCTAAAGTCCATAGATACTATCGACACAACACAAGCAAACACAGAAGCTGTAGCAAGAGCTTGGATTGACTTAGCCACCACAGAACTGGATATTTCTGGTTTCATCCAAACCTATCTGGACAAACTGGTGTGGAATTGGTGTGCAAAGCACCCAGAAAAGCAGAGTCAACCTGGTTTTGGAGAAAAGCAAAGTCTTTTTCTTGGGCACATGGATTCAATGTCATGTTTACAAACACAAATATCATTTCTAACCTGGTTTCTGCAGCTTTTTACTGAGAAAACATGAATGTGTACCTGTTGTGGCTCATTTGAAACCATTAGCGTTTGCCAACAGAAAACCTAAATGCTACATGCTACAATGCATTCACAACTCTAAAGTCCATAGATACTATTGACAAAACACAAAAAAACTCTTAGGATGTAGCAAGAGCTGGGATTGACTTACCCACCACAGAACCGGATATTTCTGGTTTCATCCAAACCTAGCTGAACAAACTGGTGTGGAGTTGGTGTGCAAAGCACCCAGAAAAGCAGAGTCAACCTGGTTTAGGAGAAAAGCAAAGTCTTTTTCTTGGGCAAGTGGATTCAATGTCATGTTTACAAACACAAATATCATTTTTAACCTGGATTCTGCAGCTTTTTACTCAGAAAACATGAATGTGTACCTGCTGTGACTCATTTGAAACCTATTAGCGTTGGCCAACAGAAAACCTAAATGCTAAATGCTACAATGCATTCACAACTCTAAAGTCCATAGATACTGTGGAGAAAACACAAGCAAACACAGAAGCTGTAGCCAGAGCTGGGATTGAGTTAGCCACCACAGAACCGGATATTTGTGGTTTCATCCAAACCTATCTGGACAAACTGGTGTGGAGTTGGTGTGCAAAGCACCAAGAAAAGCAGAGTCAACCTGGTTTTGGAGAAAAGCGAAGTCTTTTTCTTGGTCAAGTGGATTCAATGTCATGTTTACAAAAAATATCATTTGTGACCTGGTTTCTGCAGCTTTTTACTCAGAAAAATGAATATGTCACTGTTGTGTCTCCATGTGAAACATATTAGCGTTTGCCAACAGAAAAACAAAATGTTACATGCTACAATGCATTCACATCTCTAAAGTCCATAGATACTATCGACAAAACACAAACAAACTCTTAGCATGTAGCCAGACTGGGATTGACTTACCCACCACAGAACCGGATATTTCTGGATTCATCCAAACCTAGCTGAACAAGCTGGTGTGGAGTTGGTGTGCAAAGCACCCAGAAAAGCAGAGTCAACCTGGTTTTGGAGAAAAGCAAAGTCTTTTTCTTGGAAAAGTGGATTCAATGTCATGTTTACAAACATAAATATCATTTGTAACCTGGTTTCTGCAGCTTTTTACTCAGAAAACACGAATATGTCACTGTTGTGTCTCCATGTGAAACCTATTAGCGTTTGCCAACAGAAAAACAAACTATTACATGCTACAATGCTTTCACATCTCTAAAGTCCATAGATACTATCGACAAAACACAAACAAATTCTTAGGATGTAGCAAGAGCTGGGATTGAGTTACCCACCAGAGAACCGGATATTTCTGGTTTCATCCAAACCTATCTGGACAAACTGGTGTGGAATTGGTGTGCAAAGCACCCAGAAAAGCAGAGTCAACCTGGTTTTGGAGAAAAGCAAAGTCTTTTTCTTGGGCAAGTGGATTCAATGTCATGTTTACAAGCACAAGTATCAGTTTTATACTGGTTTCTGCAGCTTTTTACTCAGAAAACACTAATGTGTACCTGTTGTGTCTTCATGTGAAACCAATTAGCGTTTGCCAACAGAAAATCAAAATGTTACATGCTAAAAATCATTCACAAGTCTAAAGTCCATAGATACTATTGTCAAAACACAAGCAAACACAGAAGCTGTAGCAAGAGCTGGGATTGACTGAGCCACCACAGAACCGGATATTTCTGGTTCCTTCCAAACCTATCTGGACAAACTGGTGTGGAATTGGTGTGCAAACCACCCTGAAAAGTAGATTCAACCTGGTTTTGGAGAAAAGCAAAGTCTTTTCCTTGGGCACATGGATTCAATGTCATGTTTACAAACACAAATATCATTTCTAACCTGGTTTCTGCAGCTTTTTACTGAGAAAACATGAATGTGTACCTGTTGTGATTCATTTGAAACCATTAGCGTTTGCCAACAGCAAACCTTAATGCTACATGCTACAATGCATTCACAATTCTAAAGTCCATAGATACTGTGGACAAAACACAAGCAAACACAGAAGCTGTAGCCAGAGCTGGGATTGACTTACCCACCACAGAACCGGATATTTCTGGTTTCATTCAAACATATCTGGACAAACTGGTGTGGAGTTGGTGTGGAAAGCACCCAGAAAAGCAGAGTCAACCTGGTTTTGGAGAAAAGCAAAGTCTTTTTCTTGGGCTAGTGGATTCAATGTCATGTTTACAAAAAATATCATTTGTGACCTGGTTTCTGCAGGTTTTTACTCAGAAAACATGAATATGTCACTGTTGTGTCTCCATGTGAAACCTATTAGCGTTTGCCAACAGAAAAACAAAAATGTTACATGCTACAATGCATTCACAACTCTAAAGTCCATAGATACTATCGAGAAAACACAAGCAAATACAGAAGCTGTAGTCAGAGCTGGGATTGACTTAGCTACCATAGAAACGGACATTTCTGGTTTCATCCAAACCTAGCTGAACAAACTGGTGTGGAGTTGGTGTGCAAATCACCCAGAAAAGCAGAGTCAACCTGGTTTTGGAGAAAAGCAAAGTCTTTTCCTTGGGCAAGTGGATTCAATGTCATGTTTACAAACACAAATATTTGTACCTGGGTTCTGCAGCTTTTAACTCAGAAAACACGAATATATAACTCTTTTGTCTCCATGTGAAACCAAGTAGCGTTTGCCAACAGAAAAACAAAATGTTACATGCTACAATGCATTCACATCTCTAAAGTCCATAGAAACTATCGACAAAACACAAACAAACTCTTAGGATTTTGCAAGAGCTGGGATTGACTGAGTCACCACAGAACAGGTTATTTCTGGTTTCATCCAAACCTATCTGGACAAACTGGTGTGGAATTGGTGTGCAAAGCACCCAGAAAAGCAGAGTCAACCTGGTTTTGGAGAAAAGCAAAGTCTTTTTCTTGGGCACATGGATTCAATGTCATGTTTACACACACAAATATCATTTCTAACCTGGTTTCTGCAGCTTTTTACTGAGAAAACATGAATGTGTACCTGTTGTGACTCATTTGAAACCATTAGCGTTTGCCAACAGAAAACCTTAATGCTACATGCTACAATGCATTCACAACTCTAAAGTCCATAGATACTGTGGAGAAAACACAAGCAAACACAGAAGCTGTAGCCAGAGCTGGGATTGACTTACCCACCACAGAACCGGATATTTCTGATTTCATCCAAACCTATCTGGACAAACTGGTGTGGAGTTGGTGTGGAAAGCACCCAGAAAAGCAGAGTCAACCTGGTTTGGAGAAATGCAGTCTTTTTCTTGGGCAAGTGGATTCAATGTCATGGTTACAAGCACAAATATCATTTGTAAACTGGTTTCTGCAGCTTTTTACTCAGAAAACACGAATGTGTACCTTTGTGTCACCATGTGAAACAAATTAGCGTTTGCCAACAGAAAAACAAAATGTTACATGCTAAAATTCATTCACAACTCTAAAGTCCATAGATACTATCGACAAAACACAAGCAAACACAGAAGCTGTAGCAAGAGCTGGGATTGACTTAGCCACCACAGAACTGGATATTTCTGGTTTCATCCAAACCTATATGGACAAACTGGTGTGGAATTGGTGTGCAAAGCACCCAGAAAAGCAGAGTCAACCTGGTTTTGGAGAAAAGCAAAGTCTTTTTCTTGGGCACATGGATTCAATGTCATGTTTACACACACAAATATCATTTCTAACCTGGTTTCTGCAGCTTTTTACTCAGAAAACATGAATGTGTACCTGTTGTGACTCATTTGAAACCATTAGCGTTTGCCAACAGAAAAGCTAAATGCTAAATGCTACAATGCATTCACAACTCTAAAGTCCATAGTTAGGGTGGAGAAAACACAAGCAAACACAGAAGCTGTAGCCAGAGCTGGGATTGACTTACCCACCACAGAACCGGACATTTCTGGTTTCATTCAAACATATCTGGACAAACTGGTGTGGAGTTGGTGTGCAATGCACCCAGAAAAGCAGAGTCAACCTGGTTTTGGAGAAAAGCAAAGTCTTTTTCTTGGGCAAGTGGATTCAATGTCATGTTTTCAAACACAAATATCACTTTCAACCTGGTTTCTGCAGCTTTTTACTCAGAAAACATGAATGTGTCCCTTTGTGTCACCATGTGAAACAAATTAGCGTTTGCCAACAGAAAAACAAAATGTTACATGCTACAATGCATTCACATCTATAAAGTCCCTAGATACTATCGACAAAACACAAATACACTCTTAGGATGTACCAAGGGCTGGGATTGACTTAGCACAACAAAACAGGATATTTCTGGTTTCATCCAGTCCTATCTGGACAAACTGGTATGGAATTGGTGTGCAAAGCACCCGGAAAAGCAGAGTCAACCTGGTTTTGGAGAAAAGCAATGTCTTTTTCTTGGGCAAGTGGATTCAATGTCATGTTTACAAACACAAATATCATTTTTAAACTGGTTTCTGCAGATTTTTACTCAGAAAACATGAATGTGTACCTGTTGTGACTCATTTGAAACCATGAGCGTTTGCCAACAGAAAACCTAAATGCTACATGCTACAATGCATTCACAACTCTAAAGTCCATAGATACTATCGAGAAAACACAAGCAAATACAGAAGCTGTAGCCAGAGCTGGGATTGACTTAGCTACCATAGAACCGGACATTTCTGGTTTCATCCAAACCCATCAGGCCAAACTGGTGTGGAATTGGTGTGCAAAGCACCCAGAAAAGCAGAGTCAACCTGGTTTTGGAGAAAAGCAAAGTCTTTTTGTAGGGCAAGTGGATTCAATGTCATGTTTACAAACACAAATATCATTTGTACCAGGGTTCTGCAGCTTTTTACTCAGAAAACACGAATATATAACTGTTATGTCTCCATGTGAAACCAAGTAGCGTTTGCCAACAGAAAAAGAAAATGTTGCATGCTACAATGCATTCACATCTCTAAAGTCCATAGAAACTATCGACAAAACACAAACAAACTCTTAGGATTTTGCAAGAGCTGGGATTGACTGAGCCAACACAGAACAGGTTATTTCTGGTTTCATCCAAACCTATCTGGACAAACTGGTGTGGAATTGGTGTGCAAAGCACCCAGAAAAGCAGAGTCAACCTGGTTTTGGAGAAAAGCGAAGTCTTTTTCTTGGGCAAGTGGATTCAATGTCATGTTTTCAAACACAAATATCACTTTCAACCTGGTTTCTGCAGCTTTTTACTCAGAAAACATGAATGTGTATCTGTTGTGCCTTCTTGTGAAACCAATTAGCATTTGCCAACAGAAAAACAAAATGTTACATGTTAAAATTCATTCACAACTCTAAAGTCCATAGATACTATCGACAAAACACAAGCAAACACAGAAGCTGTAGCAAGGCATGGGATTGACTTAGCCACCACAGAACTGGATATTTCTGGTTTCATCCAAACCTATCTGGACAAACTGGTGGGGAATTTGTGTGCAAAGCACCCAGAAAAGCAGAGTCAACCTGGTTTTGGAGAAAAGCAAAGTCTTTTTCTTGGGCACATGGATTCAATGTCATGTTTACAAACACAAATATCATTTCTAACCTGGTTTCTGCAGCTTTTTACTGAGAAAACATGAATGTGTACCTGTTGTGACTCATTTGAAACCATTAGCATTTGCCAACAGAAAACCTAAATGCACATGCTACAATGCATTCACAACTCTAAAGTCCATAGATACTATTGACAAAACACAAAAAAAACTCTTAGGATGTAGCAAGAGCTGGGATTGACTGAGCCACCACAGAACCGGATATTTCTGTTTTCATCCAGCCCTATCTGGACAAACTGGTGTGGAGTTGGTGTGCAAAGCACCCAGAAAAGCAGAGTCAACCTGGTTGTGGAGAAAAGCAAAGTCTTTTTCTTGGGCAAGTGGATTCAATGTCATGTTTACAAACACAAATATCATTTGTAACCTGGTTTCTGCAGCTTTTTACTCAGAAAACATGAATGTGTACCTGCTGTGACTCATTTGAAAGCATTAGCGTTTGCCAACAGAAAACCTAAAAGCTAAATGCTACAATGCATTCACAACTCTAAAGTCCATAGATAGGGTGGAGAAAACACAAGCAAACACAGAAGCTGTAGCCAGAGCTGGGATTGACTTACCCACCACAGAACCGGATATTTCTGGATTCATCCAAACCTAGCTGAACAAGCTGGTGTGGAGTTGGTGTGCAAAGCACCCAGAAAAGCAGATCAACCTGGTTTTGGAGAAAAGCAAAGTCTTTTTCTTGGACAAGTGGATTCAATGTCATGTTTACAAGCACAAGTATCAGTTTTAAACTGGTTTCTGCAGCTTTTTACTCAGAAAACACGAATGTGTTCCTTTGTGTCACCATGTGAAACCTATTAGCTTTTGCCAACAGAAAAACAAAAATGTTACATGCTACAATGCATTCACATCTCTGAAGTCCATAGATACTATCGACAAAACACAAACAAACTCTTAGCATGTAGCAAGAGCTGGGATTGACTGAGCCACCACAGAACCGGATATTTTTGGTTTCTTCCAGCACTATCTGGACAAACTGGTGTGGAGGTGGTGTGCAAAGCACCCAGAAAAGCAGAGTCAACCTGGTTTTGGATAAAAGCAAAGTCTTTTTCTTGGGCAAGTGGATTCAATGTCATGTTGACAAACACAAATATCATTTGTAACCTGGTTTCTGCCGGTTTTTACTCAAAAAACTGAAAGTGTACCTGTTGTGTGTACATGTGAAACCAATTAAGTTTGCCAACAGAAAAACAAAATGTTTCATGCTACAATGCATTCACATCTCTACAGTCCATAGATACTATTGAGAAAACACAAGCAAACCCTGAAGTTTAGCAAGAGCTGGGATTGAGTTAGCCAACACAGAACCGGATATTTCTGGTTTCATCCAGCCCTATTTGGACAAACTGGTGTGGAATTGGTGTGCAAAGCACCCAGAAAAGCAGAGTCAACCTGGTTTTGGAGAAAAGCAAATTCTTTTTCTTGGGTAAGTGGATTCAATGTCTTGTTTACAAACACAAATATCATTTATAATCTGGTTTCTGCAGATTTTTACTCAGAAAACACGAATGTGTACCTGTTGTGTCTCCATGTGAAACCAATTAGCATTTGCCAACAGAAAAACAAAATGTTTCATGCTACAATGCATTCACATCTCTACAGTCCATAGATACTATTGAGAAAACACAAGCAAACCCTGAAGTTTAGCAAGAGCTGGGATTGAGTAAGCCAACACAGAACCGGATATTTCTGGTTTCATCCAGCCCTATTTGGACAAACTGGTGTGGAATTGGTGTGCAAAGCACCCAGAAAAGCAGAGTCAACCTGGTTTTGGAGAAAAGCAAATTCATTTTCTTGGGTAAGTGGATTCAATGTCTTGTTTACAAACACAAATATCATTTATAATCTGGTTTCTGCAGATTTTTACTCAGAAAACACGAATGTGTACCTGTTGTGTCTCCATGTGAAACCAATTAGCATTTGCCAACAGAAAAGCAAAATGTTACATGCTACAATGCAATCAGAACTCTAAAGTCCATAGATGCTATCGAGAAAACAAAAGCAAACACAGAAGCTGCAGCAAGAGCTGGGATTGATTTAACCAACACAGAACCGGATATTTCTGGTTTCATCCAAACCTATCTGAACAAACTGGTGTGGAGTTGGTGTGCAAAGCACCCAGAAAAGCAGAGTCAACCTGGTTTTGGAGAAAAGCAAAGTCTTTTTCTTGGGTAAGTGGATTCAATGTCTTGTTTACAAACACAAATATCATTTATAATCTGGTTTCTGCAGATTTTTACTCAGAAAACACGAATGTGTACCTGTTGTGTCTCCATGTGAAACCAATTAGCATTTGCCAACAGAAAAACAAAATGTTAAATGCTTCAATGCATTCACAAATCTAAAGTCCATAGATACTATCGACAAAGCACAAGCAAACACAGAAGCTGTAGCAAGAGTTGGGATTAATTTAGCCACCACAGAACCGGATATTTCCGGTTTCATCCAGCCCTATCTTGACAAAGTGTTGGCGGGTTGCTGTGAAAAGCACCCAGAAAAGCAGAGTCAACCTGGTTTTGGAGAAAAGCACAGTCTTTTTCTTGGGCAAGTTGATTCAATGTCATGTTTACAAACACCAATATCATTTTTGGCCTGGTTTCTGCAGGTTTTCACTTAGAAAACATGAATGTGTACCTGTTGTTTCTCCATGTGAAACCAATTAGTGATTGCCAATAGAAAAACAAAAAGTTACATGCTACAATGCATTCACAACTCTAAAGTCCATTGATACTATCGAGAAAACACAAGAAAAACACATAAGCTTAGCAAGAGCTGGTATTGAGTTCGCCAACAGAGAACTGGATATTTCTGGTTTCTTCCAGACATAGCTGGACAAACTGGTGTGGAATTGGTGTGCAAGACATGCAGAAATGCAGTGTCGACCTGGTTTTGGAGAAAAGCAAAGTCTTTTTCTTGGGACAGTGGATTCAATGTCATGTTTACAAACACAAATATCATTTTTAACCTGGTTTCTGCAGCTTTTTACTCAGAAAACACGAATGTGTACCTGTTGTGTCTCCATGTGAAACTAATTAGCGTATGCCAACAGAAAAACAAGCTATTAGATGCTACAATGCATTCAAACTCTAAAGTCCATTGATACTATTGAGAAATCACAAGCAAACACAGAAGCTGTAGAAAGAGCTGGGATTGAGTTAGCTACCAGAGAACCGGATATTTCTGGTTTCATCCAGCCCTATCCTGACAAAGTGTTGGCGGGTTGCTGTGAAAAGCACCCAGAAAAGCAGAGTCAACCTGGTTTTGAAGAAAAACAAAGTATTTTTCTTGGGAGAGTGGATTCAATGTCATGTTTACAAACACAAATATCATTTTAACCGGGTTTCTGCAGCTTTTTACTCAGAAAACACGAATGTGTACCTGTTGTGTCTCCATGTGAATCCAATTAGTGTTTACCAACAGAAAACCAAACTGTTAGATGCTACAATTCATACACAACTCTAAAGTCCATAGATACTATCGACAAAGCACAAGCAAACACCGATCTGTAGCAAGAGCTG
Source organism: Sylvilagus floridanus (assembly GCA_949820135.1). Classification (NCBI taxonomy): domain Eukaryota; kingdom Metazoa; phylum Chordata; class Mammalia; order Lagomorpha; family Leporidae; genus Sylvilagus; species Sylvilagus floridanus. Next base: position 28,932,877 of record OX463228.1, read on the forward strand.
GGATTGAGTTAGCCACCACACAATAGGATATTTCTGGTTTCATCCAGACCTATCTGGCCAAACTGGTGTGGAATTGGTGTGCAAAGCAGCCAGAAAAGCAGAGCCAACCTGGTTTTGAAGAAAAGCAAAATCATTTTCTTGGGCAAGTGGATTCAATGTTGTGTACAATCACAAATATCATTTTTAACCTGGTTTCTGCAGATTTTTACTCAGAAAACACTAATGTGTACCTGTTGTGTTTCCATGTGTAACCAATTAGCATTTGCTAACAGAAAACCAAAATGTTACATGCTACAATGCATTCACAACTCTAAAGTCCATTGATACTATCGAGAAAACACAAGCAAACACATAAGCTTAGCAAGAGCTGGTATTGAGTTCGCCAACAGAGAACTGGATATTTCTGGTTTCTACCAGACATAGCTGGACAAACTGGTGTGGAATTGGTGTGCAAGACATGCAGATATGCAGTGTCGACCTGGTTTTGGAGAAAAGAAAAGTCTTTTTCTTGGGACAGTGGATTCAATGTCATGTTTACAAACACAAATATCATTTTTAACCTGGTTTCTGCAGATTTTTACTCAGAAAACACGAATGTGTACCTGTTGTATCTCCATGTGAAACTAATTAGCGTATGCCAACAGAAAAACAAGCTATTAGATGCTACAATGCATTCACAACTCTAAAGTCCATTGATACTATTGAGAAATCACAAGCAAACACAGAAGCTGTAGAAAGAGCTGGGATTGAGTTAGCTACCAGAGAACCGGATATTTCTGGTTTCATCCAGCCCTATCCTGACAAAGTGTTGGCGGGTTGCTGTGAAAAGCACCCAGAAAAGCAGAGTCAACCTGGTTTTGAAGAAAAACAAAGTATTTTTCTTGGGAGAGTGGATTCAATGTCATGTTTACAAACACAAATATCATTTTAACCCGGTTTCTGCAGATTTTTACTCAAAAAACACGAATGTGTACCTGTTGGGTTTCCATGTGTAACCAAATAGCTTTTGCCAACAGAAAAGCAAAATGTTACATGCTACAATGCAATCACAACTCTAAAGTCCATAGATGCTATTGAGAAAACAAAAGCAAACACAGAAGCTGCAGCAAGAGCTGGGATTGATTTAACCAACACAGAACCGGATATTTCTGGTTTCATCCAAACCTATCTGGACAAACTGGTGTGGATTGGTGTGCAAAGCACCAAGAAAAGCAGAGTCAACCTGGTTTTGGAGAAAAGCAAATTCTTTTTCTTGGGTAAGTGGATTCAATGTCATGTTTACAAACACAAATATCATTTATAATCTGGTTTCTGCAGATTTTTACTCAGAAAACACGAATGTGTACCTGTTGTGTCTCCATGTGAAACCAATTAGCATTGGCCAACAGAAAAACAAAATGTTAAATGCTTCAATGCATTCACAAATCTAAAGTCCATAGATACTATCGACAAAGCACAAGCAAACACAGAAGCTGTAGCAAGAGTTGGGATTAATTTAGCCACCACAGAACCGGATATTTCTGGTTTCATCCAGCCCTATCCAGACAAAGTGTTGGCGGGTTGCTGTGAAAAGCACCCAGAAAAGCAGAGTCAACCTGGTTTTGGAGAAAAGCACAGTCTTTTTCTTGGGCAAGTTGATTCAATGTCATGTTTACAAACACCAATATCATTTTTGGCCTGGTTTCTGCAGGTTTTCACTTAGAAAACATGAATGTGTACCTGTTGTTTCTCCATGTGAAACCAATTAGTGATTGCCAATAGAAAAACAAAAAGTTACATGCTACAATGCATTCACAACTCTAAAGTCCATTGATACTATCGAGAAAACACAAGCAAACACATAAGCTTAGCAAGAGCTGGTATTGAGTTCGCCAACAGAGAACTGGATATTTCTGGTTTCTTCCAGACATAGCTGGACAAACTGGTGTGGAATTGGTGTGCAAGACATGCAAAATGCAGTGTCGACCTGGTTTTGGAGAAAAGAAAAGTCTTTTTCTTGGGACAGTGGATTCAATGTCATGTTTACAAACACAAATATCATTTTAACCCGGTTTCTGCAGATTTTTACTCAAAAAACAGGAATGTGTACCTGTTGGGTTTCCATGTGTAACCAAATAGCTTTTGCCAACAGAAAAGCAAAATGTTACATGCTACAATGCAATCACAACTCTAAAGTCCATAGATGCTATTGAGAAAACAAAAGCAAACACAGAAGCTGCAGCAAGAGCTGGGATTTATTTAACCAACACAGAACCGGATATTTCTGGTTTCATCCAAACCTATCTGGACAAACTGGTGTGGATTGGTGTGCAAAGCACCAAGAAAAGCAGAGTCAACCTGGTTTTGGAGAAAAGCAAATTCTTTTTCTTGGGTAAGTGGATTCAATGTCATGTTTACAAACACAAATATCATTTATAATCTGGTTTCTGCAGATTTTTACTCAGAAAACACGAATGTGTACCTGTTGTGTCTCCATGTGAAACCAATTAGCATTTGCCAACAGAAAAACAAAATGTTAAATGCTTCAATGCATTCACAAATCTAAAGTCCATAGATACTATCGACAAAGCACAAGCAAACACAGAAGCTGTAGCAAGAGTTGGGATTAATTTAGCCACCACAGAACCGGATATTTCTGGTTTCATCCAGCCCTATCCAGACAAAGTGTTGGCGGGTTGCTGTGAAAAGCACCCAGAAAAGCAGAGTCAACCTGGTTTTGGAGAAAAGCACAGTCTTTTTCTTGGGCAAGTTGATTCAATGTCATGTTTACAAACACCAATATCATTTTTGGCCTGGTTTCTGCAGGTTTTCACTTAGAAAACATGAATGTGTACCTGTTGTTTCTCCATGTGAAACCAATTAGTGATTGCCAATAGAAAAACAAAAAGTTACATGCTACAATGCATTCACAACTCTAAAGTCCATTGATACTATCGAGAAAACACAAGCAAACACATAAGCTTAGCAAGAGCTGGTATTGAGTTCGCCAACAGAGAACTGGATATTTCTGGTTTCTTCCAGACATAGCTGGACAAACTGGTGTGGAATTGGTGTGCAAGACATGCAAAATGCAGTGTCGACCTGGTTTTGGAGAAAAGAAAAGTCTTTTTCTTGGGACAGTGGATTCAATGTCATGTTTACAAACACAAATATCATTTTTAACCTGGTTTCTGCAGATTTTTACTCAGAAAACAGGAATGTGTACCTGTTGTGTCTCCATGTGAAACTAATTAGCGTATGCCAACAGAAAAACAAGCTATTAGATGCTACAATGCATTCACAACTATAAGTCCATTGATACTATTGAGAAATCACAAGCAAACACAGAAGCTGTAGAAAGAGCTGGGATTGAGTTAGCTACCATAGAACCGGATATTTCTGGTTTCATCCAGCCCTATCCTGACAAAGTGTTGGCGGGTTGCTGTGCAAAGCACCCAGAAAAGCAGATTCAACCTTGTTTTGGAGAAAAACAAAGTCTTTTTCTTGGGAGAGTGGATTCAATGTCATGTTTACAAACACAAATATCATTTTAACCGGGTTTCTGCAGATTTTTACTCAGAAAACACGAATGTGTACCTGTTGTGTCTCCATGTGAAACCAAGTAGTGTTTGCCAACAGAAAAACAAAATGTTACATGCTACAATGCATTCACAACTCTAAAGTCCAAAGATACTATCGAGAAAACACAAGCAAACACAGAAGCTGTAGGAAGAGCTGGGAATGACTTCGCCATCATTGAAATGGATATTTCTGGTTTCATCCAGCCCTATCCAGACAAACTGGTGTGGAGTTGGTGGCAAAGCACCACGAAAAGCAGAGTCAACCTGGTTTTGGAGAAAAGCAAAGACTTTTTCGTGGGCAAGTGGATTCAATGTTGTGTACAAACACAAATATCATTTTTAACCTGGTTTCTGCAGATTTTTACTCAGAAAACATGAATGTGTACCTGTTGTGTCTCCATGTGAAACCAAGTAGTGTTTGCCAACAGAAAAACAAAATGTTACATGCTACAATACATTCACAACTCTAAAGTCCACAGATACTATCGAGAAAACACAAGCAAACACAGAAGCTCTAGGAAGAGCTGGGAATGACTTCGCCATCATTGAAATGGATATTTCTGGTTTCATCCAGCCCTATCCAGACAAACTGGTGTGGAGTTGGTGGCAAAGCACCACGAAAAGCAGAGTCAACCTGGTTTTGGAGAAAAGCAAAGACTTTTTCGTGGGCAAGTGGATTCAATGTTGTGTACAAACGCAAATATCATTTTTAACCTGGTTTCTGCAGATTTTTACTCAGAAAATATGAATATGTACCTGTTGTGTCTCCATGTGAAACCAAGTAGTGTTTGCCAACAGAAAAACAAAGTGTTACATGCTACAATACATTCACAACTGTAAAGTCCATAGATACAATCGACAAAACACAAGCAAACACAGAAGCTGTAGCAAGAGCTGGGATTGAGTTAGCCACCAGAGAACCGGATATTTCTGGTTTCATCCAGACCTATCAGGACAAACTGGTGTGGAATTGGTGAGCAAAGCACCCAGAAAAGCAGAGTCAACATGGTTTTGGAGAAAAGCAAAGTCTTTTTCTTGGGCAAGTGGATTCAATGTCATGTTGACAAACACAAATATCATTTGTAACCTGGTTTCTGCCGGTTTTTACTCAAAAAACTGAAAGTGTACCTGTTGTGTGTACATGTGAAACCAATTAAGTTTGCCAACAGAAAAACAAAATGTTTCATGCTACAATGCATTCACATCTCTACAGTCCATAGATACTATTGAGAAAACACAAGCAAACCCTGAAGCTTAGCAAGAGCTGGGATTGTGTTAGCCACCACACAATAGAATATTTCTGGTTTCATCCAGCCCTATTTGGACAAACTGGTGTGGAATTGGTGTGCAAAGCACCCAGAAAAGCAGAGTCAACCTGATTTTGGAGATAAGCAAAGTCTTTTTCTTGGGCAAGTGGATTCAATGTCATGTTTAAAAACACAAATATCATTTGTAACCTGGTTTCTGCAGCTTTTTACTCAAAAAACACGAATGTGTACCTGTTGGGTTTCCATGTGTAACCAAATAGCATTTGCCAACAGAAAAGCAAAATGTTACATGCTACAATGCAATCACAACTCTAAAGTCCATAGATGCTATCGAGAAAGCAAAAGCAAACACAGAAGCTGCAGCAAGAGCTGGGATTGATTTAACCAACACAGAACCGGATATTTCTGGTTTCATCCAAACGTATCTGGACAAACTGGTGTGGAGTTGGTGTGCAAAGCACCCAGAAAAGCAGAGTCAACCTGGTTTTGGAGAAAAGCAAATTCTTTTTCTTGGGTAAGTGGATTCAATGTCTTGTTTACAAACACAAATATCATTTATAATCTGGTTTCTGCAGATTTTTACTCAGAAAACACGAATGTGTACCTGTTGTGTCTCCATGTGAAACCAATTAGCATTTGCCAACAGAAAAACAAAATGTTAAATGCTTCAATGCATTCACAAATCTAAAGTCCATAGATACTATCGACAAAGCACAAGCAAACACAGAAGCTGTAGCAAGAGTTGGGATTAATTTAGCCACCACAGAACCGGATATTTCCGGTTTCATCCAGCCCTATCCTGACAAAGTGTTGGCGGGTTGCTGTGAAAAGCACCCAGAAAAGCAGAGTCAACCTGGTTTTGGAGAAAAGCACAGTCTTTTTCTTGGGCAAGTTGATTCAATGTCATGTTTACAAACACCAATATCATTTTTGGCCTGGTTTCTGCAGGTTTTCACTTAGAAAACATGAATGTGTACCTGTTCTTTCTCCATGTGAAACCAATTAGTGATGGCCAATAGAAAAACAAAAAGTTACATGCTACAATGCATTCACAACTCTAAAGTCCATTGATACTATCGAGAAAACACAAGCAAACACATAAGCTTAGCAAGAGCTGGTATTGAGTTCGCCAACAGAGAACTGGATATTTCTGGTTTCTTCCAGACATAGCTGGACAAACTGGTGTGGAATTGGTGTGCAAGACATGCAGAAATGCAGTGTCGACCTGGTTTTGGAGAAAAGCAAAGTCTTTTTCTTGGGACAGTGGATTCAATGTCATGTTTACAAACACAAATATCATTTTTAACCTGGTTTCTGCAGATTTTTACTCAGAAAACACGAATGTGTACCTGTTGTGTCTCCATGTGAAACTAATTAGCGTATGCCAACAGAAAAACAAGCTATTAGATGCTACAATGCATTCACAACTCTAAAGTCCATTGATACTATTGAGAAATCACAAGCAAACACAGAAGCTGTAGAAAGAGCTGGGATTGAGTTAGCTACCAGAGAACCGGATATTTCTGGTTTCATCCAGCCCTATCCTGACAAAGTGTTGGCGGGTTGCTGTGAAAAGCACCCAGAAAAGCAGAGTCAACCTGGTTTTGGAGAAAAACAAAGTCTTTTTCTTGGGAGAGTGGATTCAATGTCATGTTTACAAACACAAATATCATTTTAACCGGGTTTCTGCAGATTTTTACTCAGAAAACACGAATGTGTACCTGTTGTGTCTTCATGTGAAACCAATTAGCGTTTGCCAATAGAAAAAAAAATGTTACATGCTACAATGCATTCACGACTATAGAGTCCATAGATACTATCGAGAAAACAGAAGCAAACACAGAAGCTTTAGCAAGAGCTGGGATTAACTTCGCCACCACAGAAATGGATATTTCTGGTTTCATCCAAACCCATCTGGCCAAACTGGTGTGGAGTTCGTGTGCAAAGCAACCAGAAAAGCAAAGTCAACCTGGTTTTGGAGAAAAGCAAAGTCTTTTTCTTGGGCAAGTGGATTCAATGTCATGTTTACAAACACAAATATCATTTGTAACCTGGTTTCTGCAGCTTTTTACTCAGAAAACACGAATGTGTACCTGTTGTGTCTCCATGTGAATCCAATTAGTGTTTGCCAACAGAAAACCAAACTGTTAGATGCTACAATTCATACACAACTCTAAAGTCCATAGATACTATCGACAAAGCACAAGAAAACACCGATCTGTAGCAAGAGCTGGGATTGAGTTAGCCACCACACAATAGGATATTTCTGGTTTCATCCAGACCTATCTGGACAAACTGGTGTGGAATTGGTGTGCAAAGCACCCAGAAAAGCAGAGCCAACCTGGTTTTGGAGAAAAGCAAATTCTTTTTCTTGGGTAAGTGGATTCAATGTCTTGTTTACAAACACCAATATCATTTATAATCTGGTTTCTGCAGATTTTTACTCAGAAAACACGAATGTGTACCTGTTGTGTCTCCATGTGAAACCAATTAGCATTTGCCAACAGAAAAGCAAAATGTTACATGCTACAATGCAATCACAACTCTAAAGTCCATAGATGCTATCGAGAAAACAAAAGCAAACACAGAAGCTGCAGCAAGAGCTGGGATTGATTTAACCAACACAGAACCGGATATTTCTGGTTTCATCCAAACCTATCTGAACAAACTGGTGTGGAGTTGGTGTGCAAAGCACCCAGAAAAGCAGAGACAACCTGGTTTTGGAGAAAAGCAAAGTCTTTTTCTTGGGTAAGTGGATTCAATGTCTTGTTTACAAACACAAATATCATTTATAATCTGGTTTCTGCAGATTTTTACTCAGAAAACACGAATGTGTACCTGTTGTGTCTCCATGTGAAACCAATTAGCATTTGCCAACAGAAAAACAAAATGTTAAATGCTTCAATGCATTCACAAATCTAAAGTCCATAGATACTATCGACAAAGCACAAGCAAACACAGAAGCTGTAGCAAGAGTTGGGATTAATTTAGCCACCACAGAACCGGATATTTCCGGTTTCATCCAGCCCTATCTTGACAAAGTGTTGGCGGGTTGCTGTGAAAAGCACCCAGAAAAGCAGAGTCAACCTGGTTTTGGAGAAAAGCACAGTCTTTTTCTTGGGCAAGTTGATTCAATGTCATGTTTACAAACACCAATATCATTTTTGGCCTGGTTTCTGCAGGTTTTCACTTAGAAAACATGAATGTGTACCTGTTGTTTCTCCATGTGAAACCAATTAGTGATTGCCAATAGAAAAACAAAAAGTTACATGCTACAATGCATTCACAACTCTAAAGTCCATTGATACTATCGAGAAAACACAAGCAAACACATAAGCTTAGCAAGAGCTGGTATTGAGTTCGCCACCACAGAACTGGATATTTCTGGTTTCATCCAAACCTATATGGACAAACTGGTGTGGAATTGGTGTGCAAAGCACCCAGAAAAGCAGAGTCAACCTGGTTTTGGAGAAAAGCAAAGTCTTTTTCTTGGGCACATGGATTCAATGTCATGTTTACACACACAAATATCATTTCTAACCTGGTTTCTGCAGCTTTTTACTCAGAAAACATGAATGTGTACCTGTTGTGACTCATTTGAAACCATTAGCGTTTGCCAACAGAAAAGCTAAATGCTAAATGCTACAATGCATTCACAACTCTAAAGTCCATAGTTAGGGTGGAGAAAACACAAGCAAACACAGAAGCTGTAGCCAGAGCTGGGATTGACTTACCCACCACAGAACCGGACATTTCTGGTTTCATTCAAACATATCTGGACAAACTGGTGTGGAGTTGGTGTGCAATGCACCCAGAAAAGCAGAGTCAACCTGGTTTTGGAGAAAAGCAAAGTCTTTTTCTTGGGCAAGTGGATTCAATGTCATGTTTTCAAACACAAATATCACTTTCAACCTGGTTTCTGCAGCTTTTTACTCAGAAAACATGAATGTGTCCCTTTGTGTCACCATGTGAAACAAATTAGCGTTTGCCAACAGAAAAACAAAATGTTACATGCTACAATGCATTCACAACTCTAAAGTCCATAGAGTATCGAGAAAAAACTAGCAAACACAGAAGCTGTAGCAACAGCTGGAATTGACTTAGACACCACAGAACCGGATATTTCTGGTTTCAGCCAAACATTTCTGGACAAACTGGTGTGGAATTGGTGTGCAAAGCACCCAGAAAAGCAGAGTCAACCTGGTTTTGGAGAAAAGCAAAGTCTTTTTCTTGGGCAAGTGGATTCAATGTCATGTTTACAAAAAATATCATTTGTGACCTGGTTTCTGCAGCTTTTTACTCAGAAAACATGAATATGTCACTGTTGTGTCTCCATGTGAAACATATTAGTGTTTGCCAACAGAAAAACAAAATGTTACATGCTACAATGCATTCACATCTCTAAAGTCCATAGATACTATCGACAAAACACAAACAAACTCTTAGCATGTAGCCAGAGATGGGATTGACTTACCCACCACAGAACCGGATATTTCTGGATTCATCCAAACCTAGCTGAACTAGCTGGTGTGGAGTTGGTGTGCAAAGCACCCAGAGCAGCAGAGTCAACCTGGTTTTGGAGAAAAGCAAAGTCTTTTTCTTGGGCAAGTGGGTTCAATGTCATGTTTACAAACATAAATATCATTTTCAACCTGGTTTCTGCAGCTTTTTACTCAGAAAACACGAATATGTATCTGTTGTGCCTCCATGTGAAACCAATTAGCATTTGCCAACAGAAAAAAAAATGTTACATGCTAAAATTCATTCACAACTCTAAAGTCCATAGATACTATCGACACAACACAAGCAAACACAGAAGCTGTAGCAAGAGCTTGGATTGACTTAGCCACCACAGAACTGGATATTTCTGGTTTCATCCAAACCTATCTGGACAAACTGGTGTGGAATTGGTGTGCAAAGCACCCAGAAAAGCAGAGTCAACCTGGTTTTGGAGAAAAGCAAAGTCTTTTTCTTGGGCACATGGATTCAATGTCATGTTTACAAACACAAATATCATTTCTAACCTGGTTTCTGCAGCTTTTTACTGAGAAAACATGAATGTGTACCTGTTGTGGCTCATTTGAAACCATTAGCGTTTGCCAACAGAAAACCTAAATGCTACATGCTACAATGCATTCACAACTCTAAAGTCCATAGATACTATTGACAAAACACAAAAAAACTCTTAGGATGTAGCAAGAGCTGGGATTGACTTACCCACCACAGAACCGGATATTTCTGGTTTCATCCAAACCTAGCTGAACAAACTGGTGTGGAGTTGGTGTGCAAAGCACCCAGAAAAGCAGAGTCAACCTGGTTTAGGAGAAAAGCAAAGTCTTTTTCTTGGGCAAGTGGATTCAATGTCATGTTTACAAACACAAATATCATTTTTAACCTGGATTCTGCAGCTTTTTACTCAGAAAACATGAATGTGTACCTGCTGTGACTCATTTGAAACCTATTAGCGTTGGCCAACAGAAAACCTAAATGCTAAATGCTACAATGCATTCACAACTCTAAAGTCCATAGATACTGTGGAGAAAACACAAGCAAACACAGAAGCTGTAGCCAGAGCTGGGATTGAGTTAGCCACCACAGAACCGGATATTTGTGGTTTCATCCAAACCTATCTGGACAAACTGGTGTGGAGTTGGTGTGCAAAGCACCAAGAAAAGCAGAGTCAACCTGGTTTTGGAGAAAAGCGAAGTCTTTTTCTTGGTCAAGTGGATTCAATGTCATGTTTACAAAAAATATCATTTGTGACCTGGTTTCTGCAGCTTTTTACTCAGAAAAATGAATATGTCACTGTTGTGTCTCCATGTGAAACATATTAGCGTTTGCCAACAGAAAAACAAAATGTTACATGCTACAATGCATTCACATCTCTAAAGTCCATAGATACTATCGACAAAACACAAACAAACTCTTAGCATGTAGCCAGACTGGGATTGACTTACCCACCACAGAACCGGATATTTCTGGATTCATCCAAACCTAGCTGAACAAGCTGGTGTGGAGTTGGTGTGCAAAGCACCCAGAAAAGCAGAGTCAACCTGGTTTTGGAGAAAAGCAAAGTCTTTTTCTTGGAAAAGTGGATTCAATGTCATGTTTACAAACATAAATATCATTTGTAACCTGGTTTCTGCAGCTTTTTACTCAGAAAACACGAATATGTCACTGTTGTGTCTCCATGTGAAACCTATTAGCGTTTGCCAACAGAAAAACAAACTATTACATGCTACAATGCTTTCACATCTCTAAAGTCCATAGATACTATCGACAAAACACAAACAAATTCTTAGGATGTAGCAAGAGCTGGGATTGAGTTACCCACCAGAGAACCGGATATTTCTGGTTTCATCCAAACCTATCTGGACAAACTGGTGTGGAATTGGTGTGCAAAGCACCCAGAAAAGCAGAGTCAACCTGGTTTTGGAGAAAAGCAAAGTCTTTTTCTTGGGCAAGTGGATTCAATGTCATGTTTACAAGCACAAGTATCAGTTTTATACTGGTTTCTGCAGCTTTTTACTCAGAAAACACTAATGTGTACCTGTTGTGTCTTCATGTGAAACCAATTAGCGTTTGCCAACAGAAAATCAAAATGTTACATGCTAAAAATCATTCACAAGTCTAAAGTCCATAGATACTATTGTCAAAACACAAGCAAACACAGAAGCTGTAGCAAGAGCTGGGATTGACTGAGCCACCACAGAACCGGATATTTCTGGTTCCTTCCAAACCTATCTGGACAAACTGGTGTGGAATTGGTGTGCAAACCACCCTGAAAAGTAGATTCAACCTGGTTTTGGAGAAAAGCAAAGTCTTTTCCTTGGGCACATGGATTCAATGTCATGTTTACAAACACAAATATCATTTCTAACCTGGTTTCTGCAGCTTTTTACTGAGAAAACATGAATGTGTACCTGTTGTGATTCATTTGAAACCATTAGCGTTTGCCAACAGCAAACCTTAATGCTACATGCTACAATGCATTCACAATTCTAAAGTCCATAGATACTGTGGACAAAACACAAGCAAACACAGAAGCTGTAGCCAGAGCTGGGATTGACTTACCCACCACAGAACCGGATATTTCTGGTTTCATTCAAACATATCTGGACAAACTGGTGTGGAGTTGGTGTGGAAAGCACCCAGAAAAGCAGAGTCAACCTGGTTTTGGAGAAAAGCAAAGTCTTTTTCTTGGGCTAGTGGATTCAATGTCATGTTTACAAAAAATATCATTTGTGACCTGGTTTCTGCAGGTTTTTACTCAGAAAACATGAATATGTCACTGTTGTGTCTCCATGTGAAACCTATTAGCGTTTGCCAACAGAAAAACAAAAATGTTACATGCTACAATGCATTCACAACTCTAAAGTCCATAGATACTATCGAGAAAACACAAGCAAATACAGAAGCTGTAGTCAGAGCTGGGATTGACTTAGCTACCATAGAAACGGACATTTCTGGTTTCATCCAAACCTAGCTGAACAAACTGGTGTGGAGTTGGTGTGCAAATCACCCAGAAAAGCAGAGTCAACCTGGTTTTGGAGAAAAGCAAAGTCTTTTCCTTGGGCAAGTGGATTCAATGTCATGTTTACAAACACAAATATTTGTACCTGGGTTCTGCAGCTTTTAACTCAGAAAACACGAATATATAACTCTTTTGTCTCCATGTGAAACCAAGTAGCGTTTGCCAACAGAAAAACAAAATGTTACATGCTACAATGCATTCACATCTCTAAAGTCCATAGAAACTATCGACAAAACACAAACAAACTCTTAGGATTTTGCAAGAGCTGGGATTGACTGAGTCACCACAGAACAGGTTATTTCTGGTTTCATCCAAACCTATCTGGACAAACTGGTGTGGAATTGGTGTGCAAAGCACCCAGAAAAGCAGAGTCAACCTGGTTTTGGAGAAAAGCAAAGTCTTTTTCTTGGGCACATGGATTCAATGTCATGTTTACACACACAAATATCATTTCTAACCTGGTTTCTGCAGCTTTTTACTGAGAAAACATGAATGTGTACCTGTTGTGACTCATTTGAAACCATTAGCGTTTGCCAACAGAAAACCTTAATGCTACATGCTACAATGCATTCACAACTCTAAAGTCCATAGATACTGTGGAGAAAACACAAGCAAACACAGAAGCTGTAGCCAGAGCTGGGATTGACTTACCCACCACAGAACCGGATATTTCTGATTTCATCCAAACCTATCTGGACAAACTGGTGTGGAGTTGGTGTGGAAAGCACCCAGAAAAGCAGAGTCAACCTGGTTTGGAGAAATGCAGTCTTTTTCTTGGGCAAGTGGATTCAATGTCATGGTTACAAGCACAAATATCATTTGTAAACTGGTTTCTGCAGCTTTTTACTCAGAAAACACGAATGTGTACCTTTGTGTCACCATGTGAAACAAATTAGCGTTTGCCAACAGAAAAACAAAATGTTACATGCTAAAATTCATTCACAACTCTAAAGTCCATAGATACTATCGACAAAACACAAGCAAACACAGAAGCTGTAGCAAGAGCTGGGATTGACTTAGCCACCACAGAACTGGATATTTCTGGTTTCATCCAAACCTATATGGACAAACTGGTGTGGAATTGGTGTGCAAAGCACCCAGAAAAGCAGAGTCAACCTGGTTTTGGAGAAAAGCAAAGTCTTTTTCTTGGGCACATGGATTCAATGTCATGTTTACACACACAAATATCATTTCTAACCTGGTTTCTGCAGCTTTTTACTCAGAAAACATGAATGTGTACCTGTTGTGACTCATTTGAAACCATTAGCGTTTGCCAACAGAAAAGCTAAATGCTAAATGCTACAATGCATTCACAACTCTAAAGTCCATAGTTAGGGTGGAGAAAACACAAGCAAACACAGAAGCTGTAGCCAGAGCTGGGATTGACTTACCCACCACAGAACCGGACATTTCTGGTTTCATTCAAACATATCTGGACAAACTGGTGTGGAGTTGGTGTGCAATGCACCCAGAAAAGCAGAGTCAACCTGGTTTTGGAGAAAAGCAAAGTCTTTTTCTTGGGCAAGTGGATTCAATGTCATGTTTTCAAACACAAATATCACTTTCAACCTGGTTTCTGCAGCTTTTTACTCAGAAAACATGAATGTGTCCCTTTGTGTCACCATGTGAAACAAATTAGCGTTTGCCAACAGAAAAACAAAATGTTACATGCTACAATGCATTCACATCTATAAAGTCCCTAGATACTATCGACAAAACACAAATACACTCTTAGGATGTACCAAGGGCTGGGATTGACTTAGCACAACAAAACAGGATATTTCTGGTTTCATCCAGTCCTATCTGGACAAACTGGTATGGAATTGGTGTGCAAAGCACCCGGAAAAGCAGAGTCAACCTGGTTTTGGAGAAAAGCAATGTCTTTTTCTTGGGCAAGTGGATTCAATGTCATGTTTACAAACACAAATATCATTTTTAAACTGGTTTCTGCAGATTTTTACTCAGAAAACATGAATGTGTACCTGTTGTGACTCATTTGAAACCATGAGCGTTTGCCAACAGAAAACCTAAATGCTACATGCTACAATGCATTCACAACTCTAAAGTCCATAGATACTATCGAGAAAACACAAGCAAATACAGAAGCTGTAGCCAGAGCTGGGATTGACTTAGCTACCATAGAACCGGACATTTCTGGTTTCATCCAAACCCATCAGGCCAAACTGGTGTGGAATTGGTGTGCAAAGCACCCAGAAAAGCAGAGTCAACCTGGTTTTGGAGAAAAGCAAAGTCTTTTTGTAGGGCAAGTGGATTCAATGTCATGTTTACAAACACAAATATCATTTGTACCAGGGTTCTGCAGCTTTTTACTCAGAAAACACGAATATATAACTGTTATGTCTCCATGTGAAACCAAGTAGCGTTTGCCAACAGAAAAAGAAAATGTTGCATGCTACAATGCATTCACATCTCTAAAGTCCATAGAAACTATCGACAAAACACAAACAAACTCTTAGGATTTTGCAAGAGCTGGGATTGACTGAGCCAACACAGAACAGGTTATTTCTGGTTTCATCCAAACCTATCTGGACAAACTGGTGTGGAATTGGTGTGCAAAGCACCCAGAAAAGCAGAGTCAACCTGGTTTTGGAGAAAAGCGAAGTCTTTTTCTTGGGCAAGTGGATTCAATGTCATGTTTTCAAACACAAATATCACTTTCAACCTGGTTTCTGCAGCTTTTTACTCAGAAAACATGAATGTGTATCTGTTGTGCCTTCTTGTGAAACCAATTAGCATTTGCCAACAGAAAAACAAAATGTTACATGTTAAAATTCATTCACAACTCTAAAGTCCATAGATACTATCGACAAAACACAAGCAAACACAGAAGCTGTAGCAAGGCATGGGATTGACTTAGCCACCACAGAACTGGATATTTCTGGTTTCATCCAAACCTATCTGGACAAACTGGTGGGGAATTTGTGTGCAAAGCACCCAGAAAAGCAGAGTCAACCTGGTTTTGGAGAAAAGCAAAGTCTTTTTCTTGGGCACATGGATTCAATGTCATGTTTACAAACACAAATATCATTTCTAACCTGGTTTCTGCAGCTTTTTACTGAGAAAACATGAATGTGTACCTGTTGTGACTCATTTGAAACCATTAGCATTTGCCAACAGAAAACCTAAATGCACATGCTACAATGCATTCACAACTCTAAAGTCCATAGATACTATTGACAAAACACAAAAAAAACTCTTAGGATGTAGCAAGAGCTGGGATTGACTGAGCCACCACAGAACCGGATATTTCTGTTTTCATCCAGCCCTATCTGGACAAACTGGTGTGGAGTTGGTGTGCAAAGCACCCAGAAAAGCAGAGTCAACCTGGTTGTGGAGAAAAGCAAAGTCTTTTTCTTGGGCAAGTGGATTCAATGTCATGTTTACAAACACAAATATCATTTGTAACCTGGTTTCTGCAGCTTTTTACTCAGAAAACATGAATGTGTACCTGCTGTGACTCATTTGAAAGCATTAGCGTTTGCCAACAGAAAACCTAAAAGCTAAATGCTACAATGCATTCACAACTCTAAAGTCCATAGATAGGGTGGAGAAAACACAAGCAAACACAGAAGCTGTAGCCAGAGCTGGGATTGACTTACCCACCACAGAACCGGATATTTCTGGATTCATCCAAACCTAGCTGAACAAGCTGGTGTGGAGTTGGTGTGCAAAGCACCCAGAAAAGCAGATCAACCTGGTTTTGGAGAAAAGCAAAGTCTTTTTCTTGGACAAGTGGATTCAATGTCATGTTTACAAGCACAAGTATCAGTTTTAAACTGGTTTCTGCAGCTTTTTACTCAGAAAACACGAATGTGTTCCTTTGTGTCACCATGTGAAACCTATTAGCTTTTGCCAACAGAAAAACAAAAATGTTACATGCTACAATGCATTCACATCTCTGAAGTCCATAGATACTATCGACAAAACACAAACAAACTCTTAGCATGTAGCAAGAGCTGGGATTGACTGAGCCACCACAGAACCGGATATTTTTGGTTTCTTCCAGCACTATCTGGACAAACTGGTGTGGAGGTGGTGTGCAAAGCACCCAGAAAAGCAGAGTCAACCTGGTTTTGGATAAAAGCAAAGTCTTTTTCTTGGGCAAGTGGATTCAATGTCATGTTGACAAACACAAATATCATTTGTAACCTGGTTTCTGCCGGTTTTTACTCAAAAAACTGAAAGTGTACCTGTTGTGTGTACATGTGAAACCAATTAAGTTTGCCAACAGAAAAACAAAATGTTTCATGCTACAATGCATTCACATCTCTACAGTCCATAGATACTATTGAGAAAACACAAGCAAACCCTGAAGTTTAGCAAGAGCTGGGATTGAGTTAGCCAACACAGAACCGGATATTTCTGGTTTCATCCAGCCCTATTTGGACAAACTGGTGTGGAATTGGTGTGCAAAGCACCCAGAAAAGCAGAGTCAACCTGGTTTTGGAGAAAAGCAAATTCTTTTTCTTGGGTAAGTGGATTCAATGTCTTGTTTACAAACACAAATATCATTTATAATCTGGTTTCTGCAGATTTTTACTCAGAAAACACGAATGTGTACCTGTTGTGTCTCCATGTGAAACCAATTAGCATTTGCCAACAGAAAAACAAAATGTTTCATGCTACAATGCATTCACATCTCTACAGTCCATAGATACTATTGAGAAAACACAAGCAAACCCTGAAGTTTAGCAAGAGCTGGGATTGAGTAAGCCAACACAGAACCGGATATTTCTGGTTTCATCCAGCCCTATTTGGACAAACTGGTGTGGAATTGGTGTGCAAAGCACCCAGAAAAGCAGAGTCAACCTGGTTTTGGAGAAAAGCAAATTCATTTTCTTGGGTAAGTGGATTCAATGTCTTGTTTACAAACACAAATATCATTTATAATCTGGTTTCTGCAGATTTTTACTCAGAAAACACGAATGTGTACCTGTTGTGTCTCCATGTGAAACCAATTAGCATTTGCCAACAGAAAAGCAAAATGTTACATGCTACAATGCAATCAGAACTCTAAAGTCCATAGATGCTATCGAGAAAACAAAAGCAAACACAGAAGCTGCAGCAAGAGCTGGGATTGATTTAACCAACACAGAACCGGATATTTCTGGTTTCATCCAAACCTATCTGAACAAACTGGTGTGGAGTTGGTGTGCAAAGCACCCAGAAAAGCAGAGTCAACCTGGTTTTGGAGAAAAGCAAAGTCTTTTTCTTGGGTAAGTGGATTCAATGTCTTGTTTACAAACACAAATATCATTTATAATCTGGTTTCTGCAGATTTTTACTCAGAAAACACGAATGTGTACCTGTTGTGTCTCCATGTGAAACCAATTAGCATTTGCCAACAGAAAAACAAAATGTTAAATGCTTCAATGCATTCACAAATCTAAAGTCCATAGATACTATCGACAAAGCACAAGCAAACACAGAAGCTGTAGCAAGAGTTGGGATTAATTTAGCCACCACAGAACCGGATATTTCCGGTTTCATCCAGCCCTATCTTGACAAAGTGTTGGCGGGTTGCTGTGAAAAGCACCCAGAAAAGCAGAGTCAACCTGGTTTTGGAGAAAAGCACAGTCTTTTTCTTGGGCAAGTTGATTCAATGTCATGTTTACAAACACCAATATCATTTTTGGCCTGGTTTCTGCAGGTTTTCACTTAGAAAACATGAATGTGTACCTGTTGTTTCTCCATGTGAAACCAATTAGTGATTGCCAATAGAAAAACAAAAAGTTACATGCTACAATGCATTCACAACTCTAAAGTCCATTGATACTATCGAGAAAACACAAGAAAAACACATAAGCTTAGCAAGAGCTGGTATTGAGTTCGCCAACAGAGAACTGGATATTTCTGGTTTCTTCCAGACATAGCTGGACAAACTGGTGTGGAATTGGTGTGCAAGACATGCAGAAATGCAGTGTCGACCTGGTTTTGGAGAAAAGCAAAGTCTTTTTCTTGGGACAGTGGATTCAATGTCATGTTTACAAACACAAATATCATTTTTAACCTGGTTTCTGCAGCTTTTTACTCAGAAAACACGAATGTGTACCTGTTGTGTCTCCATGTGAAACTAATTAGCGTATGCCAACAGAAAAACAAGCTATTAGATGCTACAATGCATTCAAACTCTAAAGTCCATTGATACTATTGAGAAATCACAAGCAAACACAGAAGCTGTAGAAAGAGCTGGGATTGAGTTAGCTACCAGAGAACCGGATATTTCTGGTTTCATCCAGCCCTATCCTGACAAAGTGTTGGCGGGTTGCTGTGAAAAGCACCCAGAAAAGCAGAGTCAACCTGGTTTTGAAGAAAAACAAAGTATTTTTCTTGGGAGAGTGGATTCAATGTCATGTTTACAAACACAAATATCATTTTAACCGGGTTTCTGCAGCTTTTTACTCAGAAAACACGAATGTGTACCTGTTGTGTCTCCATGTGAATCCAATTAGTGTTTACCAACAGAAAACCAAACTGTTAGATGCTACAATTCATACACAACTCTAAAGTCCATAGATACTATCGACAAAGCACAAGCAAACACCGATCTGTAGCAAGAGCTGGGATTGAGTTAGCCACCACACAATAGGATATTTCTGGTTTCATCCAGACCTATCTGGCCAAACTGGTGTGGAATTGGTGTGCAAAGCAGCCAGAAAAGCAGAGCCAACCTGGTTTTGAAGAAAAGCAAAATCATTTTCTTGGGCAAGTGGATTCAATGTTGTGTACAATCACAAATATCATTTTTAACCTGGTTTCTGCAGATTTTTACTCAGAAAACACTAATGTGTACCTGTTGTGTTTCCATGTGTAACCAATTAGCATTTGCTAACAGAAAACCAAAATGTTACATGCTACAATGCATTCACAACTCTAAAGTCCATTGATACTATCGAGAAAACACAAGCAAACACATAAGCTTAGCAAGAGCTGGTATTGAGTTCGCCAACAGAGAACTGGATATTTCTGGTTTCTACCAGACATAGCTGGACAAACTGGTGTGGAATTGGTGTGCAAGACATGCAGATATGCAGTGTCGACCTGGTTTTGGAGAAAAGAAAAGTCTTTTTCTTGGGACAGTGGATTCAATGTCATGTTTACAAACACAAATATCATTTTTAACCTGGTTTCTGCAGATTTTTACTCAGAAAACACGAATGTGTACCTGTTGTATCTCCATGTGAAACTAATTAGCGTATGCCAACAGAAAAACAAGCTATTAGATGCTACAATGCATTCACAACTCTAAAGTCCATTGATACTATTGAGAAATCACAAGCAAACACAGAAGCTGTAGAAAGAGCTGGGATTGAGTTAGCTACCAGAGAACCGGATATTTCTGGTTTCATCCAGCCCTATCCTGACAAAGTGTTGGCGGGTTGCTGTGAAAAGCACCCAGAAAAGCAGAGTCAACCTGGTTTTGAAGAAAAACAAAGTATTTTTCTTGGGAGAGTGGATTCAATGTCATGTTTACAAACACAAATATCATTTTAACCCGGTTTCTGCAGATTTTTACTCAAAAAACACGAATGTGTACCTGTTGGGTTTCCATGTGTAACCAAATAGCTTTTGCCAACAGAAAAGCAAAATGTTACATGCTACAATGCAATCACAACTCTAAAGTCCATAGATGCTATTGAGAAAACAAAAGCAAACACAGAAGCTGCAGCAAGAGCTGGGATTGATTTAACCAACACAGAACCGGATATTTCTGGTTTCATCCAAACCTATCTGGACAAACTGGTGTGGATTGGTGTGCAAAGCACCAAGAAAAGC
Organism: Sylvilagus floridanus; assembly: GCA_949820135.1. Classification (NCBI taxonomy): domain Eukaryota; kingdom Metazoa; phylum Chordata; class Mammalia; order Lagomorpha; family Leporidae; genus Sylvilagus; species Sylvilagus floridanus. The sequence continues at coordinate 28,953,036 of OX463228.1, forward strand.
AGAGTCAACCTGGTTTTGGAGAAAAGCAAATTCTTTTTCTTGGGTAAGTGGATTCAATGTCATGTTTACAAACACAAATATCATTTATAATCTGGTTTCTGCAGATTTTTACTCAGAAAACACGAATGTGTACCTGTTGTGTCTCCATGTGAAACCAATTAGCATTGGCCAACAGAAAAACAAAATGTTAAATGCTTCAATGCATTCACAAATCTAAAGTCCATAGATACTATCGACAAAGCACAAGCAAACACAGAAGCTGTAGCAAGAGTTGGGATTAATTTAGCCACCACAGAACCGGATATTTCTGGTTTCATCCAGCCCTATCCAGACAAAGTGTTGGCGGGTTGCTGTGAAAAGCACCCAGAAAAGCAGAGTCAACCTGGTTTTGGAGAAAAGCACAGTCTTTTTCTTGGGCAAGTTGATTCAATGTCATGTTTACAAACACCAATATCATTTTTGGCCTGGTTTCTGCAGGTTTTCACTTAGAAAACATGAATGTGTACCTGTTGTTTCTCCATGTGAAACCAATTAGTGATTGCCAATAGAAAAACAAAAAGTTACATGCTACAATGCATTCACAACTCTAAAGTCCATTGATACTATCGAGAAAACACAAGCAAACACATAAGCTTAGCAAGAGCTGGTATTGAGTTCGCCAACAGAGAACTGGATATTTCTGGTTTCTTCCAGACATAGCTGGACAAACTGGTGTGGAATTGGTGTGCAAGACATGCAAAATGCAGTGTCGACCTGGTTTTGGAGAAAAGAAAAGTCTTTTTCTTGGGACAGTGGATTCAATGTCATGTTTACAAACACAAATATCATTTTAACCCGGTTTCTGCAGATTTTTACTCAAAAAACAGGAATGTGTACCTGTTGGGTTTCCATGTGTAACCAAATAGCTTTTGCCAACAGAAAAGCAAAATGTTACATGCTACAATGCAATCACAACTCTAAAGTCCATAGATGCTATTGAGAAAACAAAAGCAAACACAGAAGCTGCAGCAAGAGCTGGGATTTATTTAACCAACACAGAACCGGATATTTCTGGTTTCATCCAAACCTATCTGGACAAACTGGTGTGGATTGGTGTGCAAAGCACCAAGAAAAGCAGAGTCAACCTGGTTTTGGAGAAAAGCAAATTCTTTTTCTTGGGTAAGTGGATTCAATGTCATGTTTACAAACACAAATATCATTTATAATCTGGTTTCTGCAGATTTTTACTCAGAAAACACGAATGTGTACCTGTTGTGTCTCCATGTGAAACCAATTAGCATTTGCCAACAGAAAAACAAAATGTTAAATGCTTCAATGCATTCACAAATCTAAAGTCCATAGATACTATCGACAAAGCACAAGCAAACACAGAAGCTGTAGCAAGAGTTGGGATTAATTTAGCCACCACAGAACCGGATATTTCTGGTTTCATCCAGCCCTATCCAGACAAAGTGTTGGCGGGTTGCTGTGAAAAGCACCCAGAAAAGCAGAGTCAACCTGGTTTTGGAGAAAAGCACAGTCTTTTTCTTGGGCAAGTTGATTCAATGTCATGTTTACAAACACCAATATCATTTTTGGCCTGGTTTCTGCAGGTTTTCACTTAGAAAACATGAATGTGTACCTGTTGTTTCTCCATGTGAAACCAATTAGTGATTGCCAATAGAAAAACAAAAAGTTACATGCTACAATGCATTCACAACTCTAAAGTCCATTGATACTATCGAGAAAACACAAGCAAACACATAAGCTTAGCAAGAGCTGGTATTGAGTTCGCCAACAGAGAACTGGATATTTCTGGTTTCTTCCAGACATAGCTGGACAAACTGGTGTGGAATTGGTGTGCAAGACATGCAAAATGCAGTGTCGACCTGGTTTTGGAGAAAAGAAAAGTCTTTTTCTTGGGACAGTGGATTCAATGTCATGTTTACAAACACAAATATCATTTTTAACCTGGTTTCTGCAGATTTTTACTCAGAAAACAGGAATGTGTACCTGTTGTGTCTCCATGTGAAACTAATTAGCGTATGCCAACAGAAAAACAAGCTATTAGATGCTACAATGCATTCACAACTATAAGTCCATTGATACTATTGAGAAATCACAAGCAAACACAGAAGCTGTAGAAAGAGCTGGGATTGAGTTAGCTACCATAGAACCGGATATTTCTGGTTTCATCCAGCCCTATCCTGACAAAGTGTTGGCGGGTTGCTGTGCAAAGCACCCAGAAAAGCAGATTCAACCTTGTTTTGGAGAAAAACAAAGTCTTTTTCTTGGGAGAGTGGATTCAATGTCATGTTTACAAACACAAATATCATTTTAACCGGGTTTCTGCAGATTTTTACTCAGAAAACACGAATGTGTACCTGTTGTGTCTCCATGTGAAACCAAGTAGTGTTTGCCAACAGAAAAACAAAATGTTACATGCTACAATGCATTCACAACTCTAAAGTCCAAAGATACTATCGAGAAAACACAAGCAAACACAGAAGCTGTAGGAAGAGCTGGGAATGACTTCGCCATCATTGAAATGGATATTTCTGGTTTCATCCAGCCCTATCCAGACAAACTGGTGTGGAGTTGGTGGCAAAGCACCACGAAAAGCAGAGTCAACCTGGTTTTGGAGAAAAGCAAAGACTTTTTCGTGGGCAAGTGGATTCAATGTTGTGTACAAACACAAATATCATTTTTAACCTGGTTTCTGCAGATTTTTACTCAGAAAACATGAATGTGTACCTGTTGTGTCTCCATGTGAAACCAAGTAGTGTTTGCCAACAGAAAAACAAAATGTTACATGCTACAATACATTCACAACTCTAAAGTCCACAGATACTATCGAGAAAACACAAGCAAACACAGAAGCTCTAGGAAGAGCTGGGAATGACTTCGCCATCATTGAAATGGATATTTCTGGTTTCATCCAGCCCTATCCAGACAAACTGGTGTGGAGTTGGTGGCAAAGCACCACGAAAAGCAGAGTCAACCTGGTTTTGGAGAAAAGCAAAGACTTTTTCGTGGGCAAGTGGATTCAATGTTGTGTACAAACGCAAATATCATTTTTAACCTGGTTTCTGCAGATTTTTACTCAGAAAATATGAATATGTACCTGTTGTGTCTCCATGTGAAACCAAGTAGTGTTTGCCAACAGAAAAACAAAGTGTTACATGCTACAATACATTCACAACTGTAAAGTCCATAGATACAATCGACAAAACACAAGCAAACACAGAAGCTGTAGCAAGAGCTGGGATTGAGTTAGCCACCAGAGAACCGGATATTTCTGGTTTCATCCAGACCTATCAGGACAAACTGGTGTGGAATTGGTGAGCAAAGCACCCAGAAAAGCAGAGTCAACATGGTTTTGGAGAAAAGCAAAGTCTTTTTCTTGGGCAAGTGGATTCAATGTCATGTTGACAAACACAAATATCATTTGTAACCTGGTTTCTGCCGGTTTTTACTCAAAAAACTGAAAGTGTACCTGTTGTGTGTACATGTGAAACCAATTAAGTTTGCCAACAGAAAAACAAAATGTTTCATGCTACAATGCATTCACATCTCTACAGTCCATAGATACTATTGAGAAAACACAAGCAAACCCTGAAGCTTAGCAAGAGCTGGGATTGTGTTAGCCACCACACAATAGAATATTTCTGGTTTCATCCAGCCCTATTTGGACAAACTGGTGTGGAATTGGTGTGCAAAGCACCCAGAAAAGCAGAGTCAACCTGATTTTGGAGATAAGCAAAGTCTTTTTCTTGGGCAAGTGGATTCAATGTCATGTTTAAAAACACAAATATCATTTGTAACCTGGTTTCTGCAGCTTTTTACTCAAAAAACACGAATGTGTACCTGTTGGGTTTCCATGTGTAACCAAATAGCATTTGCCAACAGAAAAGCAAAATGTTACATGCTACAATGCAATCACAACTCTAAAGTCCATAGATGCTATCGAGAAAGCAAAAGCAAACACAGAAGCTGCAGCAAGAGCTGGGATTGATTTAACCAACACAGAACCGGATATTTCTGGTTTCATCCAAACGTATCTGGACAAACTGGTGTGGAGTTGGTGTGCAAAGCACCCAGAAAAGCAGAGTCAACCTGGTTTTGGAGAAAAGCAAATTCTTTTTCTTGGGTAAGTGGATTCAATGTCTTGTTTACAAACACAAATATCATTTATAATCTGGTTTCTGCAGATTTTTACTCAGAAAACACGAATGTGTACCTGTTGTGTCTCCATGTGAAACCAATTAGCATTTGCCAACAGAAAAACAAAATGTTAAATGCTTCAATGCATTCACAAATCTAAAGTCCATAGATACTATCGACAAAGCACAAGCAAACACAGAAGCTGTAGCAAGAGTTGGGATTAATTTAGCCACCACAGAACCGGATATCTCCGGTTTCATCCAGCCCTATCCTGACAAAGTGTTGGCGGGTTGCTGTGAAAAGCACCCAGAAAAGCAGAGTCAACCTGGTTTTGGAGAAAAGCACAGTCTTTTTCTTGGGCAAGTTGATTCAATGTCATGTTTACAAACACCAATATCATTTTTGGCCTGGTTTCTGCAGGTTTTCACTTAGAAAACATGAATGTGTACCTGTTCTTTCTCCATGTGAAACCAATTAGTGATGGCCAATAGAAAAACAAAAAGTTACATGCTACAATGCATTCACAACTCTAAAGTCCATTGATACTATCGAGAAAACACAAGCAAACACATAAGCTTAGCAAGAGCTGGTATTGAGTTCGCCAACAGAGAACTGGATATTTCTGGTTTCTTCCAGACATAGCTGGACAAACTGGTGTGGAATTGGTGTGCAAGACATGCAGAAATGCAGTGTCGACCTGGTTTTGGAGAAAAGCAAAGTCTTTTTCTTGGGACAGTGGATTCAATGTCATGTTTACAAACACAAATATCATTTTTAACCTGGTTTCTGCAGATGTTTACTCAGAAAACACGAATGTGTACCTGTTGTGTCTCCATGTGAAACTAATTAGCGTATGCCAACAGAAAAACAAGCTATTAGATGCTACAATGCATTCACAACTCTAAAGTCCATTGATACTATTGAGAAATCACAAGCAAACACAGAAGCTGTAGAAAGAGCTGGGATTGAGTTAGCTACCAGAGAACCGGATATTTCTGGTTTCATCCAGCCCTATCCTGACAAAGTGTTGGCGGGTTGCTGTGAAAAGCACCCAGAAAAGCAGAGTCAACCTGGTTTTGGAGAAAAACAAAGTCTTTTTCTTGGGAGAGTGGATTCAATGTCATGTTTACAAACACAAATATCATTTTAACCGGGTTTCTGCAGATTTTTACTCAGAAAACACGAATGTGTACCTGTTGTGTCTTCATGTGAAACCAATTAGCGTTTGCCAATAGAAAAAAAAATGTTACATGCTACAATGCATTCACGACTATAGAGTCCATAGATACTATCGAGAAAACAGAAGCAAACACAGAAGCTTTAGCAAGAGCTGGGATTAACTTCGCCACCACAGAAATGGATATTTCTGGTTTCATCCAAACCCATCTGGCCAAACTGGTGTGGAGTTCGTGTGCAAAGCAACCAGAAAAGCAAAGTCAACCTGGTTTTGGAGAAAAGCAAAGTCTTTTTCTTGGGCAAGTGGATTCAATGTCATGTTTACAAACACAAATATCATTTGTAACCTGGTTTCTGCAGCTTTTTACTCAGAAAACACGAATGTGTACCTGTTGTGTCTCCATGTGAATCCAATTAGTGTTTGCCAACAGAAAACCAAACTGTTAGATGCTACAATTCATACACAACTCTAAAGTCCATAGATACTATCGACAAAGCACAAGAAAACACCGATCTGTAGCAAGAGCTGGGATTGAGTTAGCCACCACACAATAGGATATTTCTGGTTTCATCCAGACCTATCTGGACAAACTGGTGTGGAATTGGTGTGCAAAGCACCCAGAAAAGCAGAGCCAACCTGGTTTTGAAGAAAAGCAAAATCATTTTCTTGGGCAAGTGGATTCAATGTTGTGTACAATCACAAATATCATTTTTAACCTGGTTTCTGCAGCTTTTTACTCAGAAAACACTAATGTGTACCTGTTGTGTTTCCATGTGTAACCAATTAGCATTTGCTAACAGAAAACCAAAATGTTACATGCTACAATGCATTCACAACTCTAAAGTCCATTGATACTATCGAGAAAACACAAGCAAACACATAAGCTTAGCAAGAGCTGGTATTGAGTTCGCCAACAAAGAACTGGATATTTCTGGTTTCTTCCAGACATAGCTGGACAAACTGGTGTGGAATTGGTGTGCAAGACATGCAGAAATGCAGTGTCGACCTGGTTTTGGAGAAAAGCAAAGTCTTTTTCTTGGGCAAGTGGAATCAATGTCATGTTTACAAACACAAATATCATTTGTAACCTGTTTCTGCAGGTTTTTATTCAGAAAACACGTATGTGTACCTATTGTGTCTCCATGTGAAACCAATTAGTGTTTGCCAACAGAAAAACAAAATGTTACTTGCTATAATGCATTCACAACTCTAAAGTGCACAGATACTGTTGAGAAAACACAAGCAAGCTCAGAAGTTGTAGCAAGAGCTCGGATTGAGTTAGCCAACACAGAACCGAATATTTCTGATTTCATCCAGACCTATCTGGATAAACTGGTGTGGAATTGGTGTGCAAAGCACCCAGAAATGCAGAGTCAACCTGGTTTTGGAGAAAAGCAAAGTCTTTTTCTTGGGCAAGTGGATTCAATGTTGTGTACAAACACAAATATCATTTTTAACCTGGTTTCTGCAGATTGTTACTCAGAAAACATGAATGTGCACCTGTTTTGTCTCCATGTGAAACGAAGTGCCTTTGCCAACAGAAAAACAAAATGTTACATGCTACAATGCATTCACAATTCTAAAGTCCACAGATACTCTCCAGAAAACACAAACAAACACAGAAGCTGTACAAAGAGCTGGGATTAGTTTGCCACCTCAGAACCAGATATTTCTTGTTTCATCCAGCCCTATGCAGACAAACTGGTGTGGAGTTTGTTGCAAAGCACCCAGAAAAGCAGAGTCAACCTGGTTTTGGAGAAAAGCAAAGTCTTTTTCTTGGGCAAGTGGATTCAATGTCATGTTTACAAACACAAATATGATTTTTAATCTGGTTTCTGTAGCTTTTTACTCAGAAAACACGAATGTGTACCTGTTGTATCTCCATGCTAAACCAATTAGCGTTAGCCAACAGAAAAGCAAAATGTTACATGCTTCAATGCATTCACAACTAAAAAGTCCACAGATGCTATCGAGAAAACACAAGCAAACACAGAAGCTGTAGAGAGGTGGGAGTGAGTTCGCCAATACAGAACCGGATATTTCTGGTTTCATGCAGCCCTATCTGGACAAACTGGTTGGAATTGGTGTGCAAAGCACCCAGAATAGAAGGCTCAACCGGATTTTGAATAACATCAACGTCTTTTTCTTGTGCAAGTGGATTCAATCTCGTGTTTACGAACACAATTGTCATTTGTAACCTGGTTTCTGCAGGTTTTTAGTCAGAAAACACGAATGTGTACCTGTTTTGTCTCCATGTGAAACCAATTAGCATTTGCCAACAGAAAAACAAAATGTTATTTGCTACAATGCATTCTCAAATCCAAAGTCCACAGACACTATCGAGAAAATAAAAGCAAACACAAAGCCGTAGCAGGAGCTCGCATTGAGTTCGCAACCACAAATCTGGATATGTCTGGTTTCATCCAGCCCTCTCCAGACAACTTGGTGGGGGGTTGGTGTGCAAAGTACCCTGTAAATCAGAGTCAACCTGATTTTGGAGAAAAGCAAAGTCTTTTTCTTGGGCAAGTGGATTCAATGCCATGTTTACAAACACAAATATCATTTTTAACCTGGTTTGTAGCTTTTTACTCAGAAAACACGAATGTCTACCTGTTGTGTCTCCATGTGAAACCAATTAGCATTTGCCAACAGAAAAACAAAATGTTACTTGCTACAATGCATTCACAAATCCAGAGTCCATAGATACTATCGACAAAACACAAGCAAACTCATAAGCTGTAGCAAGAGTTGGGAATGAGTTAGCCACCACAGAACTGGATATTTCTGGTTTCATACAGCCCTCTACAGACAAAGTGGTGGGGAGTTGGTGTGCAAAGCACCATGTAAATCAGAGTCAACCTGATTTTGGAGAAAAGCAAAGTATTTTTCTTGGGCAAGTGGATTTAATGCCATGTTTACAAACACAAATATAATTCTTGACCTGTTTTTATAGAGATTTTCACTTAGAAACCACGAATGTGTACCTGTTCTGTTCCATGTGTAACCATTTAGCGTTTGCCAACAGAAAACCAAAATGTTACATGCTACAATGCATTCACAACTCTAAAGTCCATAGATACTATCGAGTAAACAGAAGCAAGCACAGAAGCTGTTCAAGAGCTGGGATTGACTTCGCCACCACAGAAATGGATATTTCTGGTTTCATCCAGCGCTATCCAGACAAACTGGTGTGGAGTTGGTGGCAAAGCACCACGAAAAGCAGAGTCAACCTGGTTTTGGAGAAACGCAAAGGCTTTTTCTGGGGCAAGTAGATTCAATGTCGTGTTTACAAACACCAATATCATTTTTAACCTGGTTTCTGCAGGTTTTTACTCAAAAAACACGAAAGTGTACCTGTTGTGTATACATGTGAAAGCAATTAGCGTTTGCCAACAGAAAAACAAAATGTTACATGCTACAATGCATTCACATCTCTAAAGTACATAGATACTATCGACAAAACACAAGCAAACACAGAAGCCGTAGCAAGAGCTCGGATTGAGTTCGCAACCACAAAACTGGATATTTCTATTTCCATCCAGCCTTGTCTTTACAACCTTGTGTGGAATTGGTGTGCAAGGCACGCAGAAAAGCAGAGTCAACCTGGTTTTGGAGAAAAGCAAAGTCTTTTTCTTGGGCAAGTAGATTCAATGTCATGTTTACAAACACAAATATCATTTTTAACCTGGTTTCTGCAGCTTTTTACTCAGAAAACACGAATGTGTACCTGTTGTGTCTCCATGTGAAACCAAGTAGCGTTTGCCAACAGAAAACCAAATGTTACTTGCTACAATGCATTCACCACTTTAAGTCGATAGATACTATCGACAAACCACAAGGAAACACCGAAGCTGTAGCAAGAGCTGGGATTGAGTTAGCCACCACACAATAGGATATTTCTGGTTTCATACAGCCCGCTCCAGACAAAGTGGAGGGGGGTTGGTGTGCAAAGCACACCGTAAATCAGAGTCAACCTGATTTTGGGAAAAGGAAAGTATTTTTCTTGTGCCAGTTGATTCAATGCCATGTTTACAAACACAAATATCATTTTTGACCAGGTTTTATGGAGATTTTCACTTAGAAACCACGAATGTGTACCTCTTGTGTCTTCATGTGAAACCAATTAGCATTTGCCAACAGAAAAACAAAATGTTACATGCTACAATGCATTCAAATCTCTAAAGTACATAGATACTATCGAGAAAACACAAGCAAACACTGAAGCTGTAGCAAGAGCTGGGATTGAGTTAGCCACCACAGAACCGGATATTTCTGGTTTCATCCAGACCTATCTGGAGAAACTGGTGTGGAATTGTTGTGCAAAGCACCCAGAGAAGCAGAGTCAACCTAGTTCTGAAGAAAAGCAAAGCCTATTTCTTGGGCAAGTGGATTCAATGTTGTGTACAAACACAAATATCATTTTTAACCTGTTTTCTGCAGATTGTTACTCAGAAAACATGAATGTGTACCTTTGTGTCTCCATGTGATACCAATTAGCGTTTGCCAACAGGAAACCAAAATGTTACAAACTACAATGCATTCACAACTCTAAAGTCCATAGATGCTATCGAGAAAACACAAGTAAACACAGAAGCTGTAGCAAGAGCTGGGATTGACTTAGCCATCATTGAAATGGATATTTCTGGTTTCATCCAGCCCTATCCGGACAAACTGGTGTGGAGTTGGTGGCAAAGCACCACAAAAAGCAGAGTCAACCTGGTTTTAGGAAAATCAAAGACCTTTTCTTGGGCAAGTGGATTCAATGCCATGTTTACAAACACAAATATCATTTTAGACCTGGTTTTATGGAGATTTTCACTTAGAAACCACGAATGTGTACCTGTTGTGTGTACATGTGAAACCAATTAGCATTTGCCAACTGAAAAACAAAATGTTACATGCTACAATGCATTCAAATCTCTAAAGTACATAGATACTATCGAGAAAACACAACCAAACACGGAAGCTGTACCGAGAGCTGGGATTTTGTAAACCACCACAGAACCGGATATTTCTGGTTACATCCAGACCTATCTGGCCAAATGGTGTGGAATTGGTGTGCAAAGCACCCAGAAAAGCAGAGTCAACCTGGTTTTGAAGAAAAGCAAAGTCTTTTACTTGGGCAAGTGGATTCATTGTTGTGTACAAACACAAATATCATTTTTAACCTGGTTTCTGCAGATTTTTACTCAGAAAACACGAATGTGTACCTGTTGTGTCTCCATGTGAAACGAAGTATCGTTTGCCAAAAGAAAAACAAAATGTTACATGCTACAATGCATTCACAACTCTAAAGTCCATAGATACTCTCCAGAAAACACAAAAAACACAGAAGATGTAGCAAGAGCTGGGATTGACTTAGCCACCACAGAACCGGATATTTCTGGTTTCATGCAGACCTATCAGGACAAACTGGTGTGGAGTTGGTGTGCAAAGCACCCAGAAAAGCAGAGTCAACCTGGTTTTGGAGAAAAGCAAAGTCTTTTTCTTGGGCAAGTGGATTCAATGTCATTTTTACAAACACAAATATCATTTTTAACCTGGTTTCTGCAGGTTTTTATTCAGAAAACACGTATGTGTACCTGTTGTGTCTCCATGTGAAACCAATTAGTGTTTGCCAACAGAAAAACAAAATGTTACTTGCTATAATGCATTCACAACTCTAAAATGCACAGATACTGTTGAGAAAACACAAGCAAGCTCAGAAGTTTTAGCAAGTGCTCGGATTGAGTTAGCCAACACAGAACCGAATATTTCTGATTTCATCCAGACCTATCTGGATAAACTGGTGTGGAATTGGTGTGCAAAGCACCCAGAAATGCAGAGTCAACCTGGTTTTGGAGAAAAGCAAAGTCTTTTTCTTGGGCAAGTGGATTCAATGTTGTGTACAAACACAAATATCATTTTTAACCTGGTTTCTGCAGATTGTTACTCAGACAACATGAATGTGTACCTGTTGTGTCTCCATGTGAAACCAATTAGCGTTTGCCAACAGAAACCAAAATGTTACATGCTACGATGCATTCACAACTCTAAAGTCCACAGATACTATCGAGAAAACACAAGCAAACACAGAAGCTGTAGGAAGAGCTGGGAATGACTTCGCCATCATTGAAATGGATATTTCTGGTTTCATCCAGCCCTATCCAGACAAACTGGTGTGGAGTTGGTGGCAAAGCACCACGAAAAGCAGAGTCAACCTGGTTTTGGAGAAAAGCAAAGACTTTTTCGTGGGCAAGTGGATTCAATGTTGTGTACAAACACAAATATCATTTTTAACCTGGTTTCTGCAGATTTTTACTCAGAAAACATGAATGTGTACCTGTTGTGTCTCCATGTGAAACCAAGTAGTGTTTGCCAACAGAAAAACAAAATGTTACATGCTACAATACATTCACAACTCTAAAGTCCATAGATACAATCGACAAAACACAAGCAAACACAGAAGCTGTAGCAAGAGCTGGGATTGAGTTAGCCACCAGAGAACCGGATATTTCTGGTTTCATCCAGACCTATCAGGACAAACTGGTGTGGAATTGGTGAGCAAAGCACCCAGAAAAGCAGAGTCAACCTGGTTTTGGAGAAAAGCAAAGTCTTCTTCGTGGGCAAGTGTATAAAATGTCATGTTTACAAACACAAATATCATTTTTAATCTGGTTTCTGTAGCTTTTTACTCAGAAAACACGAATGTGTACCTGTTGTGTCTCCATGTGAAACCAATTAGCGTTAGCCAACGGAAAAGCAAAATGTTACCTGCTACAAAGCATTCACAACTATAAAGTCCACAGATACTATCGAGAAAACACAAGCAAACACAGAAGCTGTAGAAAGAGCTGGGATTGAGTTCGCCAAACAGAACTGGATATTTCTCGTTACATCCAAACCTATCTGGACAAACTGGTGTGAAGTTGGTGTGCAAAGCACACTGTAAATCAGAGTCAACGTAGTTTTGGAGAAAAGCAAAGAATTTTTCTTGGGCAAGTGGATTCAATGCCAAGTTTACAAACACAGATATCATTTTTCCTGGTTTTATGGAGATTTTCACTTAGAAACCACAAATGTGCACCTCTTGTGTTTTCATGTGAAACCAATTAGCATTTGCCAACAGAAAAACAAAATGTTACATGCTACAATGCATTCAAATCTCTAAAGTACATAGATACTATCGAGAAAACACAAGCAAACACTGAAGCTGTAGCAAGAGCTGGGATTGAGTTAGCCACCACAGAACCGGATATTTCTGGTTTCATCCAGACCTATCTGGAGAAACTGGTGTGGAATTGTTGTGCAAAGCACCCAGAAAAGCAGAGTCAACCTGGTTTTGGAGAAAAGCAAATCCTATTTCTTGGGCAAGTGGATTCAATGTTGTGTACAAACACAAATATCATTTTTAACCTGGTTTCTGCAGATTGTTACTTAGAAAACATGAATGTGTACCTGTTGTGTCTCCATGTGATACCAATTAGCGTTTGCCAACAGAAAACCAAAATGTTACATGCTACAATGCATTCACAACTCTAATGTCCATAGATACTATCGAGAAAACACAAGCAAACACAGAAGCTGTAGCAAGAGCTGGGATTGACTTCGCCACCATTGAAATGGATATTTCTGTTTTCATCCAGCCCTATCCGGACAAACTGATGTGGAGTTGTTGGCAAAGCACCACGAAAAGCAGAGTCAACCTGGTTTTGGAGAAAATTAAAGACTTTTTCTTGGGCAAGTGGATTCAATGCCATGTTTACAAACACAAATATCATTTTAGACCTGGTTTTATGGAGATTTTCACTTAGAAACCACGAATGTGTACCTGTTGTGTGTACATGTGAAACCAATTAGCATTTGACAACTGAAAAACAAAATGTTACATGCTACAATGCATTCAAATCTCTAAAGTACATAGATACTATCGAGAAAACACAAGCAAAAACAGAAGCTGTACCAAGAGCTGGGATTGAGTTAGCCACCACAGAACCGGATATTTCTGGTTACATCTAGACCTATCTGGCCAAAATGGTGTGGAATTGGTGTGCAAAGCACCCAGAAAAGCAGAGTCAACATGGTTTTGAAGAAAAGCAACGTCTTTTACTTGGGCAAGTGGATTCATTGTTGTGTAAAAACACAAATATCTTTTTTCACCTGGTTTCTGCAGATTTTTACTCAGAAAACATGAATGTGTACCTGTTGTGTATCCATGTGAAACTAAGTATCGTTTGCCAACAGAAAAACAAAATGTTACATGCTACAATGCATTCACATCTCTAAAGTCCATAGATACTCTCCAGAAAACACAAACAAACACAGAAGCTGTAGCAAGAGCTGGGATTGAGTTAGCCAAGAGAGAACAGGATATTTCTGGTTTCATCCAGACTTATCAGGATAAACTGGTGTGGAGTTGGTGTGCAAAGCACCCAGAAAAGCAGAGTCAACCTGGTTTTGGAGAAAAGCAAAGTCTTTTTCTTGGGCAAGTGGAATCAATGTCATGTTTACAAACACAAATATCATTTGTAACCTGTTTCTGCAGGTTTTTATTCAGAAAACAAGTATGTGTA